>CM066034.1:810420676-811105676 GCA_033557465.1 Ichthyophis bannanicus | reverse complement strand
TTGCGTCAGAGTGATAGCTGGTGGTTGCAGGGCGCATGATTGCAGGTTTCTGGAAGAAGCCCCGGTGCATGGCTCCTGGCTCAGGACTGTCTCTGTAATAACCAGGCTAAGTGTATTGGGTGAGGCGGATATAAGATAGGAGAGTGAATGACGACTGATCGTGCCAGATCCAAACCCTCATTCTGATTAAGCTGCAAGTACAAAGGAACAGGAGGAAACTGTGAGGTCAAAACAAAATGGTTTAGGGCCTTGATAGGTAGTAATATCCCATAGGGTGATGATGCCTTCAGGCTCTTCTGCTGATGGGGACATGCAACTTGCACTGCTCATGAAAAGCGTACACTTTGGCCCCAGGGCTGCCTCACGCCTTCCGCTCTCAGCTGAGCTGCAGCTGTCCCCCCTCCCTGGAAAGGGCAGACTCAGGCTCCTCTGCTGCTACTCCCCGACCAGCTTCCTCTTTTTACCATTGGGCTACAACTGTATACCCAAGAATTTCTCCCTGGGAACTAGCGACTGGAAGGATTAATTTCACCCATCACCAACTCTCACCCTTGGAAATATAGATTGTTCCTATGCTCTAGCCTGCGTTCAAGATATCTAGAAATTAGAAACAGAGGCAGTTTATAATCCCTTCTGTTCTGCTAGGAGTTGGAATAGGAAGGGAGGACTTGCTCTGTTGGGCTGCTATATTTTCCTCTTGTGTTATTAAAGCTCTGGCCTGTATCATTCCTTCTTACAGACAATAAATACTATGGGGCCGATATCCAAATACAGTTATCTGATTAGCAGCACGTGCTCATGAGATAAGTGCCGGCCAGGACAATATTCAGCAATGCTATCTGATCATGCCGGGACAGTCTGTGGAGTTTTGAGTTATCTGATTAATGGCAACATTCAGCCCGCTAACCGGATAACAGATCGCATAAAGGTAGGTCCATAAAAAGCAAGTTTAACTTTATGCAATTAGTGTCTTAATATCTCTGCTATCCAGATAGCTCCGTGGTCAGCACTGAAACCAGATATTCACTTTTGAAGAATATCTCAGTTCTGGCAATCAATATCTTGTTTCATTTTTAAATATCATGACTGGTGCAGAAAAAAAACAACAACTGCAAAGTTTAAATATTGCCCTCTTTAAAATAACCTCAAGGTTTCTGGAAAAGTTTCTCTCAGCAATCAGAAGATTTTCCCCTCTAGGTACCATACACAACCCTCCCTGCTTAAACCAGCTGAGAGAAGCTCCAGCAACCTGCAGTCTGAGATGGAAATTCTCTTTGGTCATAGCAATTCAAATGTTTATTGAGAACAGTGAAACCAGATTCCTGTGGCTTGAGTCCTAGAAAAAGCTGCTGGGTTTCCATCCTTACAAAATGAAACTATGAAAGTATCAGAGGAGTTGCACTTTATCCATTACCAATCAAAAACAAAAAATATAGGGGTCCTTTTACTAAAATGTGTTCGACTTTTGCGTTTAATGTGCATTTAGCATGGAAACTAGCTTGCGTTGAATGCAGAATCTTTGCAGTAATTATCCGGGGCATTAACTCCACCTACCGAGGTCGTGTTAGGTGAACCTGTGCTAACGGCTGGAGCGGAGGAGTAGCCTAATGGTTAGAGCACTGGCTTGGGAACCAAGAGACTAGAGCTCCATTCCCACTAGCTCTCCTTGTGGCCTTCGGTAAATCACTTAACCCTCCATTGCTCAGAAAAATCCAAGTTATCAATGTCCCTGTTTAATGCACATCACCAAGTTTAAATTACAATGTGAACCACTTTGACTGAAATGATAAAGCAGAATAGAAAACCTGTTAAATAACATTGACAGTGCACAATGCGCCCCCCCCTCCACTAACTGCAATGTGCTCACCATGCCCACTCTCTACCCCCCACCCACCCATTCAGCACCCTAATGTGCAATTAGCAGCATGAAGATCAGCAGGCTGTTATTGCACCCCAAATCATGCATTAACTGCATAGTGCATGTTAGGAAAAGGTCCCCGTAACTTGGAACTATTATATTAGACCTCCTTAATCCATTTCTTGAGTAACTCTCAGAATGAGCAGAAGATGTTTAAATAGTTCACCTAGTTAGTTCATTCTAATCTAAGCGTTAGCATCTGAAAGCTACTCAAGAAGGGCATTACCTTTCTTCAGTACAAAAGATTTCAGCTTATATTTTTTCTTTGAATTTGTTAACCTGTATTTCTGTCATGCCAACTGTGTCATTCTGAGTGAGCCCAATTTTGTCTGCTCGCAGAAGCTAAGCGGGGTTGTGCCTGGTTAGTACTTGGATGGGAGGCCACCTTGGAATACCAGGTGCTGTAGGCTTACTCTGTGGAAGACGGGCCTGGCAATCTACTTTCAGTCGCACATTGCCAAGAAAACCCAACAAATGAGTTGGCATTGACCTGATGGCATTGAACATTTCTGTGCATTCATTCGAACTAGCAAGGCAATCATAGAAGTTTAATCAATGGCATTAAATCAGAATATAATTTTGTCTGATAGATGCTGTGTTATGGCTACAAGGCTATAATTTAGTTACTGGAGATATTTTAGAAGCATTTTCATGTCCAAGAAGTAGCACGGAGACATATAGCATAAAATGCACATTTCAGTGCCAATTTAGAATGTATTTTATTTAATTTATTTTAAGACACTTCCTATACCACTAATGGCACGCCAAAGCCTACATCTCAGTGGTTTACTGTATATCAGAAAATCACTATCAGCAAAGGTAAGAGTTTGTGGCTTTTTAAATTACTAGCTCTCTGCCTGGGAGCTCTTAAAAGGGTTTTGGAACATTTTTAAACAAAGTTACATTCTTTTTTGTGCTTTAGTTTAAAAGGGAAAATATTTTCTTTAGTGGGGTAGGTTTAAAACTCCGCTTTAGTATCTTTCTCAGCCCTTTGAAGCTACTGACGCCTCATCAGGAGTTAGTGGGCCTGATTAGCTTGTGAAGGAACTGAGAGCAGCTGAGATCTGCATAAAAGGCTTCAGAGCCCTGCACTGTTGAGGCACTCCTAACAGGGGCTATACATTTCAAGCAAAGGTAAGAATTTGTGGCTTTTTTTAATTACTAGCTCTCTGCCTGGGAGCTCTTAAAAAGGTTTTAGTACATTTTTAAAACAAAGTTACATTCTTTTTGGTGCTTTAGTTTAAAAGGGGAAATACTTTATTTAGTGGGGTAGGTTTAAAACTCTGCTTTAGTATCTTTCTCAGCTCATTGAAGCTACTGACACCTCATCAGCTGTTAATTCCCTCCCTACCCCCGCCCCGACTCCCACCCATTCCTAGTGAGCAGTCTTGCTTTATAGGACACCTCCCCAAGTAACTACACACAGGGACTTCGAACAACACATTTTGAACACACTGAAAAGAGATTTAACTGCTTTTTCTCTGAAAGGACAACTGTGAAACCGGCTGGTACTTTGTTAGGTCTCTCTCTCTTTTGCTGCAACAGATACCTAAGCTCTACCAACTGAACAATGGCTGGGAAAAATCATATCGCCAGAGCTGTTGCCCCCGTTACAGCTTCTGCCTCTCTCCAGTGACATGTTCCTGGCAAAATCCAAGGACCTCTATACTGTCCTCATCCTTCTTGACTTCTCTGCTGCCTTTGACACTGTTGACCACAACCTTCTCCTTGTTACCCTATCCTCGCTTGGTTTTAGCGGCTCTGTACTATCCTGGTTCTCCTCCTACCTCTCCCATCGCTCTTTCAGTGTGTGTTCTGGTGGATCCTCCTCCTCTGCTACCCCACTCCCTGTTGGTGTCCCCCAGGGATCTGTCCTGGGCCCGCTCCTTTTCTCTCTATATACCCAGTCCCTTGGTGTGCTTATCTCGTCCCATGGCTTTCAGTACCATCTCTATGCCGATGACTCCCAAATCTACCTCTCCGGCAATCCAGACCAGGATCTCTGCCTGCGTTTCCGACATTGCTGCCTGGATGTCTCACCGCCGCCTGAAACTGAACATGGCCAAGACTGAACTCCTTATTTTTCTCCCCAAAACCTCCCCTCCTCTTCCTCCCTTTTCAGTCTCTGTGGAAAACTCTGTAATCCTTCCTGTTTCTTCGGCCCACAACCTGAGGGTTTTCTTTGACTCCTCTCTCTCTTTTTCCACACATATCAAGCTCGTTGCTAAGACCTGCCGTTTCTTTCTCTACAACATCAGCAAAATCTGCCCCTTCCTTTCTGAGCATAGTACTAAAACCCTTATCCACTCTTTAGTCACCTCTCTTCTTGACTACTGCAACCTCCTCCTTGCTGGTCTCCCTCTGAGTCATCTCTTTCCCCTTCAATCTATTCAGTATTCTGCTGCGTGACTAATCTTCTGCCAGCCTCGCTATACCCACATTACTCCTCTTCTCAAGTCACTTCACTGGCTCCCTGTCCGCTTCCACATCCAGTTCAAACTTCTCCTCCTGACCTTTAAGTGCATTCACTCTGCGGCTCCTCAGTACCTTTCATCTCTTATCTCTCCTTACAACCCCTCTCGGGAACTCCGCTCTTCTAACAAGCTACTTCTGTCTATGCCCTCCACTCCTACTGCTAATTCCAGACTTCGCTCCTTTCACCTTGCTACACCTTACGCCTGGAACAAGCTACCGGTATCTGTACGCCAGGCACCCTCTCTAGCCCTCTTTTAATTTTTTATTTATATAAGTTTTCAATTATACAGCAAAGAATACAAATTCCTTACCAGATTACAGAGTATGAAGAATCATCAAATACAGGAAAATAAATAAACTAGGAAACAATAAATTACATAAACTGTTGCAGTTCGTTAGATCGGGGGAAAGAGAGAAAGGAAAACATTCAGCCAAATCGAAGCCTTTGACTGAAAACACATCAATAAAGGCAAAGAAAACAACAATAAAAAATACAAGGTGGCTGCGGGAACCACGGAATTACATCTAGGAGGACTTACAATATGGTAAGCAGTGTTACTCAGATGGAACAACCTCAGAGAGTCTAGCATTAATAAAGGCATTAAGATCATTAGGATCAGTAAATACATATTTCAAATCCTTATATAACACCAAACATCTACATGGGTATCTCAGGAAAAACGTTCCCCCGATTTGTGATACACCAGACTTATACAATAGAAACTGTTTCCTCCTCTTTTGAGTTTCCTTAACCAAATCTGGAAACATTGAAAGTTTAAACCCTAGGAAGTTTTCCAATCGTTTCTTAAAGAACATCTTCAGAAGCCAATTTTTATCAGAAATTAAAGCACACTGAACAAATAAAGTCGAAGAAACAATAGAGGAAACCCCTCCCCCAGTGTCCTCGAGTAAACCGGTCACATCTAGAACGTTAAAGTTCACTTGGGATAACATCTCACCAGTTTCAGCCTTCTTCTTTAAACGTGGTAAATAATAGACCTTAGTAAGAGGTGGTATCAACTCCACAGGAACTTTCAAAACTTCATTCAGGTAGCGTTTAAACATATCAAGGGCCGTCACCCCAGGCATACATGGAAAATTCAGAATTCTCAAATTCGCTGCCCTAGAAGCGTTTTCCAATACCTCCAGCTTATACCGAAGTAATCCATTATCTTTCATCAAAGCAGACGAAGCATCAGAAACTGTAGCCAGCTGAGAACTGAAAGCAGTATTCTGCACCTTAAGTTGCTCACAAAGAGATAACGCCAAATCAACATTAACAGCATTCTTCTGTATGTTAGCCGCGTTTTCACGGACGTGGGTCATCATAGCTGAAGATTGTGCATTAATTGAAGAAGAAAGCGAGGAAATAGCTTCCCATATGGTCTCCAAAGTAAACACGGGAGGACGACTCAATACTGGTAAAGGAAGCAACGGCGTTGACACAGACAACGGGGGAGAGAAAAGTCCTCCGAGGTACACGGCTCCAAACTTCCACCCGATACCTCCCCGAGACTATCGGGGGTCAATGAGCTCATCTCCTCAACCTGCGCCCTCTCCACACTCGGTGCCCCCACCTCGGGAGACACCGACGTCACAGGGTCAGAGGTAGGCTTCATCGCAGTCGGGCGTGATGGAGGAGTCCTCGCTGCAGGAGAGAGAGAAATCTCACCTTCCGACGGCAGCGACGTGGCCTCGACAACCGGCGCAGCCAAGCCGGCTCAAATCTCCTGCTTTTTCTCCGTGGATAAGGTGACAAAACGGTCCATTGGACCAACACTGGGTAGTTGCGGCTCTGAGGGAAGAAACCTCAACTTCCCCTTCCTCTTAGGCATAGAGTCTCAGTGGAAAGAACACACCGCAGCCATCTTGAATTAACTCCTCCCTCTAGCCCTCTTTAAATCCAGGTTGAAATCCCACCTCTTCACTGTTGCTTTCAGATCTTGACCTTTGTGTTTGTCATGACTAGATTGTAAGTGCCGTGTTTTTGTTTTGTCTAGATTGTCAGCTCTATGTTTGTCTTAACTAGATTGTAAGTTCTGATGAGCAGGGACTCTCTCTTACATGTCTGCACAGCGCTGTGTATGACTGGTAGTGCTATATAAATGCTCAATAGTAGTAGTAGTAGTAGTAGTAGCAGTTGAAGGACTGGTTCCATGTGCAGGATGCCTGCATTCTGAAGCTATCAGGAAACAAGTGGAGGAGCTCAGAGAGGAGGTGACGAGGCTGAGGAGCATTCAAGACATTGAGAAGTACATTGATGAGATGCTTCTTTCAATATCCAAGCTCTCCAGCAAAGGAGAAGATGGGAGCCTATAGAATGATGAAGTTTGGACACAAGTCACCAGGACCTGCAGAATCACCAATCCAACTTCTCCAGCCCTTAAATTAAAGAACCATTATGCAGCCTTGGAAGTAAAGAAGGTTAAAGCATCCCTAGAAAGGGCAGAACCAGACCTTGAGCGCCCCAAAGTTGCAGAATCAGTGACCACAAGGAAGCAAAGGATAGTGGTAGTTGGTGACTCTCTCTGAGGGGCACTGAGGCATCCTTCTGCCGACCAGATTTGATGTGTAGAGAGGTATGCTGTCTGCCAGGTGCCAAAATCCGAGATGTTACGGAGAGTTTGCCGAGACTCATCAAGCCCACTGACTTACCCAATGTTGCTAATTCATGTTAGCACAAATGATACTGCCAGGTATCCCTCTGAGCATATCAAAAGTGACTTCATGGCTCTGGGACAGAGGGTGAAGCAGAAAGCGACGCAGGTGGTGTTCTTTTCAATACTCCCTGTTGAGTGTAAAGACCAAGGGAGAGAAGCTCGCATCCTCGAGATGAATGCATGGCTGCGTGGATGGTGTCATCGAGAGCGTTTTGGTTTCCTGGACCATGGAATGCTGTTTCAAGGGTTACAGAGCAGTGATGGCGTCCATCTGTCCAAGAAGGTTGATGTGTCTTCAGTAGCAGACTGGCTAATCTACTGAAGAGGGCTTTAAACTAGATTCATTGGGGATGGGTGAAGAAAGCCTCCAGGTAAGTGAAACATTAAATACCTTTATGGAAATGGGCAAAAGGGGCAACATATGGAAAGCGGTGAGTATTGTCACCCAGCAGACCTGGTTGAGAGAAAGGAAAATGCTTTAAATAAAGAAAAAGGTACATATAAGCTGCAATATCTGGAGGAGCCAGATAGAGGGAGCAAGAGGGACTCCAGAGTGACTGAGGAACCACGCCCCACTGATCATGAGGTAATGCCAGCCAACCTCCAATCCTCGAGCACAGGAGGACTTCTTAAGGAGGAAGACTGGAAAGCAGAGAGAAGAAGTGGCAGCAGAGGAGAGAGCAGCGGGAAAGGCAGCGGTGAAGGCAGCTGGAGAGACGGCTGGGAAGGAGGCAGCAGGAAGGAAGGCAAGACAGAGGAAAAGAGGTTAGAATGCCAGAAGATCACCCAGAGTGAAAGGTGATTGCCTGAGAGCTAAGGAGGAACCTGGGAAGGTCTCAGCTCAAGGAGGAGTAAAAGCTGGTTGCCCAGAGTGGCAAAGGCATTGCTGCAACTGTTGTCCAAAACCAACAGGGTCACAGCCTGAAGACCTAAGCCGTGCTGTACAGGCAAGCCAACCGAGAAACTGGTGCAGGCCTCAACCTTCGCTGGAAACAGAGGAGCCAAATTCCCAAGGTAAAGCTTTTTATGATACAGGCTATAGGAAAAGTTTACCTGATAAGAGAATTTTGAATAATAAGTGTTTTTATAAAGCTGCCATAAAACCTCTAAGGAGAGAGGAGTTTCCTCAATATAAAACAGCACAGAGCCGATGCCCTACGAGTTACCCAGAACATTGGGCTGTGCTAGAAGAGCTATATAAGAAGCCTGACTATAACCTACCTGAATCCAGGGACTCAGAGTCAGCGGCTTCCGCCTGTGAGCCAATGCAAGTGGAACTGGCAAATGAGGTTTCAGGTACAGAAATGGACTGTACGTACTGTACCACGGGAAGCCTAGAATCTTTGCCAGGCTTATAAGCTGTATGTGTTGCGGCCTAGAACATTCCTGTTGTGTGAATACCAGCGCTACTTTGAAAGTAACAGTTTTGCTTTAAACATTTGTTTTACTTTTTCTTACCTGAAGTAAGGACATTTGCGTTGTTGTTATTGCCCAATCCTTTGAACCCTTGCATGAAAGGGACATAAAAGCCTTTATTTTCCCACCACTTGTGCAGTTGATTTCTTTGGAGATTAGGATCCAGGAAACTAACAGGACCAAAAGCCAATTGGGCCTCTGGATTACTGGCCAATCTCCTCCCTATATAGTTATGTCCGACCTGCCTTGACCGCTACTTACCGCCAAGGTAGTGCTCGCGACAGTATAAATGCCCATAGCTGGGAAATAAGATCCCAGATGTTGAAGCTTTAATGGGAGAGGCTGACTTGGATTTAGTGGCAGTTATAGAAACATGGTTCACAGAAAAGCATGACTGGGATGTAACTATACCAGGCTATACTTTATTCAGAAAGGACAAGGTAGGAAGAAGGGGTGGAGGTGTGGCATTATATTTTATTTATTTATTTGAACAGCTTTTATATACCGCTGCTTCCAAGGATCAGCAGCGGTTTACATTACAACAAAAGTCAAAACAGATACATAGAATATTATAAACTATATTACATTATAACATGAATTGTATGGAACAGATTAATGTATTACAATATAACAGAAACAATTATTGAACTATAATACATTTAAACTGTATAATACATTTAAACTGTATAACAGGTATCAAGGGTTACTTTGATTTTATTTATAGGTGGGAAGAAACATTATTAAGTTAATTATCGTTTGAGGATGACGTTGTTCATGTTGTAGATATACATTTGGAAAGGGTAAATAAAATCGATTATGGTGGTTGGGAAACTACAAATGTTTCTCCATTGTTGTAGTGTTGGCTGAATAGATGGGTTTTTAGATCTTTTCTGAATGTTAGCAGATCTTTAGTTTCTCTTAGTTGGTTTGGAAGGTTGTTCCACAATATTGGAGCAACAAACGAAAAGGCACTGTTACTAGTTGAGTGTTTTGTTTTCCTTATTAGATCTGGGACTGCTAGTATGTTAAGGTTTTTTCTCCGTCTTATCCTATTTTCGATTGGGCTGTTAAGAAGAGTAGTTAAGTATGATGGGGCAATATTATTAATTAATTTAAAAGTGGTTAATAGTATTTTGTATTGGATCCTACTGAAAATGGGTAACCAGTGTAGTGTGTATAGAATAGGAGTAATAGGATCAGATAGTTTGGCTTTGAATATAACTCTTGCTGTTACATTTTGGGCCATTTGCAGGATTTTGATGTTCTTCTTAGTTATACCATGAAGTATGCTATTACAAAAATCAAAATGTGGTATGACCAAAGCTTGTGTAACGGTTCTAAAGTCTTCGTCTTGTAATAGTGGTCTTAATTGTTGTATAGAGCGCAGTTTGTAGTAGATTGTTTTTGTTAGTTTTCTGATGTGTGTTGTAAAACTAAGGGTTTTGTCAATGATAACTCCTAAATATTTTATTTCTTCTTTGATTGGAAGAGTCGCATTCAGGATTTTAATGTCAGATGGGGGAGTGTATTTCGTGTTTTTTGTTGCTATTAGTACCTCTGTTTTTCTGAGATTAATAGATAAGTTGTTTGATCGAAGCCATTCTTCAGCTTCTATAAGGCAGTTTATTAGCTTGTTATGATTTGGGTTAATTATGCTAAACTCAGAGAATAGCATAATGTCGTCCGCATATATATGATAGTTTATCTTGTATTTTTTGAATATGGTACATATTGGCTGGAGGTATATGTTAAATAGTGAGGCAGATAGTGCAGAGCCTTGGGGTATACCTTGTTCTTTTGGGAAAGGGGACGACGATGATTGGTTAAGTTGAACATATTGTGAACGATCGGATATGTATGATTTAAACCAGTCTAAAGTAGTTTTCAGTAATCCTATTTGTTTAAGTCTTGAAATAAGTATGTTGTGATTAATGCTGTCAAATGCAGCTGATATGTCAAGGAAAACTAAAATGCATGCTTGTTTTGAATTGTCCAAACCTTTGTTAAGAGTGTCAAGAAGTGCAATGAGCAGGGTTTCGACACCATGAAAAGGGCGAAAACCGTATTGGTGTTCATCAAGAGGGGCAAAAGTGTCTATATGATCTTGTAGCTGTAATTGTACAGCTTTTTCTATGATTTTAGTTAGGAAGGGGATGCTAGCAATTGGACGATAAGATGATGGGTCATTTATATCTAGTGTTTTGTTTTTTAATATAGGGCGGATTGCAGATAATTTTAGTTCTTTAGGTAATACCCCTTGCAGGAGAGATTGATTCACTATATTTAGGATAAAGGGTGCTAGTTCCTGCTTAGTTTGTTTGATCCAGAAAACTGGACAGGGATCAAGTATGGATGTGGTTGTATTGATTTTCGATATTATATTGAGTAGCTGTTTCTTATCTATTGGTTGGAAAGTATTCCAGGTGTGGTTATTAGAGGATGAGGTAGTATTGAAGGGTGTAGGTATCATAGATGATTTAAGTTTGCTAGCAAAATAGTCTGCCAAATCTTGTATGTTAATTAAGGCTGATTGGTGATTATCTATGGGGGCTTTAGATAAAGATTTTATTATTTCAAACAATTCTCTAGGCCGATTAATGGCTTTATTTAGGATCTTCGCATGATATTGTTTTTTGGCATTGTTTGTTGCTGACCTGTAAGTGTTGAGATTTGTAAAGTATAAGTCTCGTAGGTCAGGTGTTTTTGTTTTTCGCCATTCTTTTTCAATTTTGCGAAGGTTTTTTTTGATGAGGGCTAGTTCAGTTGTGTACCATTTTTCTGAAGATCTAACCTGGTATTTTTTTGGTGTATTGTGTAATGGTTTAGATACTGATTTTATGATTGTATTCCAAATGGTTGTAGCTTCATCAAGGTTATATATGTCTGTAGGTAATTGTGGAATGACTGAGTTGAGAAATTCTTCAGGTGAAAAAGGTCTAAATTTGGGTCCGTTGTGATTTTTAGGTTGATGAGTAGAGGTAGTAGATGGTATATTAATGGAGAAATTTATTATAAAGTGGTCAGACCATGGGATTTGTGATATTATAGGAGGAGTATATTCATGTGTTATAGTAAAGGTCAAAGGGAGAAATACTAAATCCAGCGTATTTCCTTTATTATGAGAAAGGTTGATTAATAATTTGCTGAAAGCCCATATCTTCCAAAGATTCTAGAACGATTGTGGATTGGTTATTATTGCAGGTTGCTAAGTTAAAATCACCCAGGATGATGTGAGGTTTGTTTGTGGATGCTTTGCATGCTGTTTCTAGTATAGATGTTATATTTTGGGTATCTGATGCAGGTGGTCTATAAAAGAGGCAGATTGCTAAGTTCCTGTTTTCTATCAGTATATCTATATTTTCGTTAGTTTCACTAATGGAGGTGGAACAATTCAAACTTGATTTTGCCAGTATTAGGACTCCACCACCTTTTCTTTGATTGCGGTTACAGATGAATAGGGTATATCCTTTTATTTTTAATTGGTTAGCTAAGACTGTATCAGAGTTGCTTAGCCAAGTCTCTGTTAGGCAGAGGTAGTCTGGGTTCTCGTCAGTGATGAGATCTATGATGATTGGGATTTTGTTCCTAACAGATCTTACATTTATGAGAATTATTTTGAGGTCTTGATTGGGTGGGTTCAGCTTTTTTATTTCGTTATCTGTTTTTGTTTGTATGTTAATTAATCTTAATATATATATGTAAAAAATAATTTTAAAGCTTTGGAACTACAGAGCTTAAAAGGAAGAGAGGAGGCATTGTGGGTTAAACTAGAAAGAGGGTACGAGAAATCTATGTGCATTGGTGTAATAAAAAGACCACCCTCACAGGAGGAAGAGGTGGATGGAGAGTTAATTGAAGACATACTCATCATTGCCAGGAAAGGGGAAATGCTTCTGATAGGGTATTTCAATATGCCAGAAGTTGATTGGTACATTCCTGCTGCAATATCATCTAGATGTAAGGAGATCCTGGATTCTCTGCATGGAGAACTATTCAAGCAACTGGTAACAGAACCCACATGTGAAGGGGCCATACTGTACTTGGTGCTTACCAATGGTGAAAGTGTTTCTGATGTTATAGTGGGAGATTATTTTGCATCCAGTGATTAGGACTAGGGCTATTCAGTATTAGAACTAGGGCTGTTAAAATCCATTCAAAAGTGAGGATCTTAGACGTTAGGAAAATTAACTTTGCCAAGATGGGCCAATACCTCAGGGAGTCATTAGTGGGATGGGAATAGCTGGGGGATGTAGAAAAACAGTGGGCAAAACTGAAAGGGGATATTTTAAGGGCAACCAACCTTTTTGTTAAAATGGTAAAGAAAGGTAAAAGAAAAAGGAGACTGCTATGGTTTTCAAAAGAAGTAGCTGAAAAGGTAAAGAAAAAGAGGGAGGCCTTCAAGAAATACCAGAGATAGGAAGACAGGCATCTATATTTGGAAAAACTTAGAGAAGCTAGCAAAGTAGTCAGAAAAGCAAAGATTCAAAAAGAGGAGGAAATTGCCAATGCAATAAAATGGGGGGATAAGACATTTTTCAGATATGTTAGTGAGAAGAGGAAGGGCAAAAGTGGTATTGTCAGATTCAAGGGTTAAGGGGAGGAATATGTAGAAGCTGATGAGGATAAAGCGGAATTGCTTAACAAATATTTCTGTTCTGTGTTCACAGATGAAGAACCAGGAGCAGGACCTCAGAAAACACCCACAAACAGGAAGAGAAGTGAGGGGCATCTTAAACAATTTTCAGAAGACTGTGTTAATAAGAAACTAGCTAAACTTAAAGGAGACAAAGTGATGGGACTAGATGGGATACACCCTAGAATACTGAGGGAACTTGGGGACGTTCTAGCAGCTCCACTGACTGACATATTCAATGCCTCATTGGAGTCAGGAATGGTGCCAAAGAACTGGAGAGAGGCAGAGGTAGTCCCTTTACACAAAAGTGGAAGTAAGGATATGGTTAAAAACTACAGGCTGGTTAGTTTAACTTCGGTGGTGAGTAAATTATTGGAAACGCTGCTGAAAGAGAAAATAGTGAGGTTTCTGGAGTCCAGCGGATTACAGGATCCGAGGGAGCATGGATTCACCAGAGGCAGGTCTTGTCAGACAAATCTGATTGATTTCTTTGACTAGGTGACCAGGGAGTTGGACCGAGGGAGAGCCATAGATGTGGTGTATTTAGATTTCAGTAAAGCCTTTGACACCGTTCCTCACAGGCGACTTATAAACAAACTGAGCACCCTAGGGATGGACCCTAAAGCTACTGATTGGATTAGAAATTGGTTGAGTGGGAGGCGACAAAAGGTACAGGTAAATGGAGCTCACTCTGAGGAGAAGGAGGTTACCAGTGGTGTGCCCCAGGGATCTGTACTTGGTCCGATTCTTTCTAACATCTTTTTTATTGATATAGCGGAAGGGCTGTTGAGTAAGGTTTGTCTCTTTGCGGATGATACCAAAATCTGCAATAGGGTAGACACCCAGGAAGGTGTAGATAACATGAGGCAGGATCTAGCTAAGCTTGAAGAATGTTCTAGAATTTGGCAGCTGGGATTTAATGTTAAAAAATGTAAGGTCATGCATTTGGGCTGCAGCAATCCCAGGGAGCAATATAGTATAGGGAGTGAAGTACTTTTGTCCACTAAAGAAGAGCGGGACCTAGGCATGATTGTGTCTGATGATCTTAAAGTAGCTAAACAGGTAGAAAAGGTGATTTCAAAAGCTAGAAGGATGCTTGGGTGCATATGGAGAGGAATGGCCAGCAGAAGAAAGGAGGTGATAGTGCCTCTGTATAAGTCTTTGGTGCGACCTCATTTGGAGTATTGTGTGCAATTCTGGTGACCGCACCCTCAAAAGGATATAAACAGGCTGGAGACAGTTCAAAGGGTGGCTACTAAAATGGTTAGTGTTCTTCGTTATAAAGCATATGAGGATAGACTTAAGGATTTTAATATATACACCTTAGAGGAAAGGCGGGATAGAGGTGATATGATTGAGACGTTTAAATACCTCTGTGGCATAAATGCACAGGAGGAGAGCCTCTTTCTATTGAAAGCAAGTTCTGCTACAAGGGGACATGGGATGAGGGTGAAAGAGGATAGAGTCAGGAGTGGTATGCGGAAATATTTCTTTATGGAAAGAGTGGTGGATCCGTGGAATGGTCTCCCAGTGGAGGTGGTAGAGATGAGTACAGCATCTGCATTCAAAGAAGCATGGGACAAACACAGAGGATCTCTAAAGGAAAAAAGGGGGCTGTTATAGTTGTTGATATGGAAGGACAGACTAGATAGGCCATGTGGTCTTTTTCTGTCGTCATGTTTCTATGTTTGTAAAATATAACTTGACGCACCTACAGCATAACAAAGAAATACAAGGAAAAAGGAAATGCATAGAACAACAAAAAAAATCGCAGACACATCCAAAACAAAGTTGTCAAGAAACAGAAGAGAAAGAAACAAAAAGAAAAAAACCCTCAGTGTCCCAGCACCCCCAGACCCTCAAAAAGCTTGATAAAATAGCCAAGTCTTTGCCCCTTTCTTAAATTTCTTCTATGAGGACTCAGAGCGAATGGCCGAAGGAAGAGAGTTCCAATGAACAGGAGCCATGCAACAGAAAGTGACTTTTCTGTTTAGAAGTTGTAGCGGTGGGGTAGGGGAGCGAGAGTGGTTTATGAAGGTCCTTTAGTGCAGATGTGGATTTCCCATTTATTACAGGGAATGTAGTTGTTGGTACAGTATTTACATCTACTTCCTGACACAAATAAATGCCTGACGACATTGGGACTCCTCCCACTGGCACCCCATGCCCCAGGAACCCCCCAGCTTCCCCCTGACCTGCTAAGTAAGCACATCCCATCTCCCTCCCCCATGAGGCAGTCAGTAGCCCCTTCCCTACCCCCAAAGCAATCAGCAGCCGTCTTCCCCCAAAGACACCCCTAACCAAATATTAATAGAGCACACCACGCTGGAAGCCCCGCACCCTGATAGCACGATGAGATCAACGCTAAGGATCATTGGCACCATTTTAAAGAAAAAACATGTGCTAAGCAGGAGTGAGGGGGCCTTGCTCCTTCTCTCACTATATATCAATGACCCAAGCCTGGGGTTGCCTATTGAGGGGGTGGGGGGGGTCTTCCAATGGGGTCAGCTGTATCAATATTTAGTTAGAGGTCCTTCAGGGAAAGGGGGGCCACTGAGTGCCTCAGGGAAAAGGGAGGAGGGATTGGCAATCTGAGTAGGGGGGGGGGGAGTCTGCTTAATTATTGGGTTAGAGGGAAGATGTGGTACCTGGGGGACCCTGGACCTGCTGCACCGGTATGCTGTCTCTGCCAGTGCAACAATTTTAGAAGGCTGCTGTTATATCTAAGTTGGGGGGTGGGATTTCCATGACTTTATTTCCCACATGTAGCTTCCTGAAATTGCTGCTCCTACCAGGCATGCAGCGGCATACCTCTGCAGTCCTACAGCTATTTCACAAGGAGCTCTACATTCGACAGAACGTCTTGTAAAATACTGTCTAAATTCTCCACATTTCTTCAAAAAGCACTTCATGTGCCTGTCTCAGAATTAGAGCTATAGAAATAAGGCTGCGGCACCTACCCAAAACTACTATTACTACTATTTAGCACTTATATAGCGCCACGCATGCAGCGCTGTACAGACAAACATACAAGACAGTCCCTGCTCATCCGAGCTTGCAATCTAGTTGAGACAGTACAGAACATTAGTCAATTTGGTGCAAAGCACAATATGGTCTTTACAATTCAGTCATGAAAATTGACGGGAGTCAGTTTGAGATAAAGGATAGAAGTCAGGATCTGAAAGCGATAATGAAGAGGTGGGTCTTCAATCTGGATTTGAAGAGGGCCAGGGAGGGTGCCTGGCATATAGACACAGGTAGGCTGTTCCAGGCATAAGGTGCAGCAAGGTGAAATGAGTGAAGTTGAGAGTTAGCGGTGCGAGTGAAAGGCCTAGATAGAAGTAATTTGTTAGCGGAGCGAAGTTCCCGAGAGGGGATGTAGGGAGACATAAGAGATGAGAGGTACTGAGGAGCCGCAGAATGAATGCATTTATAGGTCAGTAGGAGAAGTTTGAATTGGATGCGGAATTGGCGAGGGAGCCAGTGAAGCGACTTGAGAAGAGGAGTAATGTGGGCATGGCGAGACTGGCAGAAGATTAGTCGAGCAGCATAATTTTGTATAGATTGAAGGGGAAAGAGATGGCTCACGGGGAGACCAGCAAGGAGTACGATGCAGTAGTCGAGGCGAGAGGAGATTAAGGAGTGGATAAGCATTTTGGTAGTGTGTTCAGAAAGGAAGGGGCGGATTTTGCTAATGTTGTAGAGAAAGAAGCAGCAGGTCTTAGCTACGAACTGGATATGTGTGGAGAAGGAGAGAGAGGTGTCAAAGATAACCCCCAGATTGTGGGCCAAGGGAACAGGAAGGATCATAGATCCATCCACGGAGACTGAGAAGGGGGGAAGAGGAGGGGAGGAGTTGGGGGAAAGACAAGGAGTTCAGTCTTGGCCATGTTCAACTTCAAGCAGCGATGAGACATCCAAGCAGTGATGTCAGAAAGGCAGGCAGAGATCCTGGTCTGGATTGCTGGAGAGATATTAGGTGTAGAGAGGTAGATTTGGAAGTCATCGGCATAAAGATGGTACTGAAAGCCATGGGAGGAGATAAGCGTGCCAAGGGATTGGGTATAGAGAGAGAAAAGAAGGGGGCCCAAGATGGATACTTGGGGTACACCAACATGGAGCGGGGTGGGAGAGGAGGAAGAGCCACCAGAGCATACACTAAAGGAGCGATGGGAGAGGTAGGAGGAGAACCAGGATAGTACGGAGCCCTTGAAACCAAGTGAGGAGAGGGTGGTGAGTAGAAGATTGTGGTCAACAGTGTCAAAGGCAGCGGAGAGGTCGAGAAGGATGAGGACTGAGTAGAGGCCCTTAGGTTTAGCCAGGAACAAGTCATTGGAGACTTTTGTAAGAGCCATTTTAGTGGAGTGTAGGGGACGGAAGCAGGATTGTAGTGTGTCCAGGAGGGCCTGGGAGGTGAGGACGTCGAGGGAGTGGCGGTGGACTGCTCATTCTAGTAGTTTAGATATGAAGGGAAGGAGGGAGATGGGTCAATATTTAGGATAGGTGGGATTGAGTGAGGAGGAGGCCAGACACGCCGGTGGCGGCAAGATCGGGTGCTTCCGCCCCTGACACAGCCCTGATTGGGCTGGAGCTCCCTGGGCACGCGGTGCTCTGCTCTGGGGAGGCTAGACACGCCGGCGGCAGTGAGATCGGGTGCTTCCGCCCCTCCCACAGCCCCGATTGGGCTGGAGCTCCCTGAGCACGCGGTGCTCTGCTCTGGGGGAGGCTGGACACGCCGGCGGCAGCAAGATCGGGTGCTTCCGCCCCTCCCACAGCCCCGATTGGGCTGGAGCTCCCTGGGCACGCGGTGCTCTGCTCTGGGGAGGCTGGACACGCTGGCAGCAGCGAGATCGGGTGCTTCCGCCCCTCCCACAGCCCCGATTGGGCTGGAGCTCCCTGAGCACACGGTGTTCTGCTCTGGGGAGGCCGGACATGCTGAGAGCAGTTGTGAAGGTAAATAAGGGGCATGACCAGAGAAGGCGTTAGATCTGTGTTCATACAGTAGGCAACAGAAGCTATAGTGGTGGGCTAGAGGCCAACAGATCCAGAGCAGCTGACATTTTGCCTATTAAGGTCACCCACATTGCTCCAGACACCTGTGAGGTTAGGGGATGAAAAGATGCTTTTCAAACATAAAATTGCAAGAGGACTTTAAAATGCTTGCTTTAATCTGACTCTCTCTGCATTGGTTTTAAGATACTTTGTACAATAGCACTACCATGCCAGAGCCTCCTGAAAAGGAATTCCCTGGTATAAAACTTCAAAAGAAGGAGAGAGAGAGAGAGAGCGCGAGCATGGAGACTAGAACAATAGCTTTGCAGATTTGGAGCAGCTCTGTGAACAGAACTGAGTTTTATACTGAAAGTTTCCAAAGCCACACGCAGTGACTCCTTGTTAGGAGCTACACTTACCTGGACCCAGCTATCACACCAAGCTTTCTTCTCCAAGGCACCTTATCAGCATAGACATAATTTGCATTTAACTGTAGCCCCGGTCAATAAGTTTATTGTTTTTCTCTCTTTTGTGGTTTCATGTTTTATCGATCCCAAGCGCACAATGCTCTGGAGGTGAAATTGATTCATTGGGCTGAATTCTGCACCCGCTGACCACTGAGGCTGTCTTCTCATGGCTTTTGCTTAACATGAAAGTCCTGTCTTTTCTAGAGGGCATGTGTCCTCGGTGGAGTGTATAGACAGTGACTCAGTATGCTGTGTTTCTACAGGCCGTTAGCACACTAAAAGATGAGATGAGATGGAAATTAACTAAACAAACAGTCTGATATTCAAAGCCTTTATGCAGTGGGAGTGCCCACGGCATAAGCACTTGTTTGTTTTTTAACCAGCCTCCTATATAGATAACTGGCTGTTTGAATTGCTAAAGTTATCTGTTTGAAAAGGAGCATGGTTAAGGGCGTTCTAGGCTGGCAAAAAGCTATCCATTAAAGCAATGAGATTCAGCCGCTAATTGCATAACGTATTCAGTAAAGTACAAGAGAACATACAAAACTGAATGGAAACGTTATCGGATTAACTTTATCCGTGGATACAGGGTCATGCATTTTGGCTGCAAAATCCCAAGGAAACCATACAGTATAGGGTGTGAAGTACTTCATTGCATGAAAGAAGAGCGGAACCTAGGGTGATCATATCTGGTGATCTTAATGTTAAGATGGCCAGACAGGTAGAAAAGATGGTGCTTGGATGCATAGGGAGAGGGCTGGCCAGCAAGAAGAAGAGGGAGCTCCTGTATATAAGTCTTTAGTGAGTCCTCATTTGGAGTATTGTGTACAGTTCTGGAAACCACACCTTCAAAAGAATAGGAAAAGGATGGAATCACTGGTCTTCGACATAAGATATATAGGGATATATTTAAAGATCTCAGTATGGAAGAAAGGCAGGAAAGCACTGATGCCATAGGAGATATTTAAATACTTCCCACTGGATGAAAGTGAAAGGGGATAGACTTGAGAATAATCTGAAGAAATATTTCCTTATGGAAAGAGTGGTGGATGCAATGGCCTCCCACTGCAGATGATGGAAATGATTCAGGCGCGCATGGGACAGGCATAGGGATCACTGAGGGAAAGGAGGGGGTTGTAGAATGTAATAATTCTTATAGAGGGGCAGACTGGATAGGCTGTATGCTCGCTATCTGCTGTCGATGTCTATGTATCTCTGTAAAGGGACGGGCCTTAATCAACTCTGAACAAAAACGTTTTTCTGACAGTAGTGCCAGAAGAACAGTCTCATTAGCTCATAATGTCCTCCCCCTCCCCCAATATCCCTTTGCAATGCCCTTTCACTAGGACACTTTGGAGCTCCTCCTTAGAAAGATCAATGTCCAAACACTGGATTTTGGACTTCTTAAGTGCAAAAGTAATTTCAGTGCTGTTTTTGGGATTGAGGCACTCGGTGCTATTCTTTGCCATTTAGGGATCCTATGTGTATATCCAGTTCCTTATTGATTCTATCACCATTTGTCTCCACCACCCCTGAATCTACCTTATTGTAGCCCTTGAGCTCTACAGCTTCCTTTTCTTTGCACCTGTCTTCTGATGGAGTCTTCTTACCATTTTGGTTACTCTCCTCTGGGCTGACTGCAGTCTGGTTATATCCTTAACGGTTCCAAGGACCCTGCGAGGGGTGCACTTGCACAGAAGGGGGCACTGATGTCATCATGGTCTTCCAGGAAGCCCACTGAGAGCACGTTCCTGTGCATGACTGGATGGGAAGGGCAACAGGTTCACAAGATGCACAGGGTGTATTTTTAGCTTGGTACGGCCCTACTCACCTGGATACAACCGTCCCTAATGATTTATTTGCAATTTATTGAATTGTGTATTGGTTATGAATTGTATTTTTTGAATTCTTGTCAGCCTCTTTAAGCAATCCCTTGGGATTGAGAAGGAAGGGTATAAATGCAATATAACATGACAAGCAAAATATCAGAGTTCACTATCACATACAATTACGTTTTGGTACCCACCTCCATCCCAATGTGGGGTTTGCCACTTTTTTCCTGCATTAAATGTAATTTAGCAGCACACTGCCTGCTCTGCTGCAGACAGGCTGGAATGATAATGTTCTTCATTCTTCTCACTGCATGTTAAATCCATCATGTCTCTTTCTTCTCACCACTCCCATGCTGATTCTTCCCCTCCTCTCTGACTACGGAATTCCTCCAGGCTTCTGAAGTCGGAGACGGTGACACCATGAACTCTGAAGGCTGTAACCACTACTGTTCCTTCTCCCAGTATTCAAACCAGCAGAACCAGCTACAAGGGCTACAGTCCACCATGGCTGTGCCAGTAACGTGTGATTTGCAGGCTGTCCTAAAATCGACAGAGGCCCTGCCGTAATATCAGCATGGGGTCTACAGGTCACAGCCCATCATTTGCATAGCGCGTCAAGGCATGCCCAACGCTGTACATAGATCTGTAACAGACAGTCCCTGCTTTACAGAGCTTACAGTGTAATCAGTTTAACCCTCTCTTTGTCCATCCTTAGCAGAACTGTGGCATAAAAACTTGTGCTTGCTCCGTGCTTGGCTTGACGTCAGAAAGGAGCCCAGGCCTAGTTCTGAGGTGGAGTATGGTAGGTCTCACCTAGCTCTCCTCCCAGGCAGGAACGGCACGAGTGAAGAAATGCAGAGCCATCTAGGCCCAGGCTCCATGCACTCCTGTCATGGTGACCTAAAGATGGTGCCTCCTGTTTTGTCTAGACAGCTGCTGTTCCATTTCTTATTGCTATAGCAAAGGTTAGAAAATCCAGAGGCCTGAATTCAGCTAATGCCCAGGAGCAATTTTAAAGAACAGATGTAACAATAAAGTTCAAGTTTTCAAATTATTAGGGCATTTGCTTTTTACTTACTTTTATTTTAAAGGTTCTCACCCTCTGTATATTGATCAGGTTGATGATAATTCAAATCCAAGCAAAGAAAAATCAGAGATTGTGCATGACATGGGTCTAAATACATTTTCTCCCAGTTTTTTAAGAAACATTTTCTACCATTTGCAAAAGGACCTGCAAGCAAGCTGCTACTGAAATGCATCATTTCCAGAGTGCTACTGGGCATATGCAGCGCTGTATGCAAATGTAAGATGCAGTCCCTGCTCGGAAGAGCTTACAATCTATTCAAGACAGACAAACAGGGCACTTCGGCTTTCATTTAGAGAGGAGTTGGGATGCAAAAGCATCATTGAAAAGATGGGCTTTTAGCCTGATTTGGACAGGACCGGAGATAGAGCCTGAAGTACTAACTCAGGAAGTCTGCTCCAAGAGTAAGGAGCAAGAAAGTGAAAGGAATGGAATCTGGAGTTGGCAGTGGAAGAGAAGGACTCAGATAAAAGGGAACTGCCAGAAGAGGGGAGTTCCCAAGGAGGGGTGTAAGGAGAGATAAGAGAGGAAAGGTAGTGAGGAGCAGCTGAACGAATGCATTTGTAAGTCAGGAGGAGAAGTTTGAACAGGACGTAGCAGTGAAGGGACTTGAGAAGAGGGCTTACATGAGTGTAGTGACCCTGGTGGAAGATTAGCAGCTGAATTTGGAATAAATTGAAGGGGAGAGAATTGGTTAAGCGAGGAGAAGCTTGCAGTAGTGTAGCACATGCAAACAGCAAGCTCCCACCATTTTCTACCTGAACAGATTCGACCACATTGGGTGCACTGGGGTGCTGCACAGATAATCCCAGCTGATAGATACCCCGATTACCCACATTTATGCATCTTTCTCCTAGAGAACCTGCGGGTGGCAGCAGAGAGCAGTTTTCAGGCAGGCATGGTGTCTGCCTGCACCTGAAATCGCAGCATGCTGGGGAAAGGCTTCATTCTTCCATTAACCACAAGACGCCTGCACCGTTAGTAACCTAAGTACCCAAAGAAAGGGAGCTGTTGTAATAAAAATGGAATATTTATATATCTATATTTATTTATTTCCCAGAAGCCGAGAAAGATGAACACACGGTTCTTTTTTGTACGGTTGAGTGGGAGGATGAGGGAAAAGAGAAGCTTAAAGCAGCAGATTTCAGCTTTTGCTTTTACACACACATGGGAAGAATAAACGGGACCCTTGCCAGTCTTCCTGGGTAAATGCCTTACCCTTTTTTTAATGCTGTAGGCTCCTCTCTAATGAGGGAAATGTTCTCAGCCTAATATGGTTTTTATGCTCAAGCAGAAAGAGACTGAATTGCAGTGGAAAAATAAGCTTTAAAGGTTCTCAAGGTATTTTTTGTTCACCGTTTGAAAATTTGCCTTTGAAAAATCAGGTCTTCTTGAATAAAACTCTGTGGTTCGGATGAGCATAAAGGCCCCCCTTTCATGTAGCAAGCCCTACGATCTTGGCTCTTGGCAGTGTAGACTGCAGAGAACTAAGAAGCCAGAAGGAGAACAAACCGTGAGCTAGAGACTGGTTCTGACTTTAAAGCGTCTCCAGCACTTATATGTAATGATGGCTCCAAAATGACCACCTCTGCATACCTGAAAAGAACAGGCCGATTCTGTAGAACTGCGTGCCAGCGACTCATTCTGTGCTATTTTTAAGAATAAATTGAGTTTAGATAGGTCAGCCCCTGTTGTATTAAGAACAACTCTAGAAATGGGCACAATTTATGGAGCTTTCTGCTCCATCTCTATGGATTATGTCTAATGTCTTGGCACTTGGAGAGTAATTTTATAACAGGGGCTGTGACAGAGAAAGTGCTTTGAAAGCAGGCATGATCGTGTTCACCTGCTCGTGAGTGGCGGTAAATGTTCACATATACTTTACTCATGTGTGCTCTGCCCAGACTGTCACCCAGCTATGCCTACTGGCAAAGCTTACACCTTCATGCCAAAAGACTATTTTTATGCCCGTCAGTATCTAAGTGCGGAGAAGATCAGAAGGCTGTGTTCAAGCCTGGGATTTTAATGCAGGGGCTGAAGTGACATTAAGGGTTAGTTCATAGGTTAGCAATTTATGCCAGTTTCTTCAGTGTACAGCACCCACAACCTTTTTCTGCTTTGCTAAAGAGAGTGCTGAAAAATAATGGTAGGGAAGCGTGCTGGGACAATGTTGTGCATGTGCTGGAATGAGATCTGGTGCATAAACAGCAATATTATCCTGCGCAGAACTTCTACACAGAATAATATTCCGCTTTATGCACCAGATAACATTTCAGCACATGCACACAAGTTGCAACCTGTTTTTCTTTTTGTTGTGGTTGGAATACAGATGTTGCTAATGCAGGTCCCTCTGTGCATGTGCCTGGCCTGCTTTCCATGTTTTACGCAGCCTTTTGTGCACAGCTCATTTGCATTCTGTTTGCTTATAGCATTCGCCGAGCAAACCTTCTGCACTAACTTTCTGTTAGAAACAGTGCTAGAGCTTTTGCACTGGGCCCTAGAGCAAGTTTTCTACATCGAGCCCTAAATTCATACCTGACAGAATAGATAAAGTGACTTGACCAATTTCCCAAGAAGCAACACTAGGAATTGGACTGTGGCTTTGCTGTTCTGAGATCAGTGCTGTAAGAGCTAGTCTGGCACTAACTCCAAGAATAAGACAGACTTATCTCTGCTGTGTCTAGTCTATGTTTATATTTCAGTACTAAAGGTTCCATGAATTAGCACAACACGTGTAATGCCCGATATTGAGTTAGGAGAGCTATACACCCCTTCGGCGCATAGCCCTCCCTGCCGACCTCTAACCCCAGATATTCAATGCCAGGGTCATATGCAGCCCCGGCATTGAATATCCAGGATCGTTGCCCTGCCTCTCAGCAGCAATGCTCCTCCTTATATGCTTAGCATCGGGCATGTTGGGGGCATTCTAGAGAGGAGCAGAGGCAGCGACCATCGATAACCGGGCAGCAGCAATATTGCATGCTGTCCATTTAGCCCCTTCACTTAAAGATAGGCAAGCTTTTGCTTCGCCTATCTTTTAGGCGCAGGTTGCAATATTGCTGCTGCCCAGTTATCGATGGTCGCTGCCTCTGCTCCTCTCTGGAATGCCCCCAACACGCCCGATGCTAAGCATATATGGAGGAGAGGGGATATTCAGGGGCAGTAACCGTCTTAGTGCCATTGAGTATCTCAGAGAGTGGCATTTACACGGTTTACAGGGCTGTAAACCATGTAAATGCCTTTCGAATATCGGGCCCATTCATTTTTGGATGTATATAGGATATAAGTAGGATAATTTTAAAAAGGCTTCGTCAGTGGCATAAATTCTGCCCTTGTAGCCCCCACAATGTGGAGGGGGGGGGGTGGCCCAGGCAGGAATGGGGTCCATCTGACAATGATGGTGATGATGCGCCCCTCCCTTTCCCATCATGACAAACTTACTTTAACTTGTTTGCTGCACTGCATTCTGGCAACCTCTCTGTTGCCATAGAGGAGAGTGGTCACATGAAAGAAGAGAATCACGTTGATGTGGCAGGAAGTGATCCTGTAGCTATTTATTTTATTTATTTATTTATTTTAAAGGATTTATATACCGCTTTGTCCTGAAATCAAAGTGGTTTACACTTCAAACAATCAAAAATCTGTGTCAGTAGGGGTAGGCAAGTAGTGTTAACACGGGTGAGTATTTGTGTGAGTGAAGGCGATGATTTCTTGGTGTGCTATTTACGGGATGAGCTATGTACAAGGGGTTATATACGGGGAGGGTAGGGGGGTACATAGGGGATCAGGCAGATTGGTAGGTAGCCATGGGGCTATAGGACATAGGACTATAGTGTTCAATGAAGATCATAGTTTTGGGCTGCTTCCTGACGTCCTTGGGGTCCATAGTTGATTGTCGGTCGTCCGGGAGGGAGTTCCATGCAGTTTAAATTAACATTTAACCCAGGCAGTTTAGATTAACATTAACTTATACAAAGAACTTCAATTTTAAACAATAACTTATAGAAAGCCAAGATGGATAAGAACAAGGAGTTAAGACTGAAGATTAACCTACATAAATAAACTAGACGAATACCGTACCTGCATCAACAGGAACAAGAGAGACTACTACACCAAACTTATTAATAATTAATAACAAATCCAAAAGATGACCTAACACTACTCACTCTGAATGCTCAAACAATGATCACATACTACATGGGGAAAGTGGGCAAATATCCATTCCCAAAATAATAAAACTATTACAAGCAATTACTGGACTCAATTCTCCCTAATATCAACTGTACAACATCATAAAGACCATCAATCACAGCAATATACTCAAAATTGAAGATGCTTCAACATCTGTGACCCTTCCTATCAATGAGCGATTTCCGAACAACAGTGCAAGCAATGATCTTCCCGCACATAGATTTTTGCAACCATATTCTAATGGGTCTCCCAAAGCATGACATCACCGTCTGCAAATGGCACAAAACATGGCAGCGAGAGTCATAACCCAAGTGCTAATTTGGGAACATATCACTCCGGTATTCAAACAACTTCACTGGTTACCAATAGAAAGCAGGATAAAGTTCAAAATACTGCACACAACATTCAAAACTCTACAAAATGAATCTACTGCATACCTGGAATCGATGATCCAAACCACCCCAGAAACCAGAACATGTAGAAGTGGTGGAAAAAACACATTGGTGGTACCACTGGAATACAGGAAAAGTAACTCATCAACATCCAGAGGTATGATTCTTGATTTGGGTGTGAGTGGTCCTGGGTTGAACTCCCAGAGGAGCCCTCCTCTCATTTAGGTCCATAAACCATTATTAAAGAGGACCCGGAAATCCACTGCTTGCCCCAATGCAAGCATTATGGAACCTGTGTGTCTTTTTGAGAAACTGCCAGGCACTTGTGATCTGGATTGACCACTGTTGGAAACAGGATACTGGGCTTGATGGACCTTGGTCTGACCCAGTCTGGCATTTCTTATGTTCTTAGCATTCTCACTCTACACCCCAACTCTTTGGAACTCATTTCCAGAAAATGTAAGAGCTACCATGCACCCGCATACATTCCTCAAACTTCTAAAAACCTTCCTCGTTAAAGAGCATTTTGGGGATTCAGTAACTTGAATAAAATCATTTAAGGACCAGTCCTAGTTCCTAGTGCAATACTGTTAACTAGAACACCAAACAGATGTGCTTGATACCTCATGTAAATAAATTCAAGAGATTACTCTGTAAATCAAGGTGATTATTGTAATAGGTTAACTACACAAACAGATAATATACTTGATACTGCATGTTACATGTAAATAAATTTGCGGAATCTAAATGTAAACAATGTGATTAATGTTATATGTACAAACAGTTACTGACATGCACTGTTAGCATTGTTCCATGTAATTTTATTGTTTTCTGAGTTCTATGTGAACCGCTTTGATTCTGGAAAGGTGATATACAAATTCACATAAATAAACAAACAAACCTTTAAAAAGGAGATAGAACCGTTTTTAAACTAGATAATAGGGAAAAGCTTACAGTTGCCCAACAGCGCATGGTTGAGAAGGAAATATCCTTGAAGGATACTAGCAAGAGAGGGAAGTTCGGACATTAAAGGAACCTAGATCCCCTTAAGTACAGAGCAGACAGAGCTGAAAGATTTAAAATTACCCCATCAACTGGTAACCAAATCATTAATATGAACAAAATACAACCTCTAAAATGCCTGTATGCAAATGCTAGAAGCCTAAAAAAATAAGATAGGACAGCTCGAATATATAGCACTAAATGAAAGGTTAAATATAATTGGCATCTCGAAGACCTGGTGGAAGGAGGACAACCAACCAATGGGACACTGTGATACCTGGGTACAAACTATATCGTAATGATAAGGTAGATCAAATTGGTAAAGGGGTTGCACTCTATGTTAGAAAGGACATTGAGCCACACAGGATTACAGTTTTGCAGGAAACAAAATGCACTGGTTTAATAGGAGAAAGCCAATATGGATTTAACCTAGGAAGATCGTCTTACTAATCTCTTATATTTTTTTGAAGGTGTGAATAAACAGGTAGATAAAAGTGAGCCAGTTGATATAGTGTATCTGGGTTTTCAGAAAGCCTTTGACAAGGTCCCTCATGAGAGACTCTTGACAAAATTAAAAAGTCATAGGATAGGAGGTAGTGTACAATTGTAGTTAAAATATAGAAAAGAGAGAGTAGAGGGCTAAATGGCCAATTTTCTCAATGGAGAAAAGTGAATAGTGGAGAACCCCAGGGATTTGTGCCAGACCCACTGCTTTTTAACATCTTCATAAATGACCTAGAAAGGGAAATAACAAGTGAAGTGATCAAATTTGCAAATGACACAAAATTATTCAAAATTGTTAAAACACAGAAAGATTGTGAAACATTGCAAGAAGACCTTGATAAATTGGGAGACTGGACATACAAATAGCAGATGAAATTTAATGTGTACGAGTGCAAAGTTATGCACTTAGGGAAGAACAACCCTGGTTATACAATGAAAGGTTTCACATTAGGAACCACCATCCAGGAAAAGGATCTAGGTGTCATCACAGATAATACATTGAAACCCTCGGCCCAGTGTGCAGCAGCGACTAAGAAAGCAAATAGAATGCTCGGAATCATAAGGAAAGGAATGGAGAATAAAACAAAGGATATTATAATGCCTCTGTATCGTTCCATGGTGCGACCGTATGTTGAATATTGTGTGCAATTGTGGTCGTCATATCTTAAAAAGGATATAGCAGAATTGGAAAAGGTACAGAGAACAGCCATCAAAATGGTAAAAGGGATGGAAGGATACCCCTATGAGCAGAGGCTTAAAAGGTTAGGACTTTTCAACTTGGAAAAGAGACATCTGAGGGGACATATGATAGATGTCTATAAATTAATGAATGGAGTGGAACAGATAAACATAGATTGGTTGTTTATTCCTTCAAAAAGTAGAAAGACTAGTGGACATGTAATGAAACTACAAGTTAATACATTTAAGACTAAAAATAAAAAATATTTTTTCACCCAATGTGTAATCAAACTCTGGAATTTGTTATGGAGGATGTAGTAAAAGCTGTTAATGTGGCTTGGCTTAAAAAAAGTTTGAACAAGTTTATGGAGGAAAAGTCCATAAACCATTATTAGGATGGGCCAGGAAAATCCACTTCTTACACCAGGCTAAGCATTGTGGAATCTGTGTACATCTTTGGGAACGTGACAGGTACTTGTGACCTGGAATGGCTACTGTTGGAAACAGGATACTGGGCTTGATCTGACGCAATAGGACATTTCTTATGCCTCCGATCCAGGCTCAGGAGGTAGCAGCAGCCAGGCCTGTGGCAAACAAGTGAAAGTAAGTTTGCCATGTGCAGGGGTTGGAGGAGGCACTTTTTTTTAAAATTACTACTTACTGGAGAGAGGGGACAGAATGCCGCCATATCGGCCCTTGGAAGCAGAAGAAATTCAAGGCAAGTTACATTCAGGTACAGCAGATATATTCTTGCCCCCAGAGTATTTACAATCTAAGTTTGTACCTGAGGCAATAGAGGGTTAAGTGATTTGTCCAAGATCACAAGGATCAGCCATGGGGAAGTTAGATGGGGGCAGGGAATGAGCGGGCTGGGGGCTGAGTCTGGGTGGGCAATGGGTGGTCACTGGCCCTAGACGTACAGGGACGATTCTAATCTCAGCCCTGTACATCCAGGGCCAGCGACATGTGCAGGGAAGTTATTCGAGGTGGAATAACTACCCTGGATGTTTTCTTTTGCTGTGCCCAGGACCTGGATGGGGCGGGGGGGGGGCCAGGGGACATTCCCTGTAGCCCGACCCTGGCCTTAGGAGGCCGGATCAGGGGTTGGGCTGCAGGGAATAGTCATTTTATTCTGACGGCTGGCATCACGGCTCTTCGATGGAGCCGAGGTGCCATGGCAACAGGACGCCATGGTGCCGCGGCTCCATTGAAGAGCCTTGACTGAGTTAGCTGGGGACAGTCCTGCACATGCAGGACTGCTGCGTCCGGTTCAGACTGGGCGCACAGAGGGGATCTACGTGCGGGACAGAATCGGGCCCTAAGTATAATAGATACATCATTACATACACTAATATACAAAGCCAATCAGGTTTAGTATCACTTTTGCATAAATGTATCGGAAACCTTGTGGTTAGTTTAGGGATACAGGTTCTATGCTGCCTGACAAATTCAGGAGCGTATTTATGAAAGCTGAGCACATGCAATAAGGTCTCCATACGGATGCTAAAGGGGTCATTTTAGAAGCTCTGTTCATGCTTTCGACGTCTGCAATGCTAGACATCCTCTTCACCTGTGTGAGGGGTGCCAGATGACAGAACTCCATGCAGATAGCTCCAACGGTTTGTGGGCAGTGTTGCTGTGTTCTGGATGAGCCGCCATGATATCAGTGAGAGGAGAAGGATGGGATGAGATGGGCCAAGGTTCAGCTAGGCTGCAGCAGCAGAGTCTCAGATAGGACAGAAGAGTCAAAAATAGTTCAGAAATTAGATGAGTATAATCTCGGTCTCTCAAGTTCTCAATGTCATCATCTCATTTACTGTTCTTCAGTCAGTCTGCTTTACCTGGGGGTAATACTTGTTTCCAATTTACAGGAACAGCCAGCAACTGACTATTGCATTCCCTTGTCTTAGTGAAAGCTCTAGCAATTTCCAGAGGCCAAGGATTTCCAGATCCATTTATTATATTATATTTATTTATTTAACAGGTCTTATATAGCGCCTTCTCCTTAAGTCAAAGCAGTTTACATTCAAACTTTCTGTTTACATAGAACACATCAAGTGAGGGGTAACAGGTGCAGCTAAAAACAGAACAAAGTGTTAGAGGGGGTTGTATATGATATTTCAGCGTGCGGCATAACTGTGTACATCTAGGAATAATGTGAGTGGGTTTACCAGAGTCCAACTTCAGTGGGGATAGCTAATCATCCCTTCTTATGTGATGTTCCCTTAGAGGGACATCCTGTGCTAGCCATCTCTCCCCTGTATGACCAATCAGAATCAGGCCATACAGAGGTAGACCCGATTCTGATCACGCGGGGGCTAGTCGTGCCCATGGGATCAGAACTGGGTCTACGGCCTGGACGTGCAGGTCGTGCCACGATTCTGGATCGGCCGCAAACCCAGCTAACTCAGCCAGGCTCCTTTCACCATGGCACCACGGTTCCATTCAGGAGCTACGATCCCCCTTCCACAGACAAGACCCTTCTTTCCCCATAGCCCGACCCCCAATCTGGCCTCCCATGGCCAGGGTCAGGCTGCGGGGAACCCCTTGCACCTACTCGCCCTCTTTACCAGGCCTGGCCATGTCATTTGGCTCAGTCTAGTGGGACCTATTCCACCTCCGAGGTGGAATAAATCCCCCATCTCCAAGGCCGACCCTGGACATAGAGGGCCGACCTCAGTATCGGCCCTGTATGTCCAGGGTCATTCTCCGTCCACCGCTCACCCTGCCTCTTTCCCACCCCTCTCCCTCCCTCCCATGAACAGAGCTCCCCATACAAATCGCCTGTTCAATCTGTCCCCAGCAGACAGCCCAGATGTTTAGTGGGTCTGGATGTCTGGATCAGATGTCCAGACCTGCTGAATGGTGTTCAGGATGACCCCAATAGTGTTCTGTGAACAATAAGGTTTGTAAGTTCTTTCTGACGTATTTAGTATTGTGTAGTGCTCGCATTGCTCTTGGCAGAATGGTTATGAAGGACCTAGACAAGATTATTTATTTAAAAAGCTTTTCTATACTGCGCTCTTTAATATTAGTGCGGTTCACAGTTAACAATTCTTATACAGGGCAGGGAAGATCTGCCTTGTGCTTACATTGAACAGGAACGGTAACTTGGAGTTGTAACTGGGGCAACTATATACATGTTAGACCATTATAAGTTTCAACTGTGGTGACTATTTACATGTTAGATTCTCAACAGCGGAGACGTCTCTCTCTGTAGAAGATTCAACTCGTTCAAGCCATGGTATTTTCAATAACATCATATGGATGCAAAAGTTGGACAGTGAAAAAGATAGGAAGAAAATTGGACTGCCCGAAGAACAAACCAGTCAGTAGTAGAGGAGATCAAATCTAAGCTTTCTTTAGAAGCTCAGATGACAAGACTTTGACTTTCATACGTTGGACACATCATGCGAAGAGAGAGATCATTAGAGAAAGACATCATGCTTGGCAAGGTAGGTCAACGCAAAAGAGGAAGGCCAGCAATGACATGAATCAATACATTAACAACAGCTACGGGTGCCAGTCTGTCAACAATGAGTTGCCTGACTGAAGACCGAACACAACTTAGGACAACTATTCAGAGGGTCGCCATGAGTCGACACTGACTCGACGGCACTTAACAAAAACAACAACAAGTGCTCGAAGGCCTTCTGGGAGGGAGTTCCATAGTGTCGGTGCATTAAATGAGATTGCACTGTTAACTGTTGACTGCTTAGCTTTGGGGTAATAACTGAGTGTGATTAACATGTTCTTGATATTTGTTCTTCTTGGCTGGTTTTGAGGGTCCCTTTTTATGAGGTCTTGGAGTGTCTCAGCTGAACTCTCATGCAGGATTTTGAAAATGTTAAGAGTAGGCTTGTACCTGATGTGTCTCTTAATTGGGAGCTAGTGCAATGGTTGTAATATTGGAGTAATGTGTTCATGTTTCGCTGTGCCTGAAATGACACGTGCAGCCGTATCCTGGGCCATTTGAAGAGGTTGGATTGTTTGAGCTGTTGGTCCTTGATATAGTGAGTTGCAATAGTCTAAGATCGGTGTTATGGTAGCCTGAATCATCATGCGGAAGTCAGTCTGGCTGAATAGTGGTTTCAGTTTCCTCATGATCCTCATTTTGTGATATGCAGATTTTGTTGTCCTGTTAATGTGTGACTGTAGATTCAGGTTCTGATCCAGGGTGACTCCAAGGTACTTAATCTCCTTTTTGACAATTATGCTTGTATTTTGTAGTTTTATCGTACTTGGAGAGGTGAAGAGCATGTTGCGTGTAATTATGAGTGCTTCTATTTTTTTGTAATTTATACTGTGGTTGTGGTCGCTGAGCCCTGTAATCATATCCGTGAGGCAGTTGGTTATTGTTCAGTAGTCAGGTTTCTCAATGTTAATGGTGGTTTATATCATCATAATGTCATCGGCGTACAGCTTGTAGAGAACATCATGCTTTTGGATGATGTCACAGATAGGCTGGATGTAGAGGTTGGATAGGAGTGATGAACCTTGCGGAATACCCTGATGTACGCTGAATGGTGTGGATGTGTTTTCCCTCCACATTTCACATATTGTTGTCTGCCCTTGAGGTATGAATGGAACCATTTGAGTGTTGTGTTGTGAAGCCCGATTTCTCCTAGTCGTTTGAAGAGTATGGTGTGTGAGACCGTATCAAAGGCTGGAAATATATCTAGGGATATTAACAGGAATCCTCTCTTTATATTGTCCATCTCTTTGATTATTGTGTCAAAGAGTGAGGTTAGCAGTGTTTCCATGCTATGGCTGGGTTTGAAGCCATGTTGGTGAGGGTTTAGTGGTGGCTCCTTATTATGGTCCATAATGTGCCTAAGCAGGCCACTGCCACTAAAAATGGGTTATACTTCCCAGGTTCCCACACATTCTTCAACAAGAAGATATTATGAAGCCTCAAAAGCATTAGATGCCATCTCAAAGAAATATTTGAAATTATACTGAGCTAAGTTTTGCATTGCGATGAGTTCTGTATTCTTTTCTTGTCACTTGTATGTTTTCTAGTGGCCTACTGTATTCTGATATGGTGCTTATATTATGTATTTACAATGTTTATTGTGTTATTTTGTACAGTAAACCCCTTTGGGCTAAATGTTTTTCAATGAAGATATAAATGTAGTATAACATAATTTAAGATTGCTAAAGCTAATTTTTAAATTCTTATTGCCACTGGGTTGCTGCCAGCATGTGGAGGGAGATCAGAGGACTGTCCCAGAAAGTCCAGAAGATTCCAGCTTTGCTTAGCCCTCCTTCTCTTCCACCATTATTTGTCTATCTATTCTTTTCTTCATCCTTCCCCTCTAATTTCTTCTCACCTGTCCCTTTTCCTTCAGTTTTTAAGGTTTTCCTTTTTTCACTTCTTTTTTTCATGGACCTCCAAATTTTCATTTTGCATTGTAAAGGTTGGCAAATTGGTTGGAGGTAAACTGGTTTAAGTAGTTCATGAGTGGTCACAAGAACTCTAGCCTGTCCACTAGCAGCTGCCTAGGGTGGCTGGTCCTGGTGGGCAGCATGGTGACCCCAGCCCCTCCATACTCTTTGAAATCAACATATTTCTGTCACTGCAGTTGGCCTTAAAGTGGCGGTGTGTACATGTGTGCCCTCATGGCCTGTTGATCCTGCCCCCCTTCCAATGCAACTTCCTGTTGGAGGGGGCAGGAAGTTGTGTCGGAAGGTGGAGGGGCAGGAGCAGCAGGGGGGCACCTTAAAGGTGAGGGTCTGCTGCAGCGCAACACAGCTGCCTAAGGTGGAAAAAGTCCTTGGACCAGCCCTGACTAACCATATTAATGCCGCTGAATAGCCTGGTCGCCACAATTAATGTGGTTAGGAAGTCTGCAAACTGCATTAATTGCTTTGAATATCAATCCCAATGTTTACAGAGGAGCATGAATATGATCCGCCTTACGTGAACTAACATGGCAACTGTATGACATTCATTACTGGAGGATGTAGTAAAAGCTGTTAGTGTAGCTGGGTTTAAAAAAAGATTTGGATAAGTTCCTGGAGGTAAGGCCCATAAACCATTATTAGAGGACTCAGGAAATGCACTGCTTACCCCGGGACAAGCATTGTGAAACCTGTGTACCTTTTTGGGAACCTGCCAGGTACTTGTGACCTAGATTGGCCACTGTTGGAAACAGGATACTGGGCTTGATGGACCTTGTTCTGACCCAGTATGGCATATCTTATGTTCTTATAGCAGTCTGGGAAAGGGAGAAGCAGTAGACTAAAAGCATCATATTTACAAAGATGCCTCGGTCTGAAGTGACCCTGTCAAGGGTCTTCAGCAGCTGGGCAGGCTCTGAATGAACTGGCAGAAATGAAAGTCAGCAAGGAATCACAGAAACAGACTGCTCTTGAACATAGCTGGGGAAATGCCTCTGAGCTTGATATAGACAAATAACTCGATCATGGAAGAAGGAGCTAATAAACTAAGAGGCAGTTGGTGGAAAATGAAGCCTTGGGAATCAGCTTTCCTCTAGCCACCCAGTAAGAAAATGTCCTTAGAAACCAGGAAGCGAAAAGCAGTACAGAGAGCTTTGTGGATCCGGCTTTGAAAAGCGGCACAAGGAGAAAGACCCCCGTCAACTAGTGAGATCTAAGCAAGAGCCCGTTACCCGAGGAAAGCAAGAGGAAAGGCAAGGTTTTCTTTTCCTACTGTCGCACTGCAAGAGAAAGTGATCGCAGCAAAAACTCTTTGATTATCGAATCATTTCCTGTTATCGGGGTGGTTTTAAACTGTGCTTATTAATTCCGTCAATTGAAGCAAGAAGAGTCGAGGACAAATTAGCAGCAGTGATTCTGCCAGTAGGCGACTGGGATCGTTTGTCATTGCTGTACACTACATACAGCCTGTGCAGTCGCATGCAAATGCTGGGTCTGCAGCAACATTGCCCCATGCCGCCCGACCGTATTACTGGCTAATCAATTCATCTAGCACGCAAATACTGAGGCTACCAGCAGCACAGCGAGCCTCCCCCTCCTTCTCCTGCAAGAGCCGTCTTACAGACTTCCTCGGTTTAGTTACTATTACTTATGGCTAGTAAGGAAATCACGAGTACCTAAGAATATAGAATATGCTGGATTGCCTCAGACTAATGGTCCAGCAGTGACCCATCCAGGGCGCTGGCACTTCCCACCCAAGGATGGCTGCTAGCCTTCCAGAATCGACTTGACTATTAACTGTTTATGGACCTCTAGGAATTCGTCCAAGCCTCTTTTAAAGCCAGCTATGCCCTCTGGCACTAAATTCCATAGCTTCATTGTACATCGGGTAAAAAAATACTTTATCCAATTTGTTTTAACTCACCTATGCAAGTGTAAATTGTGTCATAAATCTATTTGAATACAATAACCTCTAGAAATACAGTGGGCCCAGTTTATTAAAAGGTGGGAACATTTTGCAGTTTCTGTGTAATAATTGCCAAAATTGACACCTGGTAACTGCAAAATCTCTGTGTCGTCTGTTCTGACGTTTCCCATTCAGTTAACACAGAGAAACGTTTTTTTTAAACATGGCTTAATTGAATTGCAGATAGCACAGTGCATCTAGCTGCACCTCGAGAGGTGCGTTAACTGTGTTGTTTTATTGCGGTAACTACTTCCACATGAAGGGATAGAGATTAAAAGTTCTCCAGTGGTAATGAAAATTTAAAGGGTCATAGTTCCTTAATGCTGTTGCAAATGTTTTGTAAATTGTTCCCTTTTTATTTTAATCACTTTGGCCTCTAGGGTGCGCTGTCTGCCAGATAGCCCATATGAATAAAAAAGTCACGCAGGAGATAGCGCATGCTATGCTTTAGTAAAAGGGGCGCTTCTCGGTAACATGCGTAAGAGTAATCTGTATGTGCTCCCTTGCTCAAGAGTCTGACCTTTGACTATTTCTTGTGATATAACTTGGGAGTTAGCTCCTGTCTTTTCGATAGACTGAGGAACCTTAGACTTCCCCGTTCCCAGAGCGTTTACAGTCTAAGGGCTGATGCTAAACTATTGCTATGCTTTGGTGCAGTGCTTTGCTCCTGATGCAGGAAGACTTCTACTGCAGGACAATTTCATGCGTTAAAAGACAGCACAATGGCCATGCAAATGGTTGACTATAAAATTGCTCCCGATGTAAAAAACTGCTGAAACTTTGCGCAGGATTTTACTCTTCCCTTAGCAGTGAATATTTGTTGCAGCTTAGGGCTGAGATAAACATGCAGATAGGAGCAAAGGATCATCTGAAGTGATATGTAACATTTTCATCTGATATGATCGAAGAGAGCCCCAGACTCTGATTCCTTGCAACACTCATCATTGCTCTCTCCAATCCCTCCCCCCCCCCCTTTTGAAACTCCTTACACCCTTCCAACTCTGCAGACTCCCCCTCCCCCACGGCCCTCAAAAAAATCACCAGCACGGATTCCTTCCAAAACATGGCGTTGAGACACTACTCATATATTCAATAACATAATCAAAGGAATAGACAAGATGAAGCAGGGCTTCCTACTAATATTTATTGATATATCATCGGCATTCGACACAGTTTCCCATCACATCCTACTGAAGCGCCTAACGGAGATCGAACTACAAGATACCACAATAAAGTGGTTTCAATCATACCTCGAAGCTAGACACCAGAGAGTAAAATCTGGGAACCTCACCTCAGAACCCTTCAAGACCACACAAGGAGTTCCCCAAGGCTCAGCATTATCAGCTCTCCTCTTCAACATCTATATTCAACCCATATGCAAAATATTTAACAAACACAAGATACAATATGCCATATATGTTGACGACATCATGGCATATACCCCTATCCAACTGGACTCCCCAGATTATACCAAAATATCAACATGCATTCAAGAAATAACAACCTGGCTAACTAACAACCTAAACATCAACATAAAAAAAACCCTGAAGCAATTATCATCACGAGAGACTCCTCATTCATTCCTCCTACTGCTATCAAAATATCAATACACCAATTACAATAATAGACGTAGTCAGATATCTTGGAATGATCCTAGACAAGCAACTCACCCTCCAGCCGCATATCAACAAGATATCCAGAACAGCCTTCTTCAAACTCGCAACACTCCGGAGACTAAAACCCCTCAATAAAGAACATTTCCGTACAGTATGCCAGGCAATCATTACACCGCTGCTGGACTACTGTAATATACTATTCCAAGGTCTACCTAAACAAACCACCCGCCCTTTACAAATAGTCCAGAACACTGCTGCCCGCATTATTACTAGTGCTCCAATACATGACCATATAACTCCAATACTACAAGATCTACACTGGCTCCCAATCTCCTCACAAGCAAAATATAAATCAGCGCTCACCATCTTCAAAATTAAAAACAACATCTCAGCAGGAATACTACAGGAACTCATTGGAACCAAAACAAGCAAAAGACCAGAGAGAAAAAGCACCAAAAACAATATACCAACACCTACTCTATTCACAAGAATAAACAAATCTACATCTATGTGAGCCTTTTCTCTTGCTGCCCCTGCTATCTGGAATGTCCTCCCAGATAACCTAAAAACAACAGATATAAAAGACTTCCGGAAGCTACTTAAAACCACACTATTCATTGAACAATTCAATGAAGACCACCAATCCACCCTAACCACACCACAAAACGAGTTACACAAGAAATGACATCCACAACATCAATACAGCTTACTACTCTCAGTAAATTGTATATAGCCCAATGTAGATAGCTCAACCTGTATATATTGCACCCCAAATCAAGATTTACCTATCCACACACTCATGAACACTAAAGTCACAGCTGCTGCATGTCGACATCCCCACACTACCCTACTTGATTGGTTTGCAGTGAAATCCGCTTTGATTCAAGGATAAAGTGAGATATAAATACTTTTAAATAAATAAAATAAATAAAAATAAGCGATTCCCTAAAAATCACATTCATGGGCCCCTGCAGCACCTTTAATCCTGCTATACCCTCCCCATAATGCTTTCTCCACCTCCATCCCCATTTGGCAGACTGACCCACACAGCGCATCCTCAATACACCAGGGGTGGTCAGAAGCTGCTATTTTTCAAGATGGCAGCATAGAAGCATGTGTGTGCGTGCCATTTGCTTCTGCCCCTAACACTGGAAGAGGAGCCAGAGGTACAGGGTGGCTATTACTGGGCTCGGAGGTATGGGAAGGAGGCCCATGGGCCACCAATTTATTTTATTTATTTATTTAATGCTTTTCTATACCGCACTATTCGGCATCAGCTCGGTTTACAAGGAACAAGTTGGTACAATATGGAACAGCCATACATTGAACTTACATAAAACAGGGAGTTTAAACATGGATAACAGGTGAACTTTATACATAATATACACAAGGGGAATTTAAAACATGGATAACAATTGAACTTTATACATTATATACAAAAGGGGATTGCATCATAGCTGAGTTTATGATACAGGCCCTAAAGGGGAAGGTTGGGTGAGGTGGAGAGTTGTCATATGAGATTGGTTAGGCGGCATTGTATTGAGAGACTGTAAGGACGTGTGATACCGTCTAGGTCAGCGATGGCGAACCTATGGCACGCGTGCCAGCTGTGGCACGCGAAGGCCTTGCAGCTGGCACGCGGGAAGGTCCGCATTTTAAAAAATTAAAAAAAGCTGTCTTCTGCCGCTTCCGGGGCCGCCGCGGCAGAATCGAGTGTGCCGCGGGGCCCCCCCTGTGCCTGGCAGAGCCTGCCCTCCAGATCCTGCCTTCCCCGGTATCAGCTCCCTGTTTCCAGCTTGTCACACGCCCCGGCTTTCAGCGCGCGCGGGGAGTGTTTCTCCCTCGCTGCACGGTTAAGCCCGCGGGGGCTGATGGGAAGTACCCATCAGCCCCCGCGGGCTTACCAGAGCTGTGAAAGGGAAACTAGTTCCCTTCGCGCTCTGAAAGCCGGCGCGTGTGACAAGCTGGAAACAGGGAGCTGATACCGGGGAAGGCAGGATCTGGAGGGCAGGCTCTGTCAGGCACAGGGGGGGGGGGGCCCCCCGGCACAAGAGATTCTGCCGCGGCGGCCCCGGAAGCGGCAGAAGACAGCTTTTTTTTATTTTAAATTTTGGCTGGGCTGGGCGGGGGGGGTTAGGAGTGGTGATGGGCGCTGCGGGGGGATTAGGAGTGGTGATGGGTGCTGGGGGGTTAGGAGTGGTGATGGGAACTGGGGGTTTAGGAGTGGTGATGGGCACTGGGGGGGGGGTTAGGAGTGGTGATGGGCACTGGGGGGGGTAGGAGTGGTGCTGGGTGCTGGGGGGGTAGGAATGGTGATGGGCTATGGGGGGGGGGGCTTAAACTAAAAATTGGGTGATGGGGGAGTAGGACTGGCACTGGGCTGGTGGGATTAGGACCTGGAGTGGGCTGATGGGGAGGTTAGGACTGGTAATGGGCTATGAGGGGGCTTAAACTGAAAATGGGGTGATGGGGATTAGGACTGGAAATGGGCTGGTGGGATTAGGACTGGGAGTGGGCTATGGGGGGCTAGGACTGGTAATGGGTTGGGGGGGTTGCTAGGACTGGAAATGGGCTGAGTGGAAGGGGGCTTGAATTGCAAATAGCTGATGGGGGATGGGGCTTGGAATGGAAATGGGCTGAGGGGAAGTGGGGGGCTTGAACTGCAAATAGCTGATGGGGACGGGGCTTGGAATGGAAATGGGCTGAGGGGAAGTGGGGGGCTTGAACTGCAAATAGCTGATGGGAAGGGGGGCTTGGAATGGGCTCTTAGGGGAGGGAGCTAGGACAGGAAATGGGCTGATGGAGGGGCTAGGATAGGACTGGGAATTGGGTGTTGGGGGAGCTAAGTTTGGAAATGGGCTGTGGTGGGGGCTTGGATTGAAATGGACATGGAGGGGCTAGAACTGGAAGTAGGCTCATGGGGTGCTTGGATTAGAAATGGGCTGAGTGATGGTGGGGCTAGGAAAGGACTAGAAATGGGCTGATGGGAGGCTGGTATTGGAAATGAGCTGATGAAGGGACTCGGATAGGATTGGAAATGGACTGATGGGGGGCCAGGACTGGAAATGGGCTGATGTGGGGACTAGAAGGGAGCGGATACTGGGTGGGGCTGGAATTAAAAGGGAGCTGATGTTGGGGGAGATTAGAAGGGGATGGGGCTGGGAGAGTGAAATGGAGAGGGGAAAAATATTTTGTGTGGGAGGGAAGAAAAATGTACAATTGGCCGGGTATTGGGAGACTAAAAAAGGAGAAAGATTATTATGTTAAAGCAGATGAAGAGAGAGAATGGAAAAAAACTAGAAGAGAAGAAAGGAGAAATGGACAGCAGACGATGGAGAGATTGCAGAAGACACAAATAAACCAGAAGAAAGTGGCTGGAACAATTGCAACTGAAAAAAATGCACAAAAGGTACAAAGATATCTCTTTATTTTGAATTTATTAACTGGAATATGTCAGCTCTGGGAAATGTGCATCATTAGTGTCTGTGCTTTGTTTAGTACAAGAGGAAATTAATTTATAGTTTTATTTCTACAGTGTTGTTGTACATTCCAAGTTTGGCTTTTGGGGTTCCCAGTTTAATTATCGCCTTCCTGTTTCTAAATTGAATGAAATCATTAAAACATTATAAATTGCCAATAAATTGAAATGAAAACCAAAGGATTGTGAATCAAATTGATTCTCTGACAATACAAAGATTCCAAACTTTACAAATGATGTTACATAGTTCAGGCAACTTTATAAAGAGTTTTTAGATACTAAAATCTTGTTGTTAAGGTTTAATTGACGTGCTGGCACTTTGAGGAAATTCTTTGGTTTTGTGCGGCAGTTTGGGCACTCGGGCTCAAAAAGGTTAGCCATCACTGGTCTAGGTGATGCTGTCAGAGTTACAAAAGTGTTGTATAAATAGGTGCTGTTTGAGGGCTTTTCTGAACTGGGGGAGGTTGTTTATGGACCGGATTTCTGTTGGGAGGGAGTTCCAGCATGAGGGGGCAAACAAGGCAAAGGCACGCTTTCTAGTGGAATTGTTGCATTTTGTGATGGCTTTTGGAAGGAGGATGGTATTGCATGATGTGGTTCTTCTTGATCTGTTGTCTGGTGTAGTTTTAATCAGGTCTGACAGGATAGTTGCGGTGATACCGTTGACTGCTTTGAAGGTCATGGTTAGGATCTTAAATGTGATCCTGTATTGGATGGGGAGCCAGTGAAGGCTCTTCAGAATGGGGGTGATATGGTCTCTGCGGGACGCTCCATAGAGGGTTCTAGCTGCGGTGTTCATCGCCAGCTGCAAGGGGTTTATCGAGCTCTTTGGGAGGCCAAGTAGGATGGAATTGGCGTAATCGAAGTGGGGCATGATTATGGCCTGGAAGACTGTTCTGAAGTCATTTGGTTCCAGAGTGTTCTTTATGAGGCGTAGTGTCCATAGTTTATGGTAGATTGTCCTGATGGTATTGTCTATATGAGCATGCATGTCCAGGTGCTGATCAAGTGTTACGCCTAGGTATTTGATAGTTGTCTTGGAGATGAGTTCTGCGTTGTTAACCTTGATTGATGAGGGGGGAGTGAAAGAAGGGTCTCTTCCAATGAATAAGACTTCAGTCTTTTTTAGATTTATCCTGAGCATTTGGTTGTGTAGCCAGTCTGTGACGGCGTTGAAGCATGAGGAGAGCTGGTCAAGGTTTGGATGGTCTGTGTCTATTGGAGTGAACATTAGGACATCGTCGGCATATACTAGGCAGTTGATGTTAAAGGACCGGATTGATGTGATGTGATTTTCTGGGGGTTGGGGAATCCAGGGAAGAAACGGCAGGAGATAACTGGGGGTACGAGGGCGGTATTCTTTTAAATCTCAGTGTGAGCCAATCCCAACTCATGCATGGACAGGAAGGGAGCTGTTAACTCATATTGGAGAAAATGGCTTTTCTTTTTAAATTAAGTATTATATCGCACAAAACAAAATATTAAGTTATTGCAAAAACACAAAAGAAATACACAATCAACTATAGTCCACAACAAGGAAAGAGAAAAAGCAACAAATCCTAACCAGAAAAAATATAAGAGGAGGGTGCAGGTGAATGCAGCAGAGTTGATTATAAATCAGTCCTGGATTTCTGACGTCATTCGGATGCATTATGGAACCTGCAGCACTGATTCTAATGGGTAAAATAAGGGACCACAAATACCACATTGCAAATTTAAATTCAAAACTGGAAAAAAAAATCTCAGAACTGGGTAACTTGGCAGCTCTGCATTTGCGTGCTATTAGTTTAATGCCCTCAGGCCTCTTTAGAGGGTTAAGTGACTTGCCCGGGGTCACCGGAGCGTTGCAGGTTCCTAAAGCTTCCTTGTTTAAATTCTCGGTAAACTCTTGCTGTTGCCTCTATGAGGTTATGTGCACAGCAGCTATTGCTTCTCTAGCATGCTGCAGGCCTCCACCAAATGATTTCCCACAAAAAATACGCGCACACAATTTCCTTAAATCTTCCTCGTGCCTCTTAAAGCAAGACAAGAAGTTTCCCCTGTGAGGCACAAAAAGAAAGGGATTTTTTTAAACGAACTCAATGGAGAAAACTCTAACTCTGATTGGCTATATTAACACCAGCTGAATGAGATAAACGTTTAGCTCCTTATATGCACAGGTGCTAGCCGGACCGTCCTGTGCTTTGAAGGGGGTTGTCTTTGAGGTGTATTACATGCAGGGTTTAGACTTCCACTTTTTTGCAATGTATAACCGCCCAGGGTGTCAGAGGGAAAAGCCCGCACAGGGACCAAGAAACAGAGACGTTTTTCTCCCCTTCCTCGGCCCGGGAGGTCGCTCCGAAGCACAAGAGACGCATTGAAAGCCAAGGGCAGCCCGTCTGACCTGAACGTGCTCCAGAGGGACCTGGCTCGGACATCCTGGCCCCTGGAGGGTCCCGGGACTGATGACCAATGCATGCAAAGAGCAGCCGCCCCCAGGAGGGGTGGGGGCTCATCTCTAGAGAGAGACGCACTTTCATCTGAAGTAGGCTGAATAAACACACAACTTCTCTGGGGCTAAGTGGAGGAGAGCAGGGCAGCTAGACGGATAGCTCTTTATACATGCGCCTGGTGTCAGCCCCGTGAGCGGCATTTCTATAGGCGACATGCGGAGCGTCCCCTGCCCTCCGTATCCGCACATCTCCGCATGCTGCTGCTGAATCAATACGCGGGGACCCGCGTGGGCAACGCGCAGGGAAAGGCGAGCAGACCCCATTCCTGCTCGTGCTAGCATCTGGGAGAGAACGGCGAAGAAAAGCCGATTATAACGCATGAAGGTGATTAATCAGATGGATAAGAAAAGTCCAATTCCCATGGCAGCTTTCCCCCCGCTAATCCGGAAAGGCTCGATCCAGCATAGTCGTTTTGAGTGAAGAATCTGCTCTCCCCAACCCAGGGGCGGACTTGGTTCATTCCAGCTGCAGAAGCCGAGCCTTCAACGTGTTTGGGTTCTCTAAGCGACATCTCGGACTTGCTTCCCGACGAGCGGCTCCAGTCTTCGGAAACCTGACATGCACGCCTTATTCGGATGGAGCAGGTCGCAGCACAGGACGGGATGCGGCTGCACATCTAGCCGCAATCGGGAGAAATTGGGCATTTTCGCTCTCATGAGCGTGGACGTGCAGCCGTGGAGTCGGCTTCTGCTCGTGTGTTGGGGGCTCCTGGCTGCCTCGGCGACGGGTAAGTCCTCTTGCAAAGGGCTGAGGATTGCAGGGGGCTCGGCTTTTGTCATGGAAGGGGAAACTGCCCAGTGCCAGCCAGGCTTGCCCTGCCTTCAGCCACGTCTCTAAGCAGCAGCCTTTGGAAGGCGCACACTGCTGCAGTACGAGGCTTTGGGGGGGTTCCCACTATGAATTTCATGAAATGATCTAGTAGACATGTCCTATGCAGCAGCAGCAAAGCCTGCTCTGGCGGTACCCGCGGCTGCACTAGACTGGCCATAGACCTTTATTTGCAAGGTTCTGGTCGTGCCCCGAAATACCGCTGAGCCCTTCTCTCAACCTGGCAGATAGCATTGCGTTAAATGTTGCAGCTGAGAATGAAAGGATGCGAACGATTGCTTTTCCTTATAAAAAAAACCCCCCAAGTTGTATGTATGTATTAAATGCTTCCTGCAAGACCTCAGGTCGTTCTGTAGCTCCTTTATCTGCCTGCGAGGACGTTTATCTTTCCAAAGCCGATTTTAAATCATGTTTAATCTAGATGTCTCTTCTGCAATGCCCTTTAAAAACCTGTTGTTTTCCCCCTTTCACGGGGAGCTGAAAAGAGATGGACTGGCTGCAATGGGCGCAGGGGCCGGTTCTGTCTGTCAGTTATCGTGTGAAACTTTACCCGTGCAAGGTCCTATGTGGGATCTGCGCGCCTTTGCCTGGGCTCCAGCTGTCTCTCCCTAGGGGGTCCCACCGAATTTAACAAGCGGGGGCACGTCTCCTTCGCCAGCTTTAGGGGGGGGGGGCGTACTGGATCATTTATTTATTTAAGCAAACACATCCAGACAGAGTCGTGGCTTGTGGTGCATTTCTGGACGTCTATCCCCCCCCCCCCCCCATCTTTGCCTTCGGTTCCCCGCAGCTGCAGCTCCTTCCTCAGCAGTCAGGGGAGAGGTTGCAGCACAATGGGCGCCGGGCCGGGCCCTTTGTTTCGGGGGTGGGATAACTGCAGCAGCTCAGCCGGCGTTTCCCGGGCTTGGGTGCTTTACGCGTTTGATTGCGTCTCTTGCTCAGACCTTGTCAGGTCCTGGAGGGAAGAGCACATTGAAAGGTTAGTTAAAGCCAAACTCCCCCCCCCCCCTCCTCCCCTCCTCGGGAAGTCATCTCGAGTAGTAATAACCAGATTTACCCATTGTGTGGCACCAGAGACCCATCCCACTCCCCCATGTCCCCAGAACTTCGTGAGAAATGCTTAGGAGATCCCGAGGGTTCCGTTCGGCGCACTTGTGAATAATAGTGGATTTTTGGACGAGTCACACGCCTTCTACACGAATGAGCTTTGACTCTGCCCCTTCCCCTTGCAATGGGGACGACTGCTAGATTTGTCCGTACTTTCCTCGCACAGAAACGGATATTGCAGAGGTAGGGCAAAAGCACGGGCTGGGGTGGTTTATAGGATAACTTGCGTCTGGATCACCTGTTCAGTTTTGCATTTTTGTACGCCTAAGTCTCTAGTTGGTGTTTCAAACTAATGACTAGTCTTGGAGAACAGAATTCTGGATGCATTCATTGAAACATGTTCCTTATTCTTAGCAACGATTTTGCACTTCAGCCTCTGCACTTGGAAGACATGCTGTAGACCTACGATCTTTGTCTTTAATTCTCTTTTGCAATGGCTATACAGATTTGAAGGGAGGTTGTATGGCATAGGATGAACAGGGATGCCAGTCAGGTAATGAGGTGGGCCATTGGGGCCAAGCCCGACATATTTTGTCTAAAAGAGCATCAGCAATTGGAGGGCTTGGGGGCAGGGATGGACAGTCTCCCTGTGGTAAAGAATCTATTTATTTTCTCATTTATCCTAGCTGCCATTTGGACCCAGTAAGAGGGAAAATCACTGTCTGAAGTCCTAGGGCAGGTGGAGGTGCTGACCAACAGGTGTAAAGTGAGGAAAAGGCACCTGGGCACCAGTCAGCATGTCAGGACTGCAGTCGCCTATGACCATGCCAGATTCACTCACTCAAAGGTGCCTGTGCAACAATGCAGCAGGATGTGCATTATTTTTGCAGAGAGAGAGGCAATAGCCTGCTTTCTCCTGTAAGATCCTGCTCTAGGGATCTCAGACTTTTTTGTCAGAGAGGACAAATAAGCAGCTATGGCTGCAACCTAGGGGAACAGCAGACAATAGAAAAAGAGGGAGAAACCTTTCATGCTGTAAGTCTTGGGTATTCGTTGAATTCTTGTATTCTTCCTTGCTAGGTATCCAGTTATCACTCGAGATGGGAAACTCACATGAAAAATACAAAACCAATTAAGAGGCACAGAGAGCCCACAGAAAAAGACCAGAAGGGAGTTCTCCCAAATCTGGAAATGTTGAGAGAACCTAGAAGATTTACATCCACAGTATGACAAGGTCACTCCCGTGCAGCTCTGTGGGCTGCCGTGAGCAAAGGCAATAGAGAAATCAAAGGGGGAAAAGGCTTTTCTGATCAGTTTGTTAAAATATCTGGTGTCTCTCTGTAAATCCCAGTGCATTGAGTGGCAGAGGTGGAGAGAGGAAGGTTTTGAAGTGAAAATGGTGAATGTGACACACAACATTGTAACCCTTTGCTGGCAGGGAGAGCTATGACCAGGCTACTAGTGATAAAGGCGCAAGAAGCATGTGGCAACCGTGGAGAGGGCTGGTATCTAGGGCAGAGGAAAGCTGGCATGAGAATAGACCTGGCAGCACTGATCTCTTCCTTGGTGCTGATCCCACTCCCTGTTCTGCATACAGATGCCCTCTCTAGCCCGCACACCCCATGTGGCATGCTGCTCTTGTATTTGCAAGACAGCGACAGGCTAGAGTGCACAAATACGTTTATTCATCTCCAAATGTTGGATTATTGGGAAAATTCCGATGGAACAAAGGAACTTGGAATCAATGGCTTAACGTTTCTGCTCTGAGAGGTTTGCAGTGATGGTGCAACTGCTCCCTGGGGATGGGATTTTTTTGCTGGAAAGGCAGATGCTTTCAGTTGGGCAAACTCTGTAACTGATCTATTGTAAAAGTGTTGATTTTTATGGCATCCCATTGCCAGTAATGCCTGTTATGAAAATACGTAATGTAATTATTAATCTATCCTCCTTATCAATAATTCCAGTCCTGTTATCAGACTCAATAAAATTGATCTTTTTGGAAAAGGTTGTTTGCCTAAATAAGGAGGCCACTTATCTCTTCGTATGAAGCTTCACTACCTTGAAGAATATTTGTTTATAATGATTTGATGCACCGTTTTTTGTATTTCCAGCAAGAAGGTTTATGATTCAAGGAAAAAGGAAAAGAACTCCCTTCATCCTGAGTAAAGAAAATCAAAGCAAAGAGGAGGGAAGAAAGGCAGAAATGTTACAGATATCAGTGATCGATACCATTTGGCCTGCCCAGTTTTTGTTCAATGTGGTGGGCGTGTAGTCCAGCACAGACTTCCTCCGGTTCTTCTCTATTGGGAATTGGTGCCCGTTTATCATGGGGTCACCAGGACAGGTTTGGAAAGCTCTAGTCTACCTATTCCACTTACACTTAGTACTTGTCACAGCCATGCTTAAAGTCTGTCATGGTTGTCATTGCTAGATTATTCCAGATATTCACATCTCAATACAGCAGGATTTGCTCAGTCATCCTCCCTCCAACTCTATAGGATGACACCTTGTCTTTTGAATTTCTTTTTTTATGGAAAATACTGTACAAAAAGTCCTTTGATGCAGTGAGGATATTCCACCCTCTCTGCATGTCAAGTATACTGTTTGTGCCATTGTCCAACTGTACTGCTCACGTCTCCACACTTGGGCCTAGCTGTTGGACTGGGAGTCGTGTGGCTTGCTGTCTCATAGTGTACTATAGCCATGCATTCCAATCCGATACCCCCTTCTCCCATAAAGACATCATTCTGCATGGACTTGCTTCCTCAGGGGGGAGGGGAGCACTGTCTCCTCCTACTTTATTGAAACCTGACTTCAGTGGGGCCACTGCTCTGATATTGCACGGAAGCTGCTACCGCTCTTTAGTAAACATCCCCTTTAGAGTGTAAGCCGTCTGGAGCCAGGGAAATATCTGAATGTAACTTGCCTTGAACTTGTAGGAGAAACATGAACTAAATCCAATTCCTTTTCCCTTAAGAAATTCTAGCATAAAAGCAAGCCGTGATCAGCTACAGTTCAAGTTTGCATTATGACACTGAACCTGCCTTGTGGCAAAGTCAATCTGATTATTTCTGGTGGACAAAGCATGTCTACAACACATTTTATGATATAAATATCAGCTCATTTCTACACTATCCTTATCCAACTTGCTTTCGTATTTGATCTATTACCTCCACTCACATGAGTTCTTATGAAAGGATTTTAAAGGCAAGAAAGCTCGCCTGGGAGTACAAACACATGAACATCTTTCAGAAGTTCTGGGAGACCTATTCATAATAATGTTTGGCTGAGTCATGCAAGCGTGAAGGCAGCACAGGTCACTAATCTCACAGGTGCCTACAGATTCGCCATTATAAGGCCGCATGAGCTAGAAAGTATACAGAGTTTAAGACTTTCTCTGGATCATAGTACAAGAAACAGGTGATTGGGACTTCTGTGGTCACGAAGATGATGCTTAAATATGCGATAGATAAACATAAAGATGTACAGTATGTTCGTATTGGGTAAATGCCGGGCCTACAAATGCCTAATCTTGACTCCTCTCAGAGGCTAAACTGGTTCAGGCCTGGTTAGTATTTGGATGAAAGACCACCTTGAAATAGCAGGTGCTGTAAGATTACTGCATAGAAGAAAAGCCTGACAGTCTACTTCCAGTTGCCCTTTGCCAAGAAGGCCCAGGAGATGGTCATAAACAGACAACTATCTACAGGGTCACTAGGAGTGGACATCAACTCAACAGCACTTAACAACAAATGTTTTAGACCAGTCACTAGAGATCTGCTCATCTTAATACATTTCTATAGGTCTGACTGGACTCAACCTGGATGAGCAGGTTCCTGGTGCATTCAGATTTACTACTTAGTGTATCCACTGAGAGATGGACAGCAAGGACATTCATTACAGGTCGTTACATTGTCATTTCAAAGAACTGCATAGAGGAAAAAATTCTTTCCATTTTCATAGAACTGCAGACTAGAAATTCTGAGGGTATTTTAAAAATATTTTCTTAGAGAAACTTTGAAACAGAAATCTGAACCTTTCTTCCAAACCTCTCTAAGACAGGTCCAATGTTTGTGCGTTGTGAACCAAGCCAATTTCAGCCCTACTGATAGGGAAGGAGCTGAGTAAAACATCTCAGAAGACCTCAAAGTTGTCAAGCCGAGTAATAAAGGAATAGAGAAGCTAAAAGTATTGAGAGAGGGGAGAGGTACCACTGACAGGGAAATGGAGGAAACATTGCCTTGTTTAAGTCACTAAGAAGATCAAAGTGGTACAAGATCTACAACACCAAGGCTCTTAAAGAACTCAACCTGCACTAACTGGAAGATTCTGGGAAAGTGAGGATGTGATAGAAAAATGTCAGATTTCAATAAAGTAGGAGGAGACAGTGCTCCCCTCCCCCATGAGGAAGCAAGTCCATGGAGAATGATGTCTTTATGGGAGAAGGGGGTATCGGATTGGAATGCATGGATATAGTACACTATGAGACAGCAAGCCACACGACTCCCAGTCCAACAGCTAGGCCCAAGTGTGGAGACGTGAGCAGTACAGTTGGACAACGGCACAAACAGTATACTTGACACGCAGAGAGGAGTGGGGGGGGGGGGGGGAGAATGTCCTCACTGCATCAAAGGATGTTTTTGTACAGTATTTTACATAAAAAAAGAAATTCAAAGACAAGGTGTCATCCTGTAGAGTTGGAGGGAGGATGACTGAGCAACTCCTGCTGTACTGAGATGTGAATATCTGGAATAACCTAGCAATGACCACCATGACAGACGTTAAGCATGGCTGCGACAAGTACTAAGTGTAAGTGGAATAGGTAGACTAGAGCTTTCCAAACCTGTCCTGGTAACCTCCCCCCCCCCTCCCCCAATGATAAACTGGCACTAATTCCCGATAGAGAAGAAAACGGAGCAAGTCTGTGCTGGACTACACGCACCCACCACATTGAACAAAACAAACTGGGTAGGCCAAATGGTATCGATCACTGATATCTGTAACATTTCTGCCTGCCTTCCCTCCTCTTTGCTTTGATTTTCTTTACTCGGGATGAAGGGAGTTCTCTTCCTTTTTCCTTGAATCGTAAACCATCTTGTTGGAAATACAAAAGACGGTGCATCAAATCATTATAAACAATACATGTCTGTGCAGCGCTGTGTATGAGTTGTAGTGCTATACAAATGCTCAGTAGTAGTAATATATGAATTCAATGGGGCCGCGGCTCTGATATCGCACAAAAGCCGCTACTGCTGTTTAGTAAACATACCCCTAAGTTTGTACGTGCGGCAATGGAGGGTTAAGTGACTTATTCTACTACTGATCCTTATGGTCTTCAATTCAAACTCTGGCTTACTTCCAGTTCTAGACTGCTGTAACCTCCACGCACTCAAGCATAGTGACTGGGACACTCATTTTGGTATTGGCCTGCTGAGACAGTGCTGTCAAAAAATCATTCACTTGCTGGGAAAGCTGCTGATTAGCATGTGAAAATATTAAGGCCAATCTCCTATTGGCATGTTGGAGCCAGCTCATGCCAGTGCTTGCCTTGGGGTTCCAGGTGCACACAGGAGCTGCTCTTCTCCGGCTTCCTGGATGCTCTACTGCTGATGTCAGCGCATCTTCTGTACTTGAGCCCTGTGCAGCCTCAATGCTGTGCATAGCCGTGAGTGCAAGTCAGCACACACCAATTCAAAGCTACTTTTCCTGCAGCTGAATCCAGGCAGCCATTTTGGAAGATACAAGTGAATTGACCATTGCTGTCCAGTGGAGTAGAAATGGATATTGTCTATTAGGCCTGAGCTGCCTTCCACTGAGGCACACTTTAAACTGCTGCTGACCTGCTTTTGCTGTGTTGATCCCCTACTGAATATAGATCTGAAGCAGTGCATTGAGTTTATAAAAGAATGACCAACCTTCAGGTGAAGAGGCTGAAGTAATGGCCTCATGGGATCATGGTAGAAGAAATGTTCCTTTGTCGTCCCCCATGGATAGAATCTGCTATGATATTGCCCAGGGGCTCCTAGAATAAGGAGCTCAGTCAACATATAGTGTGTCCTATCTAATTATGTACTCAGCGAGATATTGGAGCCTGCTGGACTGTGGCTAAAGAAGCCTTTTGTGTGCAGTTCCTCAGTATGTTTCAGGAGAGAAATACTTCTGTGGAAGGTGTTTAAATAACGGAATCCTTCTGATCTGATCTTCTAGAGGCAGCAGTTAAGGGTGCAATCTCATTTGAAAAGTTAATTCAATTAACAGAAGAAATGTAAAAATCCAGATCATCATGCAACAGAGAATATGCAATACATGTTCAAGAGGTGAGAGCCCCGTTCCCCAAATCAGGAGGAAACTGGTGTCGGTCTCCTCCCCCCTCTTGCTGGCTTTATGACCTTAAATTTGATAGATATTACTCCATTAGAAACAATGGAGTAATATCTATCAAATTTAAGATTATTACATACTCCAAGACGGCCAATATTGTTTTTGGCTTTATGACCTTGACCGTGTCACACTTGTCCCTATGCTTTCTGAAGCTCAGTTGCAAATAAGGAATTTGGTTTTGACAGTCGAGAATTAAGAAAATAATAATGGCCTGTCAGAGAAGAAAACGCTGCCATTTTTTATGATGGTTTATATGCTGGTGAGCACAGATTAAAACTGATTAACCAAAGATGCTGACTTTATTTTCAAAGCTCACGTGCTTCATCACTTGCTGAGTTGTGCAGCTGGTCCTTATGTCACGGCTCTGCTACGTGCTGGAATTTTCACTATTGCACTTGTAGATCGTTGCTAGAAATCACTGAATCACCACAGGCCAGACAATCTGGAGGCCGTCTCTGCACATAGTTGAAGGGATTTGCTCCGGTGCAGAAATGACTATAAGAGTTGGTAATGGCATTATCCCACTTGCTTTCAGTGAGGGGATGGAAGACATACTGGCGCAAAAATCGAATTGGTCCCCAGAGGAATATTGTCTTAACTCTGGTCAGAATTTTGAGCCATCCTCTTGGCTCACATGAATCATTCATAAAAGGCACTAACTGGTGGCAATGTGGACCTGGGGTAAATTTTACTTGTGTGTGTTTTTTTTTTTTTTTTTTAAATATTTGATAATGACGGTTTAAAAAAAAAGAATCCTGCATGTCTAGAACCATGGTGCAGAAGTTGATTGCGGACACGTGCACTTATTAATTGAGCAGCACAAAAATGAAACAAGATGATATTGTTGACACCATGTAATTCCTATATTGCTCTAGTTTTGAAAGTGGATTTTGTTTTCATGAACACTTAGGAGGTTTGTTGCTTTTGTTCCAGAATGCACAGGAGCAGGGGACTTACATTTGGAAAAAGACTTGAAATGATAAGCATTAGTGTTTTCAAGTTCTGGGCCCAATTTAACATATTTGCCTGACTACATGTAACTTTCTCATTCTATGTGTGAGTTCTCCTGACGGGAACCCGAAAAAGAAGATATTTAAATGGGAAAAGCAAGAACATGGAGGAGGTGTGGTGGTCATGGGAGGAAGGCTGGATTTGTGTTCTTTCAAAGTATTGGGCATATCGCTTGGCTGAGCTGGAGCTGACACCGTGTTATTGTTAGACTCTTTCATTTGCTGGTATCCTTAATTTATTCATCCAAATTAATTCTGATTGAATTCTGTTATATTTAACAGAAACTAATGTGAATGCGGTTAGCTCTAATCACCTGCCACGCTGCGCAGTCTGACCTGGCTACCCTTCATATGAGGACCAGAGGCAGAGCCTAAGAATCCTGTGGACTGAGGCCATATCCACAACTGCACATCCTTGGCGCTGTCCTCTTTGTGCATGTTGGGGTGTTGGGTTGCATCTCGTGTTATCGCATTCCAAGGGGAGGAGCAGTGCCATGTCGGAGTTACTGGAGCAGAAAATCACTAAGGAGGTCATTCCAGAACACGAATAAGCTAGTTAAATGTGCAGGATAGTCGTTTTTCTCGCTAAAATATCTAGAACCATATTCCGAAACCATGCGGCCTGCATATACACAGTGCTAATATGGGGATCTCTGAATGAGGGCATGGCAAGCCACAGATTCATTGAAAGTGTATTCAGGAAAGGCCTGTGTATGTTCTGGGTGTTTCCCGCAGACACCTACGTTATACCAGCAGCAGCGTGGAATAAGGCAGGACTTAGAAAAATTTCTGCTCTGATCTTCAACGCGTCCCCTAGAGATGAATGGCTGTGACACGTCTGTATTGAATTGGTGTGTCTGTTGTCTGGGAGGACACAAGATGCAGTTCTAAATAATAGAATGCACAGGTGAGGGACGTTTGTAAGTTTAGGGAACAATAAAGAAACCCTTACAGAAATATAAAGCACTGCAATAGTCTTTATTCTGACTATTCTGACATTTGCTGTTTGTGCTAAAGGGACTATTCTCAGCTTCCCTGACAAGTCCAGTGTCCAGAAAAATGGGAATGTAGATGTAGGGATGGTATGTGAGGTAGTATGGAGCAGAATCGTGTTTGGCTGAGAAATGCAGATTCAGTTGTGGTGTCCTGAGGTGACATGCCATTATGCCTTCACAGCAGTTTATAGGTGCAGGGCATGGTTTTGGCAGAGGTATGTTATTTGTGACTGCAAGTGAGAGTTGTGTGTAGGTATGAGTGTTATGTGGGAGGATCTATTTTGCTCATCCACAAATCTAAAGGGACATGAATGCCTGGCCAGTACCTGTACCAGGTGCCAGTGTGATTGGGCAGAATAAATCAGAACAGGTTCTCTACAGCGAAATGTCAAAACACATCCCTGTCACTATTAAGGACCCTCAGAATGAGAGTATTCAACAGTGCAAACAGCACCAAGACATGCCCAGAAGCACCATCATTGGTCTCTAAAAATGTGCATGTTTGTAGAGAGCGATGATGGTGCCTTTGGGCATGTATTAGTGCTGTTTGCACTGTTGAATACTCCCATTCTGAGGGTCCCTTTTTAGTGACAGGGAGATGTTCTGACATTTTGCTGTGGAGAACCTCTTCAGATTTTTTTTTCTGGTCCATACTTAGCGTTGTACAGACTGTTTTCAGATTTGACCAATGCAAATATAACTAATGATGTCTTCTACTGCCACGTATGTTGTGATGCAAGGTATGTCATGACAAACATATCACTTTCTACCTGCTTTTATACTATCTTAAAGTGCACAGAGATTACTTTGCAGTGTTCTGGGCATGCAACAGACTGGTATATATAGTCTAGTGTGCATCAACATTTATGTATCATCAATATTCATGTGTGGTTTGCATCAGCACAACATTACCAGAGAGAGGAGCAGCTTAGGAGATGCACGTTTTACAAGGGGGAGGGAGGTGGCTCTTTGTGGGTATATAACAGAGACAGGTGTAATAAAAAACACGCCCATCTTTTCAGAATATGCTGAGTATGGGACGTACAAAGCTGTTTGCTGCATATAGCTGTGTCTTGTACTGCATAGTGCTTTTTGTGCCACGCCAAAAACATCTATGTCCCTTATTTTGATACTGTGGGTGCGTCTATCCCCATGCCTGTGGAATCGCATTTAAATTGGACCCGTGTCTGATTTGGACGTACCTGCGGGCCGGATGTGCATATTCTGGAATTGGGCTCCACGTGTGTTTGCTTGCTCCTTGACATTAATATACTGAAGGGAGGAAAAGTCTAACGAGCTGAAATGCAATGCAGGCAGCAGCACTGTGCCCCTGCAGCTGTGCAGGCTTCCTTATGGCTGGCACCATGAAGGCGCTGACCGTGCCCCTGCAGCTGTGCAGGCTTCCTTATGGCTGGCACCATGAAGGCGCTGACCGTGCCCCTGCAGCTGTGCAGGCTTCCTTATGGCTGGCACCATGAAGGCGCTGACCGTGCCCCTGCAGCTGTGCAGGCTTCCTTATGGCTGGCACCATGAAGGCGCTGACCGTGCTCCTGCAGCTGTGCAGGCTTCCTTATGGCTGGCACCATGAAGGCGCTGACCGTGCCCCTGCAGCTGTGCAGGCTTCCTTATGGCTGGCACCATGAAGGCGCTGACCGTGCTCCTGCAGCTGTGCAGGCTTCCTTATGGCTGGTACCATGAAGGCGCTGATAGATTCTGTGCATGGGAATCATGTGTCTATAAAAATATATATATACAGGAAGGAATACATAGCAGAACAAAACAGGAGCTTAGCATGACAGGTCGATTTCTCCCCGTGTTGTTTTACAGAGTTTGGTTTCTGCCTGGTGTCAGTAAATTGTGATGGAAATTAGACCACTGCCTCGTCCTTGCTGGTTGCTTTAGAGACTTGATGGTCAGAGAATTTGACACATGTTTAGATTTAGATTTAGATTTATTTTTATTTATTTTTTTAACTTCCCAAATCCAAGCTGAACATGAGTAGACAAGGTATTTCCCTGTCCAAGTGAATTTGCAATCTAACTTGTACCAGAGGTAATGGAGGTGAAGCGACTTGCCCAAGGTCATAAGGAGTGCCACTAAGAGAAGCGGAATTTAAACCCTGGATTCTCTGAGCTTTCAAACGTGCTGCTCTAACCACTCTGCCTGTCCTTTCAGAGCTGATGCGGATCCAGCTTAGATTGGCATGGACTGAGAGTAACTACTTATAGTAATCAAAATAAAGAAAACTCCACTTTCCCTTTTACAGTGTTTGCCCCCTTCCCTTATAATCTCACAACCATAAACCCGAGTTCACTTACTAATAATTGATCCCTCTCTATCTCTCTGCCGGTTTTTACATCCCAGTCTGTCTGGCACTTGGTGGTCAGGCTTAGAATAAGACATTGTTACCATGTGTGCAGGGATCATATCACCAAAACCAGTGTCACTATTTTCCATTAGTAGGTTTGCCTATCAGAAGTGTTACTGGTTTACATCGCCCTTGCTGGTGTTGTTCCAGTTCTCTGAATTAATGGCAGATTCTAGTTTTTTAGTGCCATCAATCTGGTGCTGTTCACTACACTAAATGTACCATTTCCTGTATGAACCCAAACACCAGAGTGGTACAACAGTGGGTGACCAGCGTGAGCTCTTTCACCACCACTACAAATCCACTTACCAGAGACAGGACGGAATTCTAGTTTTGGTTTTAACTAAGTGAATTTCAAAAAGTGTCTTGAGTAATAGGAGAAATCAATTTTAATCTCGTGGAACTATACCAGGACCTCAAAATTAGAAAGCTGTACTTTTTCCATGAAAGAATTATTAACACAATATTATATTTTCTTTCACAGATTAGTAGTCACGCTTTCTGCAACAGTGTTCACTCGCCACTTGAAGCATTTCCCATTAATCCCATGGTGCATTCTGTGAGTCAGTACTAAGACGAGTGGCTTTGCTCGTAATCAGTACCCACAGTCCCCGCTATCCTTCAGGATGTGCATCTTGGAAGGTTGCTTAGATTGTTCATTGGCACAGTTCGTAGGAAATATATGTTCGTCTCTGGACACTTTGCTGACCAATATGAAGTGCCTTGTAAATGTTTTGGGAGTGGATCGAGATGACAACACTAAGGGGTCTGTTACTAAAGGTTTTAACGTGTGTTAATGAAATTAACACGTTAAATGTCGTCAACCTTTTTATTTCTCTGGATACAATGGCACTTAATGCACATTAAACTTTAGGGGCCCTTTAATGCAATGTGTGCCCTTGAGTCGGTGTTGACTTCTGGCCACCCAGGAGCTCCTGGGTTTTCTTGGCAGTGTGACCGGCAGTAGATTGCCAGGCCTTTCTTCTGAGGCAGTGGAGGGTTAAGTGACTTGCCCAAGGCCACAAGAAGTGCCAGAGGGAATTGAACCCTGATCTTTGGGCTATCGTGCCAGTGTACTAACCACTAGGCTGCTCCTCCACACCTAAGGTGTGGTAAAGTTTTGCAGTTACTGTGTGGTAAGTGCACCAATTTCCAGCGGTAACTGCCGGGGGAATGCCCAGCATCTGCACGTGCAGTTACCCCAGAGGAAAAACCTTGACCTATTCAGGCAGCGTTAGGCGATCTTCACTCCCTGCTGCAGTAACGGTTACCATGCGTTGATTTACTGCGTGCTGTCCATGTGCATTTACCAACCCATTCCACAATAGACAAGCGGCATTAAAAGTCCTGTCAGCACGTGACTTCTACTGGACTGCGTGATAACATTAAAAGGCCCTCTAAAACCTTCCTTAGCTGCTTACCAGCACGCAGGGCTATGGATTAGGAAGAGACACAAGGTTGCCGGAGGTCAATGATCAAGTTCACAAACAGGACTGAGAGAGAGAAGCTGGCTGTTACTAATGCTGAGAGACTTCTAGCTATATGACGTATTTCCACAAAAGATGCAATATAGTATCTTTATTATGCTGTGTGTGCAGGAAAACTAGTCATTACCCTCTGACTGTTGCTCATGGACTGCTACGTGACAATGAAGTCTAAGAACAAAAATATTCTTCTCTCTATCATTTTAATCTTATTTAAATTGTAAACCATTTTGTATGGCTTACCTTTGAGAACATGACAGGTACTTGCGATGTAGATTGGCGACTGTGGGAAACAGGATACTGGGCTTGATGGACCTTTGGTCTGACCCAGTATGGCATTTGTTATGTTCTTATGAATGACTGCTATAACAATTTTATAAATACATATAAATTATTATCTAGACCTACCACTTAACTTCTGTCACCTGCAGGACTCAAACTCCTCTGGTGATGAACAATGTATTTGACTTCTACTCTGATCATTCTCTGTCTCATACAAGGGGCTGGGTACTGAAACTGTTCCCACTTCTCTATATTTGCTTAGGCAGGTTCAAACATTATAGGCTGTTCATTGTATTGATAAAAGCCTTCCAAAAATTGCCTTGAAAGTCTCACATTACTGTGCAGAAGAGTGCGGTTAGGATCAGCTGTAGTAATAAGCTAGGGGCAATCTTCATTGAAAATGTGGGGTGTGGGGATTAGATTGGTATTGGAGACTGATGAGAAAACAAGGGAATGCTGAGATATCAGGTAGGTTGGTGGTACTGGAATACAAAGGAAAATTCAGTAGCCTTGATGAGGCTGGAGATCTTTATCTGCCATCAGTTTTCATGTATATGGTCTTACACTTGACATCAAACTTTAAATCACTGAAATCCTGGCAGCTACTTTTAAAGACAGTGCACAATGTAATTGCAGCTTCCTGCCTTGCCAGTGAAATATGGAAATTACAAGCAAAATTTATAGCCTGGTGAGATGTTGCATTTCAACCAAGAGCAGAATCCACCCGTCTTAATATCCGAGGGTGCGTGAGCGTGCATCGGCCTGGGGGATTAGCATCCTCAGGAAGTGAATGCAACTGTACTATTCAGAAATGGTGAATCAGAAGGAAAATGGGGCACAGTAGGTGTCTTAGCTAGGTACTCTACTTATGCACAATATCCAGGCAGGCTGGTAATATCTGCTAGCACAGACGAAAGTATGAGACATAGCAGGTGCACTGCTTCTAGTGAAGCTTTGTTTTAAAGCAAGCTTAGTTGGATGATCTTTGTGGTGGGAAAGTGGTGAATAAACTTGGATAGAGTGGCACCAGGCCCAGCTCAATAACTTGTGATGCCCTAAGCCAACCTTTGCTTTTGTGCCTGCCTCCCACCAAAAATTGAAAGCAGCAGCGCTTGCAAACTCTGTGAGCCTGGTCTCTTTCCAGAATGGGGCCTTTCAGAAAAGGATGCACTAAGTTAAGGAGCCCCTTCCTTCCTCTCTCAAATCCCAGTACATGCGATAGTCACTGGCTCCATTCCCCACAGCCACCAGAAGAATAGTGGATCTGAATCTTCTGCCACGCAGGGCCAGTTTTGTGGCATGAAACATGCGATTTTATGATTTCATGACCCCTATAGCAAGACTCGCTCCTCATGGGTGCTTGACGGAGGTATGTGAATGTCGGGGTAAGGGAATTGGTGGTGGGTGCACAAGCTAAGGAGGGTACCCCTCTCACGTCTAGGTCTGTGTGGCAGATGGTGGACAGCGTGTGCTCTAGCTTCGAGGTGGCTTTTGCCCTAAGTCATTGAGAGGTCTGTTGACTGTTTCTCTACTCATGTGTGCTAATGGCCATTTATAGCACATGTTAGAGAAACGGGGGTGCTGTGGTTAAGCACAAAATGGGAACATAGTCAAGGTGTTGTGTCAAGCACAGTTCTAACATGCTCTAACATACTGTAAAAGCCATTGATTATTCCTTTGCATGACAAAATCATGTGGTAGATTTAAACGTATGTTATCACATGTGTTAACTCTGCAGCAGATTATTAGCATTTATGCTTGACTCTGGTTGCATTTTCGTAACAATTTAGCATGGATTTTAACATGCATTGTCAAAATTAACACACATGATCGCTTTAATCCATGTTACGCTGCTTACACAGTTGAGTAAATGTACCTAAAGACCTGTGAAATAATCTTATGGGCATGACTACTAAAGGTTAACCACCATGACCCTTTTATTTAGATTGGCAGTTGGTAAACAATGAAAATTAAAAGGAGGGATTGTGATCATGTGGCAATTTCAAAAAGATAGTGGTAACCAAGTCAAGTAAAAAAATCTCTAATGACTGACTGCACAATTTGATTTAAATACACAAATGTTGGCCATGGATTGCTTGGCCAAAGAAATACACTTGAATGACTATCCTGGGTGTTTAAAAGTGGAATCCTAGCACTGGACTCTAATGCATAAGGGCGGGGGTATCTGTGACATTATTTAATCCTCTGTGGCATGAAATAAATTAAAAAATCACATTCATTGAAGGAACACATTTTAGGGACCATCATAAAAACTCAATTTGGTATTACAGAATCTAAGCCACCAAAAGTGTTCATCGGTCTCAAATGTTGTCATTTTCTAGATTTTTTTTTTTTTTTAAATACTTCTCCAGAATGAAGCTGCTACATTTTTCTTGCTTGGCCCAGGGTCTCAAGCTTTGTTGCTTCAGGAATCGGACTCGGTACCTCCTCCATTATAAAGAAAATATTCTTTGTATATCATAGTTATGTGGAGAGGGGCGAGATCCTTGAATATGGTTTATTCAGACTTGATATACTGCCCTTAGCCAGAGAGATTTACAAACTATATGTAAAAAGAAACTAAAAAGCATAAAAATACTAAGAAATTACTACTCTTAATGCACATTTTTTATAGTGCTATAAGATGTACACAGTGTTGCACAAACACAGCAAGATGGTCCCTGCTCATTGGCACTTATAATCTAGTCAAGACAGATAACACAGTAGCTGTAGACAGGGTGCATCTATCAGAGATCAAGAAAATATGGCTGAAAGGTATAGAAAAATTTACCATTTCCTTAAAAGAAAGGTCTGGCCATCTACCTCCGGTTCCACCTTCTCAAGAAAAAAATGAGGGCTGTTGGGTAACCAGGAGTCAATGTTGGCTCAATGATACACATGGCATTGCATTTCTACCATCATATTGGGAGCTGTGGGTCTGATCAAGAGGGATTTCCAATTGCACTTTGACAGGCTGCCTGTACGTGCACGATACAAGTGTCACGCCGAGCGTTAGCAGTAAATTTTGAGAGACTGAGATCATACTCCTCAATCCTGGCTTAGGATAAGATTCATTGTTGTCATGGTATGTGCAAAACTACCCCATTCAGAGAAACTACTCCCTTTAAGAGATTCCTGGCTGGTTGGAGTTCATCTTTCCATGTGACTTTCACAGAACATCTTTGCTTAGGAGCATGACTACCAAGCCCTGCTCTTGGGGTGGGTGGATGGAATGTGCCATGTTGGACATAGCCCACAGTAGTCAATGTTTCAGGAACTCACAAAGGCCTCAGATTATACCTTTCCTCTTGCAAGAATTTGCTCAGAATCTGTCTTGTTAACCTCTGGCACCCTGGTTCTTCAGCACATGCAGGAAACCATTTTGATAAAAAATAGCAGCAGGAGGTGACACTATAGGTAAGAAAGACCCTACTTATTTATTTACATTCTCTTATATACCGAGCTATTCTGCATCAGTGCGGTTTACATTGAACAAACTGAAATTACATTGAACAGGGCATTATAACTTGGAGATAACTATTTTACAGGGAACATGGGCTATGGAGGGTTAAGTGGCTTGCCCAAGACCACAAGGAGCACCTGTGGGGCTAGAAACCCCAGTCCTTCTGGCCCAAGGTTGCTGTCCTCTAGTGGGATTTGAACCCCTGACCTTCTGGCCTGAAGTACCTTGCCCCAACCACTAGGCCACTCCTCCACTCCACTCCTACGTTCCTTTTTTAATTTTTTTCCTGGCAGTATCTTTGTGTATTTCATTCCTGTCTTGCTGCCTTCTGCATTCGGTTTTGTACATATGATTGGATTATTTATTTATGGTCTGCACAGGTTTTAGACTGTCCTGAGCATTTGCTTTCTGCTTAAAGAGCTACACTGTCTTAATATGTACAGGGACACACTTGAATTTCTGCACTTTGGGTAGCTGTTGGATTTTGTATTGCAGTAACTCCACAGCCACCAAAGTGCTGCATCTGGAAGAATAAGGCCTCTGCTTGTGGGAGTGAACGAATTATAGACAGGGTAATGGATCACTGTCGCAATATGGGATAATTGGATCTTGGCTTGAAGAAAACACTTTTTAAAGGCACAAAACAGAAAGGCACTAGGCGTGTTGCAACCTGTTTGCCACTGGTTGCTGCCTGGCTTGATTTCCCCTGGTGTTTGAAGGTTTTGTTTCAGTTTATCACTCCCGTTGGATACCCTTTCTGGCTAGCAAAGGAAGCCAGACAGACCCTGTTAGCCCTCTGCCCATGGGGCTACTTTATATGAGTTCCTATGAGGCCAATGTACCAAAATCTGCATTAAGGATGACTGCTACTGTAATAAGGATGGATGATGTCATAACAGGTCCCCTCTGTTGGGTGCCTCCTGATCCTTCCATTTTGACATAAAAGCAGCTGCGTACATTTACCCCTGTTTGGGTGACTACATAAGTATTTTATAATCGACTTGTGTATTTTGCGACTCCAACCATGCTTTGCTTAAATGGCTACCCTAAATATGCCTACTCTTGGGTTGTGTAAAAGTGTGCACCACCTTGTCATCACTGGGTTTTGAGATAATTGGGGTTCTGTCTGCAGTTAGGTGGAAAAGTTGTGCCTTCCATGGAGCAGGTGAGAACCTTTGAGGTAGGCTGGTTTATATAGGCACATAGGCCTCCTTTTATCAAGTATATAGTATATACTTGATAAAAGGAGGCCTATGTGCCTATATAAACCAGCCTACCTCAAAGGTTCTCACTTGCTCCATGGAAGGCACAACTTTTCCACGCACTGATTTTAATAGCGTGGTATATAAGAATAATAAATAAATAAATAAATCATCTCCCGTGACGATTAATCCTCTGACCACATTACTCTAATACTATATAAACTACACTGGTTACCAATCCAAAGTCGCATTAGATAGAAATCATTAATGATCACCCTCAAGCTCCAAAAAAACACAGCCCCTTCCCACCTCTCCACACTCATAAGCACACATGCAAATGATTGAGTCTGAAGAAGCCAATCACAAAACACCCTAACTATCCCCTCTGACTTTCGTAATTCCAATCGATCAACTACTAATAGAGCATTCACATATGTTGTACCCGTGCTCTGGAATTCACTTCCAAATAACCTAAAAAGCATTAGTGACCTGTCAACATTTCGCAAGGAACTCAAAACATACCTCTTTACTTGAACACTCTGGGAACTTGCTTCCAAAAACAGAGAGATACCCCACGTAAACCTACACCCATCTATACACTGCAAGGCCTCCCATCTCCATCCCACTTGACACAGTTGACTGACTCGATATGAAGTGTACATACTACAGCTGTTTTCTAGCTATGCTTAGCTCCTGGACCCTGTGCCACAATGGATAAACTTAATACACCCCCTGTAACTAACTCTATTTCAGTCTTTTAGGTCTTCCTTGCTGAGGATCTTGATTAAGACAGTCGTCTGTCTCTTGTATTATATCATGCCTGTTTTGAACTTGATCATTTAGAAAATGCAGCTTTACTTATGAAGTCTACTGACAGTATCTACACAGGTACCTGATTCGCTCAGTCTCCTGTGTGTTTGCTTACCATACCCCTAGATGTATTCTTGTTCCCAGCTGTTGTGTTGTCCATCTTAACTAGACTGTAAGCTCTGATGAGCAGGGACTGTCTTTTACATGTGTCTGTGCAGCGCTGCGTATGGCTTGTAGCGCTACACAAAAGATCAGTAGTCGTAGTATTTATGTAGCCACAAAGGTGACGTTCTCAGGCTCTATGATCCCTTTCTAAAGCAGCCACAAAGGTGACGTTCTCAGGCTCTATGATCCCTTTCTAAAGCAGTCACCTAGATATTTCCACAGCCCAGGCACCTCTTATAAATTTAGCCTTATGTTGGAATCTTGTTTTGTTTTCCAACACTATAGCCATCCTAATAATCTGAGATGACAAATACAGAATAGCTCCAAGTTTACAAATAATTGTGTGTCTGTTCACTTCACTGGTCTGCCATAGTCAAATCTCTGATCTTAAATTGTGATGTTTTCTGTATAAAATGCTTTTTTGGCCATGGATGATATGTCTTACTGGTCATTGATGGCTCAGATAAGCTCCGTCAGCTGGATATTCTCACTCTGGCAGGTAGACGGCAAGGTTATAGTATTGACAGTGTCCATCTTTACCTGGTTGTCAGTTCGCCAATGTCGAAATCTAGAATATGATTTCAGATAATGAACAATTTAATATGTCTGACATTTAACAAGAAAATGGAAACATTATATAAATGTGTTCTGTGAATAAAATGCTGATTTACACACAGGAAAAGCCTCTTCTAAAATTAAATCTTGCCTAAAATTAGGCCTGGTGCAAGGTGATGCATCCTTAACTAATAGATATGCTCCAAGGTAGAGTTAGGATGAAATATCAGCGGTCATGATTTATTGGCATAGTATATAAAATGCCCTAGTAAAGTACATACTAACAGTTAACCTCTTCTCGAGCAGGCATACAGCCTGATTCCGTCCCGGACATAGAACCCTCTGTACATCCAGTTTGAACCGGGCGTACAGAGGGCGTTGCGATTCTGATCCCACGGGGCACATCTAGCTCCGTGGGATCAGAATCAGTCAGTCCTGTATGTGCAGGCTGGGACTGCGATTCAGCCCAGCCTGCACGTACAAGACAAGCCCGACTAACTCAGTCGGGGCTTTTAAATAGAGCCGCAATGCCATGGCCACCAGAACACATTTATTTACATTCTCTTATATACCGTGCTATTCTGCATCAGTGCGGTTTACATTGAACAAACTGAAATTACATTGAACAGGGCATTATAACTTGGAGATAACTATTTTACAGGGAACATGGGCTATGGAGGGTTAAGTGGCTTGCGCAAGACCACAAGCAGCACATAGTTTATTCCTCGCAACTCGACTCTTTTTGGCCTCCCAGAGCCAGGGTCGGGCTGCAGGGAATTCTCTCTGCCACCTACTGCCCTTTCCCAGCCCCGGACTCGACGATCCCCAACATCCAGGGAAGTTATTCCACCTTAGAAGTGGAATAATTTCCCCGTTCAAGTCGCTGGCCCCAGACATCCAGGGCCAACATTGGAATCAGCCCTGTTTGTCCAGGGGCCAGCGACCGCCCACTGCCTGCCCTAACGCTGCCCCCAATTCTTTCCTTTCCTGCCCCCCCCCCTGCTTCTAGTTCCCCATACAACCGGCAGGGAAGCTAGACACCGGCGGGAGGGAGCACGAACAGTGGGGATAGATGTCTATCCGCACTATTCGTGGCTCGGAATGAGCCTGATAATTTTATTTATTTATTTAACAATCTTTTATATACCGCAACCTTCCAGTGATCAGGTGTGGTTTACATATAACAGTCAAGGAAACAGGATAACATATCTGTTTTTACATTAAACATTGCATGAAATTATGTACATCTTAACTTTAACAATTAAACTTTGGCGAACTATGTACAGTCAACTATGTACAGTCAACAAGAATGGATTTCAATGAGAGGCAGTTATTTATAAACAACATCGTAGACAGTGTTTGAGGTCATAGTTTCATGGGACATTGTGGTGTTAAGCTCAATGTGTTATGTATTATCCTTTCTCATTTTGGTGTTGAGAATTCGCAAGTGGACCGTAGTGGGAGATAAAGAGGTGAGTTTTTAATGTTTTGCGTAGATCTTTAAGATCGGTTAATGCTCTGATTTCATCAGGTAGGGAGTTCCAGAGTATAGGGGCTGCATGAGAGAGCGCTTTTTTATTTGTTGTTTTTTAGTCCTTGTGAACTCTTTTGGAATCCTTATTTTATTGGCGTTGCCTCTTCTCTGAGCAGATTGGGGTGTGTCTTTAGTGAGTAGTTTGTTTAGAGTAGCTGGGGCAGTGTTATTTAAAGCTTTAAAGGTGGTTATTAATTTATAGTTTATTCTGCATTGAATAGGGAGCCAGTGTAGTTCGGCTAGATAGGGTGATATGTGCTCAAATGGGTGTACCTTTCATTATGGTTCTGGCTGCAGCATTTTGGGCCAGTTGGAGCCTTTTGATGTTTTGGTTAGTTGTGCCTAGTAGAGAGAGGTTGGCAAAGTCAAAATGCGGTGTGATAATGGCTTGAATGATGCTCAGGAAGTCATGCAGGTGGACCAGTGGGCGTAGTTGTTTTAATACTTTGAGCTTAAAATATATTTTCTTCGTAGTGTTTCTTATGTGGGTGTTCATACTAATGTGTGTATCTAAGATTACCCCTAGGTATTTTATCTCATTTTTTATGTAAATGTCATGTTTCTGAAGTGTAATGTGGGTAGGGGGGGTGTAAGATTTGTTTTTTGTTACAATCAATATGTCTGATTTGGAATGGTTAATATGAAGGTTGTGGGCTTCTAACCAAGTTGTTAGTTCATTGAAACAATCTGTTAATAATTGAAGTGGAAGCATAGGGATCGTGAAAGGAATGTACAACATGATATCATCTGCATATATGTGATATTGGATTTTGAATTTTTTGAAGATGTTGCAAATTGGTTGTATATAAATATTAAAAAGGAGTGCAGAGAGGGCAGATCCTTGGGGGAGGCCTATTTCCTGTTTGTATGTGTTAGAGGCTTGGGTGTTGATCCTGACAGTTTGAGTTCTGTTAGATAGATAAGAAGTGAACCATTTATGTACTGTTGAGTTGGCACCTATTTGTCTGAGCCTGTCTGTCCTTGGGCTAGGCACCATTTGTGCAGGATTTGTGCTAGTATTTGATTTATTTATTTAAACGGATTTCTATACTGCCTTTTCCTACAATCAAGGCAGTCTACACAGCAAAAATCAACAAGATACAGTGTCTAGTGTGTGCATGCATTGAGCAGTGAGTGCGTGTGTGTGTAGATGGACATTGATTCTTGGTGAGCTATTTACAGCGTGGGCTATTTACAATACTATGTACATCAGGACTTTACTTTAGTACTAAATCATGTCGCCGGGGCGGGGTGTTGAATTGGGGTATTGTCTGTTGCACCGTTTAAGTGACGTCACCATAGTGCTCTATGAAGAAGGTCATCTTTAACAGTTTCCTAAAGTCCTTCATGTCTGTTGTTGACCGTAGTTCATCAGGGAGGGCGCTCCAGATTGTTGGTGCTGCCTTTGATAAGGCTCGTTTTTTGGTGACCTTGCGTACCTTGTTGATGTCTTTAGGTGTGTTGACATGGTTGGATGTGCCTCTCCTCCTCGGTCTTGTGCTGCTGTCGGGTTGTATGAGTGGGTGTAGGCTGAAAGCTGACGACTGTTGCTTGATTTTGAATATGTTAATGATTGTCTTGTATCAGATGCGGGAGCTGATTGGTAGCCAGTGGAGGTCTTTTAGGGTAGGTGTGATGTGTTCTTGTTTTTGTGGTGCCAGTTATTATGCGAGCTGCTGTGTTTTGGGCCAATTGTAGTGGCCCGAGTGTCTGTTTTGTTAGGCCAAGATAGATTGGGTTGCAGAAGTCTAGGATTGGGGTTATTAGTGCCTGACAGACTGTGCAGAAGTGTTCCTGGGAGAGAAGGGGTTTGAGGCGTCAGACTAGTCTCATCCTGTGGTATGCATTTTTGGTGGTTCTGCTGATGTGGGACTGAAGATTCAGTTCTTTATCCAAAGTCACTCCAAGGTATTTCACTTCTGGTTGTATGGGTATGGTTGTGTTGTCTATTTTAATGTTGCGCGGAGGGATGAAGTCGGAGTTTCGTGTGATGATTACAGCCTCAGTCTTGCTGTAGTTTATGTTCAAGTTGTTGTGTTGAAACCAGCTGCTCATGTGCATGAGACATTCTGTTATCTTGGTGTAGTCTGGGTTGTTGAGGGTGATTGGTGTGTATATCATTATGTCGTCCACATAGATTGTGTATTTTATCCCTGTTCGCTTATGATGCTGCATTTGATAAAGACAGAGAGGTGGTTATGGGATCTGTTTACTGAATCTTAGTGCACGAATGGGCAGAGACAGAGCAGGCTGGGGGATGTTATGGGTTGTTGACAGCACATTGTGATTAGTGTGTAAGTTTTGGCTGCACACTAGCTGAGATTGTGGAGGTTAGTGCAGGTGCATTTAATGCCACGTCAGTGGGTGGCATTAGGTGCATCCATGTTCCAGGAGGGGGATGGACGAGACGCCCTGATGTAGGTGCAGCCTCGTGCTGGTATTGCCATCCTGCCACACTCTGTCAGCACCTTTTTTTTTTTTGTGTACACACCACTATGGAGCCTTCTCCATCACCCATCTTGGGCACCCTGTTGTCATATTACAGTGGAAATTGTGTATTAAGTGCCTGATAGGCATCGTATGTGAGAAGTTCACAAAAATAAGAGGTGCTTCTGTTCCCCAAACCACCCCTGTAGTGTAAAAATACTGATGCTCCAAAGTAGTTGCAAATGTGTGGATGTCCTGTAGGTGTGCACGTGTGCATTGTATGAAATGCTGCTCCATAATGTAACTCCGCCGGGAATGCACACGCACAGCACACACTTCTCTCTCATCACTGCAGCTTTAAAAAAGGCCTTTTGCACATGCAAAGCAGTTCCACGTGGAAACATCTTTATATAATTAACCCTTATGAGAGTAATTTTATAAACTCTAGTGCCATTCACAATTGCTTCCACGCTCGTCTTTGAGGCCTATTTTATGAAGTAAATGTATACTTTACAAATTATTGGCGCAAGGATGCGCCTCAAAACAGTTGAGCCATAAATGCCTATGCCTAGACTGGCCAGAAGCATACATGCTTCACGCCCCTGCAAACTGAAGGTATGTGCAATAGGACTCAATGTGTGCGCATACAGAATGGGGTCCACTTAAAACAGATGCATAAACCTTTTAAAGTAGGGACTTAGGCACATAACTAGCCCGTAACGTTTAGTGTGCCTTTATAAAATCAGCCCCTCTAGATGTCTCTTTCTTAACTGAACTACTGAACACAAGCTATGATACACTGTTAGCCTTATGCTTTGTATACAGAAGACCCACTCGTCCCCAGTGCACAGATTACATTATAGTTTCTATAGTACCGTAAATGCTTTTGGTGGTGTTTGCACCAAAGCGGGTGGGATTTTTGTAAATATAATTTGATCTGTAAAACATTCCATTGTCTGCGAGGATTAATGATAAATCAGGATGGCATGCTCTTTCATGCCAAAAGATGGCATCTCTTGCTTAACGCAGTAGAGGAAGGCTTGACATGTTGCTTGCAAACATTTATTAAGGGAACAGTGATTTGTATTCTGAGATGAGTCACCAATACCAGGCGACCAGGATTAGCTTTGGATGGAGGCAGTAAGGACAGACTTCATGTTTTTCAGTGTTGCATTTAATCTGTGTTAGCTCAGCCGGAAAATCTCTTACATGAACACTCTCCTGCCTTTGGTTCCATTTCGTTTTTCTGCAATATGTCACGAGTGTGTGTGGCAGTTTTGACATTGAAGAAAGATTCTGTTGTCATTTCACTGCCACACAGTACTTACTGCAAAATGCCATATCTAAGTAAGAGTCCAAGACTTTTATAAACGGTAAGATAGATATTAAAAACACACTGACCTTGTCAAATAACCAGGTAAAATAAACTGGTTATCTCCAGTCACTATTCAACTGCGCTTAACCAGTTAAAGGTGTGGTTGAATATCCCGCTAAACTCGGCTGGACTGTGTTGGACTGACTAGATATGATGTGGCTGGTTTCTCTGGCTAAACTTAGCCAATTAGGGATGAATATTACATTAACCAACTAAATTCCGAAATCCACTCCTGCATGACTTTCACCTGACCTTCTTTTTTTAGTCCATCTAAATTTGGCCAGATAGCAATCTTACCTGCTAAACTTCAGCCCAATAAAAGAGGAAGGAGGGATAAGAGCATAAGAAATGCCATAGCAAGGTTCATCAAGCCCAGTATCTTGTTTCCAACAGTGGCCAATCTAGGTCACAAATACCGAGCAATTTCCCAAAAAGACACACAGGTTCCATAATGCTTGTACAGGGGTAAGCAGTGGATTACCTGGGTCCTCTTTAATAATGATTTAAGGACCTTTCCTCCAGGAACTTGTCCAAACCCTTTTTTAAACCCAGCTACACTAACAGCTTTCACTACATCCTCCAGTAACAAATTCTAGGGTTTGATTGCGCGTTGAGTGAAAAAATATTTTCTTTTATTAGTCTTAAATGGATTATACTGTAGCTTCTTTGAATGTGTTAAGGAAATGGCTGAGGCCTGATTCCATTAATAATCTAGTTATGGTTTATTCTTTAGAAACCAACAAACTGGAAATCCGGTAACAACTACCAAAACTTTTTTTTTTTTACATTTTCTGGATATATTAACCTCCTGCCACCATGCAAGCAGAAATAGAGCCAGTTGTGCTAGAGGCTTTTGCTTTGTGTGCACATGGGGAAATGCTTAGTGCACAGGAAATGTTTATAGCCATAATAAGATGAATTTCAGATTTCACCCACAGCTCCAATGAGCTGATGTGACGTCAGACCTGGTAGACTACTAGTCTGCTCATGAGCCTCAATTCATATATGAGGTTGGTTTTAGGAATTCCAATGATCTAGAACGTGGTGTTTTTCTATATTAATTTAGATTAAACTTTAACTCCCATAATTTAATAATTAGTATATTGCTATATCACTCTCTGCCCTTCATCTGGCTCATGGTTTCCATCCAAACTTTCTGTTCCAGAAAGCATTACTATGTCAGAGTTCAAGAATTTTGCTCTGTTAGCACTGAAGTCCTGAATCCCCTCAGATTTGCAAAGGCAGCTCCTTATTCTCCAGTTCCAGTCCTCGAGACTGGGATTGCTTTTCAGGAGAGGAGAACGGGAACTCTTTAATGGGGAAGAAAGTCTGGCAGTGAAGCCACACATTTGCATGTAAATGGAGTAATAAGGTTTCTCCCCAGGTACCTCTCTGCTACTGTGTGTATATGAGTTGTTTTCCTCTCCAGCTTACCTACACACTTTGTTTCACAACTTGAGCTCTTTAAAGCAATTTCTGTGAGTTTGGCATTCGGCGCCCCTCAACACATCAAGACTTTATTACAATGCCTGGTTTGTGATTACCATCTTCTACTCTTTATAGAGTTATTCCAGTCACCTGCTTATGTTTGTTCCAGTCCCAGGGCACAACTGTACTATTGCTTTGTGGGAAAAAAAATCTCTTCCCTATCAGGCTATTTATTACCACCAGACAGGACAGAGCACAAACTGTCCCATGAGAGAATCTTGGGGGAAATCACCAAAAGTCTCACTGAATTTTCACATAATCCCCAGCCTTTTGCCATTTAGTTCTGCAAACAATTCAGGGCTGAGAGAGTTTGCAGTTCAAATCTTTATCCTACTGAACTCTTGAGACTTCCTCTCATGTATCTTTTTCTGTCCCTATCCAGTTCTTTGTGGCAGTAATGTTCTGTGTATGTAGGTGATACTTTAAAACAAAACTCCAATGGCTCCATGTTTTCAGGCCAGGCAGATCCAGTCATTCTGGGAATTGCCAATCTGATTTAGAGACAACCACTCTTTAGGGTAGAGCCCAGTGACTGTTAATCCCAAGACTGGCTGAGTGGAGCAGAGCTTACGAGATGTCTGTTCGTCACCCTTCAAGTGTCTCAACCAGCACTGTCTAGTCCCTAAAATAAAGGAGCCGGACAAGGGCAATAGGAAAGCATACAGAAGAATCGTTTATACCTAATTACTGGCGGTTGCACCTTGCAAGTGTCGCAGTGGAAATGGTGCAGTGACTGTACTCAGGAGTGAGGAATAGACCAGCAGAAAATGTTACTGAACATTGTTGAAATGACTTTTTCTTTTTTTCAATATTTATACATATATTTGACCTGCATTAGATGAGTAGGCATTGTCTGCTGTATTTTGCTGCCACCCATTTGAGGACGGTCCTTGGGGAAAAGCCATCAGTGTGTGGAAGTGAAGTGAAGGGCTATCGCCACTGGCGAACCCACATCTCGCATCACCGAAACCCCGACCTTAAAAGGCATTAAAGCCACTAAAAACAAGGTCAAAGCATAGTGTGATGGCATTTTCACTGTTTTACCCTCATCCGTGAGTTCTTGCTGCATTACAGATGGTTGCTTTCAAACTGCCAAAAAGACCAGAGTGGGGCAGCTCTGGAAATACGAGCAAAGGTACAAATAGGCCATATTGTATCTTAGCCAATCCGTGTCTAAGTCTGGTTCAGTTCTGTTTATCTATCTAATATCCTTTTCCTTCTCGAGCCTAGTGTCAACCAAGCACAGATGATGCACTTCAAAGAGGTTTACCCATTCCAGTCCTGAACGTTTGTCTCTTTGAATATGGGACAATTTTACTAAACAGAATAGTAAAACCAGTATCTCCAGTTGTAGAAATTCTTCCATAACAAGTCATCTCTGGAAACTTTGACTCATGTTTTTATCTTTCATCACTGTATATTAAAAAAATACTTATGATGTTTCTAGGGGCAGGCTGCTACTTGTTTACTTTAATCAAAATTGTGTTGATTGCTATTGACATCATGGTCAATGTGTTTTTGAAAGAACCCAGATGGCTGGGAAGGTTCAGCTTTTTGCAGAGCCATTAACAGTAAAACTTTAGTGCTCGTTCTACAGATAGGTTTGTGATCTGAATCGATCACTTATTTCATGCTTTCCAGCTACTCTGTTGTCCTAACCGAGCTTTTAAGCATTCTAGTGCCATGGGTCCAAAGAACAAAAGGTTTCTCTTTGATGATCAATCTATAGCTTGTGCCGTTCAATGCTACTGTGGAAGCAGAAAGTACAGGGTTTTCCGATAGGACCACCAAGGCCTCTCTCCGTTCCTTTGTTGTAATTTGCATTGAGAAAACAGAGTCTCTTGAGGAGTTAACTGCCCAGGTCAACCCTTTTAGCCTATTTTATACGTGGGTGCTATGCTACTTCATAAACCAGTAGGGGTACACCGGCAGAAATCCACGGATTATTGAAGCTGTAGACATTTGCACTAACTCAGCCATGTGAATTTTATCAAGAGTACATATTTCACAATGGCATTGAGGCTCCACTCTGACTCTGCCCAAGAACATGTCTACATGCGGGTTACATACAAGTGTTTGCATTCTTCTCCCTTCACATTCTTTTATAGGTGTATCCTGTGAGTTAATTCTATAAAAACTCTCTTCATTCCTCACCAGGTCCTGTGTGTGGGAAAAGTTTACTGACTTGCCCCCGTATGGTTCCCTACATAAGATCATTTTATGACTTTTAAGCCCTGTGTTCTCAGCCCATGTGAAACTAAGGATTTCAGATATCACTAGTTAGTGCCATCAGTATTAATGCCACTAATGATGCAAAGTGCTTATTTGACATATCCCGCATTTGATAGTTACTGGCATGCAGGCAAAAACATTTCATTGTTTGGTTTTCCTATATCATTTGCAGAATTTTTTTTTATTTTGTTCTTATAATTTTAATTTCAAGGCAAATTTTTAAATTAAAAGATGGCTGCAGCTGCTGTCCAAAAACAAACAAACAGCTGAAAGGTTACTAGAGGTTTCCAGACACAAGAGCAAATTGTTACTTTCTTAGACATGGTTTCACAGAACTTCTGAACTGCATCACTAACTGGATAATCAGGATCTGGAGTAAGCTTGATAAATGTCTCTAATAGTAACTGGGAATTTCACACAAGGATTCAGGATTCTAAGTCAAAGAATTCAACAAAGGCTAGGAGTATGGCACAAGAAAAGTGTTTTAAAGCAAGTCTGTAGAACAGAAGTCAGTAGATTTCACAAGGCAAAAACATTCAGGAAGGGGTTTCCACAACAGAGCTCAAGAACAGACAGAAAACCTTTGGGCCAATCAGAAAACAGAAACTAAGATTACCAGAAGTACACAAAGCACAGTTGAGAATATTTATTTATTTAACATGTTTTATATACTGCTTTATCTTAAAACAAAGCGGTTTACAAGGAACAGCAATGAAAGAACTCAACAAATTAAGAGTTTACATTTAACATTGAGGGTACATAAAATTGGAGTTAACAAAAAGGGAGATGAACTTAGTCGGGGCTTATGTAGTTGAAGTTCTTTTGTGAGACTTGAGATTAGGTGATTGTATCTGCCCCAAAGAATTCTATGAAGGAATGAGTTTTTAGCTTCTTTCTCAGGTCTTTTATTGTCTGGGCGGAGTGTATGGATGCGGGGAGAGAGCTCCAAATGGTGGGAACAAAGAAGGTGAGGGCTCTGTTGCAGGTCTGTTGCGTATACTTTGTCTTCAGTGGGGGAATATATAATAAGTTCTGATTTCTACGCCGCCTTGATCGTATTTCAGGTGCCTTGTTAATTAGAGGCTCAAGGCAGGGTGCTGGGTGTTTATGAAGTATCATGTAGTAACTACTTTGTGTTTCGTCCTCGGCGCTATCGGTAGCCAATGGAGGATCTTTAAGAGAGGGTGTGATGTGTTGAAGTCTGGATGTACTGGTGATTATTCTAGCAGCGGTCTTCTGCACCATTTGGAGTGGGTACAGTGCACTCTTTGGTAGTCCTTGATAGAGAATGTTGCGGTAATCTAGGTGAGGTGTAATGATGGACTGGAAAACTGTTCTGAAGTCATTGTGCTCCAGTAATGGGCACAGGTTTTGAAGTGCTTTAATCTTGCTGTGTTTGCTGTTTTCTTTATATGGGAGTGCATGTTAGGTTTTTGTCTAATATTACGCCCAAATATTTGACTTCATTTTGAACTCATATCTCTGTGTGATGTGATATTAATTTTGATGGAGGGATGAAGGACGGGTCTCTTGTCACTAGGAGCACTTCAGATTTATTGTTGTTAACTATCACGTTTAGGTTTGCAAGATATTCTGTGATTGCTGAGAAACAGTTTGAGATGATTGAATCGTTGGGTGCTTTAGTGTAGAAGGGTGAGTAAAACATAATGTCATCAGTGTAAACATGGAAGTGGACTTTGACTTTTCTGAGAATATCACATATTGGTTGTATGTATATGTTGAAGAGCAGGGCAGGGAATGCTGTGGAATACCTTGCTGTTGAAGGAAGGGGTTTGATAGGAGTGTTCCGAGTTTGACCTCCTGTTGTCTGTCAGCTGGATATGAGGTGAATCATCTTGGTGTTATGTTGAAAAGGTTGGCTAGAACCAAACCTTCCGGAGGCAGACTAGCTACTTTTGGAAGACAGGTGCCCTCCAACCCAAGGTTTAAAGCCAACTGGTTTGAGGTCGGTCCATGACAACTATTAAGGAAACAAAAAAAAAACATTGAGGGTTTTTTCTGTCATGATTTTTGAGGTGAAAAATTAAATGAAACATGGAAAATGTTTCTATTTCCCATGTCATTTCAAATGAATGCATATCCTTAACAATCACCAGTACCCTCGGCTTGGAAAGAGAAGGCGTAAGCTTGCCTTTCTGTGTGATGAGGTTGCATAATATGGAAATGGGAAAAGAATAAGATGGTGGTAAATTTTTTTGATTTCTAGATTGCATTTTGCATTTGTTTCTGAAGACAGCACCTTGGTTATTGGCATGAATTTAGCATTTTAGATTAATGTGAAAGTTGTTTCTGAGTTCGGTAGAGACAATGATAGGGTGGGCAAATAACACAGTAAAACTTTCTTGGGGGAGGGGCGGGCGGGCGGGCATGCTGGTGGAAACTAGATGCTACAGAAGTGGTGATACCACACTGCAATGTACACCAAGTGCCAAATTCTAATTTCAGAATGAATGATTAAAAACAAAAATCAAAGTTCATTTACAGTGTTTGATCTAACAGGAAATCAGTTCAGCCTGCAATAACAGGGCATTGTGGAGGTAAAATTGGAGATGACGTTTGTTGATAATGGACGTGAGGAAGACTGTTTTGCACCACTTTGGAAGACCTGTTTGGTAAAGTGGTATAAAGATTGTTTTAAATAGGCTGGATGGGCCTACGTGCAGTTATCAATATCTGCCATTGCATTCTGTTTCCATGGTAATAGGTGATGCACATTTTCTTGTGGTCCAAACAGGCTGCTTCTTCAAGACTTGATATCTAAAGGAGGGCAAACCAGTTACCCATTGCTACCTACCATTAAAGAAGCTGCACATTTATAAGCAAGAGATCAATATTCAAGCTGTATAAAGATAAGCGGAGGATTTATCCATATATTTTTATCCTAGATTTTCACTGAATATGCAGGGCTGTAGTACAATGGCTAAATTATTTATTTAAGTTAGGATGGCAGTTTGTGCGGTCTCACTTAAACAGCTAAAGTTATCGGGATAGCAATGAATATCGCCCCCAATCTCTGTGATTTTTGGCTCTGCTCTCTAGAACGCCTCCAGATCTTCTTCCTTCTAAACCGAAAACTTTTGCCTGGACATCGAACGATTCATCCAAATGTTACATGTTCTCCAGGAACAAGCAGGAAGTCAGTCCTCGCATATGGGTGACGTCGGCACCGACGGAGCCCGCGTGGAGCATTTCTCCAGCTTTCAAAGAAAGCCTTTGGGATTGCTACCACACATGTGTGGTCCCCTTCCCGCCCAAGGGTGCCATCTTACTCAGTCTCCCTTTTTCCTCGGAGTCCTTTGGACATGTGTCTTGTCCTGGAAAAAGTTTTTTTCTTCTTACTAGTACATTTTTGTCTTTTCTGGCTAGCGCTGGTTCCCTTCCCGCCATCTCGAGCACCACTGCCTCGGCTCTTGGTCGCAGGATCCATTTTTTCCCTTCTTCGCCTTTTTGCGCTTTCGTCCCCTTTTTAACTGCTGGCTGTGTCGAGGGTCTTCGACCTCACAGGGGTTCTTTTTGCCCTGATGGCCTTTGGTTTAAAAAAATGTGATCGGTGTTCTAAGAACATCTCTCTCACAGACACCCATGACTGTCTCCGGTATCTGGGAGCTGACCATGATCCAGAGCAATGCTCTCCTTGCAAAAAGATGTCTTCTAAAGTCATCCAGAGTCGCTGGTAGAAGCTAGATATCATCTTCCATAAGGCAGACTCGACCCCTGTATCCCCGGTAGCCTTGCGCTCCACGGCCCTGCAACCCTTGGAGTTTCCCAAGGCCCCTCTGCAGTCCTGCAGGCACTCCAACCAAGGGTCCCCTGAACATGAGTGAAAAGAAAAAGAAGGTTGCAAGGATACAATCCGGGGGAATCTAACAATCATGAGAAGTCGCGCGCACAGTCTCTCAGCCCCCTACGGCAGTCCATAGAATCGGAGAGGGAGCGGCTGAGAAAGGTACCTCAAACCAATGCAGAAGCCTCTAGTGATGGCACCCAGTCTCCTGAGGGTCATCTCGGCAAGGACACCCTCTCTTCCTCAACGCTCGATCCGGTCACCCTGCCATCAGTGTTGCAGGGCCCCACTCCCAAGTGGGAGGCTTATATGCTGGCCTTGGAATGCAGCATTTGTGTTCCTCACTGCCCTGCAGGCGCAGATGCCTGGCGCTGCTGGCACACACCATGAGACCGCAAGGACCTCGACCTCGAGGACTCCCCAGGCCACCGCGGTGACCCCCGAGAGCCAGATGCCTCGTGAGGGTCTCAATGTCTGTCACATTCTTTGGGTGTGAGATCATCTCAGGCAAGTACCTCTAGCTCCAGCCTTGGGATCCCGGTGCAGGTCACATGGACTATTCGGACTGGGAATCCGATGGGGAAACCTCACCAGAGACTCGATCTCACAGAGAAGTTCCCTTGGACCTATCCCCACTGACCCAAAGGTGGTGGCCCCTCCTGAGCACACCTCTTTTCTTGAGTTTGTCCAGGATATGGTGTGGGCCCTTGAGCTCTCCACCGAATTGGAGGAGCCTCGAGCAGAGGAGTTCAATATCCTCCAATATGAGGTGCCACCAAAGGAAATCCTTATGGTTCCGGTCTCTTCCATCCTTAATTGGCTCCTTCTCCATATGTGAGAGACCCTGGCTTCTGTCCCCATTATCAGCAAATGCCTGGACTCTTATGAATAGGGTCCATTGGGGACCAGGTTTCCGGAAGGCACAACTTCCCCACACTTCCATGATCATCTGATCGACTGTGTGTAAATAGAAGACCCCAAAGAATCACTCTTTGGACCCCCCTGGGCAGAGAGTCCCGCGCTCTCGACGTCCTTGGGTTTAAAGTTTACCAGGGCTCCATGCTAGCATGCTGCATCCAGTTCTACCAACTGTATATTGGTATGTTCCTCTGAGACCTCACTAAGGAGCTGTGAGGATTCACGGCGGGTCTCGATGGGGACCACCTCCAGTGCTTCAAGGCACTCTTGAAGTCCATCAGCAAGTTCTCTAAGTACCTCTCATGAGCAGCTTATGACGGCTGAGTAGTGGTGGTCGGCATTGGCACCCACTGACAAGGATGGCTCCAGTCATCCGACCTGGAGCAGTGGGTCCAGGAGAAGCTCCTCAATGTCCCTTACATTGGGGAGCAGCTCTTTGGTAAACCAATGGAGGAGAAAGCGGCCGAGATTGAGACTGAGTATGTCACCTGTATTGGGCTCTCTCGGAAGACCTCCTCCCTCCCCAGGAAAAAAACCTCAGGTTTAGAAAATGCAGTGGCTGCCCTCTATACCCATCTACACCGACCCCTACCCAGGGTGGTCAGCATAAGAGCGTGGCCTAAGGGACAAAAGACCCAGACACCGACTCCAGTGCAGCTGGCATAGCCTTTTGACTGCTGGACAACCAGCTGCTGGTAGGGGGAAGGCTAATCCACTTTGCCCTCAGCTGGGAGTCTATCACCACCGACACCCGACTCTTTGATTTTATGGTGCTGTCGGAACCTAGTGTTTTGCTATGATTGCTGCTGTAATTTGCCACCCCTCACACTGTTGCCCTAAGTGACCGTCTAGTCTTGTCTAATCATTGGGCTACCCTGGGATTTAGGGTATTGCTATGACAGTAGCCAGCAACGGGAGCTGTTTGATGCCCTGCCCCGGCATTCATCATGTTGGAGGGGGAATAAGCAGCAGCTTACTCCACAAACTGTCTTTTGTTTTTCTTCTTTGTCTAGTACTGTCTGACATTTTGCCTGCTTGCTCTTGTTGGTATTCATGCCTTGTTTCAACACTGCAACCGCCAGACTGTTTCCCCCGGCAGTTTTGATAGTTTTCACTTGGGCAGTGCAAAGGAGGATGATATATGGTCCCCAGTCTCAGTAAAACCCTGCTGTTATTAAAAGTTAAGCGCACTGTTTTGTGTTGTGTTGGTTGAGATGCAAACTCTGTAACATGTTCAGCTGACTGTTCATTTGCGAGAAGAGTACAGGGAAGGAAGTATTATTAAAGGGATAAGAGACAGAAAATGGACAGTTTAACCGTATCAGCTTTCAGTTCAGTCTACACTTAACAAAAATACTTGTTTAATTCTGGCATTCTTGTTCACCTCTGGATTTCTAGGCCTGCTTATTGCAGTATGTAAGGGGTAGAATTGTATGGCATCATTGTATGCAAAAATAGGTTGTAAATTTATTTTTTTTGTTACCTCTTTCCAGGTCAAAACTGCAGTCACACGTTGCAAGGTCCAAACGGAACCATAGAGAGTCCCGGGTTCCCATATGGATATCCCAACTATGCGAACTGCACGTGGACAGTCACCGTCCAGGAGCAGCATCGGATACAGCTCGTGTTCCAGTCATTTGCTTTAGAAGAAGACTTTGATGTGTTATCCGTTTATGATGGACCACCTCAGCAGGCAAATCTGAGAACACGGTAAGTTCTTACTTTATCAACTCTAATGCGATAAACTCTCTAACATTTTAGGGGTTTTACATTTTTCACACTTTATTTTCTCTGGTCTTATGGTCTGAAGCCTAGAACTGTCTCCTCGCCCATAAACAGAACACAGGTTTCCCCAGTAAGCCTGAAGGCTGTGGTTGGGAGTTTTTACACTGGGACAGCTGGGGTAACTTATTAGATTTGTAGGAGGGAATCTCAAGGGGGCGTATTGGGCACCAGACAGGAAGTGAACAAACAGTTAAAAGACCTAATCCACACAAGTTCTGAATGGACAGGAAGAGGAGAAAAGCCTTCTGGGAGGAGGAGTTCTGAATTAGTTTGAATTCAGAACTTAGTGGCAGATTCAGTAACATCAGCACATGATTGATACATAGCTGGCGCAACATCTGCGCATATTTTTTTTTATACACTACTGTCACACCACAGTATAGAAATGGGATCGGTGTGAGCGTAATTACTGTGTAGCTGCTGACGTAGTTGCCAGCGTGTGGCCATTGTATTAGCTGTGCCACCCAGATGCAGAGAGACGTGTAGAAGGGAAGATTGAGCTCAAGGCAGGGACTTTAATGCCAGATCGGAGGAGACACAAAGGGTCTGTGCTCAGTGCTGAGGAGCAATTTATGCCTCTTTCCTGAGCAACATCCCCTACAGCATTTTTTGGGGTTTTACTGAAGTGAACAAAGCCTGAAAAAAATGTGTTGGGGCATGCATCTGCCTTTGCTGGGATGCCACCTGGCACTTTGAGTAATCTTTCTGCTCAGACGTTCTGCTACAAGTAATATCGGTATCCAAGGATATTCGGAGCAGAATGTCTGAGCGGAATGATGGTCCTAAGCGCCATATAGCATTCCAGCGCAGATGCACAACGGCCTTTTGTGTGCAGGGCAAACCCCTGTGTGCATGTGCCTGGCTCACGCTCTAGGTTTAGCGCTGACTGTTTGCGTATAGCTCATTTGCATGCTATTTGTTAACTGCATGCCTGCACAAAACTTTGACGCTAAAGCTGCATTTGGAAGTGCTGTGCTAAGGCATTGGCTCTGCGCTCTTGTGCACGACTTCTGCATCGGTCACTTAGAATTAACTGGGCAGCAGGTGACCACTGGGGAAGTTCCAGCCAGGGTAAAAGTCAACACTGTTAGTGCAGATCGGGGGGAGGGGGGGAGAAAGACAAAAGGGCTTTGGATATCAGGAGAAGGTGAGGCCTAGATGCCCAAGGAAAAGTCACTCTGGTAGGATTCTTCCCAGTTGTAGTTGGAGGCTGTCAGCTGTTGGGAAGGTGAAAAGGGACAAATTTAAATTCAGGAGCTGAATGCTGCAGTGTAAACGTCAGACTAGCTTGGAATTTGGACTTTGCCAATTTAAATGCCCTGTGATTTTAAGATACAGAGAGAGCCTGTAGCCAGCAGGCTAAGGCCCTAAGATGTCTGGAAGCAATATGTGGACTAATGTGGAAACACTATGTAAATATCCTACTTTGTGTCTAGGAAAGAGACACATTCTGAGTTTATCAGAAAGACCTGTGACACGAGCCCATCTGGTTGGTCATTGTTCTTGGATCCATATCGTCGCATGAATCTGTCCTTATTAAGCCTGTCTTCAGTGCCAAACAAGTGAGCTTTTTCTGTCTAGGTGTTCTGCGGCCTGCTCTCAGCGTGTACATCATTAATCATAAAAGTGCCAGACCCAAGAGAATGACGCTAGGATGAAGGCCTGTGGTAGAATCTGCTTTCACAATGTACATCACCGGCAGTAACGTATAAATACCCTGCAGTGCTTTATTTCCTCATGGCGCTCATCGGATTTGGCCTTAATAAAGAGGCGCATTCCTCACGCCTAATGGGTTATAGATTCACTGAGTCAGTAAATACTTGAGCTGCATCAAAAGATCAAGCAAACTGTTAATTATAGAAGCGATTCCTGTGTAGGTTTGTTAAGAATTGCACATTGGCGTTCATGGTTAGTTCAGCAGCGTACTGTTGATCAAGGAAGAGCTGCTGACATGTTGGGGAATACTCTGGAAATTAGATTGGGAGACAGCTTTTTGTCTGCATGATTACAGCTATCATAGATGTTCAAGTATGTCCCCACCCCCATGCACTTTTTCTTGACCTTGGGAACTCCAGTCTGCTTGCTGGCTCCAGGCTGGACTTTCGTCCAGTCCAGGCCTCAGTGCCCCATTGCCCTCGCAACTCCCATTACTTCCTAGGGTAGTGTTTTTTCAGTTACTTTAAAAACTTTTATTTATGTTGAAAAATTATTTTTGTATGTAACTTTATTGTTCACTGCCAAGATAAAACCACCGATTGTCAATATATCAAACCCATAAACTATAAAACTTTGCTGCAAATAATAAAGTTCCATTATTCCGTTGTGCAACACTTTTCCCTATTTTAAGCACGCTGAAGATTTCCATTCAAAAGCCATGTTTTTATGGGGACAGAGAAGGGGCAGTGTAGATTGAGAAACCACTTAGGGTCGCCCTAGTATATAGAACATCATCTACTATTTGCAGGGATGTAACATGGATGTGCTTTCTCTTGAAATTCAATTTAGTATTTATTTTCCTTGTTTTGTTTTCAAAATAAAATGAAAGACGAACAAAACTTCCATTACTTTTTGAAAAGAATAGACTGCCTAATCTAAAAACAAAAGCACCCTTCCCTCTGTTTCACATCCCTATATTATTCTATTCAGCCTATAAGCATTAGCTGGCCACCAGACCCACTGAGATCCTCTTAAATGGGAGGAGTAATCTGTCAAACAATAAGCAGTGGTAAGCCGACCCAATCACAACAATAAAACATATAACACACATCTCTTCCCCCTTGCCCCTTCAAGCATGGCACATTGCATTATGGGGTCTTGTATACAAGGCAGAGTTGCTTCAGAAGGAAAGAGCAGTAAAATAGACCATTACTTGGTAAATTTCTAGTGCAAAAACTAAATGCTCTATGCAGGCGTTTTATAGCCTGCATGAATCCAGCTCATTTTCCAGCAAAAGGTATCTACCAACACTTTGCTGTTATGCCGTTAAAAAGTGTGTGAAGAGTGGTGTAAAGCTTACCGTGAACTTTCTTGCATGTAACTTGCCTCTCTTGGGGTTAATTTCTCCAAATGGGTTAGTTTTGCACGTTCCATGACAGCAGTGAACCACACTCCTAAACCCCCGGGTATTGGAGTGTGATCTCAGTCTCTCAAATTTCCTGCTAACACTTGCGTTCTGCCATAGGGAGCTTCCTTCTGGCGTTTATAAGGTGCAACATGTCTAGTCAACTTGTCAAGGTGTGATTGAAAATTCCTCTTAATCAGGCCTGTGGCTCCCAATATGATGGGAAATATTTCTATATCTTTCTGCGACATTCTTGGTTTCTGTCTGCATTACTTGGAACTTTAGGATCTTCTCCCTCTCCACAAGATTCATAGAATAATCACTTGGAACCAACACCTCTGTTATCAATGCTCTTCTGGTGGTTTTTTTCCTTTATCACCATGTCAGGTTTCCTCGCATCCAGCTTCTTTTCTGTCAGAATGGGAATGTCCCAAGCTATCATAACTTCTTCATTCTTTATAATTTTCTTAGGTCATGATCCCAGTGCGTTTCCGGTACAGCGATATTATAGTGCTTACAAAGTTTCCAGTGGATGAGACATGCCGCCTTGTTCCTTTCTGTATAGAAATCTTTCTGCCTTTAGAAGCAGCTACAAGATGAGTGCCTATTTCCAGCTCGTTCTTACAGAATCTGCATGTCTGTTACCAGTTTTCTTTATCTCACTGCAAACCATCTCCTCCGTAATCCACTATCTTGGTTTGCAACTATCAATCTCTCATCTGTAGGTTTCAGTTCACTTCTCCTTAACTACTTGTGTCTTGATTTGATCGATAAATGGCTCCTGGAGTAATGATTTGTACTTTCCTCTGTATTTGTGCATTGTTCCTCGTTTGCTGATCTGATACTTTTAACAATTTGTTCTCTTAATTTGCAAATTCTGTTGCTTCTTCCCCTGTGTATGAGGTGCAATCAAAATATCTTGTATAATAACACAAGAAGTATAATACTGACAGTTATTGCACTCAATCTCCTTCAAAGCAGTCCCCTTCCGATAAAACACACGTCCTCCAGCATTTCTGCTGCTGCTGGAAACAATTTTGAAATGCCTCTTTCATTATGTTATGAAGCTGCAGTGTTGAATTTTTGCTTAATGGTCTCCAAGTCATCGAATCTCCTTCCTTTCAGTGGTAATTTCAGTTTTGGAAACAAGAAAAAGTCAGAGGGTGCGAGGTCAGGTGAGTATGGAGGCTGACAGACTTGCTGGATTTGGTGTTTGTCCAAGAACTGCTGGACAAGATGTGATGCATGAGCTGGGGTGTAATTGTGATGAAGCAACCATTCACCATTCCTGTGCAACTCTGGTCTCTTACAACGAACTGCATCTCAAACAAGTCAGAACTTGGGTGTACTACTCCTTACTGATGGTTTGGCCATTTGGACCATACTCATGATGAACAATAGCCTGGTAATCAAAGAAAACTGTGAACATGACCTTGACATTGCTCCTCACCTGACAGGTTTTCTTGGGTCTGGGAGAGCTCAGAGTCTTCCTTTGAGGATTGAGCCTTAGTTTCTGGGTCATAACCATAAGCCCATGGTTCATCACCAATAATAATCTTTTTGATGAAATCCTGAGTCATTTTCAATGCATTCTAACAACTCTCTGCCTGCAGATAGTTGATCTTCCTTTTGGACAGGAGTTTCGGCACAAATTTTGTAGACACATCTCATCCCCAAATTGAAAGTAAAAATGGACTGTACTGGCCTGAAACTGATGTCTGTGTCCTCAGCAAGCTCCCTGATAGTCAATCGATGATTTTAGAGTATTGTGGTACGCACTCCTTCAACTTTGTCTTCGTTCCTGCTTTTGGATGGCCTTCCAGAACATTTGTCACTGTCAATACTTTGGCAGCCCTCTTGTAAACATTTGTACCAATCATAAACTCGAGTCTGACTCATGCTTTCATCGCTATACTCTTGCTGTAATTTGCCATAAGTCTCTTTGCCTGAATCTCCAAGTTTCTGGCAGAATTGAATGCAGATTTGGTGTTCAATTTTTTTCACTCTCTGTAAATCTGACAAACTGCTTTTACACAATATTCATGGTGTGACGTGTTGTGTTATAGCTACACAACCAGTCTCGGTCCTTTTTGATCACACCTCGTATAATGGTGGATTCTCATCCTTTCCTTCTGTTCATCAGAATGCCTGCCCTAGTTTGATAATAGTGACGGATTCTGATAATTTACTTTCTTCCTGCAACAGTTTTTGTGTGTTGAAGTCTGTTGATGCTGTTAAGTAGGTCTGGAGGCCTATGATGGTTGCTCTGTATGTGCAATCAGTTTCTATGAGGCTCATTCCTCCCTCGGCTCTAGGTATGCATAGTCTCGGCATATACTGATTCTTATAAACCCCCTCTTGGGTATGGAGGAATTTTCTTGGTTACACCCAGTTTTCGAGATATTTCAGAGGCCAGTCTACAATTACAAAGCTATACAAGAGTTGGTTGATGCTTGTCGCTCACTCTTTGATGTTAGTGCACATTTCAGTATCGGCGTCAATTTCCTGTAATACTCTTTTGCTGGTCTTTTCTCTCAGTACTTTATGCTACACTGTTGCTGCTTCCTCTACTCCTAGATATTAATATATACCTTCCTGCTGAAATTCCTTATGTTACAGCCATCAGTTAGAGAGATATTTTCAGTTTTGCTCATTTTCCTCCAAGGAAGGTTGCCTTAGCACATTTTATCCAGACCAAAAATCATGCTGATGTACAGTAATCTGAGAAGCTTTTTAGTAGGTGGAGCTGTTGCTCATTAGGATTATAGAGCTTCAAGTCATCTACAAACGGTAAGTGTGATGTCACTTTTGGGTCTTTGCCAGCTTTAGGATTAAGGCTAAGCCCATACCCCAAAGAAGCACACTCAAAGGATTAAGTGCTATACAAAACAAGAGTGGTGACAAGGAGTCTCCCTAAAATATTCATCGCTGGCTCTTGATATTGGGAATACTGAATTGTCCATCTGCATATTCTAGGCGGAGTGTGATTTGCCACACTTTTATGGTGAATTAGATGTACTCAGTCAATTTTAGAATTCTATAAAGTTAATGCTGTGTGCATTGTGAAAACACACACGTACTTTCAGTCAACTTAAAAAAAACAGCCAGATAGGACTGATGCGATAGACTTAATCCTGGTTTTACGAGGGGGTACCCAAAAAAAACAGGGATTATTTTTTAAAAGCTATTTATTTCAAATTCTTTACAAAACAACCTTATCCCCTTCAAAATACTCTCCATTACAACTGATACATTTGTCCCACCGGTGCTTCCACTGTTCGAAACATTTTTTGTAGTCATCTTTAGAAACGGCTGACAGCTCCTCCCTCTTTTTTTTCTTGACTTCTTCAATGTTGTCAAATCGGTGTCCTTTCATGCCCCTTTTCATGCGTGGAAATAAGAAAAAGTCGCACGGAGCCAGGTCAGGCGAGTAAGGTGCGTGGGGCAGCGGAACCATGCCATTTTTAGCCAAAAACTGTCTAACAGAGATGGCTGTGTGTGCAGGTGCGTTGTCGTGGTGGAAGAACCAGTCTCCTGTCTGCCACAAATCGGGTCTTTTTTGACAAACACTTGCCCAATCTTCTTAAAACTTCCAAATAAAAGGTTTGATTGACGGTCTGACCTGGGGGAACAAACTCTGAATGAACTACCCCTTTGGCATCAAAAAAGCAAATCGGCATTGTTTTGATGTTTGATTTGACTTGACGACATTTTTTTGGATGGGGTGACGATGACGTCGTCCATTGGCTTGACTGTTGCTTTGTTTCTGGGTCGTAACCATAGCACCATGACTCATCACCTGTAATGACCTTTGACAGAAAATCTGGATCAGTTTCAAGCTGTTGTTTGAAAACACGACATGTTTCAACTCGATGTTCCTTTTGATTGTCAGTCAGAACCCGAGGAACAAACTTGGCAGCAACCCTTTTCATTCCCAAATCTTCCGTTAAAATTTGCTGAACCGAGCTCCAAGATAACCCACTAATCTCTGACAGTTGATCAATTGTCTGTCGATGGTCTGTGAGCACAAGCTCTCTAATTTTTTCAATATTTTCGTCGATTGGGGCAGTTGATGGACGCCCAGAACGAGGTTTGTCATCAATCGACACGTCGCCATTTTTAAACCGAGCAAGCCACTGGTACACTTGACTTTTTCCCATAGCGTCATCTTGATAAGCTGTTTTCAACATTAAAACAGTTTCAGCAGCATTTTTACCGAGTAGAAAACACAATTTCACAGCTGCACATTGCTCACTTAAACGTGTCATCATAAAAAAAGAAACAAGAACAAAACAGCGCTAGCAAAAACAATCACTGCAGATGAACAGAACAAGCCAGGTCGACAACACAGGCGGCACTGAACTGACAATGAGTTGCACTATACACGCCTAGTGGCAGAAGTACGTACTACACAAGCTCCGCCCACGGCAATGTTATTCCTGTTTTTTTTGGGTACCCCCTCATATATGCCTAAAGGGCACACAAGTCTTGGCAAATGTAACCATACACAGAGCCAGGGGCTTAAGACCAAGTTGACCAATGCAGATAAGTTTAATTCTTAGAACTATCTTGTGGAGGAAAGAGAACAAATAACCTACATGGCAAATGTTATCCTGTCTCTTGTGCTGTAGTTTTTGCTATTGTGGGACAGATCCATAACTTTCTGTGCTCTGGATGTAACAGAAGACTTGTGGGGAGGGGGGGAGGGAGGCTTATTTAAAGCGTTTAATCTGTTTAGCAGAGTACTGCACCCGCTCTTCAGCGACATCATCTGGATAGCGCCTCTGAATATTGTCACAGATCGCATGAAAGATAGAGGGAGCAGTCCCTGTCACTATCTGGTTAGCAGCAATATCTAGCTGCTAACCGGATAGCTAAACCGGTTAATGTTAAGACAATGGCTGTTCTAACTTGAACCTGCCATTGCTATCCAGTTAGTGGCTTTCAAAGCGTTTAGCTGCTGCTGCCCTTAACATCTATACAGCAACGATGTAACCTTAAAGCCTACACAGGACTCTTACTTTTTCTAATTCCCTACCCAACATTGATGAAACCTTCCCAGGTAGTTACAAAACTGTTTGAAAATTTGAAATTATATGCGGTATTTAATCTTGATTTTCATTTTCAATTTAATATCGCTCTTAATTCAATCATACCTTTTTAAACAATTATACAAACAATATTCCAAAAGATTTTCCACATATTTTATTCAATAAACATCTTGCACATACTACACATCATAAGAACATAAAATATGCCATACTGGGTCAGACCAAGGTCCATCAAGCCCAGTATTCTGTTTCCAACAGTGGCCAATCTAGGTCATATGTACCTAGCAGTTTCCCCAAAAGACACAGGTTCTGCAATGCTTGTACTGGGTCAAGCATTGATATCTTTGGTCACTTCTTAATAATGGTTTATGGACCTTTCCTCCAGGAACTTGTCCAAACCTTTTTTAAACCCAGCTACACTAACAGCCTTTACTACATCCTCCGGTAACAAATTCCAGAGTTTGATTACACGTTGAGTGAAAAAATATTTTCTTTTATTAGTCTTAAATAGTTTACCCTGTAGCTTCATTGCATGTCCCCTAGTCTTTCTATATTCTGATAAGGTAAACAATCGATCTACATTTACCCGTTCCACTACGTTCATTAATTTATAGACTTCTATCATATCTCCCCTCAGCCGTCTCTTTTCCAGGTTAAAGAGCCCTAACCTTTTAGCCTTTCTTCATAGGAGTATCCTTCCATCCCCTTTACCATTTTGGTGGCTCTTCTCTGAACCTTTTCTAAAATCGCTATATCTTTTTTAAGATACGGCGACCAGAATTGCACACAATATTCAAGGTGCGGTCTCACCATGGAACGATATAGAGGCATTATAATATCTTTTGTTTTATTTTAAATTCCTTTCCTTACCATACCTAGCATTCTATTTGCTCTCTTGGCCGCCGCTGCACACTGGGCCGATGGTTTTAACATGGCATCCACAATGACACCTAAATCTTTTTCCTGGGTGGTGGTTCCTAATGTGGAACCTTGCATCGTGTAACCATAGTTTGGGTTGTTCTTCCCTAGGTGCATAACCTTGCACTTGTCCACATTAAATTTCATCTGCCATTTTGATGCCCAGTCTTCCAATTTATCAAGATCCTCTTGCAATTTTTCACAATACTCTTGGGTTTTAACAACTTTAAATAGTTTTGTGTCATCTGCAAATTTGATAACCTCACTCGTTATTCCACTTTCCAGGTCATTTATGAATATGTCAAAAAGCAGCGGACCCAGCACAGATCCCTGGGGTATACCACTATTCACCTTTCTCCATTGGGAAAATTGGCCATTTAGCCCTACCCTCTGCTTTCTATCTTTTAACCAGTTCCTGATCCACAATAGTACACTGCCTCCTATCCCATGACTCTTTAGTTTTGCCAAAAGTCTCTCATGAGGGACCTTGTCAAAGGCTTTCTGAAAGTCCAGATACACAATATCAACCGACTCACCTTTGTCCACCTGTTTATTCACTCCTTCAAAAAAACATAACAGATTAGTAAGACAAGATCTTCCTTGTCTAAAGCCATGTTGGCTGTCTCCCATTAGGTTGTGACTATCTACATGCTGAGTAATTTTATTCTTAATGATGGTTTCTACCATTTTTCCTGGTACTGACGTCAGGCTCACCGGTCTGTAGTTTCCCGGATCACCCCTGGAACCCTTTTTAAAAATTGGTGTTACATTGGCGATCCTCCAATCTTCAGGTATTAGAGCTGATTTTAATGATAGTTCACAGATTACTGATAGCAGGTCTGCAATTATTATTTTTTTTTTATTTATTTCATCATATTTTTATCATTTCAGTTCTTTCAATACCCTTGGATGTATACCATCCGGCCCAGGTGATTTGCTACTCTTCAGTTTATCTAATAGTTGTAAGACATCTTCCTGATGTATCGATATTTCCTTCAATTCTTCCACACCTTTAAATACCACTTCAGTCATGGGTAACATCCCTACATCTTCCTCAGTAAAGACCGAAGCAAAGAATTCATTCAGTCTCTCCGCTATCACCTTGTCGCCTCTTAGTGCTCCTTTAACCTCTTTATCATCTAATGGACCAACTGACTCTCTCACAGGTTTTTTGCTACGAATGTACTTGAAAAGGTCTTTATTTCGCGTTTTTGCTTCCGCAGCAAGCTTCTTCTCAAATTCTCTCTTTGCCTGCTTTATCAGTGCCTTGCATTTGACTTGCCAGTGCTTGTGCTGTTTCCAGGTTTCGTCGTTTGGCTCTTTTTTCCATTTCCTGAAAGATGCTTTTTTGGCAACAACAGCCTCTCTGACCTCACCTTTAAACCATGCTGGCAGTTTTTTGGACTTCCTTCCACTTTTCTTAAAGCGTGGAATACAGCTGGTCTGGGCTTCCAAGATAGTATTTTTCAACAACACCCAAGCTTGATGTAAGTCTCTAACCTTTGCAACTGCTCCTTTTTAGTTTTTTCTTAACTGTTTTCCTCATTTTATCATAGTCTCCCTTTCGAAAGTTAAAAGGTAGTACTGTGGATTTCCTTACTATCCCTCCTCCACTAATTAAATCAAAGGCGATCATGCTATGATCACTATTGCCAAGTGGCCCCAACACCCTTATCTCTTGCACTAGATGGTGTTCCACTAAGGACTAGGTCTAATATGGCTTCCCCTCTGGTCGGTTCATGAACCAGCTGCTCCAAGAAGCAGTCATTTATTTCATCTAGGAACTTTATCTCCCTAGCATGTTCTGACGTGACACTGACCCAGTCGATACCGGGGTAATTGAAATCACCCATTATTATTACTGCGCTGTAACTTTTGTTAGCTTCCTTGATTTCTTTGAGCATTTCATCATCCATTTGGTCATTCTGGCCAGGTGCTCGATAGTACACCCCCACTGCCATTGCCTTCCCCCTTTTATATGGAATTTCAATCCATATAGATTCTACAGCAGATTTTGTTTCCTGCAAAACTTTAATCCTTTCAATCTAGAATGAAAATCATCTTATTAAAAAACATGCTTAAATACAAACCAGACCAGTATTTCCAAACACCATACCCATTCACTTTCACTCGCACAAATTCACAACCAAATTACAATTCCTCATGTACTATAAAAAAAAATGCAAAACTGCCCAATGAACAGTTCTACACCACTTGCCCAACACTCAGTAGCCTTATCTCCCCACCTAAGGATCTATCTAATCTCTCGCATTGAAACAGAGGATACATCAGAGGAATTGTGTGGGTTTTTTTTGTTTTGTTTTTTAAATATCATGCATGTGACTTTTCAGGGACAGCCAATGAAGCCTCTCGATTTCCGCCCCTCTTCAGTCTTCTTCAAAACACTCCAAAGCACTTCATATTGGTATACCAATATGTCTGTGTGTCTGATTATCCAAATACCTCCACACTGAAGGACATCACGTCTTCTGTCCAGCGACAACAATGACAATAGGTAAAACAAATCTTAGTGGGAGGCTTAGCACCACAAGACCTGGCAGACCCACACAATGTCCTGTGTCCTGCAATCATAACTGTAACAATGTTTTCATTCCTCAACATACTCCGTTTTACTGCAACTGTTACTGCACTCGTAGCTATGATGAGACTTGTATTCCAACTATGGACCACAGTTTCGCCACACCGGCTTCTTCAGGGCATCTACAATCATATACACACAGGTTATGACTGTAAAGAAGCAGTGCACAGCATAATAAACTACCAATATAAAACTTCACTTCTCCTACCGTCTGCAACTCCCGCCGTGAATCAGGCACACCAGGATCGCTAAAAGATGCCAACACGTGCCCTACAAGCTCCTTTGTATACCTACAATCCAGTCAAATCAGTAAAACCAACACCATTCAATCTGGGTGTTTAACCCTGTTGGTTCGATTGTGTTCCCTCTAAAAATGTACTGCTGTTTACATCGGAATAACCGTCACTGAAAATCCCCTCCTTCCTCACCACATACTCTTTCCAAAACAAAACATCGAAAATCTTGTGATGTATGATCCAACAGTTGCCAATGGGGCAGATACCACCGTAGGTCGAATGGCTGATAAATGCTCTATCATCCGAACCTTAAATGGATGTGTGGTCTGGCCAGTGTATAGCAAGGAGCCTGGATATACAACCACATGAACAACCCCACTAGTAGTACATGTGGTGATCCCTCGCAGATAATGAATAAACCCCATAATCGGGTGTTTGAAATAATCAGTCTCCATGCTAAAAGGACACACCACACACCTGCCACATTTCCGTGAATGTAATAAATGATCCCTTAAGTTCTTTCCTCTATGAAATGCAAATTCAGGAGGATCCCTAAAAACCGGATGCACCTGTAAAACACTCCAATGACATAAAATAAGACTTCTATTATACTGTGATTGTGTAGAGTATGGTAATACACAGATGAGTCATGGTGATATGTTATTCTGCATGTTAAGGAGCAAAAGGTCACGATTTATATTTAGGGCTCTTTTTAGATCCCGATGTATCACCAATGGAGGGTCTCGCCGGTTCTGAAACTTTAAAGCCATCCCATAAGCCAGGGATACAAATTCTCATCGAGTGGAGCACAATTTCCTCAAATGCAAAAACGATCCCACGGTGATATTATCTTGTATATGCTGTAGGTGAAAGCTGTCATAAACCAGCAAGCTGTTACGGTCAGTGCTTCTACAGAAAATGGAAATGAAAAAAACCTTCCTCACATAATTGTATTGTAATGTCCAAAAAAATGAACCTCCTCCTGAGAGATCTCAGGATTGAACTGTAAATAGACATCTCACGAGTTCAACCACTCCAAAAAATCTTGCAATTCCATTTCTTGACTCTGCCAGAGGAAAAAAATATTATCTATATACCGTACCCACGTGACTACCTGTGGCCAATATTGAAATGTATACACCTCCCACTTCTCAAAGTCGTTATGTACATATGAGTGGAGGAGTGGCCTAGTGGTTGGGGCAAGGTACTTCAGGCCGGAAGGTCAGGGGATCAAATCCCACTAGAGGACAGCAACCTTGGGCCGGAAGGACTGGGGTTTCTAGTCCCACAGGTGCTCCTTGTGGTCTTGGGCAAGCCATTTAACCCTCCATAGCCCATGTTCCCTGTAAAATAGTTATCTCCAAGTTATAATGCCCTGTTCAATGTAATTTCAGTTTGTTCAATGTAAACGGCACTGATGCAGAATAGCGCGGTATATAAGAGAATGTATGTAAGTAAATAAATAAATAAATATAAACATGCTACTGAAGGGGCCACCGTGGCTCCCATTGCCACACCCCCTATATGATGGTAGAAGGAGCCATTAAATTCAAAATAATTTCTTTGTAATATAAGTTTTAACAGATGGCGGTAAAATCACATTTGGGTCTCCGAATAATCAAACATGTTCAGGTACCTCATGGACACTTCCAGTGCTTCTACCTGTGTCACATTTGAATACAAAGCGGGTCATGTCCATGGCAACCATTATACACGATTCCACTGGGCCCCACCAAGAGTCTAAATATGAGTAAATCTCCAGAATCTCTAATTTATGATGCAGCCTGCTTGGCCAAAGGCTTCAATAAGGAATCCATATACTGTGAAAGGGGCTCCCAACTTGAACCTATCCCCAATACTATCAGACAGCCTGGGGGACTTATCAGCGATTTATGGATTTTTGGGACTACATAAAACGACGGAATCCGAGGAAACCTCACAGATAAGAATTTTAACAATCGTTCCAAAATTATCCCCCTTCCAACACCTCCAAAACCTCTGCTTGTTAGCACCATTGTGGGATCTTGTATAATAGGACTGTAAATGGCCTTATTCTGCAGTTGACAATATACCTCCCGCTCATAAGCGCCCTTATCCAAAATTATAACACTCGATTCATTGTCTTCATTTTATGTTATTAATAGCTTGTTGTTGTTAAGTGCCGTTGAGTTGGAGTTGACTCATGGCGACCCTCTGGATAGCTATCCTAAATTGTGTTCGGTCTTCAGTCAGGCGGCTCATTGTTGACAGACTGGTACCTGTAGCTGCTGTTATTGTATCGATCCATCTCATTGCTGGCCTTCCTCTTTTGCGTTGACCTTCTATCTTGCCAAGCATGTTGTCTTTCTCTAATGATCTCTCTCTTCGCATGATGTGTCCAAAGTATGAAAGTCGAAGTCTTATCATCTGAGCTTCTAAAGAAAGCTTAGGTTTGATCTCCTCTAGTACTGACTGGTTTGTTCTTCGGGCAGTCCATGGTATACACAGTATTCGCCGCCAGCACCATAATTCAAAGGCATCAATTTTCTTCCTGTCTATCTTTTTCACTGTCCAGCTTTCACATCCATATGATGTTATTGAAAATACCATGGCTTGAACAAGTCGAATCTTTGTATGGAGAGAGACATCTCTGCTCTTGAGAATCTTATCTAGGTCTTTCATAGCCATTCTGCCAAGAGCAATGCGTTGTTTGATTTCTTGACTGCTTGTTGCTTCTTTATTGATAGTTGATCCAAGTAGGTTAAAGTTGTTCACGATTTCAGTTTCTTCTCCTTCAACGATGAACCTGTTGATTATGCCAGATGTCATGATCTTTGTCTTCTTTACATTAAGGTGCAGGCCCATTTTGAGACTGTTCTTTGATTGTGAGAAACAAATGTTTCAGATCTTCTTCACTTTCAGCCAGTAATGTGGCATCATCAGCATAGCGAAGGTTGTTGATGAGTCTTCCACCAATCTTCACACCTTTGTTGTCTTCATACAATCCTGCTTCTCTGATGATTTGTTCTGCATATAAATTAAACAGGTAGGGAGAAAGTATGCAGCCTTGTCTTACACCTTTGCTTATTTTAAACCATTCTGTTCCTCCTTGTTCCGTTCGAACTGTTGCTTCTTGATCAATGTACAGATTGTGCAAGAGTACAATCAGGTGTTCTGGTATACCCAGGCTTCTTAATGTGGCCCAGAGTTTCTCATGGTTTACACAGTCAAAAGCCTTGCTATAGTCGATAAAGCAGAAATAGATAACCTTTTGGTATTCTTTAGTCTTTTCAAGGATCCATCTCACATCTGCAATGATGTCTCTCGTTCTTCGCCCTTTCCTGAACCCTGCTTGCACGTCAGGGAGTTCTTGTTCCAGGTATGGTTGTAGTCTCTTTTGAATAATCCTCAGTAGAATCTTGCTGGCATGTGGGATCAGAGCGATGGTGCGATAATTTCCACAGTCAGTTGGATCACCTTTCTTTAGTATTGGTATAAACGCAGATCTTTTCCAGTCAGTTGGCTATGATGTTGTCTTCCATATTTCTTGGCAGAGCCTTGTAAGTACGGTAACAGCTGCATCAGATTGCTGTAATACTTCTATGGGAATGCTATCAATGCCTGGTGCTTTGTTCTTTGATAAAGCTTTCAACGCTGCTTCAACTTCTTCTTTCATCACCAATGGTTCCCGATCATAAGGTACAGGTTGAAACGGCTGTTGGTCCACTTGATCTTTATCATATAAAAACTCTGTATATTCCTTCCACCTTTTCTTTATCTTCTCAGCATCATTCAACATAGAACCTTGAGCATCTTGTAACATTCCAATTCGAGGCTGTAACTTTTTCTTTAACTCTCGTAGCTTTAGGAAAGCCGATCTTGTTCTTCCTCTAATAGTTTCTGCTTCTATTTCCTTGCATGTGTCGTCGTAGTACTTTTCCTTGTCCTGTCTTGCTGCACGTTGGAAATCTCTGAGTTCTGTTATTGTCTTTCTTTCTCCTCTGGCTTTAGCTTCTCTGCGTTTCTGGGCAATTTTTAGAGTTTCTTCTGTCATCCATTTTGGCCGTTTTTGCTTTTTCACCTTTTTTAGAGACTTCTCGCTTTCTTCCAACACAATCTTCTTGATGTCATTCCATAACTCTTCTGGAGCTCTGTCATTTGTATCTAAAGCAGCAAATCGATTTTGCAGGCAGTCTTTAAATTCCAGTGGTATATTCTCAAGGTCATATTTTGCTGCATTCATGAGTGGTTTGCTCTTTTTCAATTTTAGCTTGAGTTTGCATACTAGTAGTTGATGATCTGTACCACAGTCAGCTCCAGGTCTTGTCTTTGTTGACGTGTTAGAGCTTTTCCATCGTTGACTTCCACAGATGTAGTCAATTTGATTTTTATACAATCTATTGGGTGGCATCCATGTGTACAGTCGCCGCTTGTGTTGATGGAAGAAGGTGTTTGAGATGAATAGATCATTGGTCTTGCAGAATTCTATCAGTCTTTCTCCAGCTTCATTTCTGTTGCCAAGTCCATATTTTCCAACTACTTTGCCTTCTTCTTTGTTGCCAACGTTTGCGTTCCAGTCACCCATGACTATTAGGATATCCTGTTTGCATGTTCTGTCAATTTCAGCTTGTACTTGTTCATAGAACTCTTCAATTTCATTCTCTTCTGCAGCTGTTGTTGGGGCATATACTTGAATTATAGTTGTGTTGATAGGCATTCCTCGTAGACGAATAGAGATTAAGCGTTTGCTGACTGCATTGTATTTCATTACAGTTCTTGCAAGTTTCTTCTTATAAATGCAACACCATTTCTTCTTTGTCTTTCATTTCCAGCATAGTAGACCATGTGATCATCTGATGCAAAGTGCCCGATGCCAGTCCATTTCAGTTCACTGACACCCAATAGATCAAGTTGTACACGTTCCATTTCATTCTTGACCACCTCCAACTTCCCTTGGTTCATGCTTCGTACGTTCCATGTTCCAATGCGTAAAACATCTTTACAGCTTCTGACTCTCTCATTTCATGCGCAGCTACATCAGCAGTCAGACGTCCCAAGGGCTTTGATCCAACCACATCATAAATGCTGGCTTTACTCTGAAAAGTCTTCAGCTCTTCCCCAGTAGCTAGTTGAGTGCCTTCTGACCTGGGGGTCTCATCTTCCAGCACTATAGCACAATTTGTTTTGTTGTAACTATCCATTGGGTTTTCATGGCAAGATACAGAAGTAGATTGCCGGGCCTTTTTTCCGCGCAGTTTGTTTGGTGGTGTTGCCGTTGTCACAGAAATGTGATCCGCCGCCGTCAACACTATCCCATTCTGCTGCTGCCCAGATGGGTGGTTTGTCTTGGTCTGGCACCTCAGCTGAGACCTGTCCATCTTGGGAGACCCTGCCAGTAGTTAAACTACCGATTAGTTTAGCCCTCAGCATCACTGATGCACACAAGCCCTCACAGCATGACAAGCTGCAAACCAAGTGAGGGTATTAATAGCTATTGTATGCTTATTTTTTGTACATCGCTTGGAATTGTACTTTGAAAGGTAGTTAAGCAAATTTTTAAGAAACTAAACTAAACACTGCCGTGGAGGATAGAGGAAGCAGCGTCTGTGGAGGGGGACTGGAGACAGCTGTGTAGACAGGAAGTAGACGGTTTCGTGGGAGTGGGGCCAGCAGTAGAGGATGAGCACTGGGACGGTGTCAGCCTGCAGGTCCTGGGGACAGCAGTGCAGCATCAATAGGCGAGGAGAGGGAGGCTAATTGGCCAGCGGGAAGGAAGGGCGAGAGACTGGTGGAGATGGGAAGACTTGGCACTGAGGGAAAGGGATCCAGGAAGAATGGTGGAAATGAACAGAGGGAGCTTGAGCTTTTTGAAGCATATTAAGCGGTCTACACAACCAACAAGGTTGGAAACCTCTGCAATGGTCTATTGGCCCAGATAGGTGACTTTCCTTATTTAGTGTTTGTCCATTTACACCAGCATTCTACTGACAAATACCAGCTCCAGAAGCCTTCATGGAAATGCAATTCAGCGTCTGTTCCCCTATGAATCCAAATGTCAGAAAGCACTTTGTCCATATGATCCTAATACTATAAAGCAGAGGTTCTCAACTTAATCCTTGGAACACTCCCAGCCTGTCGGGTTTTCAGGACAGCCACAATGAATATGCACGAGCGTGATTTGCATACAATGGAGGCAGTGCATGCAAATCTCTCATATGCATATTCATTGTGGTTATCCTGAAAACCTGACTGGCTGGGTATGTTCCAAGGACTGGGTCAAGAAGCACTGCACAGGTGTAGGGAAGTTCAAAGACAAAAAATCTTTGGTTGGTGTTAATTTTTTCACAATGTTTTCCCAATTTGGGGGTGTGTTTGAGTTAGTTTCACACTTCCATTTTAATAGGGAATTCTTAGTGCATGCCAGATTGATTTAACATGCAGCAAACCGAATATGCAGCAACTCTCAGGAGGAGTGCACAGAGAGGATTAGAGAACCATTTCATGGTACTTGCAAGAAAAAAAAATAAGGACAAAGGAGATATTTTCAAACAGCCCGTGAGCTGCAGACAGCAGGCAGTGTAAAGGGAAATGACGCAGGTACATTTTATTTGAAAATGGAGGTAACTCTAACATGTATTACAGGGGGAGAAGGAGCAGGCATATTCTTGAAAATATCCTCTACACAAATTTCCCCCTCCCCCAAACCTAAGCACGCCCAAAGGAATATCCCTTTTTAAGGTGGGTGAATGTATCCAAGCTGTGAATCACACGTGTGCAGGTGTTCAACGAGGTAAATGGTTATTTTAGCCATCTAGACAACTTTGGAAATTTCCTTTTTTAAAGTATTACTTCAGTTGGAGCATGATAGTGATCTCGGGCAGCCCAGTGAAACATGCATGTGTTTTGCTGTTATCTTAATGTGTTCGTTGGTTGTGTTTGATCTTCTGCTGCACAGATGTAATGAAGGCAAAATTCACTTGCTGAACTCCAGAATTAACAGGGACAGAATTTCAGAGTCTTCCAGTTCATTTTTCAGTCCTAAAAGCTTTCAGAAATGTTCTAGAAAACTATATTAATCCTCCCAAACTAAAGCAATGTTCAAGTTCCAAGGCATATGTAGGCTTGGCCCCAAATCTCCATTGGGGGTCTCCTTTGTAACATCCCTCCCCATAGATTGTGTTAACTGCTATGTTGACAAGCCAGCTCTTGTAATGTTGCTGCTTTCGGTACTTAATCATCACTTTTCATTTTTGTAACTAAGTGAGGTATAGCGGCTTCAAAGTGATGAGGAGCCCCCATCACATTGGCTTGGCTCTTGGCAGGCAGCCCCTTTATACAGAGTTATGATAGTCTGTTAATGAAATAGATTCATTAGCTGGAAAATCTTTTTGGTTTAACTCTTCAAGATAGAACCCTTCACTATTTCATTGATCGCATTCTGCATGTAATTAGTGCAAACGCTGATAGAATGCGATGATGTGAGAAACCTTTTACACTAGAGCCATTCACTGGAATGGAACGTCTTGGTGGTGGTGATTCCCCATAGCCACTTCTTGGAGCAATGCATCATGGTATGTCCAATTATGGCCTATCGCAAGGACTGGTTGATCTTGCAGAATTCTATTTGGTGCACCCTACTTTTGCCGATAACTTGTCCCTTGCTTTCAGAGCAGACATGGGCTTGCAGAACTCTGGCTTTGTGTCATCTGAGTCCCAGTCCTCTGTGAGCAGAGCTGGAGCCCAGTGGACCTGTAGAGAGAGTCCATGAATTGAAGCTTATAACTCGAATCTGTCAGATAGTAGAGCATGCATGAATCTTGTCAAGGATAGTATATTTCTTTGCAATCCTCCTGTTCTTGGCAGTTAACAAAATGCAGTTCTGTTAAACCTGACAAACATCGGTGCTGCAGGGAGGAGGCGATTATGAGCAGGTTAATTAGCCTATGTGGCGATCCATTGAAAGGGCGTGAAGAAAAATTCCATTTCCTACTGATCTTTAATCTTTTAATTATCCCCAAAAATGACTGTGCCCTCTGCATGTAGCATCTCAAAAGGAAACAAACGTAATTAAGGCCTTTATGGACTTTGAAAGAAAACTTTCAGATTAAAATTTCCTTTGGCTGTGTTTAGCATTGTGCACAGCGTGATAAATGCAGTGTCAGAGTAGCGTGTGGGAACATTTCACAGTAACAGGGCAGGGAAATTCTGGTACCTGCGGCTGAAATGATAGCTGGATTACCTCGCCAAAAATATGTAATGTTAAAAAAAATGAATTGAATAAAGAAGAACCCCCACTAGCATTGTGCTCAGTAGAGTACCTAAACCTGACTTTCTGGGTGACACCATTCCTTGTTCTTGACTTTGAAACTTTTGTACTTATGAGTTCTTAATAGAAATCCAGAGGCTGCCTAGGAAGGCTCGGAGGGGGCAAAGAGTTACGGTTGTGCTTAAGAATTTATAAAATACTAGCGCACCTGCTCGTATTTGGGTTGATTACTATGCCCCGACGATGCCTACAGTAAAAGTCCTCATTCTCATGCCTCCGCATATGCTTTGAAGGCCGGGATTATTTTTTAGCAGACATTTTACACATATATATTGCCCCATATGTACTAAAATGACTCCATGGAGAAGAACTTTTTATAAAGTGCATCTAGATTAACACGTTTTATACACATCTCACACCTGTTTTATAACATAAGGTACGCGCATACTTCATTTTATATAATGGGGGGGGGGGGGTAAGTGGTTGAAAACATGTTAATTTAAAGCAGCAGGCACTTATGCCAGAAGTTTCCATCCTCTTGCCCATTAGGGATCCTTTCTTGTTTACCCAAGGCCTTTCTACACATCCACCATCCTTTCCATAAAAAAATATTTCCTTAGATTACCCCGAGTCTATCCTCTATCCCCTTTCACCTTCATCTTATGACCCCTCATTCCAGAGCTTCCTTTCAACTGCAAGAGGGCCAATGTCTGTGCATGTATATCATGGAGGCATTTAAATGTCTGTCATATTTCCCCTCTCTTCTCTTTCCTACAAAATATACATATTGAGATCTTTGTCTATCCACCTATGCCCAGTGAAAGACCACTGACCATTTTAGTAGCCACCCTCTGTACTGATTCTTTTCTGTTTATATGCTTTTGCAGGTGTGGTCTCCAGAATTGTACACAGTACTCCAAATGAGGCCTCACTAGAGACTTTTATATAAAAGGCGCTATCATCTCCTTTTTTCCTGCTGGCCATTCCTTTCCCTTTGCACCCAGGCATCCTTTTGGTTTGCTACCACCTTTTCTACCTGTTTTTGATTACTTTAAGATCATCTGGTAAGACCACACACAGATCTCGCTCTTCTTTCGTGTACTGAAGTACTTCACTCCCTATACTATACCACTGTCTTTGGTTTTTGCAGCTGAAATCATGACCACCTACTTTTTAGCATTAAAATCGTAGCTACAAAATTCTCAACCATTCTTCAAGCTTTGCTAGATCCCTCCTCATGTTTTCCAAGCCTTCCAGGATGTCTAATCTTTGTAGATTTCGGTATTGTCCTCAAAGCAGCAGTGTACTCAGTTTATCTTTTACGTCAATAGGCTTGGCTTCTATGCCCATTTTAGATGCTTGCAATATGCCTGGACCCTTAAATGAGCGGGTTGGATTCTGTTACTTCAAGTCCTTTGGGGAGGACTGTGGTCCTGCTTTCCTCCAGTGACACATTTCTACAATACATTGTGAATCAGCTTCAGCCTAATACTTCGATAATGGTTTCCATTCCCTCTAATTTATTTAAAATCCCAACTTCAATTTTTACACCCTCAGATTTTGGAAATGGTTAACTCTTCATTATCTGCAAGAGTTTTTCCACCAGCATGAAAAATGGTCTTACCATGGCCTACCTTGAAAAAAGGTTTGATTGCCACCGATTGCCTTCAACTGTAGACCTGTCTCTACCCTACCTTTCTTGGGAAAGATATTAGAAAAGATAGATCTGCATACAATCTCATGTATATTCATTGTGGATATACTGAAAACTTGACTGTTCTTGGGGGTCCCAGAGGACTGGGTGAGAACTGCTGCTGGGCTAAACCCATCTTCAGGGTTTGGTGGAGAAGAGGAACATTTTGCATCCCCAACAATCGGGCTTTATTCATTTATTTTATTTTATTCACTTTTCTATACCGCCCCTTCCAAAGATCAAGGGCGGTTTACATAAAACATAACATAGTAAAGTTATTTTTTAACATTGAAAACGCTTATTAACATATTAACAGCTGGTTAACAAATACAGAAAACGTATTATAATCAACTTAGTACAATATTGTAGAATGCGGAATTCTTGTGAAATCTATTATTCATGAGTGTACTTGGGTAATTATTATCCTGGTAGGCATGATGATTGGGGTTTTCTGTATGTTGGTGAGAGTCATTTTAGAGTATAGTTGTGTGAGGGGGAATTGGGATGATGGAAAACCTGGAGAGGGTAGGGATTAAGGAGTCTAAGGTGAACATTAATTGCTATGTCATATTGATATCAGGGATGTCAGTTGAATTACCATAATATTCAATGAATAGGAATGTTTTGATCTCCTCCTTTCAGAACCAATGGAGATCTTTTATGGCTCTTAATTTATCAGGGAGTACATTCCAGAGTAATGGGTCCGTGTAATTGAATGCCCTGTTACTTGTGGACTGATTGGTGTTGCAGCATTGATGGGGAATTTCAATAGTGTTTTGGGAACAGCTCTTTCTGGCTCTTTTATATTACGGGGAGTACTGATGAGGGAGGTTAGATGAGATGGGGCTATGTTGTTGAGAAGTTTAAAGATTATCATCAGTTACTTATATTTTATTCTGCTTTAGGTCTTTACACAGTATTGAGACATGTCTCATATTTATTCTTAGCAAACTCTATAAATTTTCGGATACAGGTTATGTTGCCCTCATGATTTCACTTGCTTTATCTGTAGCACTTGACTTGGTTGATCACAACCTTTTACTTCAATGTTTGGTTGATATTGGTACTGCTGACACTGGCTTCTTCATTTTTGACTGATCGTGCATTCTTGTTATGTAGTGAAACATCATGTTCAATTGTTCATAACCTTGAATGTGGAGGTCACCAAGGCTCCATATTGTCACCTATTTTGTTTAATGGTTTTGTGGCACCCTTAGCTCTTCTTATACAGTTGTTAGGAGTTTCTGCCCATTTTTTTTGCAGATGACATTTAGCTTATCACTCACTTTCACCTTGATTGTGTGGATTTAGGGCCATTTAATGCCTGCCTTAAGTCTGTCTCCCAATGGTTAAGATCCCATCTGTTAAAATTTAAACCCGGATGAATGTAAAGCCGGATGGATTTCTGACGGGTCCTCTTCCGTAACGGTTGCACCTGTTTTGGAGAATTTTCTTTTACCCTTAGTCTCTACATTTAAAAATTCTAGGTTGAACTTTTGACCCTTAATTAACTTTTATGCATCAAATCTATGATACTGTAAAATTCTATTTCTACACACTGTGTACAATTAGGTCGTTCATACATTTTTTGATAAATCAGCTCTTACTGATGACCAAAATGAAGACCAAAGTATTAAGTTAGACTACAGAAATTCTGTATACAATGGTCTTCCATTATCTCTATTTGTCATCTACAAAGAACACAGAATACTGCTATCAAACTTCTTACATTTGCTAAGATGCCATCATTAGTTACCGGTATCTTATCAAACTAAATTTTTTAAAGGGTTTTTTTTTTTACTGTTGGCCCATAAAGCTCTTTATTCAGGTTTACCACATTATCTATCAGATGCCCTTTTCTGTATGTACCGGCTCGTTCCCTTCACTCCCAAAGCCACAGTCATCTTGTAATTCTAGCTAACAATATGGCCCATCATGAGTCTATTTGGCATTTCATTGTCTTGCTCCGACCCTTTGGAAATCACCTTTATACATACATCAAGATAATTCATTGAAATCATTCAAGAAGAGTTTGAAAACTTTCTTTTGTGAGCTAGCTTTTAGTTCTTTGTAGAGTGATGGGACCCTGAGATACTCTCTGCAGTTCTCTCCTACGTCCATTCCTGCTCATACTCCCCTGTATATATTTATTGGTAATGTTGGTGTTAAATTTTAGTGACTTTTATTTTGTAAACTGCTTTGTTACTAATTGCTAAAGGTGGTATATCAAATGTTCAGTAAACCATAAATAAGAACATATAACATAAGAACATAAGATATGCCATACTGGGTCAGACCAAGGTCCATCAAGCCCAGTATTCTGTTTCCAACAGTGGCCAATCTAGGTCATATGTACCTAGCAGTTTCCCCAAGGGACACAGGTTTCACAATGCTTGTATTCAAGCATTGATATCCTGGGTCCCTTCTTAATAATGGTTTATGGACCTTTCCTCCAGGAACTTGTCCAAACCTTTTTTAAACCCAGCTACACTAACAGCCTTTACTACATCCTCTGGTAACAAATTCCAGAGTTTGATTACACGTTCATAAATCATAAATCAGTATCACTTACTTAAATGTTATAAAGAAGAGGACCGAGGATTGATCCTAGTGGCACGACTATTTTCAGAGTGAACACTATTTACTACTATTCTTTTGCTTCCAACTCAGCTTCTTATCCAGTCAGTCACTTTAGGGCTCATCACAAGGATACGTGGTTTATTTAGAAGTTGCCGATGTGGAATAGTATCCAAAGGTCTTATTGAAATCTACATACACGACATTTAGTGGTCTCCCGATTCAGTCTAGATCAGGTATGATTTAATGACATTGTTTGTTTTTAATCCAAATATGATGTCGGTAATATTTCCCATATCATGTCAAACGAATGCACATTCCTACACATGACATCAGAAATACTACCCGTATTTGCAGGCACCAAGTCCAAAGGTGGAACCCTCGTTCATGAAGAAGGGGAGGGTAGTTTCATTGAAGGAAATAAGCGCCCAAAACCTAAAAGCTCTGTAACATGGAGTACAGAATGTAAAATGTCATTTATGGTTTCCTAGCAGAGTTCTTATATCATCCAATATTAAATTATGTTCATTTTACTTACATAATTAAACTGTGAGATAAACAAATTGCTTTAGCTAAAATGATGAGTCCATTAAAAATAGCCTGTGCTCCCCAGCAGTTGCTAATGCAGTATGAGTTTTGCTGTTGTGGAGCCTCTGGAATGAAAGACAATTCAAGAAATCTAAGCTGAGCACAGCTTTCTGCAGCAGGGGGCCACCTCTAGTGGGGATCCTGTTCCTAGGAAAGACTCCCACTATTTTGGGGACACACAGGTAACTCGGTCTAGTTGAATCTGAAAGCTCATCTGCATGATTGATGATAACATGATTTGAGAATATTTACACTGTTAAGAAATGTTGCTACCTGGAACCTTATGAAAACATCCCCTAGACATGGGCAATGTCGTTAACTGCTCCCCATGCCAGATTTGCATAGGTGCCAGAACGTCGCGGTTACTGCCATGCACCCATCCAGGCCTTCCACCATTGTCCTATAGAGTGACTGCAGCTCTGTCCTTTCTGCAGAGTAACACTAGAATTAAAATTCTTTGTGGGGCCTGCTGGCTCTTGCACACCAACCAGATCTGTGGCACCCACCTCTCACATGGGTTTCCATGATAACAGGCCCCACAGTGCCCTGCCCTCCCCCCCCCCCCCACAAGCTTCCTATCAGCACACCAGAGCTAGCAGGTCCCATGAAGAATTTTCTTTCCAGACTTTTACTGCTGTGGGTTTGGAGCTGTTCTATGCTACATGTAGCACAGTGAGTTAAAGATGAGAAGAGGAACCTGCATAGGAGTGATAGGGACAGGTGCTGATTCCTCATTTCTTCCTTCTCACCATTAGCTGTGGGCACCTATGGTTTAAATCGGGCTATAAATTCACAAGGACATTTAGAGGAACTGATAAGTGCTAGTTGGACAAAATCTGATTTGTAGACCTAGGGCCCAGTGTGCTAAGGGGTGTTTTCTAGTTTTGTACCTATGAGAAAAATGCTTAGTATGTTTCAAGATCTTCATAATTTTTTTTCACAAAAATTACTATCACATCAAAAGTAAGCAAATTAATTTATAATCTCACCCATCAAACAAATTTCTGGGTGGGTAGCAGAATTTACATATTTGAAAAATGATTAAAACAGACTTAATTAAATAAAGATAAAACCAACTAAAATGTGAGAACATCATGCAAGTCAAAATACATTGAAATGGCATTTTAGAAAGGACGTCCTGATTAATCTGGGACATCCAGGGCAAAATGTCCCAAAATACATCCGGTATATACATTTTGAGTGTCAGCCCAGTTCTGGAAACATGGACGTCTCTGAAATGTATGGCTGCACCAGTAGCACATAGACGACTCTACTAGAGAAACCAGGGTTGAGGGTGTCTATCTTAGTTGAGTACAAGCTGTTTTGCATGTGAGGATATGCATCAGCGTGCCGAACTGAAATCGTGTCCTAGTTTCCCTACCGTTTTTTATCGTTGATAAAAATATAGGAGGTTTCAGAGTCCATTCTTCTCTATGCCCTCTGGATGTAGCTGGGTTTGAAAAAGGTTTGGACAAGTTCCTGGAGGAAAAGGCCGTAAACCATTATTAAAGGGGACCCAGGAAATCCACGGCTTGCCCCAATACAAGCATTGTGGAACCTGTGTCTTGGAGAAACTGCTAGGTACTTATGACCTAGATTAGCCACTGTTGGAAACGGGATGTCTGTGTCGAGAGCTTTTCCAATGTCTGTCTTGTTTCCTGGAGCAAGAATAAACTTGGATGCTGTTCCAGATGTGCAGGGCATTAACTGACGTCCAAGTACTTGGGAATGCCCTGGATATACCCCCCCCCCCCAATGCCCCATTCGGCCTTTGTATATCCTTAGTACCTCTTTCTGAAATGGCTCCAGGGACGTCTCCATGCTTTCATGTCTCTGTACTCTTTTTCAGACATCCAAAGCATGCAGAGGGCTTCTAAAATAACCTCCATTATGAATAAGCAGCTGCAAACAATGCGGGTTTCAACTTCTTACAAAAAATCATAACACTTTTTTTTTTCCTGATTCGATGGACAGGAGGAAAAAATAAGAGCTAATTTATGAATTCTGCTTTTAAATGATTGATATTTTAGTTGTTAATGTTATAGTAGATGGCACAGACCTTTCCTGTCTGTACTGCCTGTAGAATATCATTTCTTATCCAAGACAGTTCTGGACCCACCCTCCTAGGTAGCTGAGTTTGTAACAGAACAGGGACAGTCTGGGACTAAAAACAGAAGCATGTAACATGATTTCTCACATGAATAAATGGAAGCCACATAAATAGACACAGACATGGAAGAGGGACCCAGGTCACCCCAGATTTATTTTCTTGAAGTCATCGGCTTGGCCATCACACTGAAGCAAACTTGATACATCGAGCATATTTACTTGCTTTCTGACTTTTAAAAGCTAATACGTTTCTGTACTTGCCTAATGGGAAGATAGTTTCTGCTCAAGCACTAACCGTATCCATTCTGCCCAGCAGGTAGTCACCATGGACAGCAGCTTGGGGGGGGGGGGGGGGAGCAGTTACAGTCCGTCAAAGCAAAGCAATGGGTCCTGGCAGCCGCACAAGCAAAGAATCATCAGTGCGTACTTTTATCTGCAAGAAGAATGGGCAGTATATACATAGTCCATTTACCCTTGTAAGTGGCTTTTTGAAATCTCCATCTAAATGAATATATTTACAAAAGAAAGTTTTTAGTATTTTAAAAGAGATGTCCAGATCTGCATTTTTAGAAGATTGTTCTGGGAGGGTTGGTGTTGAGATGATTATAACTGAGTTTAATAATCACAATTTTTTAGATGGTGGATTTGCTACGGGGTCTAAAAATGAATTGCAAAGAAGTGCAAGACTAAGTTTCACCTGGCATGACCCTGTTGCCATTAGTCCTGCAGGACTTGAGTGAACACCACTGTCCTAGCCCTTCGCCCCCTGAGATTTGATAATTAAAATCAACAGTTCTGATCACTACACCACCCCTCCTAGAACAATCCTGCGTGAAACGGACATGATATTTTGTTTTGTATATGTTTACATAATGAAGGCAATTTCCAAAAGCCACTTGCTAGGAAAATGGGCTATTTAAAATTTGCTCACTCTCTCTGCACGTCAAAGCAAACCATGATGGTTCTTTGAATTTGTAGGTTGTCAAGACCTATTGTTGCTTCGACTTCGGCGGCTCTTTGTCCTCACACAGCAGCTGCTCAGTTCACCTAATGTTTTTGTTGTCCTAGACTTAAAATTGAGGAGTAAATTCAGTGAAGGCTACTTCTGTCCCTTTGACTCTGTGCTTCCTCTTGATGCGTGTCAGAATAGTGGAATTATATCATGGAACCCTGGATAAAATGAAGGCAAATTAGAAAATTCTGTGATCTCCAGGAACAAGCAGGAATGTAGTCTTCACATATGGGTATTGTCGGTACCAACGGAGCCTGCGCGGGAACGCTCCCCAGTGTCCAATTAGAAATCTTTTGGGAACATCCCACAGTTGCTGCCTTCCCGCCTTTCCCAACTGCCTCTCTCCAGTTCTTCGTTTTCTGCAGAGCCAGCAGGTCGTTTTTCCTGTCACTGCAGAAATTATCCCATCTTTTTCATTCTTTTTTTGTGGTAGCGTCTGCCTTCCTCGACGCTATACCGGTACCGCCGGTTCTTTCTTTAAAAAAAATAAATAAATTTTTGTAATCTTTTTTTCTGGACTTTCCAGTCTTTTCCTGTCAGGTGCCACGCGCCATTTTGGGCACTAGGCCCAACTTTTCCTTCAGAATAGAAAAACCCGCCTCGGGTTTTAAAAAGTGTTCCAAGTGTGGCGGTACCATCTCAGTCACCGACACTCCCGAGTGGTGCCTTAAACGTTTAGGTCCTGACCACTCCATCTCAGAGTGTGTTGCCTGTGGGATGATGTCGAAGAGGGGTCGGCAAAACCGAGCTGCTAAGCTTAGCACCCTTTTTCCCTCCAATGCAGCATCCGTGGCATCAACGTCTTCCAGGGCTTCGTCTTTCTCCCATGGATCTCAGGTAACCAAACAGAAATCTGGCCGGTCCTCAAAGGGTAGATCTCCTTCCAAGCATCAAGATGCCTCTGGTGTTGCCCTTGAGGGACTTGTACCAGCAAAATTGCCCCGGCGGGAGGCTTCATCTTCCAAAGCACTATCGGGGCTCCAGGATATTCTCGAGGCCTCAACCTCGGCAGAACTACTGGTGCCATGCTCCTGTGGTACCGGCCGCTTCGTGCGGTACCGATACCCAGGCATCGGCAGTGTCAATAGACCAGAGGTTCTTGGCTATTGAACGCAGTCTGGGCTCTCCTTGCGGCTTCGGTGCCTTCGAGACCGCTTCAGATGGGTCAACCTGTATCGACACCGGTACAGACAGCATCAACATCGGCGACACTGTTACCGAAACCGAGTCATGCTGTATCTCCAGGAACAAGCAGGAATGAGTCTTCACATATGGGTACGTCGGTACCGACGGAGCCTGCACGGGAATGCTCCCCAGCATCCAATCAGAAAGCTTTTGGGAGCATCCCTCGCGCCTGCGCGCTGACTTCCCGCCTGTCCCACTGCCTCTCCTCAGTTTTCGTTTTTCCGCGGAGCCGACAGGACATCCTCCTGTCACCGCAGAAACCTTTTCTTTAAAATTCTTATTTCCTTGTTTACTTGTGGTCGCGGCTGTCTTTCCCGCCGATACCGGTACCGCCGGTGCTTTATTCTTTTCTTTTCTAAACTTAGAGAAATTTTTTCTCCTCAGTTTTTGTCTTAACTTTTTGGGCCTACCAGGCCTCTCCAACATGAGTCTTCTTCCCCTAAGAAGTGCCTTCACTGTGGAAACAGTTTTCTTTTTAGACTCCAATGCTTGGTGTCTAACCTGTTTGGGTCCTGACCCTTTTTTCCCTGATCCATCAGGCTGTATTATTGGGAGAAGACCTTCCCTTTTTCGAGTTTCCCTCGATGCCGTTTTTCCTCCTGAGGTGAGGACACGGTTTATTCTTCTCTCCAGGATCAGGTAACCCACAAACAGTCTGTTAAGACTAGCCAATTCTTGAAGGGTAAGTCTCATGCCCAGCATGATGACAGCTCCGGCCTTGCCCTCAAGACCCCATTGGCAATAAAACCCCGGCGGGAGTCTTCAGGCTCCAAAGCATTTACGGGGTTTCAGGTTGTTCCTGGGGCTCACCCCTCACAGAACATACCTGAGCCATGCTCGGGGGCGGTATCCGCTTCGAGCGGTACCGATACCCCGGCATCGGCACCGGTGTCGAGTGTTCCACTCTTCACCAGGGATCGTCATCTGGTGTCCTCGGTACCTTCAGGCCCGATCGATACGACCCAGATTGGCTTTCCTGTATCTCCGCCATGTTCGGGGTTGGTACCGGCTTCGAGCGGTACCGATACCCCGGTATCGGCATCGGTGTCGAGTGTTCCACTCTTCACCTGGATCGTCATCTGGTATCCTCGGTACCTTCGGGGCCGATCGATACGACCAGATTTACTTTCCTGTATCTTCGCCATGCTCGGGGTTGGTATCGGCTTCGAGCGGTACCCATACCCCGACATTGGCACCGGTGTCAAGTGTTCCTCTCTTCACCAGGCATCGTCTTCGGACGTCCTCGGTACCTTCGGAACCGATCGATACGACTCCGATTGACTTTCCTGTATCAGCATCGCCGATACCACCACCAACGTCGGTACCTTCTAGACATGCATCGATAGACTCGCTCCCTTCGATGCAGAGTCTAGAATCGATATCCAGTCTAGATGACTTGGTACCGACGCGTTTCGGAACCGATCCATATCGTTTCTGACTACACAGTACCGAGGATATTCACCAAGGCTCTCTGGCTATCTCGGTACCGCTTCAGCAGCCCCTGATTACTGCTTCGATGACATCGTCTCCGATACCGGTATCGGTATCGATGTCGATTCCTGCAGTTCCATCGGTGCCATCGATCCTTTCTATGCCTAGCTTGGAATCGATACCAGGCACTGACGATGCAGTACTACCTGCCTCAAATCAGAACTGTCAGTATCACTGTCCATCTAGCAGGATTCTTTTTCTGCACCAGTCCAGTATGTCTTCTGGTGCTCAAGCTGCTCCTTCAACCTCAGCTTACCCAGGAATAGTTCCCATTGGAGATCCTTCTTTTCAGAAATTTCTCCTTGACATGGCAACCTTTCTTGCCATTCCTATTCCTGGCTCTACTCTTAACCAAGATCCTGCAGAAAAGGAAAATATAATACTTCCTTTACATCATTCTTTTCAGGATCTTCTTCTGAGGATGTGGGAATCACCTTTAAAGGTTCCTTCGCCTTCTACAGCCACTAATGTTCTGTATCAGGTGCCTCCCTCTCCGGGGTTTCAAAAAAACCAACTTCCACATCATTCCATTGTAGTGGAATCAGCACTGAGGAAGGTAAGAAGCAAGAAGAAGCATTCTTCTTATCTGCCAGGTCGTGCATCTAAAGCACTTGATGCCTTTGGACGTCAAACCTTTCAAACTTCTATGCTGGCTTCAAGAATTATTTCATATATTTTTTATGAGTCTGACACTTCAGGAGGTCACAGAGAAATTATCTCTTTTGTCCCCTTTTTTGTCAGAGCCTAAGGCCACTGACTATTCCTTGCTTCTTAATCATAGCAGGAATATCTCTTGGTTTCTTTCTCGTGCTTCTCTAGACTCTTTTGAGTCTGTTAGCAGATTCTCTGCTATTGCCATTGGAGCACGTCATAAAGCCTGGCTGCAAGCTTCAGACTTGAGCAGATGGGCACAACATACACTGGGTAATTCTCCTTGTACTGGAGAAAATCTCTTCAATAGAGAGGCTTTACGTCAGGATGCTCATTGCTCCACTGACTTCCCTGGTTCTGGAAACCATCCTAAGCCTTCTTTTTCCCCAGGACGTAGGAAATGTCCTACCAAACCTTCTTTCCCTAAGAAAAGAAGGTTTCACCCTTCTCCTGCCCATCCTCCAGATGTACCCAAGCAAGGGACATCTCATCCTAGTCTGAAGTCTCCAGACTCTAACCAGTCTAATCATAACCAGCAACCATAGGTTCCTGTATGTTGCAATCTACAGTAACTTCTTTTTAGCAGAAGTTTATTCTTCAAACTCTACACTGGTTTTCTTCTTTTTCAGTATGCTAAGCTGTTAGGATACTTTTGTCCATGGGTTACAGAATTCTCCCCTTCTCACCACTACGAAGGGAGGTTACGACTATCCCATGATAGTTTCTGTCCCCACATGGACATCTTTTCCTTCAGCTGACTTACCATATGGTAAGTCGCCTTCCAACCCCCTCTTCTCCAGGGTTTCCCCTGCTTGAGTTGGTACCATACTGAAACACTTCTCTTTCTTTCCAGTGTAGAGTTTTTGTTATCCTTCAATGCATGCTCTGAACAACTCATCAGACAGGGACGGGAATATCTCCGCTCCCTTTGTCTGTTTTCTCTCTGTTTTTATACAGGAGAATCCCCTTTGCTGTTTTTGTTCAGTTGCTGTGCATGCAGGAGTTCGTGATTACTTTAATGCTCATTGCAAGCTACTTTCAACTATCTTGCATAATACTACTCACTGCAGGTTTTCTTCTAGCCATATCCTTTCCTAGGATGTGGCAACACTCCTGATTTCTGTCAGTTTTATCTCATAATTCTCCTGCACAATGCTCTCTGCAATCTTCAGAGAAGCTTTTTACTATGGGCCCTTGCTACAGAGCATTGAACTTTGTCTTGAGGGTTTTTCCATATAGTAGAAAAAACTTATATAATTATTCAATGGCTATATGGGTTCTTTATACCCTCTTGTCTCCTGTTGTGATACAGTAGACAAGCTTTTTCTGCGTGAATGTCCAAGGAGTTCCCAATCTTGCAGGAATCTACCCCTTTTTTCCTTACAGCTTGGCATTATGCTTTTCTGCTCCACTTGGACAACGCATACTCTTTTAGTATACATGATACCCCTGTGTCCCTTGGCTGGGTCATCCTGGTGTCTTAGTCTATGCGTTTGTTTTGTCCTTTGGACATGTCAGAGTCCTAAAGTACTCCTGACGTGCTCTTGCCAGACTGCTATTATCCTCTGTTTTTTCACGCAACCATACTGCATATTCCACTGAACTACATTCCTGCACCGCAGAAATAGATTCTCTATATATCTTCAGGTGGTTTTCACCCCCTTATTATTAGATGAATCTTTTCCCATCACATTCCCCATGTGAATGTTTTTGTGGGGCTCAGTTGCAGGCATGTATCCTCAGACTTATATTCAGGAATGTATATGCCCTATACATTCATATTTTTTGTAATCTGTGTGGGCATAAGTCATGCCCATCTATATATCTATTTCTATATATATAATCACACATATCTAGACATATATGCACATATGATTAGATATGTATGTATCTTCACATATATATATGTGCCCATTGGGAGATCTCCATAGGACGCTAGGTATTACCTACTATCTCCCTAACTGTCTGTGCTATAAAGCTTTTACCTTCTTGAGGGGTCCAGACAGTCAACTAGCCTATTCTCATACAGCTCAGTAAGTGGGAGCGGTTATACACACAATACTGCTGTGACGTCAATAGCTTCTATTTTTGTTATAGATCTCCCTATCTATGAAGTATCAAACTTCATTGTCTTCCTATCTCTTACCAGCTAGGAATGACAGTGTACATCTTCAGTGTTTCTGAGTACACTTCTGTTCTCCCTGGGAATAGGGGCTTTTTTCCATACCCCCTCTTCCCTTCAGGACTGGGCTAATTCTCCAGATCGGTCAGTCTTCTTCTTTTAGTCCTCAATGTTAATAACTCTGTACCTAAAAGTTTTCAGCTTTTTCCCATAAAGCTTTCCATTGAAGACCTGCCGTTCTTCTCCTACCCCAGTTGACACCTGGGTCACCTGCCCATTCCTGGTTTGGAACTTCATCCTCACTGCTCTGAAGTTACCTTGAGGATTCCGCTACTGCATCTACAGTACACTCCATCACAGTTCTACTTCTACAATCCAGTAGTTAAGCTCTATATTGTACTAGTTCATTAAATGTTTTAATGATAATTGACATACATTCTAAAGACTCATTTTTTCTGTAGTCTTTAGATTCGCTGCTCCTCTACAGCTCTTCTCTATTCAACTCCTACCCCCCCATCCCTCAGGGGATGCCGGGGATCCAGGTTTAGGAAATGCTGTCCTGTTCCAGGGATACGCATTTTATGGGATCTCCCCTGGCACCCACAGCTAGGGAGTCCCCATATGTGAAGACTCATTCCTGCTTGTTCCTGGAAATAGCAGTTAATTACCTGTAACAGGTGATCTCTGGGAACAGCAGGAATTAGTCTTCACAACCCACCCACCTCCCCTAGGAGTTGTATCTATCTCCTTTCCTCTTTCTCTCCTTCTGTCTCAGCTATGAAACTCAACTTAGGAGAGGCAGTGGGAAAGGCGGGAAGTCAGCGCGCAGGCGCGAGGGATGCTCCCAAAAGCTTTCTGATTGGATGCTGGGGAGCATTCCCATGCAGGCTCTGTCGGTACCGACATACCCATATGTGAAGACTAATTCCTGCTGTTCCCAGAGATCACCTGTTACAGGTAAGTAACTGTGCTTTCCTCCGGTATCGACAGGCCGGTACCGGACCCCTCCGGTACTGACTTTGTTCGGTACCGGTATCGTGCTTTGCAAGAGCACCTGGACAGGAGATACTTCGAATCCTCCGAGGAGTCTGAGGATTCTGACAGCTCTGTCGGTACCAGAGTACTTCTCTCTGAGGAGCCTTCCTCTCCTAAACGTAGGATGTCTCCTCCAGAGGATATATCCTTTCAGGATTTCATCCGGGAGGTGGCTAGAGGTCTTTCCATCACAGTGGCTCCTGAAACAGAGCCCAGACCAAGGGAATTGGAGATTTTACAATATCCTAAAGCTCCCAAGGAGGCGGCTACTTTGCCTATTCATGAGATCTTGCATGATCTCATGCTAAGAATGTGGGAAGCACCTCTTACCACCTCTCCTCATTCTCATAGCAAAAAAACCAGTTACCACACCACTCCATGGTAGTGGAATCAGCTATGAGAAGGATCAAGAGTGCAATCTAATCTGCCAGGACGTGAATGTAGGACTCTTGATGCCTTTGGGCATCGAACCTTCCAGGCCTCTATGCTTTCTGCCAGGATTAGTTCCTACATTTTATATATGGGAATGTTTCTTAAGGAGGTTACAGGAGATCTAGAGCTTATGAGCCCTCTCCTTCCTGATAAGAGGCAAGATTATCTTACACTTGTCAAACATGCCCAAGATGTTTCCAAATTTGTTAATCGTGCAGCTTTTGACTGCTTTGAGTGCATAAGCAGAACCTCTGCCATTGCCATAGGTGCTCGTAGGATTGCCTGGCTCCAGGCATCTGACTTAGAACTCTGGGTACAGGACAAACTGGGGAATATCCCTTGCACAGGCAAAAATCTCTTTGGCAAAAATTGGTAAGAGAAAGCTAATGAGCTGGATGCTGATAACACCACTTTGGATAGACTATCCAAGGCTACAGCTGATCCTGCAAGGAGAAAATCCTACAAGAAACCATTCTTCTCTAAAAAGAAGAGGTTTTACCCCTCCTATACCCAGCAAGGGCATTCTGCAGGTCAGTCTGCCCGAAAGGGACAGCAGCCACCAAAACAAAGAAAAACAAAGTCTGCTAAGCCTCAACCGGCCCAACAGACTCGGCCTCCACAGGGGTTTTGACTCCCATCTAGAGAACTTGGCCTTCCTGGCCCTCAACGGGCCAGAGCCCTCCACCATTCCAGGAAGGTTGTGTCATTTTGCCCCCAGATGGGAGCAAATAACAGCAGAAGAATGGACTCTCTCCATTGTAAAGGAGGGGTACAAGCTTCATTTCCTCAACATGCCCCCTCCAACAGTTGTAAGACAGTTCAATTCTCAGACTTCACTCGAAAATCAGTTAGGTCAAGAGGTCAATTTACTTCTTGCCCATGGGGCAATAGAAGACGTACCCATTTCCCAACAGGGTACAGGGTTTTACTCCCCCTATTTCCTTATTCCAAAGAAAACAGGGGGGCACAGACCCATTTTAGATCTCAGAGAATTGAACAAATTCCTGTTCAAGGAGAAGTTCAAGATGATTTCTCTAGGAACTCTTCTGCCATACCTCAGAGTCAGGATTGGCTTTGTACACATCTTCCTTCCTTCCCCCCTGATCGGGGACGCCGACCCTGCCTGCCAGCTCTCCCGTGCAACACCTCCGGCCCAGTCGGGGCTGTGGGAGGGGGAGGAGCTGTAGGCAGCAACAAAAGAGAGCCGCCGCCGGCGGGAAGGGCACCATCTTCCTTCCTTCCCCCCTGATCGGGGACGCCGACCCTGCCTGCCAGCTCTCCCGTGCAACACCTCCGGCCCAGTCGGGGCTGTGGGAGGGGGAGGAGCTGTAGGCAGCAACAAAAGAGAGCCGCCGCCGGCGGGGAGGGCACCATCTTCCTTCCTTCCCCCCTGATCGGGGACGCCGACCCTGCCTGCCAGCTCTCCCGTGCAACACCTCCGGCCCAGTCGGGGCTGTGGGAGGGGGAGGAGCTGTAGGCAGCAACAAAAGAGAGCCGCCGCCGGCGGGGAGGGCACCATCTTCCTTCCTTCCCCCCTGATCGGGGACGCCGACCCTGCCTGCCAGCTCTCCCGTGCAACACCTCCGGCCCAGTCGGGGCTGTGGGAGGGGGAGGAGCTGTAGGCAGCAACAAAAGAGAGCCGCCGCCGGCGGGGAGGGCACCATCTTCCTTCCTTCCCCCCTGATCGGGGACGCCGACCCTGCCTGCCAGCTCTCCCGTGCAACACCTCCGGCCCAGTCGGGGCTGTGGGAGGGGGAGGAGCTGTAGGCAGCAACAAAAGAGAGCCGCCGCCGGCGGGGAGGGCACCATCTTCCTTCCTTCCCCCCTGATCGGGGACGCCGACCCTGCCTGCCAGCTCTCCCGTGCAACACCTCCGGCCCAGTCGGGGCTGTGGGAGGGGGAGGAGCTGTAGGCAGCAACAAAAGAGAGCCGCCGCCGGCGGGGAGGGCACCATCTTCCTTCCTTCCCCCCTGATCGGGGACGCCGACCCTGCCTGCCAGCTCTCCCGTGCAACACCTCCGGCCCAGTCGGGGCTGTGGGAGGGGGAGGAGCTGTAGGCAGCAACAAAAGAGAGCCGCCGCCAGGCGGGCCCGCGCCTGAGGGCCTCGCCAGAGGGCCCTTTGGCGTGGCCCTTAGGAGTGGCACGACAGGAGATCAAGGCAACAACACTGATCGTCAGCGCACCGAGAGAAGGTAACCTCAATGACAATCGTATAGAATGAGCTCCCCTGGCTCTGAGCTGTTTCTCCTCCGATTTGTACACCTCTGCTGATCACCACGAGGCAGCAACAAATTAGCCCGCCTATCCTACAAGACTGCTCTGTCTCGCAACACCAGGCAACCCCCTGTGGAAACCAGATTTCATATGCATTTTAACCTTACTGTGCAAACATAGAGTTAAGAATATCTCAGAGCTATGTCTATTCATACATAAAATATGACCATCTCACTCCACCTAACATTAATTACCTGAACAATATTGTCTCATATGTGTACTGTATTTGCTCACTGCACCAGTTAACTAATGAGTGCTTGTGGTTAGGGAAGTCTAACAGCATTTGTTACATTGTATTTGTTACATTGTTTACATTGCTCAATCTTATATTTATTACATTGTTTCTACTACATATCCAATGCTCCAAGTTGAAAATTGAAACATTGTTTATACTTATTTACCTCACCTTAACAACCGGCAACCACACCAACTGTCTCACATTTTCCTCTGCCACTTTGCACCGGCACAGATAGACCCAAAATGAAGCACATAATCCTCACTCTATTGAGTCTCTACCTGCTACTCACTATTTTGCCATCCAGCTCACTAGCACTAATGACATCACAAAACCACATCCCAACGCTCTATACTAGCGGAAGAAAATGGCCCAATGACTCCAACAACCTTTATCATGGAGCGAGCTATCCACGCCGCCCCCATCTAGTTCATATCCCTCTACAAAATTCCCCAAAACTAAAGCAAAATAAACGCCCACACACTAACAGCCTGAAGTGCGCACTCATTAACTCTCGATCACTTCGCAAAAAATGGCCAGCAATCACTGAAACAATAACTCATCATAATTTAGATATCATTATGATTACCGAGACCAGGCTCTCACCGGAAGACAATACCATCCTCAACCAACTTCTCCCACCCAATTTCGTTACTTTCACCAGCCACAGGCAAAACAAAAGGGGTGGAGGAGTTGCCATCATCACCAGATCTGACCTTCAATTCAAAATGGAAGAAGCCAGCAACACCAATTCCCTTGAAACATTATCTATTTCCAACCACTCTTGCTCCATAAACCTTATTTATAGAGCACCCTCTGCGGATCCAGACAACCTCTCCAATATCATAAACTTAGCATCAAATACCCATGTTCCACATAAACCTAACTGGATACTAGGAGATTTTAACTTACCATCCCTACAGGACAATCAAGCAGCCGCCTTCACAGAAGCCCTAGATATCTTGGGATACACCCAATTGGTTCATGAACCTACACACACAAAGGGCAACGTTCTCGACCTGATATTCGCCCCACAAACGGTGCTTCAGCAAGCACAAAACATCACGTTATCACTAACAGCAGTTCCATGGTCGGATCATAAGCTCATTTCCTTTCAAATTCCGACCCCCATCAAGTCACTGAGACCCATTACGAACTCACAAACAAACACAACCGCAAATACCAGAAGATTTCACCCATTTAACAAAGAACGCATCCTGGCTAAAACAAACTCTCTCCTTGACAATACCTCACAAGACCTAGATGTCCTAATCTCCACGTGGAACAGCAGACTCAGCTCGATCGCAATCCGTCCCCCCACATTTAAAGCCCCAAAGAAAAGACCATCCGCACCATGGTTCACAGCTGACCTAAGGGCGTCACTAACCCTCCTACGAAGATCGGAAAAACGCTGGAGGAAATCACGTACCAGCAGTGACCAAGCAGCATACATCCAACTCCTACACACACATCGCAGGGCAGTCACAGACAAGATGAAACAACATCACACTGACACTCTGAAACGTTCATTAAACAAACCGCATGACCTCTTCAACCTGGTCAAATATCTTGCCAAAGAACCGACCCCGGAACGCACAGGATCTATACACCCACAGGATTACACCGTATTTATGCAATCAAAACTATGCAAGACTGACAAGATGATGATACCAGACCCTCCTGATGACAAAGCACGCACAGCGTTTCTAACCACTTTTACCACTCCGTCTAAGAGAACTATCGAAGACACCATTGCTACCCTAAATACCTCCACTTCATACTCAGATCCATGTCCAGCATTCTGGATAAAAGATCTGCGATCCGACCTTGCCCCAATCTTAGCTAAAATGATAGGATTATCATTCAGCACCGGGTCATTCCCATCCACGCTCAAACAGACCTCCGTTAGACCGCTGCTTAAAGACACCAAATTAGACCCTCAAAAGGTCGAGTCTTACAGACCCATATCCAGTATCCCGATACTCGCCAAAATCGTTGAAAAAATAGTCTACAGGCAGCTACAAGATCATGTGGACACTAACGCACCTCTAGATCCATCACAACACGGGTTCAGAGAGTCACACGGAGTGGAAACACTACTCACTACTCTTTTCAACACCATAATCTCAGGCATTGACAACTCACGTACAGGTTTCGCACTTATCTTTCTAGATATTGCGGCAGCCTTTGACTCAGTCCGCCACGAGATTCTCCTGATTCGACTAAGAGAGAAAGGCATTACCGAAACAGCGCTTGAGTGGTGTAGGTCTTACCTGTCTGGAAGATGGCAACATGTACGAACAAACGGAACCACATCCGAGCCATTCCTACAAAGTCAAGGAGTCCCTCAAGGATCCTCCCTATCGTCACTTATGTTTAACATTTATATCCAACCCATCTGTAACATCATCAGATCCTTCAATGTGAGTTGCATGATTTACGCAGACGATGTCCTACTGTACCTGCCAATATCACTGGATTGCCCGGACCTCACCCCACTAACCAACTGCTTCAATGCAATATCAGAATGGCTCCTCTCCCAAAATCTGCGTATCCAACATAAGAAAACTGAGGTCCTGTTCATCTCTAGAAATCCAAAATTCACTCCACCTAACCAATTGGAAGTAGACAACGCCAAACTACAAGTAAAATCAGCCATACGGTATCTCGGAGTCACATTGGATCAGAACCTCAACATGAAGCAGCACATAGCAAAAATAGTAAGAGCAATCTACTTCAAGATCAGATCCCTCAGACACATACGCCCTCTACTCGAGCTGAGTGACTTCCGTACCATCTACCAAGCCCTCATCATCCCTCATTTTGACTATGCAAACGCCATCCTACAAGGACTCCCCCAGACAACCTTACATCCCTTACAACTTGCCATGAACTGCGCTGCGCGAATCCTCTTTGGAGCACCAAGGAGAGAGCACATCACACCCCTCCTGATGCAGCTTCACTGGCTCCCCATCCAAGCCAGGATTAGCTTCAAGACCTTAGTGATGACATTCAAAGCCATCAACGGGTTATCCGCCTCTTCAATATGTGACCTCATACAACCACCCACACCCAACAGGATAAGAAGAACCTCTGCAGCCAACATGCTAGCAATACCAAAAGTTATGACAAGATGCGCCATATCAACTTCAAACAGAGCCTTCAGTCTGAGTGCCCCAAGCCTCTGGAACTCCCTACCACCACACATCAGAGCTATCCCCAACTTGAGCCAGTTTAGGAAGGCCTTAAAACACTTCCTCTTCATTAAATACCTCACAGCCTCCCCCAAACCCCAGCCACCATGTATGAGCAACACACAATAACTCCATCTCTCATATATACAGTTACCTTGTTCAATGTTCCACACATGTAGATAGTTTCCCCTGTTATCCAAGTTTACTGCTCCTGTTCATTGTAATGACCTGACTCTTGTTTATTGTCGGATATTGTTTGTTCTATGTAAACCGCGCTGATCGCAAATAGTGCGGTATATAAGAGATGTAAATAAATAAATAAATAAAATAAATCTAGAGAACACCCGTGTTCTCATCCATCCAACTCGCCGAAGATTCCTTTGGTTTCTATTTCAGGGGAAGCACTACCAGTACAGGGTTCTTCCTTTTGGCCTGGCCTCAGCACCAAGGGTGTTTACAAAATGCATGGCTGTAGTGGCAGCATTTCTTCGCACTCTAGGAATATTCGTCTTCCCCTACTTAGACGACTGGCTCATTCGAGCCCCGTCAGAATCAGAGGCCAGAATTTCCCTATCTTGCACAATGCGTATACTTCCGTATTTAGGCCTGGTCATAAACATCCCAAAATCCAACCTTACTCCCACTCAGTCTCTAGAGTTTATAGGAGTTATGCTGGATGCCAGGAAAGCAAGGGCCTATCTTCCACAGCCCCGCTGCCTTCGCATTGTGCAGTTAGCTTCCCAAGCAGTGTTAAAAACTCATCTCACTGCTCGGGAAATGTTACAGTTGCTAGGCCACATGGCATCTACCGTGCATGTGGTTCCCTATGCTCGCCTCCATATGAGAGCAGCCCAATGGACTCTATCCACTCAGTGGACTCAGGCATCAGGCTGCACAATCAGACAAAATAGCAAACTCAAGTCACCTTATTTTGTCCCTACAATGGTGGCAATCAACCCAAAACCTGTTGGTGGGGTCCCCTTTCCAACAGCCCCCACCCCAGGTCACTCTAACAACAGACGCCTCACAGGTGGGTTGGGGAGCTCACCTGCAAGATCTCTCTACCCAAGGCACCTGGACTCCACAGGAGACCCATCTACACATCAATCTCTTGGAACTCAGAGCAATCTTCCTTGCTCTTCGAGTGTTCCACACCCAGCTGAGCTACAAGACAGTCCTAATTCAGACGGACAAACAAGTAGCTATGTTCTATCTGAACAAGCAGGGAGGAACAGGCTCTGTCGCTTTGCAATGAAGCCTTGCGACTATGGGCCCTCGCCAGAGAGCATCAGATTCATCTCCTTGCAGTATATCTGCCAGGTATTCAAAACGCCTGGGCAGACAGACTCAGTCGAGTTCTGCTTCCATACGAGTGGTCTCTTCGTGCAGACCAGGTAGCAAAAAGTTTTCAAATTTGGGGAACTCCGGACATAGACCTCTTTGCAAGTCTGTTGAATGCCAAACTTCCCCGATTCTGTTACAGAATTCCGGCTCAGGGTTCTCAGGCCAGGGATGCTTTTCTCCTCCATTGAGGTCAGGACTTCCTATATGCCTTTCCACCCATTCCCCTAATTCCCAAAACCCTATTCAAGCTTCAGAGAGACAGAGGCCATATGATTCTCATAGCTCCACTTTGGCCATGGCAGGTGTGGTACCCTCTGCTCCTACATCTCTCTCAGGCTCCATCTCTGGAGTTAGGATCTGCTCTAGATCTCCTATCTCAGGAGGACGGGATGTTGTGGCATCCTGATCCCCACTCTCTGCATCTCAGGGCCTGGTTGCTGTGGGCCTAGACCTTCATGGTCTTAACCTGTCTTAACAAGTAAAGGATATCCTTTATGCTTCTAGAAAGCCTTCCACAAGACGCTCTTATGCTTTCAAGTTGAAAAGGTTTTCCATATGGTGTTCGCAGAAGGGTCTTGACCCCCTGGCGATACCTCTGGAATCATTATTGGAGTATCTCCTTCATTTATCTAATGCAGGGCTTAAGACTAACTCAGTACGAGCCCATTTAAGTGCTAGTTCAGCTTCTTTCAAGCCTTTAAATGGACAACCTATTTCCTCTCATCCTCTCATATCGAGATTTATGAGGGGCCTCCTTCTAACTAAGCTTCCCATTAGGCCACCACCGGGACCTAAATCTGGTTCTTGGACAGCTCATGAAGCCGCCTTTTGAACCTCTAGCTACTACCTCCTTGAAATTCCTTTCCTGGAAGGTTGTCTTTCTCATTGCAATCACATCAGCACGTCGCATTAGTGAGTTGCAAGCATTAGTGGCTGATCCTCCTTATACGAGGTTCCATCATGATAAGGTAGTCCTTAGGACTCATCCACGATGCCAAAGGTGGTCTCGCCTTTTCATTTAAACCAAGCGTTTACCTGCCTGTATTTTTTCCAAGGCCTCATGCTTCAAATGCAGAAAGGAGTCTTCATACTTTGGACTGTAAAAGAGCACTTGCTTTTTACTTACAAAGGACACAGCAACATAGAAAGTCCTCTCAACTCTTTGTTGCTTTTCATCCTTCTCATTTGGGACTTCCAGTCTCCAAGAGAACATTGTCCAATTGGATTGCACAGTGTATTTCTTTTACCTATCAGAGTAAAGACCTTTCTTTGGAAGGCCATGTCACAGCTGACAATGTGTGAGCCATGGCAGCCTCAATTGGTCATCTACACTCTGTGTCTATTGACGACATCTGTCGAGCAGCTACTTGGGCCTCGGTTCATACCTTCCCAGCCCATTACTGTTTGGACAAGGACTCCCGCCGGGATGCCTTGTTTGGTCAGGCTGTTCTACGACACCTGTTCCATACTTAATCAACTCCTACCCACCATTCCCGGTAGGATGCCAGAGATCCATGGGGGGAAGTGGAGCCCTTTCACAGGGGCACACAATTTCTGGGGTCTCTCCCTGGCATCTGTAGCTAGGGAGTCCCCATATGTGAAGACTACATTCCTGCTTGTTCCTGGAGATAGCATAGTTACTCACCTGTAACAGGTGATCTCCAGGAACAGCAGGAATTTAGTCTTCACAACCCACGCACCTCCCCTAGGAGTTATATCTCTCTTCTCTTTTCTTTCCCTCTCTCTCTCTCTCTTTGTCTCAGCTTTAAAACTCAACTGGAGAGAGGCAGTTGGGAAAGGTGGGAAGGCAGCACACGGGCGCTGTGGGATGCTCCCAAAAGCTTTCTAATTGGACGCAGGGTAGCGTTCCCATGCAGGCTCTGTCGGTACCGACGATACCCATATGTGAAGACTAAATTCCTGCTGTTCCCGGAGATCACCTGTTACAGGTGAGTAACTATGCTTTCTCCATCATGAATTTTATGGTCCATTTGCATTAGACAATAAAGATGCAGACAGGTTGCGCTGAAAAATGGCTGCATTGTGCATAATAAAGGTTAGCTGTGGTTATTTTGTTGACCCTTGCTTTCCTGTTTTGTCGTGGGCCTTTTATATAGGGATTTGTCCCTCCCCCCTCCCACCTTTTCTCAATATGTATTAGATCCTTAAGACAAATGTTATGCAGTTGTACTGTGGGGCAGTGAACCAGAGAGAGAGAATGGGCAAACTGTGCTCTCTCTCTCTCTCTGCTTGCACGATTTCATGTATTTTAACTGAATACGTATTTTGATTTATTAAAATATTTTGAGATTATGGAGGTTATTTTAGAAGCCTTATACTAGCAGGGGCGGCCCAAGGGGGGTGTGGGGCCTCATTTGCATAAGGGGCCTCATTTGTATAAATATTTCCATGTGGAAATTCTATATTATACATAGAGATCGAATTCACATGTAAAAGACGATTTTAGATGGGACTTAATTTAACTTAATTCATAGAAATTGCAAGGGGGCTTGTCGGGGTGTGGTTTGGGTGGGTCAGAAATCTGCACATTTTCCCCATTTCATATAGGGACTTTCTCGTGTAGGACCTAAAATGGCCACCTTGGGATTTACCCTGTCGCATAGGTTTTTAAAATGTTTATTTCGGCCAGTCCTTTACAGGGGGAGGGATGAAAGGGGTTGTCCTCCCTTAACCCACCACTGTTTATTTCCTCGTCCATATTGTGTACATCCTGACCTCAATGTCTCAGTTCTAATCTCTACAGCCTATCTAAAATTTGCCTTCATGTATCTAGGTAACCATTCTTGTTGAGTCATTTTGTATTGATTCAGCTTATGAGTGGCTGTTTATCTGGTTGTGTCTCTGCTTTGGGTCACTAGGTATCTCTAAAGATTTTTTTTAATGTGTTCCCGCTTCTTGACAACCATTTGGAGTTTATAAATGTCATTTATGTAACTGATTTATTATTGCCCCAGGTACTCTGTGCAGCCTTGAGAACCACCAAAATGTTGTTAAACATCTTTCAGGGAGGATAAAAATTAAACGCTGTGTTATTGCTGTTGATGGGGTGGAAGACATTGAGAGTGGTCCAAATAAAGAGTCTGGTGTGAAGCAGATGCAGCTGAATTGCTAAATGTGATTTGATTAGAAATCACATTGTCTTGCTTTATGATTTAATTTCTTGTCCCTGATGGGGAGCATCCCCTTGAATTACATAGCAACACCCACATTGTATGTGATGGATGTTTCTGCTGCATCCGGACGGGGTCTGCACAAGAGAGTCATAGTTGGACAACTCCATCTATATTAGAGAGCCCAAAATGAAGGCTTTGAGATCCCCCGAGAGGATCTAGAACATACACAGCAATCCAAGAATATAGAAACTGGAAAATTACTAGAGAGGAATTTGCCATAAATTCACCCATTTCTTAGTTGCATTTTGCTTCCAAGAATCCCCTAAATAACTGTTTCCCAGGTGGTCATGGATATTGTGCTTTGATTAGCAAATTTTTGAATTATGCATTACAGTGTGAGAGACTTTAAAAAATGTATGTATGCAGATGGGGAGCAAAAAATATTGTCTTGAACTGTAGTACACAAGGCTCCCCATTGCTAAAGCTAAGTGATACCATGAGGCATTTGCTCTCTGCTGAGCTCCTTTGTGTGTCTCGGCCGAGTCCTGCTTACTCCTTGAATATACAGCACTTGTGCTCCTTAATACATTAGGTCCTTCTTAAGTAAACAGTAGCCAAGGGCTGATTAAACATTATGGCTCAGTGAAGCTTTCTGCAATCTTTCTTCATGACTTGTTTGTGAATGTTCACTCTCTTCCTCTTTCTCCGCTACCCTTGTCTCTGCTATATTACCTTAATTGAATGGAAAAGCATCTACATCAAGGCTTCCCAAACCTGTCCTGGTGACCCGACCGCCAGCTGTGTGACCTATATAAATTTACTTCAGATGTATTTATTGTGGATATCCTGAAAATCCTATAGCTGATTTACCGCACCAGCAGGAGACAAAAGAGAAACCGCTGATTATTCTCTGACCATAGTGAGCTTGTGTCCTTTGCAGTAAAAAAAAAAAAAGCACTTCACCTATTCCAGTCACCTGTCTGAAAACTGCCCACGCTGAATGCGGACACATGTATGTGATTTGTTTCACATCATGCAGCCTTTTCCCTGAATCATACTGGAGGCATTCCAGCGGGGGTGGTAGGTTGGTGGATAAAACTATGTGCATAGTCTCGTTAGACAAGCAGGCCCAAATCTCCATGGTTAGGCATTTTTCAGTACTTTGCAATTGGAGTAAAGACCATTTGTGAAAAGTGCCCACGGGTTTGCAGCAATGTTTCCCCATAGTACTACGCCCTGCCTGTATCACACTGTGCTGTGTTACCGCGCACACTTTGCCAAAGTGCTGTGATGCTTTTGTGTGCACTGGATGGAAGTCAGAAGGAGAGAGGAGGTAGTGATGGTGCTGCAGATACCATCCTTGTTTGCTCATGGTATATTCTCCAGATCCATTCTCCTCTGTTCACCGTTGCTTTTGTAAAAAGCGTTTGGACATTTATTTCATACTGGCAGTCAAATTGCTGCAGAAGAATGAGGGTTCATTTTGGTGCCTGGCAGCATGTCCCCCTCTTTACTATGTGGCATTTTAATAACCATACAAGAGTCCCACTTTTAAGGTTCCTATTATTCTGAACCCTATAGGATGACACCCAGGCAGGTGACTTGCTCTTGTGAAGTCCAGTGAGCTCATGCTAACAGCTGTGCTTTGATCTGTGATTTATATAGTTCTTGCCACTTCCTTCACCAGCTAGCAGTCTGCATAGATTTTTCCCCCCTCTTTTTTTTGTCATTTGGTCTTGCACAGAAGTGGAATAAATGCATTTTTTTTTCAATCAATCTGTTTCTGATTATGGGGGATGACCGCGAATCATAGAAAATGAAAACTCTGTGGTAGAGAAGGCTGTTTTTAAATTCCTTTTTGTTGCATGCTTATTACTCACATTTTTCTCTGTAAGTAGAGCCACTGTAATTGCTTTCATTTCCATTAATAATTCTGCAGCCAGTAGACATTCAATGTGAAATCTTGAAACTGCATCTCCTTTAGGAGCCTCGTGAAAGAGTGCGTGTCAGGGGCCCTTCTCTGTGGAGATGACTGCTTCTAAATACCTTCACCTTAGACTGAAGGTACATGGGCCCATTCACATCATCCATGCTTACAACAGGGAAATCAAAGGAAAGGCTTAAAAACATGGAAGAAAATGGAAGACAAATACAGTTTCAATCTTGCTAACATTTGCTCAAAGTGTTAGGAGGTCAAAACATTTTTCAAAATCCTTTTTCATTATTTTAAAGCCTGGATAAATAGTGTGTTGTCCAGTTATCCTGGGTGACAGGTGCACCAGGTAAAACCACACTAATCTGTAACATGGTTTGCTTCTTCCTTGTCATCTGCAATAAATCTTTGATTAATGTCATCAAGGGCACATACTCTGCATCATAATCTGAGTGACTCGTGGCCCTAAGTCAATGAATAAATAATGGTTGGGTGGCAATTCCCTAGCCATCAATATCGAATAGCACACATTGTTTTCAACACATGCAGCTGCTCATAGCCCAAGTACCAGCTTGTCTACTTTAGTGACACTGAGAACTATGCTGTCAATAGCTTAACTACTGGCAGGGTCTCCAGAAATGAACAGGGGTCAGTTGAGGTGACAGGCTGAGACACCACCTGTCTGGGAAGCAGCAATATAGGATGGTTTTGGTGGCAGAGGATCTCATTTCCATGACAATAGCAACAACACTGGTATTACCTGCGTGGAAGAAAGGTCCGGCAATCTACTTCTGTATCTCGCCATGAAAACCCAATGGATTGTTGCAACAAAACAAATTGCAATATAGTGCTGAAAGATGAGTTAGAGAAAAAATTCTAGTCTTCAATAGGAATACAAAAACATGCTCAAGGATCTATGTTGAATGATGCTGAGAAGATCAAGAAAAGATAGAAAAAATATACAGAGTCATATCACAATCATTCTGATCCCACACACCAGCAAGATTCACTCAAGATCATTCAATGGAGACTAAAGCCGTACCTGGCATGAGAACTGCCCAAAGTGCAAACAGGATTCAGGAAAGGATGAGGAACAAGAAACATCATCATAAATGGTTCCTTGAAAAGGGAAAGAATACCAAAAGGATATATACATGTTTCATTGATTACAGCGAGGCCTTTGGTTGTATAAATCATGAAAACCTCTGGGCTACATTACGAAGCATTGGTATACCAGATGGAGGAGTAGCCTAATGGTTAGAGCACTGACTTAGTAGCCAAGAGACCAGGGTTCAAGTCCCAGTAGCGCTCCTTGTGGCCTTGGGCAAGTCACTTAACCCTCCATTGCCTCTGAAGAAAAGCCTGGCAATCTACCTCCGATCACACTGCTAAGAAAACCCAGGAGCTGCTGGGTCACCAGGAATCTGCATTGACTCAAAGGCACACATTGCATTGGTATACCAGCACACCTTTAAATTGATCACTAAGCAACAGTTTAAATGGAACAAGGAGTGACACAATGGTTTAAAATAAGCAAAATTGTATGACAAGGCTGCGTACTTTCCCCATTCCTGTTTGATATGTAGTCAGAAAAAATACATCAGAGAACGGGGCTAGCCACCCCTCTGCATCAACTGCCCCTTCTGAGCCATGCTGCTGCCGCCAATTCCTTCTTGAGGGAGAGGTGGGCAGAGGTGGTGGCTTTTTGATGCCACTTTGTTGCCCGCAGCAGGCCATGTGTTTCTGCCCACATGGCCTGCCACCTCTAACCCCCTCTGACAGTAAGTTGCGTCAGAGGGGGATCACAAGTGGCAGGTCATGTGTGCAGAAGCACATGGCCTGCAGCAGGCAACAAAGAGGTGGCTCAAAGCTGCCACCCTAGGTGGTCACCTAGTGGACAGGCTGGCCCGGCAGAGAAGCAGGCACTGTATGAAGATAATCAAGGTGAGAAAATTGGTGGAAGACTTAATAAGCTTCATTATGCTGATGATACCACTTTACTGGCTGAAAGTGAAGATGATATAAATTATCTGTTTTAAGACTATTCCTTGATCTTAATAGTGGGCCTGCACTTTAACATGAAGAAGACAAGATCCTGATAACTGGCAAAATCAATAATCAATGCTGTTAGAACCCACATTAAAGAGGTCAACTGCTTTTTCTCTTAAAGGACAGCTGAGGAAAAGTTAGGGATTTTGGTAGGCCTCTCTCATTTACTTCAACAGGTACCGAAGCTCCACCAACAATGGCTGGGAAACATCGCATTGCCAAAGCTGTTGCCACGATTACAGCTTCTGCCTCTGTCCAGAGAGAGACCCCAATGCCAGGTGAAGTACTGGTTTCATGTGTAGGATGCCTGCAAGCTGAAGCCCTCATGGAATAGGTGGAAGAGCTTGGAGAAGAGGTGGTGAGGTTAAGAAGTATTTGAGACAATGAGAAGTACATTGATCAGATGCTTATTGAAACCTCCAAGCTCTCCGACACAAGTGAAGATGGGATACTACAGAATGAAGAAACTTGGACACGAGTAATCAGAGCCTGTAGAATCAACATTCCAAATCCACCAGCCCTTGAAATGAAGAACCAGTATGCAACCCTGGAAGTGAAGGAGGTGAAAACACCCCAGGAAAGGGAAGAACTAGAGCTCAAGCATCCCAGAGTTGCAGAATCAGTGACCACAGGAAGCAAAAGTAGTGGTGGTGGTTGACTCTCTTCTGAGGGGTCCTGAGGTGCCCATCTGCTGACCAGATTGATGTCCAGAGAGTTGTGCTGTCTGCCAGGTGCCAAAATCTGAAATGCTATGGAGAGTTTGCTAAGACTCATCAATCCTACTGACTATTATCCAGTGTTGCTTATCTATGTCTGCACAAATGATACTGCTAGGTATCCCTTTGAACATATCAAAAGTAACTTCATTGCTCTGGGACAGAGGGTGAAGCAGATAGGTGCACAGCTGGTGGTTTCTTCAATTCTCCCTGTTGAGGGTAAAGGCTGAGGCAGAGAATCTCGCATCCTGGAAATGAATACATGGCTGCGTAGATTGTGTCATCGAGAGTCTTTTGGATTCCTGGACCATGGGATGTTTTTCCAAGGGCTGCAGCATCCATCTGTCCAAGAAGGGTTGAAATGTCTTCAGTAGCACACTGGCTAACCTACTGAAGAGGGCTTTAAACTAGATTTGTTGAGGGATGGGTGAAAAGAGCCCCCAGGTAAGTGAAACATTAAATACCTCTGTAGCAATTGGCAAAAGGGACAACATCTGGAAAGTGCATGGGGAATAAGATCCCTGATGTTGAGGTTTTAATAGAAGAAGGTGATTTGGACTTTGTGGCAGTTAGAGACATAGTTCATGGACAACTATAAATAAGATGTAATAATACCAGGTTATACTGTATTCAGGAAGGACAGGGTAGGAAGAAGGGGAGGAGGAATGACACTATATGTAAAAAATATTAAAGCTATAGAACTGCATGACTTCAAAGGGAGCGAGGAGGCACTGTTGGTTAAACTAGAAAGAAGAAAAGGGAAATTGATTTGCATTGGTGTGATATACAGATCTCCCTCACAGATAGAAGTCGACAGGGATTTATTAGAAGACTTACACAGTATTTCCAGGAAAGGAGAAGTGCTACTGACTGGTGATTTCAATATGCCGGATGTTGACTGGGCACATCCTTGCCGTAGTTTTATCTAGAAGTAAGGCGATCTAGATTCCTTACATGGAAACTATTTTGGCAAGTGGTAACAGAACCCACACTAGACTTGGTGCTTACCAATGGGGAAAGTGTTTCTGATGTCACAGTGGGAGATCATCTCGCATCCAGTGATAACCAGATGATGTGGGTCAGTATTAGGACTAGGGCTGATAAAAATCCATTCAAAAGCAAGGGTCTTAGACTTTAGGAAAACTAACTTTGAAGAGATGGGACAATACCTTAAGGAGTCGTTAGCAGGATGGGAACAACTGGGGGATATAGAAAAGCAATGGGGAAAACTAAAAAGGGGATATTTTAAGGGCAACAGACCTTTTTGGTTAGTAAAATAAATAAATGTAAAAGGAAAAAAGGCCACTATGGTTCTCAAATGAAGTACCTGAAAAGAGGGTGGCCTTCATAAAATACAAGAGACCTGTCAGACGGCTGCCTGGGTGAGAATCTTCACAGTCTTGTCAAGTGCATATATCTATATGATTTGCAAGGTATTGTGGGCAATGTAGTTCATTCACACCAGACACAGCTGCTGACAATAATTTAGTTGTGCTCTTGGGTAAAGCCAATAAGATATTTATTTATGGGGTTATTTCTCCCAACACAGATATGCTTGGTAGCACATAAATTAGGTAACTTGCTTTCTTTCAGTGTTAACTTGGAAAAACAAAGTCAAAATCAGGAAAACAACAAATGAAAAGCTACAAAGCAAGAAACAAACTGTTCTTTTCAGGTTAACCTCTGATTACTTCCCACATAGATACAGAAGTGATTCTCTCCTAGCTCACAAGCAATTAGGTAAGGCTTAATTGCTAGCAGTTACCAGCTGAAACCCCTTAGCTGGCTTGCCTTCCACTGTGTGGGTCAAATCCTGCTTAAGGAGCTTTTCTGAGTAGATTAAAGAACAAATTTGTATTTCTTTGTGATGGTTGCTGTACTTTATAACAGAAAGTTACCAACGGAGTTTAGATAGAGAGCAGTCCATATAAACAGGATCCTCATCTGCTATTATTCCCCCTTGTTCAACAAGCATGGGTTCAATATCATGGATTGGCACAGATGAATCTCTCAATGGAGCATTTTCAGGAGAATACTTGTTTCCCTGCTGTCTTTCAAGGTTATAGCTAGGGCATAGATCAGTGTTCATACCTGAGCTTCCATTGCTGCTAGAGTTCCTCTCTATATAGCCTGGCCAGTATGTAATCCAGTTCTTATGTCCAGCCTTCCAATCCATATCCCTGGACACTGGATCTCTCTTCACATACCTTCTGGCACAGGTCTTAGGGTCCCTTCCACGTGCAGCCGTCTCCCTCACAGGTAGCGTCTGGAGATTCCTAGCTCTGCAGCACCATTCCTCTGGCTTTCCCCAGTCCAATGGTGTATGCTGGCCCTTGGGATACCTCCCAGTATACGTACTGCTTTGGACTCTTCTAGACCTCTCAAAGGCTTTTCTCTTCCTTCTTCCAAAGGGTCTCTTTCCCTCTCTGTCCGTCCGGTTTGGCTTCTGCTTCTGATGATCCTTCAGATGAAACTGATGATCCTTCTCTGGATATCCAAGGTGATCATGAAGATGGTCATCTGTAGAATAAACTCTACTCTTATTCTGCTTAGATGAGTGTTCCTCCCTAACACAGCGCAGCTGTGCTGAATCAGGCCTTGCCCTTTGAGATGAGTGTTCCATCCTAGCACAGCACAGCTGTGCTGAATCAAGCCCTGCCCTTTGCAATGAGTGCTTGGGGATTACCTCATAGCCCTTTTGATTGAACACATGTTTTCTCACTTCAGCTCCTCTCATGGCTGTTGGAAACCTGGTGCATTCTGGGACTGGTAGTCTTTTTTGGCAAAATTCTGTTTTCTCATTTCTACCAGCACTGACAGGTTGCTTGTTCAGAGACACTTCACCTTTTCTATAGCCCCTTCCTGAGCTATGATAAGCTTCCTTATCACAGACCACAGAAAGAGGAAGACCAGCCTCAATATTTGGAAAACAGAGAAGCTAGGAAAAAGTAGTCAGCAAAGCAAAGATACAAAAAAAGAAGAAATAGCCAATGCAATAAAATGGGGGATAAGACATTTTTCATATGTCAATGAGAAGAGGAAGGGCATAAATGGTATTGTCAGACTCTAAGCTGAAGGGGAGGAAGATGTAGAAGCTGATGAGGATAAAGCAGAATCGCTTAACAAATATTTCTATGAAGGGCCCAGGAGCTGGACCTCAGAAAACACCCCCAAATAAGAATGGAAGTTATTGGAATCTTGAATGATTTTCAGAAGACCGTGTTTGTGAGGAATTAGCTAAACTAAAAGTAGACATAGTGGTGGGGCTGGATGGGATACATCAGAGAGTATTGAAGGAACTTGGGAAAGTTCTAGCAACAATACTGTCTGACCTCTTCAATGCTTCATTGAGTGTTGGGAGTGCTCCAATAGGACTTGGAGAAAGGCATATGTGACCCCTTTACACAAAAGCGGAAGTAAGGATGAGGTTGAAAACTACAGATTGGTTAGTCTAATCTCTGTGGTGAGTAAATTATTGGAAACACTGCTAAAAGAGAGAATAGTGTGGTCTCTGGAGTCCAGTAGATTGCAGAATCTGAGGCAGCATGGGTTTACTAGAAGCAGGTCTTGTCAGACAAACTTGATTGATTTCTTTGACTAGATGACCAGGGAGTTGGACCGAGGGAGAGTACTTAGATCTCAGTAAAGCCTTTGACTCCATTTCGCACAGGTGACATAAACAAACTGAGCACCCTAGGGATGGACCCTAAAGTGATTGACTGGGTTAGAAATTGGTTGACTGGGAGGTGACAAAGGGTACAAGTAAATGGAACTCACTCTGAGGAGAAGGATGTTACCATTGGGGTACTGTAGGGATTGGTCTGATTTCTTTAAACCTTTTTGTTAGTTACCCAACATTTCCGTAATATATGTGTAAGGTTTGCTTATTTTTGGATGATACCAAAATCTGCAATAGAGTAGAAACCGAGGAAGGAGTAGATAACTCAGCTAAGTTTGAAGAATGGTTGAGAACGTGGCAGCTGAGTTTTAATGCTAAAAAACTGCAGAGTCATGCATTTGGGTTGCAAAAATCCAAGGGAGTGGTACGCTGTAGGAGGTGAAGTACTTCTGTCCACGAAAGAAGAACGAGACTTGGGTGTGATTGTTTCCGACTGTCTTAAAGTGGCTTTTTTTTTTTTTTTTTTTAGTGCCATCAAGTCAGTGTTGACTCATAGCGACCCAGCTACCTCTGGGTTTTCTTGGCAATGTATTACTGGAAGTAGATTGCCAGCCTTTCCTTCCGAGGCAATGGAGGGTAAAGTGACTTGCCCAAAGTCACAAGGAGTGCCAGTGGGAATCAAACCCTTGATGTTTTGGGTACTAGGCAGTTGCTCTAACTACTACAGAAGAGTGGCTAAACAGGTAGAAAAGGTGATAGTGAAAGCCAGAAGGATGCTTGGGTGCATAAGAAAAGGAGTGGCTAGCAGAAGAAAGGAGGTGATAATGCCTCTGTATAAGTCTCTGGTGCAATCTCATTTGGAGTATTGTGTGCAGTTCTGAAGACCGCACCTTCAAAAGGACATAAACAGGATGGCATCTGTATTGCGGGCAGCTTCTAAAATTTTGTGATCTTTGTTATAAAGTATATGACAGACCTAAAGATCTTAGTATGTATACATTAGAGGAGATATGATAGAGATGTTTAAATACCTCCATGGCATAAATGCACAAGAGGAGAGCCTCTTTTGATTGAAAGCAAACTCTGCTATGAGTGGACAAAGGATGAAGGTGAAAGTGGATAGACTCAAGAGTAATATGTGGATATATTGCTTTATGGAAAGAGTGGTAGATGCATGGAATAGTCTCCCAGTAGAGGTAGTACAGACGAGGACAGTATCTGAACTCAAGAAAGAATGGGACAAGCACAGAAGATCTCAAAAGGAAAGAAGGGGGGACTATTGTAATTGATATGGAAGAGCAGACTAGATAGGCAATGTGGTCTTTTTCTGCTGTCATGTTTCTTTGTTTAATAAGTTAAACATTGATTGAGAAGAAATAGACAACTTTAACCTGCTTGGATCAATAATGAAATGACAAGCTGGCAAGAAATTTGATGACACATTGCTTTTGGCAGATAGCTGTGATACAGTAGATTTGGATACGTTTTTCAAGTGCAAAGATGTATCTCTGTGTACAAAGATTGTCCAAGACATGGTATTTTCAGTAATGCCATATAGATGCTAAATTTGGACAGTGAAGAAGAAAGACAGGAAGGATATTGGTGCCTTTTGAATTATGGTGCTGGTGAGGAGTACTTTGTGTATACTATTGTCTGCCTGAACAACAAATCAGTCAGTACTAGAGAAAATCAAACCTATGTTTTCCTTAGAAGCTCAAATGACAAGACTTTGGCTTTCATACTCTGGACACATCATGCGAAGAGAGATCATTAGAGAAAGATATCATGCTTGGCAAGATTGAAGGTCAACACAAAAGAAGATGATCAACAATGTGATGGATCAATTACAAAAGCAGCAGCTATGGATGCCACTCTATCAACAATTAGCTGCCTGGCTGAAGACTGAACACAGTTTAGAGAGCATCTATCCACAGGGTCACCATGAGTCAAACATGACTCAATGACACTTAACTGGTTGCATGGTGGTGATTGTTAAATGTAAGCTGCCAACCTCATTTCCCTTTGAAAATAGACAGCCACAGGGTTCATTCACTAAAACCATCCAGGCAAAATAGTAGGCATACATGTCTAAATCAAGTGCACACGCTCTTTTACTTTGATCATCTAAACATGCCTACAGAAAAATCTCTTTTTAACCTGGCTGAACAAGCATGTGCTGAGGGAGCCCTGTATATGCTGCAGCTCAACAGAGGAGGGTAATTTTTAGCCAAGTCATGTTATGCAGGTAAATAGCTTTGAAAATGGTTCTTTTATTTATTACACTAACCTCTGATATTTTCTTAGTTGAAAGTTTTCTTGATCCCTTAATATTAGAAGCAATGAAGTCAGAGTACAATGTATTTATTTATCAGGTTTTTTTATACCGCATTATCATTTCAGTCAAAGCAGTTTGCATTGTAACTTAAACTTGGTAACTTGGATTTTTCTGAGACAATGGAGGGTTAAGTGACTTGCCCAAGGCCACAAGGAGTACTAGGTGGGAATCGAACCAGTACTCTACCCATTAGGTGGCTACTCCACTCCAATAGCTGGAGATTTAGCCTTAGGAATAGGGCTCCGCTCCAGACTCTTCCACCGACTCTACAGGAATACTTTAACTTATGGTGGCTTCAGATTACACCTTTACAACATCATACTAATAATATGAAGGGGCCCTTTTACTAAGTCCCATTAGAGCATTGTGCTTAGTGCACATTAGTTTTCATGCTAAATAAGTGTTAAGTGCAAAGCCTCCATGGTAACTGGGGCATTAGCAGCATGTTTCTGGAAATTACCGCATGGATGCAGTTAACACTGCTGCACCTAGCGCCATTCATAGAGGTGTCTGATTGTCGTCTTTATCTCCTTAGGATTCCTGACCTCTCTTCTGTTTGCTCGGCTATGGCAGGGTCTTCGCTCCCAACTCTTTTGCCTGCTTAAAGTCCCAGCTAAAAACTCAACTTTTCTTTTTGGCCATCTCCAGGAACAAGCAGGAATAAGTCCTCACATATGGGTACGTCGGAACCGACGGAGCCTGCGCGGGAAAGCTCCCCAGCTTCCCAGAAAGGAAGCTTTTGGGGCCTCCCACTGCACATGCGCGCTGCCTTCCCGCCTTCCTGACCAGCTCTCCTCAGTTTCACTTTTTCCGCGTAGCCAGCAGGTCGTGTTCCTGTCACCGCTGAAGAAATTCTTATTTTAGTTTGTTTCTTTAGACCGCGTACCTGCCTTCCCCATACCGAAACCGGTACCGCCGGTCTCTTTTCTTTTCTTTCAAAAAAAAACCCAAAACACTTTTCTTTTAGCACAACTTGGTGACTTCGGTTAGGCCTCAGGCCTACACAAATTCTCCTCATGGAGAAACCAGCCCCTGGTTTCAAAAAGTGTACCAAGTGTAGTGCTGTTATTTCTGTTACAGACACCCATGACTGGTGTCTTAAATGTTTGGGGCCTGACCACTCCATTCCGGACTGCCCGTCCTGCTCCCAGATGTCTAAACGTGGTTTGCAGAACCGGGCCAACAAATTCCATGTACTGTTTGCTTCAGATAATCCAGCATCACAGTCATCCAGGTCTTCCTCTCCGGATGGATCTCAGGTAACCAAACCTTCTTCAGGCAGGTCCTCAAAAGGCAAATCTCCTTCAAAGTATCGAGAGGCCCTCAATCTTGAGTCGGAGGACCCTGCCCCAGCCAAACAACCCCGGCGGGAAGCTCTGGCTTCCAAAGCTCCATCTATGGGGTTACAGGTTGACATCGATGGCACGGCCTCGACTGATCACCTGTTAGACTGCTCTGGGGTACCGGCCCATGCCGGTACCGACATCCAGGCAGCAGTGGCGTCTATGGACAATACTGTTCAGACCATGCAGCAGGCCATTCTGGCTTTTATTAAAGCTGCGACGCCTTCGGTACCGCATCCAGCGGTTCCGGTTCCGGTTCCGGTACCGTCCCCCATACCGGAACCGAGACCATCGTCTTCCAAACGCAGATCAGTTCCGCCTGCCAGATCCGGGTTTTTGCCCGATACCGATCCCATACCCGGTACACCTGATGTCGATACCGAGCGGTATGCGTATCGTGCGTTGGAAGCAAATAGAGGATACTCTGATTCTTCTGAGGATTTTGACTCCTCTGATGAGCTGTCTCTTGTTCTTCCTGAAGAGCCTTCTTCCCCAAAGAGGAGAATGTCTCCACCAGAGGATTTGTCCTTTCAAGACTTCATTATAGAAGTAGCTAAAGGACTTTCTATTACTACATCCTCTGAAAAAGAACCTAGATCAAAGAAATTGTATATTTTAGGATACCCTAAGGTTCCTAAAGAGGCAGTCACCCTGCCTATCCATGAAATCCTTCAAGAACACTTGATGGACTTATGGGAGGCTCCTCTAACGTTGTCTCCTCATTCCCGTAGGTTGGACACCATGTACCGGGTCCCTCCTTCTCCTGGTTTTCAAAAAACTCAGCTGCCTCACCATTCCATTGTGGTGAAGTCTGCGCTGAAAAAGATTGAGTACCAAAAGGCACTCTTCTACCCCTCCAGGGCGAGAATGTAAGACCCTAGACTCTTTTGGTAGGAAAATCTTCCAGTCTAGTATGCTTATAGCCAGGATTAATTCATACAGTCTGTATATGGGCATGTTTCTAAGGGAACTTGCCCTAAAGGTACGGCATTTTGCCCCCTTTATCCCTGAGGATAGAAAGGAGGAGTTCATTTCTCTGGTGAAACAGCTTCTAGATGTTTCTAAGTTCTCCAACAGAGCAGCCTTTGATTCCTTTGAGGGTGCCGGTAGAGCTTCGGGCATTGCTATTGCAGCCCGACGACTTGCTTGGCTCCAGGCCTCTGACCTAGAACCCTGGGTCCTGGATGGCTTACGGAATCTGCCCTGTACAGGTGAGAACTTATTTGGTAAAGACTGGCAAATTAAAGCCACTCAAATGGACGCAGAAAATGCTACCTTAGATAGACTTTCTAAGTCTACCTCTACTCCTGCCAAGAAAAAGTCTTTACTACAAGAAGGCCAGATTTTCCACAAATACTGGCCAACAATCTTCTCAGCCTCGCTTTGCTGCTAAGCGTCAGCAACCTAAACAGGCAAGGTCAAAGCCTGCAGCGTCTGCCACTCCTCAGCAGGCTCAACCCCCTCAGGGGTTTTGACTTGCCCCTAGAGAACTTAACCTTTCTGGCTCTAGAACAACCAGAGCCCCTCACCATTCCCGGAAGGTTAGCTCACTTTGCTCCCAGATGGGAGCAAATTACATCAGAGCACTGGACCCTCTCTATCATCAGAGAGGGCTACAAACTTCATTTTTCCAACCTTCCTCCACATACTATGGTGAGGCACTTCAATTCTCCCCCATCTCTCCTGGCCCTGTTGGGTCAGGAAGTCTCTTCCCTCCTTGCCCAAAGGGCAATAGAAGAGGTTCCTCTTCTTCAACAAGGGACAGGTTTCTACTCCCCTTATTTTCTCATACCAAAGAAGACAGGGGGATTCAGACCTATCCTAGATCTGAGAGAATTGAACAAATTTCTATACAAGGAGAAATTCAAAATGCTTTCTCTGGGCATTCTCCTTCCATACCTTCAGAGTCAGGATTGGCTTTGTTCTCTAGATCTCAAGGATGCATACACACATATACTCATCCACCCATCCCACAGAAAATATCTACGATTTCTGTTCCAGGGAAAACATTTCCAGTACAGAGTACTTCCCTTCGGTCTAGCCTCTGCTCCAAGAGTGTTCACCAAGTGCATGGCAGTTGTAGCCGCATTTCTAAGAGGTCTGGGAATTTTTGTATTCCCATATCTGGACGACTGGCTCATCCGAGCTCCATCTCAGTCAGAGGCCCAGATTTCCCTGGACCGCACGAGACACATTCTGCAGTATCTGGGACTGGTGGTAAACCTTCCCAAGTCTCAACTCATCCCTACTCAGTCTCTGGAATTCATAGGGGCCCAGTTGGACACCACCACTGCAAGGGCCTACCTTCCTCAGGTCCGGGGCCAACGTCTGGTGTGCTTGGCCTCCCAAGCTCAGTCCAGCACTCACTTGACAGCCAGGGAAATGCTGCGACTTCTGAGCCACATGGCCTCCACGGTACACGTGGTGCCCTACGCTCGTCTTCATATGAGAGCAGCTCAATGGACCTTGGCCACCCAGTGGACTCAAGCATCAGGAGCGCTCTGCGACCAAATACTCACCTCAAAACGTCTGTTTTGGTCCCTCCAATGGTGGATATCCACCAAGAATCTGTCGTTGGGGGCCCCCTTCCAACCTTTGTTGCCCCAAGCAACCCTCACAACAGATGCCTCTGAAACAGGGTGGGGAGCCCATCTTCAACACCTCTCCACTCAGGGTACTTGGTCTCCACAGGAGACCACCCTTCACATCAACCTCCTGGAACTGCGAGCAATCTTCCTTGCCCTCAAAGTCTTCCATACCCTCCTTGTCAACCTGACCGTCCTAGTTCATACAGACAATCAGGTGGCCATGTTCTACGTAAACAAACAAGGAGGGACAGGCTCTCTGTCGCTTTGCAACGAAGCTCTCAGATTATGGGCCTTCGCCAGAGAGCATCAAATTCATCTTCTGGCAGTGTATCTTCCAGGGGTTCAAAACTCTCGGGCAGACAGACTCAGTCGAGTTCTGCTTCCACACAAATGGTCCCTACATCTGGACCAGATACGCAAAATCTTTCAGGAATGGGGAACCCTGGACATAGACCTCTTTGCAAGTCTGTGGAATGCCAAACTTCCCCGGTTCTGTTCCAGGACTCCGTGTCAGGGAGCTCAGGCCAGCGACGCCTTTCTCCTGCATTGGGGTTAGGAATTCCTATATGCCTTTCCACCCATTCCTTTGATTCCCAAGACTCTGTTCAAACTCCAGAGGGATCACGGGTCGATGATCCTCATAGCTCCATGCTGGCCACGCCAAGTGTGGTTCCCTCTACTTCTGCATCTCTCCCAGGTACCCTCCCTGGACCTGGGAACTGTGCCAGACCTTCTGTCTCAGGAGGAGGGGACTTTGTGGCACCCAAGTCCCTACACCTCAGAGCTTGGTTACTGAAGGCCTAAGCCTTCATGACTTCAATCTTTCTCAACCAGTGAAAGATATCCTTCATGCCTCTAGGAAACCCTCCACGAGGCGTTCCTATGCTTTCAAATGGAAACGCTTTTCCATTTGGTGTGCTCAACAGGGTCTTGACCCTCTAGCACTTCCTTTGAATTCTCTACTAGACTATCTCCTGCATCTTTCTAATGCAGGCCTTAAGACGAATTCAGTGAGAGTCCATTTGAGCGCTATTGCAGCATCCTTAAAACCTCTAAATGGACAACCTGTCTCCTCTCATCCTCTTATTGCAAGGTTCATGAGAGGCCTGACTCTAACTAAGCCTCCCATCCGACCTCCTCCGGTAGCATGGGATTTGAACCTAGTTCTAGGTCAGCTTATGAAGCCACCTTTTGAACCGTTGGTTTCTACCTCCTTGAAATTTCTTTCCTGGAAGGTCCTTTTCCTTATTTCCTTATGTAAAATGTATACAAACTGTGTACAATGTTCAATGTAAATAATTGATTTCTATTGTTCTATGTAAAATGTATACAAACTGTTCTATGTAAAATGTTCTATGTAAACTGTTCTATGTAAAATGTATACAAACTGTTCTATGTAAAATGTATACAAACTGTGTACAAGACTGTTAACCTGTTATATGTAAACCGCCCTTGATCTCTGGAAGGGGCGGTATAAAAGAAATAGTTAAATAAATAAATAAATAAATAAAAATAAATAAATAAATATTGCAGTCACTTCGGCTCGCCGCATCAGTGAACTACAGGCCTTAGTGGCTCATCCACCTTATACTAGGTTTCATCATGATAAGGTGGTTCTTAGGACGTATCCCCACTTTATGCCCAAAGTGGTCTCGCCTTTTCATCTTAATCAAGAGGTATATGTACCTGTCTTTTTCCCGGCTCCTCATGCATCCAGTGCAGAGAGGAACCTTCATACTCTAGATTGTAAAAGAGCTCTTGCCTTTTACCTCAACAGGACTCAGCCACATCGAAAGTCTTCCCAACTTTTTGTGGCTTTTGATCCTTCTCATTTGGGACTTCCAGTCTCCAAACGTACACTTTCCAATTGGATTGCTCAGTGTATTTCCTTTGCTTACCAGAGTAAAAACATTTCTCTGGAAGGCCATGTCACAGCTCACAATGTGAGAGCCATGGCCACTTCTATGGCTCATCTTCACTCTGTATCCATAGATCAGATCTGTCGAGCCGCCACCTGGGCCTCGGTTCATACCTTCACAGCCCATTACTGTTTGGACAAGGACTCCCGCCGGGATGCCTTGTTTGGTCAGGCTGTCCTCAAACACCTGTTCCATACTTGAACAACTCCTGCCCACCTTCCCAGGATGGATGCCTGAGATCCATACGAAGATAGCGAACCCTTGGAAGGGGATCTCCCAGGCATCTTAGCTAGGGAGTCCCAATATGTGAGGACTTATTCCTGCTTGTTCCTGGAGATAGCACAGTTACTTACCTGTAACAGGTGATCTCTGGGAACAGCAGGAATTAGTCCTCACAACCCACCCACCTCCCCTAGGAATTGTATCTTCTATCTATCTTCCTTTCCTCTCTCTATTGTCTCAGCTATAAACTCGAACTGAGGAGAGCTGGTCAGGAAGGAGGGAAGGCAGCGCGCATGTGCAGTGGGAGGCCCCAAAAGCTTCCTTTCTGGGAAGCTGGGGAGCTTTCCCGTGCAGGCTCCGTCGGTTCTGACGTACCCATATGTGAGGACTAATTCCTGCTGTTCCCAGAGATCACCTGTTACAGGTAAGTAACTGTGCTTTCTCTTCAGCTGGGTCCAGGGCTGGGCTGGCCCAAGGGTTTCTGCTGCCCTAGGCAGAAACCCCAGCCTCACTACCCCCCTCCCCAGCTGCCACCGCCTCCCCTGCTGACTGCACCCCCACAGGTGCCACTGCTCCCTCCCCCTGCAGACTGTACCCTCCCAGCTGATGTTGCTGCTGCTGCCACCACCACCCCTCCCCCTCCCCCCCCCCCCCGTTGCTGCCGATTCCGTCTCAGGAGGGGGAAGGCTGGCCAGCGGCAGTATTTCCAAAAGTGGCGGCTTTTTGCTGATGCTTTTGGAGATACTGCCGCTGCCCGCCTTCCCTCTCCAAACGGAATTGGTGGCAGCTGGTGGGGGATGGCGCTGCTGCCCACCCAGGTCGGCTACCTAATGGACGGACTAGTCCTGGCTAGGTCCCCATGGCTCCGGGCTTTCCTTCATCAGTCCTCCTTTCTCCACTCTGCTGTTTCCTCGGCAGCTCTACCAATGGTAGGTCTTTGTCTCTCCCTTGACCCTTTCGTCGTCCTCGGTTCCTCATGGTGTCTCTTGGTCACCCTTGGTTCATTTTGTGTATTTATGTTCCCCTCATTATTACTACTTTTTGATCTGTTCATTGCCTATGATGCCTGGATATAGGCGGTATGTAAAATAAATCTAACTCTGTCTATGTATCAAGAATTGACATCAGGTGAACATCACAGCAGTTAACTGATTGCGCCACTTGTATTGTATTTTGTAATTACAGAAACATGACACACACCAACATCCTATAATGTGATAGCAAGAAAGAGTATAATATAATGCTGACACATTGAGAGGGGGCCTTTGCATGGAACAAGAGTTTCAGATCCACACTAGCTGCAATATGCTCTCCAGACCCCCCCACTGCCCATTCCCTCCCCTTCACGCAGTGGGCAATTAGCCTGCGCTTTAGTGCCCAGTAGCTGTCATACCTGTGTGTTAATTGTTACTGTGGCTTGTTACCGCCCACTAAAATACCGCTAAGTGGGCTTACTAAAAAGCCCTGTAGAATTCATAACATTGTAGAACGGTTTTCGCTAAGTCTGAAAATATTATTTTACTCCTTTATCACAATTTATTTTTAATATATGAAATGCATTGGCTGGAATAGTTATTTTAGCTTTGATATGATTGGCTATGAAAGCTGGATATTGTGGGAGCTGTTGATGCACCTTGAAATTGTTTTGGTTTATCGTTATTTGATAGATCACCTTCCACAAGTTAGTATCAAAGCGGTTTGCAATAGAATTAGTTGGAAGGGTAAGACAAATTAGGGCGCTGCTACAGTTTTTACATCAAGGAAATACACAAGGAAAGGAAATCAGACTAACGCAACTGAACTGGATTCCACCTTTATTCCAGAACCTAGAAATAAAACATCTTGAAACCACTCTTAAATTTAGCATAAGAAGTTTCTTTGTAAAAATAAACTGGAAGAGAATTCCAGAGTTGTGGATCAATAAAGCATGGGACAAACAAAGCAGTCTAAATAAATAAATCTCTAAAGGTAAAAAGGGCACTATTGTAGATGATATGGAAGGACAGACTAGATAGGCGATGTGGTCTTTTTCTGCCGTCATGTTTCTATAAAGAAAAAGGAAATTCTGTGTATAATTTAATGACGACTACAGGAGACAGCTTGTAAGTGCCATCAAGCTTCATATCAGGATCTAGAAGGAAAATTGGACATAACTAGAAGACTATGTCTAGATAGTAGGGAAAATCTCGGTAAAAACTTCGTAAGCCAACAGAAATATTTTAGTGTCTGCATGAAAACTGAGAGGTAACCAGTTGTCTTGATAAATTTAAGGGAAGACATAATCGTATTTCCTTGCAAAATGTACATAAGAACGTAAGAAATGCCATGTTGGGTCAGACCAAGATCCATCAAGCCCAGTATCCTGATTCCAGCAGTGACCAATCCAGGTCACAAGTACCCGGCAGGTTCCCAAAGAGGCACACAGGTTCCACAATGCTTGTCTCGGGGTAAGCAGTGGATTTTCTGGGTCCTCTTTAATAATGGTTTAAGGACCTTTCCTCCAGGATCTTGTCCAAACCTTTTTTTAAACCCAGCTACACTAACAGCTTTTACTAGGGAGCAGTAGCCTAGTGGTTGGGGCAGGTTGCCTCAGGCTGGAGAGCTGAAGGGTTTGAATCCTTGGGGTGGAGGGACTGGGATTTCTAGTCCCACAGGCACTCTTTGTGGCCTTGGGCAAGCCACTTAATTCAGGTACAAAAACATAGATTGTGAGCCCTTCAGGGACAAGGGAAACATGTATTGTACCTGAACATACACCACTTTGATCTGGAGAAAAGTGGTTTATCAGCCTAGCTAAGTACTACATCCTCCGGTAATGAATTCCAGAGGTTGATTACACATTGAGTGAAAAACTGTTTTTTCTTATTACTCTTAAATGGATTATATTGTAACTTCATTGCATGTCCCCTTGTCTTTCTACTTTTTGATGGAGTAAACAGCCTATCTCTGTTTACCTGTTTTACTCCATTCGTTAATTTATAGACTTCTATCATATCTCCCCTCAGCTATCTCTTTTCCAATTTATTTATTTAACAGGTTTTTTATAAATACTGCTTTATCATTTTAGTCAAAGTGGTTTACATTGTAACTTAAACTTGGTAATGTACATTAAACAGGGGCATTGATAACTTGGATTCTTCTGAGGCAGTGGAGGGTTAAGTGACTTGCCCAAGGTCACAAAGAGTGCTAGTGGGAATTAAACCCTAGTGTTTCAAGCCAGTGCTCTAACTACTAACTACTGTTGAAGAGCCATAACCTTTTAAGCCTTTTTTCATAGTGGTATCCTTCCATCCGCTTTACCATTTTGATGGCTCTTCTCTGTACCTTTTCTAATTCCTCAATATCCTTTTTAAGATATGGTGACCAGAGCTTCACATAGTATTCAAGGTGTGGTCGCACCATGGAACAATACAGAGGCCTATAATATCCTTGGTTTTATTCTCCCTTTCCTTCCTTATGATTCCTAGCATTCTATTTGTTTTCTTGGCTGCCGCTGCACACTGGGCAAAGAGTATTAATATGTTATCCACAATGACATCTACTTTTTTTTCCTGGATGATGGTTCCTAATATGGAACCTTGCACCGTGTAAACGTAGTTTGGTTTATTTTTCCCTAAGTGCATAACTTTGCACTTGTCTACGTTAAATTTCATCTGCCATTTGGACATACAGTCTTCCAATTTTTCACAATCCTCTTGTATTTTAATAACTTTAAATAATTTTGTGTAGCCTCCGAAGAGTCATCATAGTAAAGGTTGTTTTAATAATCTATATGACTTAATACAAACAAATGTGAGTTCTGATAGCTCATTTATCCAGTAGTAATCGCAAAGGGTGAAGTTGCCTAAGAGCAAAGTAGTGGAATTGGAAAACTGTAGAGACTTTTGTGAAATGAAAGTTGAGCATTGAAATGACAACCTAAGATTTTCATGGAATCTACTAGGGTAAGTGGAGCACTATTTATACTAGGAACCTTGTCTATTATGTTACTTTTCTCAGTAAGCCACATCTTCTGAGACTTCCTGTGATTAAGACAAATGATCATGAGCCCATTCTGCAACAGCAACAAGGCATGCAACGGAAGGTACAAGAGGTTTGTAGGTGTCAGAATACATAGAGTTAAATGAAACTATACAGGATCTGGAATCAAGATAAGAAGAAAACCATTTCCTTATATCTTCCTGAAGACCAATATCAAAAGAGGTGTAACAATAGCAGAGAACAGTTGCCTAAATCCAAAACTGGAAGACAAATCCAAAGAAGTCAAAAGAACAACCCTTCCACTGTTCTGAGTCTCTAAGATATCACTAAGAAGTGAAGTTAGAGTAGCCTTCGTACTGAAACCAGATTTAAAACCTGAATGATAGGGGTGAAGAGCATTGGTCATTTGAAAAAATTTTGAAAGCTGTGAAAGGACAATGTTTTTTCTTTAAGCTTAGAGAGGAAAGTGATAATGGTTGTTAATTGAAGAGATCTGAAACTTCTAATTTTTGAGACTTGGACAAATTATCGCCAATTTCCACGACTCCAGAAGTGTTCCTTTCAATAGTCTGGTATTTACCATGGTGATTGGCAGAGGCTTTTATAGTTCACAACAATTTATCTACAGTAAAAGTGGAACACTTGTTAAAATGGGACCATAAACTAGTTGTATTCTCTGATCTCATCAAAAGGGGACAGCAGGCCAGAACAATGAAACTGATTTGATTTATTAAGACAGGAAGATGCTCTGAATGATTTCTGAAGGGAATAAATTTTATTAAAGAAATAATTTAGTAATTTAGAGGGTATTAGGGTCTGCACAATGGAAATAGATGGAGCTGGGGACTCTGTAAACTGTGAGATTATACTATGAGATGTCCCGGTATGATTGGTCCTAGAAAGGAGCCTTGTAGTGCTATACAAATGATAAGTAATATTAGATCAGCAAAGCAGAAGTACTGTCTTTATGATAGTAGCTAAGTGTAGCCCTATATTTTAGCTAAGGTGGTAAAATCCTTATGCTTTCTCCAAAGCCTCTCTGCTCTATGGACCTGGTGCTTGAATAAAAGAAGATCCTGACTAAACCAGGAAGAAAATATGTGACTCTTAAGTAGCTGAAGTGGAGCTTCAGTGTTAAGGATGTTGGAGAGAATTAAATTAAAAATAGAAACCTCTTTGTCTACTTCTAGTTCAGCAAAATTGAATGGAAAAATGCTATGTCTGACCACTAATGAGTCCAGATTATTTTTTCTGAATTTTCTACCCCAATAAGCTATTTGGAAGTAGTCTGAGAATGACCAAAGGAAACGGTAAAACATACATGTTTATGTTTATTTATTTGCTTGACCGCCCTTCAATAATAAGCAGGGCGGTTTACAATAAAATAGTCGATACAGAGTGGCACGAGGCCAGAAAATGAAAAAGAAGTTACAATTCAATAGGAGAGAGAGACAGAAGAGAACAAGAAAGGACGATGGGAGGGGGAGGAGGGCGAGGGCTAGGGGAGAGGGAGGTCAAAGGCAAGGGAAAAGAGATAAGTCTTAAGGGAACGCTTGAAGGTAGGGTGGTGGGGTTCGAGGCAGAGAGCGGAGGGAAGGGAGTTCCATAGAGCAGGAGCTATGAAAAAGAAGGCTGAGGAGCGTGTGGATTGCAGGTGAGCGCGTGAGGGGGAGGGCAGTGCAAGGCGATTGAGGTGGAATGAACGGGGGGTGTGCCTAGGGGTGTGGTAGTGGATTAGGTCGGCCAGGTATTGAGGAGTGGAGGTGTGCAGAGCCTTGTGAGTGAGTGTGAGGAGTTTAAATTGAATGCGGAAGGGTATAGAAAGCCAGTGAAGATGAAGGAGAAGGGGGGTGACATGATCTCTAGAAGAAGAGTGGGAGATAAGTCGGGCGGCGGTGTTTTGAATTCTCTGTAGTCGTGAAAGCTGTAGTTTGGAAATGCCAGAAAGGATAGAATTAGAAAAGTCGACACGAGAGATAACAAGGGCTAGTAACAGGGTGGCGAGGGCGGAGGGAGAGAGGAAGGGGCGGATAGCATGAATCTGACGGAGATGGAAAAAAGAGATTTTAGAAACGTGGGAGACATGAGCCGAAAAAGAAAGATCTGAGTCGAAAAGAACCCCTAGATAGCGGAAAGTAGAAACCAATGAGATGGGCACACCGGGAAAAGATGGGGCCAGGGGAGGGGGCTGATGACCATGTGAGAACCAAATAGCTGTAGTCTTTGAAAGATTAAGATGTAGGCAATTTTGCGTCATCCAGTTGGAAACAGCGGCTAGGCAGGAGTTAAGTGGGGCCAGGTCAGGGGAGACAGGGGAGGTGTGATAGAGGAGAAGAATGTCGTCTGCGTAGTAAAAGGCTGAAATTCCAAATTGCTGTATTAGTAGTGTAAGGGGGGTAAGGAAAAGGTTAAAGAGAAGAGGAGCCAGTACAGAACCCTGAGGAACCCCGCAGGTCAGAGAGAAAGAGTCAGAGGGGGAGAGGGACGGGGAGGATGGGAGAACAGCACCAGAGCGGGAGAAAAGGAAAGAGTGAAACCACCAGACTGTGGCCTATCTAAGGAAAGGTTATGAGTGCAAAATCACCTATGGATGGATGGAAAGGGAAGAGAAGAAAATATGACATCTAACATATGTCCAGTCTCATGAGTAGGAACCAAAGGAGTTGGTACACAGACTGGCGGATTTCAGATTTATATTAAACCTCTTTTATTAAATCCCTATGCGTTTTGGCCAGTAAGGCCTTCTTCAGGGGGGAAAAATAGGAGAACAAACCTTGAAAGAATTCAATAAAAATAAGAATACATAACAAACATAACATAATATAAATATAATATAACATATTGTGACTTAAATAAACAAAACTATAAAAAAGGGGATAATAAAATTACACAATATGAGAATTGTGGCGCTGCACCCCGGCTAGGCGGTCGCCTAGTGGGGACAGTGTGCCATCTAATGTCTTGTATTTTGCAGAGATTCCAGGGCCAAGGCCTCTGGAGTTGTAGTTGTGTGCAAAAAGGCCAACTAAGTGGTTTTAGAGGCAACACGGGAAAAATTTATTAATTTTTTTCTTTTGTAGTTAACACTTTGCAAACAAAACTGTTATGGAAGTTCCTGAACAGAATAACAGAACAGAGGATAATTTCTCCAACAAAACTGTCACATAAACCGTGCTCCAACAATGCTATAAATGAGGTTGCTTCCTTCAGCTCTTTAACAGAAGATAACTGCTTTTCCCCAACAAGCCACAGTTGTAACTTATTGCTATTATCAAAGTCCAGCAAAACCCTCAGCTTCTTACAATTGTGTAGGGTTTTAAAAGTAAGGCTTCTTCTGCTTATCAGCAATGCTAACAGAAAACTGCTGCTTTAAAACATTTTACTCCAGCATAAACATTTGTGGTTATTTTCAACCTTGAATAATTCTTCTCTATCTCAGGCTCCCAGCATTCAGCGTATCAGGTTAACTGGCTTCTGGTTTCTCTTTAGCTTAAACTGTTGGCCTCCCCTCAGTCTGAAACTATGCACAAGGAGCATTCCATTAAGGAATCAATGGAGTCCTGTTCCACTTCACAGGATTCCGTCTCCATATCTTCGCACTCAGAATCACATATCTTTGGGCTTGAGACTGGCTCAGAGTATTCAGGCCTAATTTCTTTTAAAAGCTTGAACACCTTTTCCCAATGAGCTTTTCGTCTCCCCTCTGGGTTTTCAGTATGGCTACCAGACTTTTTACCCTTTAATAAAACACTTAAAGGTTCTGTCTGTTTCCCTTTACTTCTGGGAACATTCTTCCTGACAGGCTTCTTAAAAGATAAAACTTCTGCCTCAGAATCCTGTAGGGCTATTTCTGTATCTTGGCTGTATTCTTCAGCTCCCCCAGGTCTTTCCCTCCTACCTCCAAGCCTGGCTGCAAATCTCTCACAGCAGGGGCTCTTCTTTGAAGTAGCGTCCTCAGAATCAGAGCTGCTCTGGGAATCATTCCGGTGTCTGTTCCTAGACTCTCTCTGCTCTCCACCACTGAAGCTTTGGTCCTCTTCGGTTTGGCTTAAGGATTCTCTTTCCAGCTTGCTTACAGCTAGCTTCCTCAGTTCCTCTCTTGGAAGGAGTGTGATTAGCCCTGCTCCCGGTTCTGTCCCAGCTGCTGCTGCTGAACCTGTTCCCATGTCCCAACTTGGACTTGTTCTCCAACCTGTTCCTGAACGTTTCTGTGGGCTTAAATGTATGCAAGTGTCCTCCCTCTCCTGGCTCCTCCCACAGGTGTCTCCTATCCCTCCTCTGGGTTGCCATGGAGTCTGGGTGTGGTCTGAGCCTAGTAGCTCTGGAAGTGTGGGTTTTTCCACTACCTGCATTTTGAAACATTTGTCTAGCTGAGCCCTTCCCCCACCCAGAAGAAAAAGTTTTTTTTATCTGTTTTCCAGGGCTTAGCTGCAGCCTCATCACCACAGAATGTAGAAACATAATAAAATATAAAACCAATCATAAAGGAAAAAGGAAAATGAGACAGATAAAACACCCTCTTGTATAATATATATAAGAAGAGTCTATATGTTGCACAGTGGACTATGTAAAAACAGATTTCAAATTGGTGCACAAATGGTGTCAATAAAACTATAGGTGCCTCAAAGAGGGAGGGAAAAAGGAGATGAGGAGGACCAATTGTGTTGAAAGACATACTTGAAAGGGTCCAAATACCTTATAGAATCCTGCCATTGTATAAAAACTATTTTCATTGAAAAATAAAATTATAAACTCTGTCATGTGGAAGCTATGTTATGTCCTGTTCTTAAAAAAGATCTGTTAAAACAGAGGAACACCTTGCCATATCAAGGTGCTGTGGTGATTTCCCAAGTCAAATAACTAAAAAAGGATTACCCGCTAGTTCTGATGGCTTAAAAACCACTTTTCCCGCCGCCGAGGGTTAAGGATTAAAGCATATCTTTTTCCCTCCTTCTTTGAGGCACCTATAGTTTTATTAACACCATTTGTGCACCGATTTGAAATCTGTTTTTACATAGTCTACTGTGCAACATATAGACTCTTCTTATTTATATTATATCCAACATGTTAGGGTACACAATCAACTCGATTGGTTACACAATGCAAGGTTCCACATTAGGAACCACCACCCAGTAAAAAGATTTAGGTGTCATTGTGGATAACATGTTAAAACCCTCGGCCCAGTGTGCAGCGGCGGCCAAGAGAGCAAATAGAATGCTAGTTATCATAAGGAAAGGAATGGAAAATAAAACAGATATTATAATGCCTCTATATCATTCCATGGTGAGACCACACCTTGAATATTGTGTGCAATTCTGGTCGCCGTATCTTAATAAGGATATAGCGATTTTAGAAAAGGTTCAGAGAAGAGCCACAAAAATGGTAAAGGGGATGGAAGGATACTCCTATGAAGAAAGGCTAAAAAGGTTAGGGCTCTTTAACCTGGAAAAGAGACGGCTGAGGGGAGATATGATAGAAGTCTATAAATTAATGAACGGAGTGGAACGGGTAAACGTAGATCGATTGTTTACCTTATCAGAATATAGAAAGACTAGGGGACATGCAATGAAGCTACAGGGTAAACTATTTAAGACTAATAAAAGAAAATATTTTTTCCCTCAACGTGTAATCAAACTCTGGAATTTGTTACCGGAGGATGTAGTAAAGGCTGTTAGTGTAGCTGGGTTTAAAAAAGGTTTGGACAAGTTCCTGGAGGAAAGGTCCATAAACCATTATTAAGAGGGGACCCAGGATATCAATGCTTGACCCAGTACAAGCATTGTGGAACTTGTGTCTCTTGGGGAAACTGCTAGGTACGTATGACCTAGATTGGCCACTGTTGGAAACAGGATACTGGGCTTGATGAACCTAGGTCTGACCCAGTATGGCATCTCTCATGTTCTTATGGGTACTGTGTAGCAATGGCAGTGATGAAGGCACAGATTTCCTCCCAATGACTTGCCCTTATTGTTGAGGGGCAGTAGGCTAGCAATAATAATATGCAGAGCTAGACTCGAACCTTTAAACCTCAGAATGTGAGAACTGAGGAGTTTTAGCTACCTCCTCCAATGTGAGATTGCTGATCTCTATACGTAAATGTAAAACCTGGAGGAGCACTTTGGCAAAGATAAAGTTCTTTGTCCTGAAGCAATATTTCATTGAAAGAGGTTTGCAAGAGGTCATGTAGTAAATGGGTTTTATTCTTTAACTAATGTACATTGAATAAACCTGCCTTCCAAAAAGTGACTGAAGATCCGTTCCCAATCATAGGCTGAACTGGCGGTACCTCTACTATTCTTTATCATCAGAACACATGACACACGATGAGCAGGAGACTACACTGAGCTGAGCCCATTTTTCTGCCACTTTCCCTAAATTCTTAGTCCGTATGGAAAAACTAAAGTTGGAGGAAAGATAATCAGGATAACAATTAAGAAAGTTTACATATAAAAATGGACTAGGAAATGTCAGTGTATGGTGGACTTTATGAAATGCATCAGTTTCTTAATGCATCAGAATATTATGGTACTTATTTGTGAGTAAATAGCTTTACTAATATGCCATGTCATTAGAAAATATGCAGGAGCCACGGAGCAGAGATTCCCGGCAGTGTGTATCCTAATATGTGTCTGTCAGCACTTGCTAATGAATGAGATTTGTGTGGGCAACTGCAGTGTACCACCATTTACCCCACAGCCTTCCTGCTATGTTAATTAATCATGATGCACTCATTGGGAAAAAGAACTGTAAGTAAACATTAAGGAAATTCTCAGCATAAATGTTACTGGTCCTGCTGGCAGTGAACTTTATTCTGTTATGGGTGAATAAAGTATTAAGGTTTTCTCAGTGACTAGACCACTGATTGAACAAGCTTGCTATGGGAACAGACTTCTCTCATTGCAAAAATCATGAATTGGAAGCGTAGAAATTCAAGGGTCAGTCGCCAAACGAAAAGAAGGCCCAGGAAGATGACTTCAAGGTATCAATCATTGTGACATTGTGGTTGGAAAAGCTTTGGTGCATAAAGAGAAACAGGCCTAATAGAAAAAGAGAAAGTAGTATTACTTCTTTAGGGGTTTCTTAGTGAGATCCCATCTTGAGAATTGTCTTTAATCCTGCAGATGATATCTAGACTCCAATAAGGTAGTGTGACGCCTTCCACCGCTCCCACCGCACTGCCCCTAGGGGTGGCACGGCAGATTGTCTCTGTTTGAGCACTTATAGTGATATTTAGTATAGACACCTGCCTGATGAGAGACGGTGGATCACCTCCTTAATTGTAGTTGTGGTTTGCTTTTATTAGCAGTCCGAATAGAAGGAGCACAGGACAATTTATAACATAAATTGCTTTTATTTTTATTTTCTGTAAGGAAATCATTCGTGGCAAAATTCCAGAAAGGGAAAACACATTCAACTAAAGGTATAGGATTCTTCTCCAAAAGGTGCAAGGTGAATTTCTTCCATAAACTTCTCAACCTTGATAGCAGTATTTTCTAGTATTTACAAACGCAGTAGAAATATCTTTGTGCATTACTCACAAACTTTGGCAATATGAAAAGCTTCACTTTCCTTGCTGACTTCAAGTTTAAAACATCACTCAGAGTGCTACCTCTTAGCTTTTACCACTAGCTTTCTCAGCTGACGTTACAACAGCAATAAAACTAGCTAGGCTTTCACATGAGGTTTCTCTTATCCACTTGTCTGCTTTCCAAGCATACAATGATATCTGAACTCCTGACGTCTTCTTACTTGTTTCATACAGCATACAGGAAAAGCTTTATACATTAGACACACACAAACTGCAATCCATCGATTCAGCAGAGGACATTGATTTATCAGAGAGACAGTCCACGTCCATTTCAATTGGGGAATTGTATGGCTCTGAACTTGGGGTAATCTCTGGTTTAACCTGTTGTATGTTCTTCAGAAGCTTACAAAGGTTTCTCCACTTTAGCTCACGGTTCCCCTCTGTAACTGGGTTTGAACCTTTTGCTTTTCTCCCCCTTAATAGTTTCTCATCAGGAAATGCAAAAGCTTCTTGACTAGCAGTAACTCTCCTCCTAACAGGCTTTCTATAATATCTGTGTGGAGGTTCAAGACTAGAACTGCTATATTCTGATTCAGAGGTAAAATCCAGGCTTCTCTGCCGGTTCTCTCTATGCCCACACCCTTTGCACTTGCCTTGTAAGTAGTGGTCAGTCCTTCTGGGCTTAGCAGAATTAACAGCCTTGAAATCCTGCTTCCTTCCCTGGTTTACTGGCCTTTTCCTCTGGCTCCTAGCCTGCAACCGGTCCTGCCTTTGAACAGACCTTCTTTGCAGTCTTTCTGGTGTAAAAGCACATACCGTTTGATCAGTACCTGATTCCTCCTCCCACTCAGCTGATTCTTCAAATAAACTTTGTCCTCGGGGCTTTGCTAGTTTCCCTTTAGCATTGCAATTTCCTTTGCACCGTCCTGTGCCTAGTCCTCGTGTGTGTGAAGCTCTGGAATCAACTCTCAACTGATTCTCCAGCTCCTGTTCATCTCTCCCCTCACTTCCTGTGTGACGCAGCTTATATGTTCTGTGAACTGTTTGCTTCTCTGACCCCACCCTCTCTCTGCTTGCAGCTGTCCTAGAGGTTGGGTGTGGCTTCAAGCTAACCCTGCTTCTATGTGCCTTAGTTTCATTCTCTCTGTGGAAAATGTGCTTCTGTGATCCCATCCCCCGCTTGTGGGAACAAATCTCAGAGTTTTTTCTACTTTTAAAGGGCTCTGCAGCCTTCACATCATCACAGTAGAGGCAATTAAAATGAAGGTCACCAAAATGGTGCATGGCCTGTTGAGTGAGCCATACGTTGAAAGGGGGAGCTAACATGTGCTTTTTAGAAGAAAGGGGAAATATGATAAAAATATTCAAATATCAGGCAAGCTTCACTATAATACCAGAAGAAAATGAAAAGCTCAAGGAGTCGCATATGAAACTGCTGTACTCTAATAGGAATGTATGAAAATGTTTGTTTACCTGAGAAGGTGGTGGACATCTTGAACAAAACTACAGCAACTGTTATAAGACCCAAAAAAGTATACTTAGGATGGACACAAAGAGGGTCATTCTGTCCTGCAAATAGCAGGGTTGGACGTCGTCATAGAAGCATGATGGCACTTGAAAATCCACTTATTCACCAACCATTTGGACGCACCTCCCACTAACATGATAAAAACATGGCAAACTCGTGCATGATAGAACTCACAACTGTAAATAGTTAAAGAACACACTGATAGGTACAACTATTGCAATTGCGCATAGTTCGATGGTTAAAATTAGTTGGTTAACATCTATGTAAATCTTTTTTTGATTATTCACCACAGTGTTATGCTGTTCAGTGTACCTAAGTTAATTATATGTTCCATGTAAAAACTGTTTTCATTGTAAACCGCATTGACCTGGTGAAAAGCGGTATATAAGCACAATTAAAAAAAATAAATAAATCAAATGGCAGAAAAAGACCATATGGTCTATCTAGTCTGCCCTTCCATATCAACTACAATAATCCTCCTTTTGCCTTTAGAGATAAGAACATAAGATATGCCATACTGGGTCAGACCAAGGTCCATCAAGCCCAGTATTCTGTTTCCAACAGTGGCCAATCTAGGTCATATGTACCTAGCAGTTTCCCCAAGAGACACAAGTTCCACAATGCTTGTACTGGGTCAAGCATTGATATCTTTGGTCACTTTTTAATAATGGTTTATGGACCTTTCCTCCAGGAACTTGTCCAAACCTTTTTTAAGCCCAGCTACACTAACAGCCTTTACTACATCCTCCGGTAACAAATTCCAGAGTTTGATTACACGTTGAGTAAAAAAATATTTTCTTTTATTAGTCTTAAATAGTTTACCCTGTAGCTTCATTGCATGTCCCCTAGTCTTTCTATATTCTGATAACGTAAACAATCGATCTACGTTTACCCGTTCCACTCCGTTCATTAATTTATAGACTTCTATCATATCTCCCCTCAGCCGTCTCTTTTCCAGGTTAAAGAGCCCTAAACTTTTTAGCCTTTCTTCATAGGAGTATCCTTCCATCCCCTTTACCATTTTGGTGGCTCTTCTCTGAACCTTTTCTAAAATCGCTATATCCTTTTTAAGATACGGCGACCAGAATTGCACACAATATTCAAGGTGTGGTCTCACCATGGAACGATATAGAGGCATTATAATATCTTTTGTTTTATTTTCCATTCCTTTCCTTATCATACCTAGCATTCTATTTGCTCTCTTGGCCGCCGCTGCACACTGGGCCGAGGGTTTTAACATGGTATCCACAATGACGCCTAAATCTTTTTCCTGGATGGTGGTTCCTAATGTGGAACCTTGCATCGTGTAACCATAGTTTGGGTTGTTCTTCCCTAGGTGCATAACCTTTCACTTGTCCACATTAAATTTCATCTGCCATTTTGATGCCCAGTCTTCCAATTTATCAAGATCCTCTTGCAATTTTTCACAATCCTCTTGGGTTTTAACAACCCAAAACACAGATCCTCTGTGTGTGTTCCATGCTCTTTTGAATTCAGCTACTGTCCTTGTGTCTACCACATTCACTGGGATACTATTCCATGTATCTACCATTCTTTCCATAAAGAAATATTTCTGCATATTACTCCAGAGTCTATCCCCTTTCACGCTCATGCTATGTCCCCTTGTAGCAGAGCTTGCCTTCAGTTGAAAGAGACCCAGGTGTGCATTTATTCCTCGGAGGTATTTAAATGTCTCTGTCATATTGTCCCAATCCCGCCTTTCCTCTAAAGTATACATATTAAGATCTTTAAGTCTATCTTCATGCTTCATAATGAAGGCCACTAATCATTTTAGTAGCCACCCTCTGCACTGACTTCAACCTGCTTATATGCTTTTGAAGGTGTGGTCTCCAGAAATGTATATAATACTCCAAATTAGGTCACACCAGAGAATTATACAGAAAAAGGCATTCTTACCTTCTTTTTTCTGATGGCCATTCATCTCCCTATACACCCAAGCATCCATCTGGCTCTCGCAGTCACCTTTTCTACTTGTTTAGCTACTTTAGGATGATCAGACACAATCACGCCTAGGTACTGTTCTTCTTTTGTGGACAAAAGTACTTCACCTCCTATAATACATTGTTCTCTTGGATTGCTGCAGCCCAAATGCATGACCCTGCTTTTTTAGCATTAAATCTCAGCTGCCAAATTGTAGACCGTTCTTCGAGCCTAGCTAGATCACTCATGTTATCTACACCTTCCTGGGTGTCTACTTTATTGCAGATTTTGGTATCATCCACAGACCTTACCTGACAGCCTTTCTACAATATCACTAACAAAGATGTTAAAAAGAATTGAACCTAGGACAGATCCCTGCGGCACACCACTGGTAACCACCACCTCATAGGGAGCTCCATTTACCTGTACCCTTTGTCGCCTCCCACTCAACCAATTTCTAACCCAATCAGTAACTTTACAGGCCATCCCTAGGATGCTCAGTTTGTTTATAAGTCGCCTGTGTGGAATGGTGTCAAAGGCTTTACTGAAATCTAAATACACCACATCTAAGGCTCTCCCTCAGTCCAACTTCCTGGTCACGCAGTCCAAGAAATCAATCAGATTTGTCTGATAAGACCTGCCTTTGATGAATCCATGCTGCTTCAGATCCTGCAATTCATTGGACTCCAGAAACCTCGCTATTCTCTCTTTTAGTAGCCTTTCCAACAATGTACTAGCCACAGAGGTTAGACTAACCAGCCTGTAGTTCTCAAAGTCATCCTTACGTATGTTTTTGTGTAAAGGGGCCACATGTGCCTTTCTCCAGACCTCTGGCACCACTCCCGACTCCAAAGAGGCATTGAAAAGATCAGACAGTGGAGGCACCGGAACTTCCCCCTCAGTATTCTTGGATGTATCCCATCCGGACCCATCGCTTTGTCTACTTTTAGTTTAGCTGGTTCCTCACGAATACAGTCTTCTGAAAATCTTTCGAGATCCACGTCACTTCTGTTCCTGTTTGGGGTGTTTTCTGAGGTCCTGCTCCCAGCCCTTCATCTGTGAACACAGAACAGAAATATTTAAGAATTTCTGCTTTATCCTCATCAGCTTCTACATATTCCTCCCCTTCACCCTTGAGTCTGACAATACCACTTTTGCCCTTCCTCCTATCACTAACATATCTGAAAAATGTCTTATCCCCGCATTTTATTGCATTGGCTGTTTCTTCTTCTGTTTGTACCTTTGCTTTCCTGACTATTTTGCTAGCCTCTAAGTTTTTCCAAATATAGATGTCTGTCTTCCTCTCTCTGTGATCTTTTTTATTTCATGAAGGCCTCCCTCTTTTTCTTCACTTTTTCAACTATTTATTTTGAGAGCCATAGCGGTCTTCTTTTCCTTTTACCTTTAATTACCTTTCTAACAAAAAGTTTGGTTGCCCTTAAAATATCACATTTCAGTTTTGCCCACTGTTTTTCTACATCCCCCAGCTGTTCCCATCCCAATAACAACTCTTTGAGGTATTGTCCCATCTTGGAAAAGTTAGACTTTAGGCAAACTAAGACCCTCGGTTTTGTATGGATTTTATCAGTCCTAGTTGTAATACTGAACCAGACCATCTGGTGGTCACTGAATGCGAGATGATCTCCCACTACAACATCAGAAACACCTTACCCATTCGTAAGCACCAAGTCCACAATGGCACTTAACAGCAGCTATGTTAAGCTATATTTTAGCCCTTTTTTGATGAAGCACTCCACGTGAAGTATGCATGCACTTTATATAATAAGGACATAATGATGTGCCTTAACCCGGTTACAGCAGTTACACCTGCTCTAGAACAAATGTAAATGCTCAGATTGTTCATAAAAATTCTTAAATTATAATAATGTTTGTAACGTGTGCACATAAATTTTGGCCCCGCCTACATTCTACACCAGCTTCACCCCTGTGCACACGTAAACAGAAAGTATGCATGAGGGGACAGTTTAACATTCATGTGAATAAGTCCTTTAAAATAGGGAGTTCTGCATGTTTCTAGCATGTAACCTTTCACATGCTGCTCCTTAATGAAATGTCGTAATCACAGGCCAGGGAATGAGCTATTAGAGGGGCACCTAGTGGGTTGATGAGGAATAGCAGCAGCAATAGCTCATGTGAGAACCTCCAGTTCTGACAGCTGTGACAAAAGGTATTCATGTGTCCTGCATGAGAGAGGGACTAGCATGGGGCAGAATTCCAAGCCCAGATAATCATTTCAAAAACGAGGAGACAGGATTGAAACTTAATGAACAGAGCAGGTTTCTCCAGATGGCCTTATACTGTTGAACATTTAAAAATTTGAAGCGAAGATTATAAAATTTTCCTGAGCTTGTTAAAAATATACCTATTTGCGGCTTTCCCCTGAAGGGAATAATATTCTCTCTTGACATTATTGACTGCTTGGTAGATATTCTTCCAGCTAGAGAGACACATAATTAACCATTCTGTCAGGCTCAGTGGGTGGAACCAGCTGTCTCGGAGTCATTTCAAACTGACATTTTCTTGCCTCATTGCTGTGAAAGGAAAAGACTTTTTTTTTTTTTCCCAAAAAAATATATTAGGCCTCATGTACCCTTAATTGCATTGTAACGGTCTTATAACATAAAAATTCCCTCTTTCGATTACTGCAGGCAATTATTCTGTATTGCATACTGAGCTGTGGCTCACCCTTGCTTCCTGGAGGAGGGGGGGGGGAGGGATATTCTTCTACAGCAATTCTAAAACACTTATCTTGGCAGTATTTCACCTCCCGAGTGTTGCAAGATTTTTCTGGTAATGAAGAGTAAGAGGCTGTTGACACTGAAAACCTAAAGTCCTCAGATCTCTTTTGGTCTGATTTACTTTCTTACTGGTCAGTCCTATGTCTAACTATCGTGAAGCAGGTGACTTACACCTCTTTTGATAGAGGAGAAGTCCCTTCATGCATGTGGCTTCAGAGGTTAAATTCCAGCCACATCTGGAGGGGGTACTTCTCATGACTGTCACTAAAAGGTCTGTCTCTCTCGGTTCTGGGTTTGTTCATAGAAACATAAAGGGTATTTTGCAGCACTGAAAACCGAGGTACAAGCAATGTTCATTACTACAAGAACAATATCACGGTCTTTCCCCCTCCTGTCAGCAGTGCAACGGAGGACTCCCATGCGGCTTTGCAGGAACATTGGAGACGGGTGGTAGACCTGCTTATTTTTTCAGTTCCTTGCGATTCTCCTGTTGGAGGTATCCCTCTGAGCGTATAAAAAGTGACTTCATGGCCCTAGGACAGAGGGTGAATCAGAGAGATGCGCAGGTAATGTTCTCTTCAATCCTCTCTGAGGTTAAAGGCCAAGGCAGAGAAGCTCGCATCCTGGAGATGAATGCATGGCTGCATGGATGGTGTTATCGAGAGTGTTTTGGTTTCCTGAACCATGCAGTGGTGTTCAAGGGCTACAGAGCAGAGATGGTGTCCATCTGTCCAGGAAGGGTGGATGTGTTTTCCACAGCAGACTGACTAACCTACTGAAGAGGGCTTTAAACTAGATTCTCTAGGGATGGGTGAAGAAAGCCCCTAGTTAAGTGAAACTTTAAATACCTCTGTAGAAATGGATATAAGGAGCAACATCTGGAAAGCCGTGTGTATAAATGCCATAGTATGGGAACTAAGATCCCAGATGTTGAGGCTTTAATGGAAGAGGCTGACTTGGATAGTGGCAATTACAGAGACATGGTTCACGGACAGCCATGACTGGGATGTAATTATACCGGGCTATACTTTAGTCAGGAAGGACAGGGTAGGAAGAAGGGTGAGAGGACGAGTGGTACTATATGTAAAAAAATAATATTAAAGCTATAGAATTACAGGGCTTCAAAGGAAGCAAGGAAGCACTGTGGGTTAAACTAGAAAGAGGGAAAGGGAAATCCATGTGCATTGGCATAATATCAGACCCCCCCCCCCTTCACAGGGAGAAGTGGACAGAGATTTAGTAGAAGACATATGCAGCATTGCCAGGAAACTAAAATACTACTGATAGGGGATTTCAGTATGGCGGATTTTGACTGGCACATCCCTGCTGCGGTGTCATCTAGAAGTAAAGAGACCCTAGATTATCTACAGAGAGAACTATTCTAGTAACTCGTTACAAAACCTACACATAAAGGGGCCATACTGGACTCTGTGCTTACCAATGGGGAGATCAACTTGCATCCAATGATCACCAGATGGCATGGTTCATAAGAGATCACAGAGAGAGTTAGACAAGCATCAATGTTTGGAAAAACTTAGAAAAGCTAGAAAGTAGTCAGGAAGACAAAGATACAAAAAGAAGAAATAGCCAATGCAATATAATGGTGGTGGTGGTGTGGGGGGTGGGTAGGACATTTTTCAGATATATTAGTGAGAGAAGGAAGTGCAAAAGTGGTATTGTCAGACTCGAGGGTGAAGGGAAGGAATAAGAACATAAGATATGCCATACTGGGTCAGACCAAGGTCCATCAAGCCCAGTATCCTGTAACCGAGGTAGATCGGACCCAATGCTGCGGGCCCCTCTCACCATTCACCCGTTTTTTCCCCCTTCCCACGCACCTTAAGTTCCCCCCTCCCCCTTCCTTTCCCACAAATTCACACATACCACCGTCTTGGGAAACAACCGGTCGCAGCTTTATTAAGTTTATAACATACCGGACATTACAGTCCAAGAATAATCATCATAACAATCCAAACAGCGGAACAAGGCCCCACCAGCCATGCTAATAGCAAGGTGAGCCCGCCTCTGCTTCTGCCGCGGTCTTGCCAACGGCAATCATCCTAATCCCCTTTCCCTGACCTCGCCATGTAACTAGCAAAAGTCAGCCAGGGGTTAACACTGGGACCAATCCCCTGACCCACGCAAGCCATATGGATGTTTGATTTATGTAGGTATTATTATGTATTTACTAATTTATTCCATTTCAGTTTGAAACCCCCCCCCTATCCCTACAGCACCACCACCCGCATTGGGTACCGTAGCTAGCCGCTGAGTCCCTACCGGCCAGCAAGAGCCTCCCTGAACTGCCCGGCAACCCACGGGACCCTCTGAACGGGCCCGCACGAGATGGGGACCCCTCCACTGCCCATCTCTGCCCCCTGACCGTCGCCCTCTGCTACCGCCCCCCCCCCGACCCATGGCCCGCAACCACCAGCAGGCAGCGGCCCACCCACCACCAGCAGGCAGGCAGGCAGGCGGCCGCCCCCCCCCCCCGTGGGTGTCCACCACCCCTGCCCCCGATCCCAGGTCCAACTTCCGTCGGGTTGTTGTCTTTATTTTTTATTTATTTATTTTTTTGGTGATACCAATTCAAAGTAAACTGCGGACACCCCTGTAAAGTTCACACATAGATAATGCATTGGACAGCCCTATCAAACAACCCCACTGTGGGTTTGAACCCATGACCTCTGGCTCCACAGGCAGTGAAGTAACCAGTGGGCTACAGCTCTATTGATTTTTTAATCCAAGGATGGCTAACTGATGGGCCAGAAGGCACCCAGAAGCGCTAGTGGGAAAGACGCTTGGCAGCCGGTTCCCCATGCAGTGCACCCACCCTTAGGCCCCTCCACCTCTCCCTTAACCTGAAGTGCAGCCCCCCATCCTCCTGCTAACTGCTGCCCCCCACACTGGCAGAGGCCTCCCAACTTCAAGCCCGCCGCAGCCACGAGGGCGCCAATTGCCACGCGGCGCTCACCAAGTCAGAAAGGGGCCTCAACTCCAGGTGGCCACCCCGCTCGGCCCAAGGCCTGCTCCCTCTTCCCGCGCCCGGCAGCGCGAGCCTCACCCCCACCGCGGCACTGCCCCCCGCGAGGGCTTGACAAGCATGGGCCCCGACCCGCCCTGGAAACTCCCCGCCAAGCCAAGCTACATGGCAGGGCAGGGCAGGGCAGGCCTGGCACACAACAGACCGCCGGTTCACCGCCCACTCCAACCCCCCATTCCGACTGCCCACGCGACGTCCAACAAACCCCCCCCCCCCCGGCAGCCTCCCCGGACCCGACAAACACCGGCGAAACTCACCGCAACAGCCGGCGTTCTCCAAGGAGGAGCAGGAGTGCCGGCAACCGCTGCCTACTCCTGGCTCCTCCCACGTCAGGCCGCCTCCTCCTCCCAGGATCCACCGCGCTCCCACACGCCGATGGATCCCGCCCACACCGCCGGCACCCGCCCTCAATGCCGGCGCCTGCCCTCTCCACCGACCAGTCCTCGTGCCTCCGGCCCAACACCCCAGGCCCCAGACAGGGTCCCCGCATCGGCCGATCACCCGGTTACGGGCGGCCACCGGGACCCTGCCCTGCGGCCTTACATTTTTCAACAGTGGCCAATCTAGGTCATAAGTACCTAGCAGTTTCCCCAAAAGACACAGGTTCCTCAATGCTTGTATTGGGTCAAGCAGTGATATCCTTGGTCCTTTTTAATAATGGTTTATGGACCTTTCCTCCAGGAACTTGTCCAAATCTTTTTTTAAACCCAGCTACACTAACAGCTTTTACTACATCCTCCGGTAACAAATTCCAGAGTTTGATTACACGTTGAGTGAAAAAATGTTTTCTTTTATTAATCTTAAGTAGGTTACCCTGTAGCTTCATTGCATATCCCCTAGTCTTTTTATATTCTGATGATGTAAACAATCGATCTACGTTTACCCATTCCCTTCCATTCATTAATTTATAGACTTCTATCATATCTCCCCTCAGCCATCTCTTTTCCAGGTTGAGGAGCCCTAACCTTTTTAGCCTTTCTTCATAGGGGTATCCTTCCATCCCCTTTACTGTTTTGGTGGCTTTTCTTTGTACCTTTTCTAATAACGCTACAAAAATGGTTAGTAGTCTTCGTTCTAAAGCATCTGAGGACAGACTTAAAGATCTTAGTATGTATACACTAGTGGAAAGGCGAGATAGAGGAAATATGATAGAGATGTTAAATACCTCTGTGGCATAAATGCACAAAAGGAGAACTTCTTTTGATTAAAAGCAAGCTCTGCTACAAGGGGACATAGGATGAGGGTGAAAGGGGATATGCTCAGGAGTAATATGCAAAAATATTTCTTTACGGAAAGAGTGGTAGATGTATGCAATAGTCTCCCAGTGCAGGTAGTAGAGATGCGGACAGTATCTGAATTCTAAAAAACATGGGACAAGCACAGAAGATCTCTAAGTGAAAAGGAGGAACTATAGCATTTGATATAGAAGGGCAGACTAGATAGGTCATGTGGTCTTTTTTGCCATCATGTTTCTATGTTCTCTGAAGATAGTCTATGATAGGCATCATTGAGAATTCCTAGGCAGAGTTGCAGCAGCTCTTGACATGCTATAAATATTTGTATACATAGATATAAAGATCTACAAACCAGTTCAGTGCACAAAAAAAGAACAGGACCTAGGTGATTATATTAGATGATCTTAAAATGGCAAAACAGATAGAAAAGGTGATGGCAAAAGCTAGAAGGATGCTTGGGAGAGGAATGGCCAGTGGAGAAAAAGGAGGTGATTGTACAATTCTCTAGTGAAGCCTCATTTGGAGTACTGTGTACAATTCTGGAGACCGTACTTTCAAAAGGATAGAAATAGGATGGAATTAGTCCAGAGGGCGGCTACTAAACTGGTCAGTAGTCTTCAACAAAAGATACACGGGGATAGGCTTAAAGATCTCAATGTGTATACTTTGGAGGACAGATAGGGATGGGTGTTTTGAGAGAGAGATTTAAATACCTCTGTGGAATAAATGCATAGGATGCAGCCTTCTTCCAGTTGAAAGGAAGCTCTGTAATGAAGAATTGCATGATGAATGTGAAAGGGGATAGACTTGAGAGTAATCTGAGGAAATATTTCTTTTATGGAAAGGAGGGTTAATACATGGAACAGCCTTCCAGTGGAGGTGGTGGAGATAAGAACTGTATCTGAATTCAAAAAAGCATGGGAAAACTTCAGAGGATCGCTGAGGGAGGGAAGGGATTGTAGAGCTTATGGATGGACAGACTGGATAGGTCATATGGTCATCTGACATTTTCTCTGTTTCTCTCTTTTTATACTGAACTAAGTACATTTGTATTAAGTTTTCAGGAGCTTTGTTTCCTGAGTTGAGGGAGGGGACTTTTTTTTTTTTTTAAAGTAGCACTTCAGTCTGAGCTTCCAAGTTACCCAGGACCCACTTTTCAAACCTATAGGTGGTAGACATCCAAATAAATGACACATAATTTGGACAAAGCACCAAACCCACTTATCTCTGATATTTAGCTGTCCATGGGCCAATGAATACTGCTGGCAGAAAACCACAAGGGTGGGCCTAGATGGAGCATGCGCGAGATGACATACACTGATAATGTCAACATTCAGACTGCAGCAGAGGCCAGTTGCTCATGCATATCTAGTTATATTTATGACAGTATTTTATACGGTTTGACCCGTTGCACTTTCAGTATCTGTGGTGTGAAGGAGTGGCTTAATGACTAGGGCAGCAACCTTCAGCCAGAAAGACCAGGGTTCATATCTCACTGGCACGCCTTGTGGCCTTGGGCAGGGCACTTTAACCCTCCATTGCTTCAAGTACAAATTTAGATTGTGAGTCCTTTGGGGAAAGGGAAATGAATACTTTATCCGACTGTAACTCGCCTTGATCTTCTCTTGCAAAAGCCTGAGCTAAATAATAATTAAAAAATAAAATGCAGCTGTATTTCTGGCCTTCCCAGCAAGCATGTGGTAATATTACATGTGCAGTCAGTGGAGAAGTCTGTTCTAGAGGAGACAGCACCAGACCCAGCAGCAGCCACAACTAGTTGGCCAATATGGGAGGTGGTGGTGGCATTAGCGGGCTCCACATGTCCATAGGCCCAGTGAATCTACTGACATCTGCTCTAGAGACACATTCTGAGGCCTTTTCCCCTTCCATGTTCTTGTTTCAGTACATCTGTGTTGCCATGCCTAGGTGTACCATCAGAGATGTTTACCAAATCCATGCCAGATCCAGGTTGTTGCATTTGTGAGGATGATTGCTTGGACAGCCTGGATCTGGGGTTGGCTTGGTAAATGCCTCCGATGGTACTCTATTTATAGTCAAAGCTTTTATGAAATTACAATGAACATAAAATAGTATGATTAACTTGCATTACAGATTATAAAATAAGTGAACAATGAACTATGGTACAAATAACTTAATCTTCTTGCTTGGCTAAATTGCAGACATTATGCATGTTAAAATGTTTTATGCATGAGGGGATTCAAAGGGATTTGAGATTATTGTGAAGAAGTTGACATGTTTAATTAGGTAAGGGGGTAGGAGGAGGTGTGTGGTGGTTTTTCTTAGGTACTTCACTTATCTGTGATTTAGGGCTATGTTAGGTGTCTGTTCTAAAGTATTCCAGGAAGAGAGAGGTTTTTCAGTTTTTTTGTGGAATTCATGTATATCATTGATAGATCGTAAATTGTCTGGGAGTATGTTCCAGATTGATGGAGCATATAGTGAGTAGGTTCTGTTGCATGTAATCTGTGTGATCTTTCCTTTTAAGGATGGAACCAAGAGTAAGTTTTGATTGGGTTGTCATCTTGATCTGTTGTTGGGGAGTTTTTGGATTAGGGTATGTAGATGATCAGTTGATAGTTTGTGCATTTTCTTAAAGATACAAAGTATTACTTTCTATCTGATTCAAGACGCAATTGCTTTAATATTGGTGAAATATGGTCGCCCCTTGATGTCCCTGTAATTACTTTATATAAGCTGCTGTGTTTTGGTAATCTTTGATAAACTGAGTTGCAGTGGTCAAGGGTATGGCGTTATTACCGTCTGGCAATGTGTTCTGAAGTGATTGGGGTCCAGTTATGGGTGGAGATGTTGCAGAATCTTCATCTTGTGGTCATAAGAACATAAGATATGCCATACTGGGTCAGACCAAGGTCCATCAAGCCCAGTATCCTGTTTCCAACAGTGGCCAATCTAGGTCATACGTACCTAGCATTTATACGTACCTGCATTTATCTCCAGGATGCAAGCTTCTCTGCCTTGGCCTTTACCCTCAACAGGCAAGATTGAAGAGAACACCACCTGCGCATCTATCTGTTTCACCCTCCATCCCAGAGCCATGAAGTCACCTTTGATATGCTCAGAGTGATACCTGGCAGTATCATTTGTACCAACATGGATGAGCAACATCGGGTAATAGTCAGTGGGCTTGATGAGTCTCGGCAAACTCTCCATAATATCTCTGATTTTGGTACCTGGCAGACAGCATATCTTTCTGGACATCAAGTATGGTCAGCAGATGGATGCCTGAGTACCCTCTCAGAAGAGGTATGCTGCTTTTGTGGTTTTCTTAAACTTGGTAACAGGTACTGGCACCAGAACATGACAGAGGAGAAGGCTTTGGAGTATGTCTCTGGTGTAGATGTCAGTAGATTTAGAGGGCAAACATATCTAGAAAGGGTGTTTTCATTTGGTCGAATTTACCCAACTAACTATTTAGTTACCTCAGCAAATTCCTTTCAAAACTTCCTATCGGTGTCTGTGCTTTATCTATATTCTTTCAAAGGCAACAAAAAAACCTAGCAGGGCAGCATTCAACCCGCAGCAACCACCATGGGCAAAACATAGAAACACGATGGCAGAAAAAGACCACATGGCCTATCCAATCTGTCCTGCCACATCAGCCACTACAACAGTCCCATTTTTTCCTTTACAGATCTTCTGTGTTTGTCCCATGCTTTCTTGAATTCAGATACTGTCCTCATCTCTACCACCTCCACTGGGAGACTATTCCACATATCTACCATTCTTTCCATAAAGAAAAATTTTCCGCATATTACACCTGAGTCTATCCCCTTTCACCCTCATGCTATATCCCCTTGTAGCAGAGCTTGCTTTCAATTGAAAGAGACATTCCTGTGCATTTATGCCACGGAAGTATTTAAACATCTCTATCATATCTCCTCTATCCCGTCTTTCCTCTAAAGTGTATATACATATTAAGATCTTTAAGTCAGTCCTCATGCTTTATAATGAAGAGAGCCAACCATTTTAGTAGCCACCCTCTGCACCATCTCCAACCTCGTATATCTTTTTGAAGGTGTGGTCTCCAGAATTGCACACAATACGGAGGTTGCACCAGAGGCATTATCGCTTACTTTTTTCTGCTGACCTTTTCTCTCCCTATGCACTAAAGCATCTTTTCTACCTATTTAGCTACTTTAAGATCATCAGACACAACCATGTCTAGGTCTCACTCTTCTTTTATGGACAGAAGTACTTCATCTCTTACATTGTAATGCTCCCTTGGATTTTTGCAGCCGAAATGCATGACCTTGCATTTTTTAGCATTAAATCTCAGCTACCAAATTCTCGACCATTCTTCCAACTTAGCTAGATTCCTCCTCATGTTTTCTACTCCTTCCTGGGTGTCTACTCTATTGCATATTTTCGTATCATCTGCAAAGAGGCAAACCTTACCCGACAGCCCTTCCGCAGTATCACCAACAAAGATGTTGAAAAGAATCGGACCAAGGACAGATCCTTGCAGCACTCTGCTCCTTCTCCTAAGAGTGAGCTCAATTTACCTGTATCCTTTGTCGCCTCCCATTCAACCAATCAACAACTTTAGGGTCCATCCCTAGGGTGCTCAGTTTGTTTATAAGTCACCTGTGTGAAACTGTATCAAAGGCTTTACTGAAATTCAAGTACACCACATCTAGGGCTCTCTCTTGGTCCAACTCCTTGGTCACTCAGTCAAAGAAATCAATCAGATATGTCTGACAAGACCTGCCTCTGGTGAATCCATGCTGTCTTGGTTCCTGCAATCCATTTGACTCCAGAAACCTCGCTATTTTCTCTTTTAGCAGTGTTTCAAATAATTTACTCACCATAGAGGTTAAACTATTTGGCTTTTAGCTTTCAACCACATCCTTCCGCTTTTTTCAGATATTCAGCGGCACTATCCATGTAAGTAACGCCATTATCCAGATAGCTGGATAAGCAGTCCCACTAGCACTTAGAACAGCTTTTCATCAGACGGTGGTGCTAAAAATTCACTATCTGGTCAAATCATGTCTCTGCCGTGGCGCTGTCTGGATAGTGCCAAGATGGTCTGTAATGAGTTCACAAGCACTATTATGCATGCGAGCGCCTTAGCAGATGCTGCCAAATGGATAAATGCTTCTAAATATTTTATTTTGCTGACATTATTTTGTGAAGCCTTTTTGACCCTTAAAACTTTCTAAATTGATATCTTGGACCATTTGTCTGCACATCTCGCTCTTTGGGGCAGCCTTGGCATCTGCGATTTGCTCCCGAGGCAGTGGAGGGTGAAAAGGACTTTCCTGGCTTCCCTGGCTCTCAGTCATACACCCAGGAATCTGTTGTGCAGATGAAGTGTGGGGTGGGCAGGGAAAGGATGAATGTGAGTATGACTGTGGGGGGAGGTGATTGATGAAAGGAGTAAATGGGGGTGCATGCTAGCGACCCACATCTGAATGTTTGTATTAAGGCCCAACTTAGTGTTAATCCCGCCCTGCCAGAAGCATTCGTTGCAAATGGGAATCATTTAAATGGTCGGCTCTATTGTGGTGGTGTGAACAGATATGTTTGCTTAGGACAGTGTTTGTTAGAGGCTGCACCCTTGCACCCATCGGGATGAGAGCAGGCACCTAATTCACCCTGGACCCATTTCAGGCAGCTGACTATCAGCTCAGAAAAAACCCTCTTCTTTTCCATTCCCTGGCTTAGTTAACAGCTCATTGGCAGGTCACAGTTGCATGGTCTGTATTTTATATATTGTTACACGAAAAAGAATTAATTTCCATAGTTTCTTTCCCTTTTTTAACCCAATCATTAATGAGATGCATATAATGTAATTGCTAATTCACTGAAACCAGCAACCCCGCGACAAGGACCGAGTGATCTCTTTGATGCCTCACTGATTATAATGTAAAATTAGATTGATACCAGTCGTACATGTACTTATTTTATTTTTATTTGAGAGTATGTAATACCGCCTTTTCAGGAAATCAATACGGCTTGCAATAAACAAAATGAGCCAATTACATCAAACCAATTACTTCTGCAGAGCCAGCTGTAGAGGCGCTGTTAAGTTCTGTCATAAGAGTCTTTTGCCCACATTTTCCAAAATTTGTCTTGAACCCCACTGGCCAGTCAAGTTTTCAAGAGATCTACAGGAAATATGCATGAGATAATGTACATATAATGAGTCTCCAAGGTGCGCATTCATTGTGGACAACCTGACTGTGGGTTTGGGGAATTCTCCTTTAATCTCTCTGCAGTACAGCAGAGCTGAGCCTTTCCTCCTACCAACCTAATTTTCTGTGCTGAGCACTGACGGTATGTTAGCTACTGACTGTTAGTTTTATAATAGGAATAATAGAGTGAAACCGTTCTATTGAATTTCCATTCAGCGTGCGTGCATCAGATGCACCTGTGGATACTGGGAGTCAGTATTGCAAGACTCCAGTGCATGGTGTGCAAATTCGTCATTCCAGTAATTTTCTACTCCTGAAGTCTGTTGCTGTAATGCTAGTTGGGTGGAAAGAGGTTGTAATGAAATGCAGTGGAATATGTTCTTCATATCTCTGTCTTTGAACCGGATGTGGAGTTTGTATCCGAGGCAGTAAAATGTTTAGTGACTTTCCTAGGATCACAAGGAGCCTTCCTTGGTTCCTCTCCTCCACTCCACTCATATGTATCAGAAATACTTATACCATGTCATAACTTTCTGTGGTTTATCTATGCATTAGGGAATAGATCTGAGAAGAGCACGCTATGGATGGGAGGGCACTGTCGGTAGAAACATGGAGTTAGAAGGCTAGATTCTGGGGGGAGGGGAGCTCTCTGATAGAAACTGAATTTAGTAAAATTAGGCAACCAGTTATAGCTGGTGAAAAAATGTGAGGCCCTGGAAACATGCCAGACATCCAGGCACAAGGGTGGGGATGGGGGTAGAATCTAAGGAAGGTATGTGGCTGTTACCTCCATAGTCTGCTACCAGCGCCTGTTCCCTGTCCCCATTTTACCCAGTCTAGATCCAGCTCTGTGGTCAAGAGCACAATACTTTTCCACAGCATCTATGAACCTCAACCAACCTTTCAACCGTTGTAGTGTCACCACGTAGTAGGGACAGGGCACTCAAAGCAGCCTGTAGTGCATGTTACAGGAAAAGAACACGGACAGACAGACAGATAGATAACTAAGGGTCCAGCACTGGTAGCATTAGACCCTCTATGCAGTGTTTCATGATTCGGGTTACAAGCATCCACCTCTATGGCATCTTTCAGTGAACTGAACTCTGTTAAATGTCTGTCTGCTGAACCGGCTCTCTGCAGATGAGACCGTTAATCTTCACAGGGGCACAACGGGATGCCATGGAGAGTACAGCAAGGAGATCTAGGAGAAAAATAGAACAAACAAAAAAAATCCAGACATTCGAAAAGTAGAAAATTAGGGAACACTGAATGAAGTTACAATGTAGCACATGCAAGACAAATCGAATAAGAGATTTTTTCACTTAATGTGTAATCAAATTCTGGAATTCGTTGCCTGGAATACTCACACCAAAGTCCATCAAGCCCAGTATAATGTTTTCAACAGTGGCCAATCCAGATCACAAGTACCTGGTAGGTTCCCAAGAAAGGTACTGGGGTTCCACAATACTTGTCCTGGGGTAAGCAGTGGATTTCCCAGGTCCTCTTTAATGGTTTATGGACTTTTCCTCCGGGAACTTGTCCAAACCTTTTTTAAATCCAGCTACACTAACAGCTTTTACTACATCCTCTGGTAATGAAATCCAGAGATCGATTACACATTGGGTGAAAAAATATTTTCTCTGATTAGTCTTACATATGCTATGTTGTAGTTTCATTGTGTGCCCCCTAGTCTTTTTCTACTTTTGATGGCGTAAAGAACCAATCTACGCTTACCCGGTCCACTCCATTTATTAATTTCTAGAACTTTATCACATTTCCCTTGGCATCTCTTTTCCAATTTGAAGAGATCTTAGCTTTTAAGCCTTTCCTCATAGGTGTATCCTTCGATCCCCTTAACCATTTTGGTGGCTTTTCTCTGTACCTTTTCTAATTCTGCTATATCCTTTTTAAGATATGGCAACTAGAATTGCACACAATATTCAAGGTGCGGTCACATTATGGAACGATACAGAGGCATTATGATGTCATCCTTTGTTTTATTCTTCATTCCTTTCCTTATGATAACGAGCATGCTGTTTTCTTTCTTGGCTGCTGCTGCACACTGGGCAGAGGTTTTAACGTATTAACCACAATGACATCTAAATCCTTTTCTTGTAGTGCTTTCTAATGTGCATTTATCTTTATCTTTATTTCATCGCTTGATATACCGCACAAGCATATGCGTCAGGGTGGTGTACAATAAAAACAAACTAATAGAAACGAAAGGAAAGGAACGCCAATAATTAGACAGGAAAGAGAGAGACAAGATGAGAGTAGAGGATGGAAAGAGCTAGTGGAGAGAAGGGCAAGAGGAAGGGGGGAGCAGACAACAGGAGGCTAAACTGGGAGGACGGACATTAGGGGTCAGGGAGGTCAAATGCCTGCTGGAAAAGGTGGGTCTTGAGTAAACTCTTAAAGCGATGGTAAGACAGTTCTGTGCGTAGGGTAGAAGGGAGGGAATTCCAAAGGGCAGGGGACAGGAAGAAGAAGGCAGAGTGACGGGTTGACTCCTGGTGGGCTAGAGAGAGGGAAGGAAGGAAAAGGCGGTTGCCATGAGCTGAGTGGAGGAGATGGGGGGGAAGGCTGCAGACGGATGGAATCCGCTAAGTATTGAGGGGTGCCAGTGTGAAGTGCTCAGTGGGTGAGAATGAGGAGTTTGTAGACAAAACAAAAGTTGAGTGGGAGCCAATGTAGCCTGAGAAGAAGGGGTGTGACATGATCAGTAGGGGAGGAGTGCGTGAGCAGACGTGCAGCTGTGTTCTGGACGAGCTGCAACCACCGGAGCTGATATTGAGGGAGGCCGGCCAGAACGGTGTTGCAGTAGTCCAGCCTGGAAATGACAAGAGAGAGGACCAGAGAGGTGTGAGAAGAAGAAGGGAGAAAGGAGCGGACAGCGTGAATTTGGTGCAGGAAAAAGAAACAACGACTGAGCGTGGTAATGTGCTGATTTAAAGAGAGAGAAGAGTCAAGGGAAACCCCGAGATAGTGGAGGGAAGAAACGAGGGGGATTGGGGTGGAAAGGAAAAGGGGGGAGCAGGTAGGAGGGGGAGTGCTAAAGGAGAACCAGAGGGCAGCAGATTTTGAAGGGTTAACGTGGAGAAAGTTTATTGCTTAGCCAAGAGGTGACATGGGTGAGACAGGCATTGAGGGCAGAGAGATCAGGGGCGAGGGAGCTAGTATGGTTCACAAGAAGGATGTCATCTGCATAGAAGTAACCAGAGATAACCGGACTGCTGAACAATGAGTGCAAGAGGGGCGAGAAAGATGTTAAAGAGGAGGGGGGCAAGCACTGAACCCTGGGGAACCCCACAGCGGAGAGCCAAGGGGGGGGGGGAGGTGGTGAGCTGGTCTGGACTGAGAAGGTGCAGGAGGAGAGAAAGGAACGAAACCACGAGAGAACAGAACCACGGATCCCAAGATCAGCCAAGCGGGCGAGAAGAGTGCAATGGTCGACAATATCAAAGGCAGAGGACAGATCTAGAGAAACCACAAGGGAAAGGTCACCACGGTCGTGGGATTTGTGCACTTCATTCAGAAGGGAAGTGAGGATGGTTTCTGTGCTATGGACAGAGCAAAAACCGGACTGTCGGGGGTGAAGGGAAAGAGTGGAATCGAGGTGAGCGGAGAGTTTGGTGAAAACAAGCTTTTCCAAGATCTTAGAAAGAAAAGGGAGGTTGGAGACAGGGCGCCAGTTAGCAAGAGCAGAGGGATTGAGGGAGGGCTTCTTGAGGAGTGGGCGAATGAGGACATGTTTCCATGCTGAGGGAAAAACACCAGATGAAAAGGCTGTTGTTGAATGTGGAGTATGTAGGGGAGCAAGGTAAGGGAGGGATCTATCAACCAGGAGGAAGGGAGAGATTCGAACAGACAAGAAGTTTTGTGAGAAGAAGTGATGGACTTAGTGAGTTCAATCTGTAAAAGGGGGTGCTTGTTATGAAGGTACCACCATCTTGGGAAGTATGTAAATTAACTGTCTTGCAAAGGATTGTGGTTATTGAAGTCCATTCACACAAAGCTTGCCTTTTTAAAATAAAAGAAAACTCTTGTAGTTGGTCGAGTGTAAGGCAAAATTAGAGTTTATTTATGGGGTGAATATTCCACACACAGATATGCTTGGTAACACCATCCAGATAACTTCTCCAGGGTTTATTCAACACAAAATAAGGCAACTGAAAAACTTATGCAGATAAATATCAAAGTCCTTTATGGAACAGAAAGGCTTTCTTACAGCCCCTGCTAATAAACTCCTTAGCAGTGCTGAGGTAGAAATAAATCAAAGAGGAAAACTTCTTTACACAAAAACATAGCTCACTTTCTCCATACAGAAAAGAACATTTAAACCCCATGTGTGCACGGCTTGTGCTGGGCTCTCCTCCACCAACAGGTGACAATTAACAGCAAGAAGTAGCTTGATTTCAGCAGACATGCAAACTTTCCAACAAAGCTTTTTCTTTTCAACAAAACTTTATGGGAAGCCAATATTTAGAATGTTTCCTTTTGATGTTTGCTCTGATATTTAGGATTTTCCTAAAATAACAACCTACTCAAAGAACAGTCCATATAAACAACCTCTGTAACAGATATTAACCGTTGCTCTTGAAATTGCATAGATTCAGTTTCTCCGTCTGACTCAGAGGGCTTTAGGAACTGACCTCTACACGGAGAAAAACTGTTTCCCTGCTGTTTGCACTGCTCAAAGCTAGAGAAACGTTCACAGTTCCTACCTGAATCCAGGCAAGCGTCAGGCTGCTTCTTCTGGTATTCTGGCCAGTATGCAATAGAGCTTCTGTGTCCTCTCCTCCAGTTGGTATCTCTGGACCTCAGGATCTTTTCTCCAGACGTCCTCCAAGAGGTATTTGGGCTCCTTTCCTCCTTAGCGGCAAGAGACCTCTTTCTAGGTGTTGCTTGAGGGTCCCTGGCTGTGGATCTACAGACCTCTGGCTTTCTCCAGTCCTCTGAAGGTTCTTTCCCCCAGGTATCTCTCCAGGCATAGGTACTTCTCTGAGCTCCTCTCTTGGACCGTCTGCTTCCTTGTCCTTGTTCCTTCAGGTTCCGGTTGTTCTTCCTTCTGTTCTTGTTCTTCTGATTCCCCTTCTCTGTCTCCTTCTCTCTCTCTCTTCCTGAACATTCCCCTCTAGATTTAAAGGGCTTAGATTGCAACTCCTCCCTTGCATTCTTCAGGTGTTGTGGATTAAGCATTCTCCTAGGGGCTATTTGATTAGGGATGACATAATGCTTTCTCTGATTAGACTCATGCTTTTCCACTCTAGCTCCCCTAGGGACTTTCTGCATACTGGTGCATTCTGGAACATATAGTCTTTTAGGGAAACAAGCTGTCTTATTTCTATAACCTGCCAGCACAGGTCCCTTGATCAGAGTAAATTCTCCTCTATTGTCATTACTCCCTGAGCTTTGATAAGCTTCCTTATCACAAATCTCAGTGACCGGGCGGAACGAGTGCCAGATTTTATTTATTTTTATTTATTTATTTATTTAACATTTCTTCTATACCGCGCTATTACAATCAGCGCGGTGTACATCGAACAAAACATACTACAATGCATACAAGCAACATTGAGTTATGAGGAAAACCCCCAGTGAAAGGGGAGGAGAGGAGGAGGAGGGGGAAGGGTGCTGAGGATGCAAGGAGACAGGGGGGGGGGGAGACATAGGTGGGGGACAGGAAGGAAAGGTAGCACAAAGAGTCTCGATCTTCCAGGAGAAGGAGACGAGGGAATTGGAATCGGGCACATCAGGGGGGAAGAAGGGGCTGAGGAAGAGGTGGACAGGGTGGTGACAGAATGGAGGATTTGGTAGAGTTGTCTGGATGAGTTGGAAGAAGAGGAAATACGGTCAGAGCAGTGAGAGCGCTTAGCGTCAGTGATCATCAAGCGGTAGAACAGCTGGAAACTACGGAAGGAGGTGAAAGAGGTGGGGTTGGGGCACTTGCGCCATGCACATCTGGCATGGCGGAGATGGGAGCATTGAAGATAAAGACCAGGGTGGAACCAAGGGTGAAGGGAGAGAGGGCAGGATGGTCAAGTAGGATGGAAGGGAGCGAGTTGATCTTAGGGCAGTAATGAGAGTGGATGCCCAGAGGTCCGCTTGTTCATCCACTGGCAGGGAGGAAAAAGTTGAAGGAAAGAGGGAGTCGGCTGGAGGAAATCGCTGTAGATTCAAGGGGGGTGATGCAATGCTTGGGTCTGGGGCGGGTGGAGTGGAAGGGAGAGACGGGCTGGGCTGGGCAGTGCGAGGATGGGAGGGACAGTGAGAAAAGAAGGCAGAAATGGTTGAACCAGGGCAATGGGAGCGATGAAATTTGGGCTGGAATGAAGGGGGGATGCTGAATGAGTGAGGAGACGGTCGAGAGTATGACCAGCGGCATGGGTGGGGCCAGAGATATGCTGGAGAAAAGAGAGCTCATCCAACAGGGACAGCAGAACCTTGTCCTTCTGACGAGAGGGAGAGTCAAAATGAATATTAAAGTCTCTGAGGATGATGAGATGTGAGGGCAGAAGGGAGGCCTCAGAGAGGGAAGACAGCAGGGCTTCCCAAAGGTCAGGGCGAAGGGAAGGGGGGAGCATAGTGGAGGAGGAAAGAAGTGGTGGGTGAAGAGCCAAAACTGAGAAGGAGAGATTCAGGATAGGAAGGAGGAGGGATGATGGCAGAAAAGGGGAGGGAGAAATGGTGGATGATTGCCATACCCCACCGCTGCGATTGCAGCGAGGTTTGTGGAGAGCAGAATAACCTGGGGGGAAACAGCGATGGAGGAGGGCATCCTCATCCTCATGGAGCCATGACTCCATGAGGAAGAAGGGTGTCCAGTGAGTGCAGGATAAGGAGATCGTGGATAAGGTGTGATTTGGCACGGAAGGAGCGACAGTTTAGTAGGGCAAGGGAAAGGGAAAGCTAGGAAAGAGCTGTGGACAGGGCAGCAGAAGAGTTGGGGTCTGAACGCGAGGGAGGGCAGGCCAAAAGATTTGCAGGATTGTGGGAATAGGATCCAGAAACAGGAAAACGAAAGGGGGGAGGGTGGTGACCCCAGAGCACTGGAATAGTGGCCATAGAAGCAGCGGTAATGAAAAGCACAAGAGAGAGAAGAAGGTACCAATGACCATGTGAGCTGAGGGCTGCAGGGTGCGGACACCGTGGGTTGTATCAGGTGGAGACATAGAGGATACCACAGGAGGGGGTCGCATGGCGCCCCCGTTGTCGCCCCAAGGAGCTCACCCAAGGAGCACTACCTGCTCCTTGGGCGTGCTCTTTTGCCGCTGCGGCACAGAATGCCACAGGCAGCTTTCCTATATTGGATGAGTGCCGATAGAGATGCGACCGTGTTGCACGCGATTGCATCACTTCTGAGGCGGAGCAGCAGCACATACTAGTTTGCGTTGCTCTTTTCCTAGTTGCATAACTTTGCAGTTGTCCACAATAAATTTCATTTGCCATTTGGATATCCAGTCTTCCAATTTAGCAAGGTCATCTTGCAATTTTTCACAGTCCTTTTGTGTTTTAACAGCTTTGAATAAATTTGTGTCATCTGCAGATTTGATCACCTCACTCGTTATTCCCATTTCCAGGTCATTTCCAGCACAGATCTCTTGGGTATTCCACTATTCACCTTTCTCCATTGAGAAAACTGGTCATTTTAGTTCTACCCTCTTTCTATCTTTTAACCAGTTCCTGATCCACAGTAGTGCTTGTATGCCAATGCTAGAAGTCTAAACAATAAGATGGGAGAGTTAGAATATATAGCACTAAATGAGAGGTTAGATATGATTGCACTCTCAGAGACATGGTGGAAGGAGGATAACCAGTGGGACACTGTGATACCTGGATACAAACTATATCGTAATGATAGAGCTGATCAAATTGGTGGAGGGGTTTGCGCTCTATGTTAGAGAGGGCATTGAGTCAGAAAGGATGAAAGTTTTGCAGGGAACAAAATTTGCTGTAGAATCTCTATGGATTGAAATTCCATTTATGAAGGGGAAGGTGATGGCAGTGGGAGTATACTATCGACCGTCTGGCCAGAATGAACAAATGGATGATGAAATGCTCAAAGAAATCAAGGAAGCTAACAAAAGTCACAACAGAGTAGTAATAATGGGTGATTTCAATTACCCCAGTATCGACTGGGTCAGTGTCACAGCAGGACAAGCTAAAGAGATAAAGTTTCTAGATGGAATAAATGACTGCTTCTTGGAGCAGCTGGTTCATGAACCGACCAGAGGGGAAGCCATACTGGACCTAGTCCTTAGTGGAACGCCAGATCTGGTGCAAGAAATAAGGGTGTTGGGACCACTTGGCAATAGTGATCATAGTATGATCATGTTTGATTTAATTAGTGGAGGACAGATAGTAAAGGCATCCACAGTACTACCTTTTAACTTTCAAAAGGGAGACTATGATAGGATGAGGAATATAGTTAGGAAAAAACTAAAAGGAGCGGTTCCAATGGTTAAAGACTTACAGCAAGCTTGGGGTTATTTAAAAATACTATCCTCGAAGCCCAGACCAGCTGTATTCCACGCATTAAGAAAAGTGGAAGAAAGTCCAAAAAACTGCCAGCATGGTTTAAAGGTGAGGTCAGAGAGGCTGTTGCTGCCAAAATAGCAACCTTCAGGAAATGGAAAAAAGAGCCAAACGATGAAAACTGGAAACAGCACAAGCACTGGCAAGTTAAATGCAAAGCATTGATAAGGCAGGCAAAGCGGGAATTTGAGAAGAAACTTGCTACGGAAGCAAAAACACGAAATAAAGACTTTTTCAAGTACATTCGTAGCAAAAGGCCTGTGAGAGAGTCAATTGGACCATTAGATGATAGAGGGGTAAAAGGGGCAGTAAGAGGAAACAAGGCTATAGTAGAGAGATTGAATGAATTCTTTGCTTCGGTCTTTACTGAGGAAGATGTAGGGATGTTACCCAAGACTGAAGTGGTATTTAAAGGTGATACTGCAGAGGAATTGAGAGAAATATCGCTACACCGGGAAGATATATTACAACTATTTGATAAACTGAATAGTAGCAAATCACCTGGACCGGATGGTATACATCCCAGAGTGTTGAAAGAACTGAAATATGAGATTGCAGACCTGCTATTGGTAATCTGTGAACTTTCATTAAAATCATCTGTAATACCTGAAGATTGGAGGGTCGCCAACATAACACCAATTTTTAAAAAGGGTTCCAGGGGTGACCCAGGAAATTACAGACCGGTGAGCCTGACGTCAGTACCAGGGAAAATGGTAGAAACCATCATAAAGAACAAAATTACACAGCATGTAGATAGTCATGGCCTAATGGGAGACAGCCAACATGGCTTTAGACAAGGAAGATCTTGTCTTACTAATCTGATATGTTTTTTTGAAGGTGTGCATAAACAGGTAGACAAAGGTGAGTCGGTTGATATAGTGTATCTGGACTTTCAGAAAGCTTTTGACAAAGTCCCCCATCAGAGACTTTTGGCGAAGCTAAAAAGTCATGGGATAGGAGGCAGTGTGCTATTGTGGATCGGGAACTGGTTAAAAGAAAGAAAGCAGAGGGTAGGGCTAAATGGCCAATATTCCCAATGGAAAAAGGTGAATAGTGGAGTACCCCAGGGATCTGTACTGGGTCCGCTGCTTTTTGACATATTCATAAATTATCTGGAAAAGGGAATAACTAGTGAGATTATCAAATTTGCAGATGACACAAAACTGTTTAAAGTTGTTAAAACCCAAGAGGATTGCGGAAAACTGCAGGAGGATCTGGATAAATTGGAAGACTGGGCATCCAAATGGCAGATGAAATTTAATGTGGACAAGTGCAAAGTTATGCACCTAGGAAAGAACAACCCACACTATAGTTACACGATGCAAGGCTCCACATTAGAAACCACCACCCAGGAAAAAGATTTAGGAGTCATTGTGGATAACATGTTAAAACCCTCCGCCCAGTGTGCAGCAGCGGCCAAGAAAGCAAATAGAATGCTAGGTATCATAAGGAAAGGGATAGAGAATAAAACAAAGGATGTTATAATGCCTCTGTATCGCTCCATGGTACGACCGCACCTTGAATATTGTGTGCAATTCTGGTCACCGTATCTTAAAAAGGACATAGCGTTATTAGAAAAAGTACAGAGAAGAGCCACCAAATTGGTGAAGGGGATGGAAGGCTACTCCTATGAAGAGAGGCTAAGAAGGTTAGGGCTTCTTAGCCTGGAGAAGAGACGGCTGAGGGGAGATATGATAGAGGTCTATAAATTAATGAATGGAGTGGAACGGATAAACGTGGATCAATTGTTTACGCTATCAGAGTATATAAAGACTAGGGGACATGTAATGAAGCTACAGGGTAAACTATTTAAGACAAATAAGAGAAAATATTTTTTCACTCTGGAATCTGTTACCGGAGGATGTAGTAAGGGCTGTTAGTATAGCTGGGTTTAAAAAAGGTTTGGACAAGTTCCTGGAGGAAAGGTCCATAAACCACTATTAAAAAGGGACCCAGGATATCAATGCTTGACCCGGTACAAGCATTGTGGAACCTGTGTCTTTGGGGATATTGCTAGGTACGTATAACCTAGATTGGCCACTGTTGGAAACAGGATACTGGGCTTGATGGACCTCGGTCTGACCCAGTATGGCATGTCTTATGTTGTTATGTTCTAGTACACTGCCTCCTATCCCATGACTTTTTAATTTTGACAAGAGTCTCATGAGGGAGCTTATCAAAGACTTCCCAAAAATGCAGATACATTGTATGAACTTGCTCATCTTTATCTACCTGTTTGTTCACACTTCAAAAAATATAACAGATTAGTAAGACCAGATCTTCCTTGACTAAATCCATGTTGGCTTTCTCCCATTAAACCATGGCTATCTACATGTTCAGTAATTTTATTCTTTATAATGGTTTCTAATTTTGTCCAGTACTGACATCAGGCTCACCGGCATAATTGAAATCATCCATGTTGTATCTTTTGTCCCCTGATTTCTTTGAGCACTTCATCACCCATCTGTTGAATCTGGCCAGGCAGATTGCTTTCCCCTTCCCCTTCCCCTTTTTATATGGAATTTCTATCCATAAAGGTTCTGCAGTGTGTTTTGTTCCTTGCAAATGTGTCACTCAATGCCCTCTGTAATGTAGAGCACAAGTAAATAGTTACTGTTTATTATCCAAGTTGGTTCTCCTGTTAACTGTAAACTCAGACTTATGTACCCAGTCTGATTGTTATGTCCCATGTAAACCACGCTGATGCTGAATAGTGCGGTATAGAACAAATTGTTGGAGGGGTTATTTTTATTTATTTATTACAATTTCATCTATCCTATCATTGCAATATAGTTTGTACCCAGGTATCACAGTGTCCCTTTGGTTGTCCTTCTTCACCAGGTCATAAGAACATAAGATATGCCATATTGGGTCCATCAAGTCCAGTATCCTGTTTCCAACAGTGGCCAATCTACGTCTCTGAGATACCAATCATATCTAACCTCTCATTTAGTGTGTTATATTCTAACTCTCCCATCTTATTTTGTAGACCTCTAGCGTTTGCATACAGGCATTTTAAAGATTTGTATTTTATTCATATTAACAATCTGGATATCAGTTTGCAAGGGTAATTTGGAATCTTTCAGCTCTGTCTGCTCTGTACTTAAAGGCATCTGGGTTACTTTTATCTTTATTGGAACCTCCCTGTTGGGATGCCTTAACTTGGATTCTGTATATTGTTTGGGAACCTTCCAGGTACTTGTGACCTGAATTGGCTCTTTCTGGAAACAGGATACTGGGTTTGATGGACCCTTGATCTGACCCAGTATGACATATCTTATGTTCTTATGTTTTATTGGTACTGAACAAACTGTAGCAGTTTCTTCTCTGTCAGTGTGAAGGCAGGAAGGTAAAGGGGGGGGGGGGAAACATCCGAGGGTGTGATACGTTCAGGGGCGGCCAAAGGGGGGTGCGGGGCCATGTGCAGAGACTCGGTGTGGGGCATCATTTGCATAAGAGGCCTCATTTGCATAAATATTTGCATAGTGTTACCATACACTAGCTTTTAGTAAACATGCCTCTTAATGAGTGTATGGATAAAGAAAGACTAAAAGATTTCTACATTACTATAATCCAGTGCCAACCGCCAGACACATTAGGAACTACTACAAACACTGCTCATTTAGAACCCATAGCAAACCCGCCGTATCGTAACAGCACTACCAGGACTCACAAAGCACCAGACCCTACCTATCAAAAGGCAACACTGCAAATATTAAACCAATAAATTTCAGAGAATAACAATACATGACCTACTGGGGAAAGAGAACCAGTGGCAATGTCAAATAGGAATTACATAAACAGAATACCTCAGCTCAGTTACACATGCAGAACATAGACCATCACCAAACAAGGAATCACAATTTAGAAACAGGAAGACAATAATTAAACTGGGAACCCCAAAAGCCAAACTTGGAATGTACAACAATACTGTAGAAATGAAACTATAAATTAATTTCCTCTTGTACTAAACAAAGCGCAGACGTTAATGATGCATATTTCCCAGAGCTGACATATTCCAGTTAATAAATTCAAAATAAAGAGAGATTTTTCTACCTTTTGTGCATTTCTTTTTCAGTTGCAATTGCTCCAGCCACTTTCTTCTGGTTTCTTGGAGTCTTCTGCTAACTCTCCATCTTCTGCTGTCCATTTGTCCTTTCTTCTCTCTTCTAGTTTTTTTTCCATTCTCTCTCTACATCTGCTTTAACATACTGTTCTTTCTCCTTTTGCTCTTTCCTCATTCCTATTCCATCCACTCAAATTTTACCCCTCCATCCTCAATCCCCACTTACTCTCCCAATACCTGACCAATTGTAAATTTTTCTTCCCTCCCCCGCAAAATGTTTTCCCCTCTCCATTTCACTCTCCCAGCCCCATCCCATTCTAATCCTCCCCCAACATCAGCTCCCTTCTAGTTCCAGCCCCACCCAGCATCCGCTCCCTTCTAGTCCCCCGCATCAGCCCATTTCCAGTCCTAGCTTCCCCATCCATTTCCAGTCCTATCCAAGTCCCTTCATCAGCTCATTTCCAATCCCAGCCCCAACATCAGCCCATTTCTAGTCCTTTCCTAGCCCCACCATCAGCCCATGTCAAATCTTATCTCCCCTCCACTCAGCCCATTTCCAATCCAAGCCCCTGCATGAGCTTACTTCCAGTTCTAGCCCCACCATGAGTCCATTTCAATCCAAGCCCCCATCACAGCCCATTTCCAATCTTAGCTCCCCCAGCAGCCCATTTCCAGTCCTATCCTAGCCCCTCCATCAGCCCATTTCCAGTCCTAGCTCCCTCCACTCACAGCCCATTTCCATTCCAAGCCCCCTCCCCATCAGCTATTTGCAGTTCAAGCCTTCCCTTCGACCCAGCCCATTTCCAGTCTTAGCCCCCCATAGCCCATTACCAGTCCTAACCCCCCCATCAGCCCACAGCCCATTACCAGTCCTAACCCCATCAGCCCACCTCAAGTCATAAGAACATAAGAACATAAGACATGCCATACTGGGTCAGACCGAGGTCCATCAAGCCCAGTATCCTGTTTCCAACAGTGGCCAATCTAGGTCATACGTACCTAGCAATATCCCCAAAAGACACAGGTTCCACAATGCTTGTACTGGGTCAAGCATTGATATCCTGGGTCCCTTTTTAATAGTGGTTTATGGACCTTTCCTCCAGGAACTTGTCCAAACCTTTTTTAAACCCAGCTATACTAACAGCCCTTACTACATCCTCCGGTAACAGATTCCAGAGTTTGATTACACGTTGAGTGAAAAAATATTTTCTCTTATTTGTCTTAAATAGTTTACCCTGTAGCTTCATTACATGTCCCCTAGTCTTTCTATATTCTGATAGCGTAAACAATTGATCCACGTTTATCCGTTCCACTCCATTCATTAATTTATAGACCTCTATCATATCTCCCCTCAGCCGTCTCTTTTCCAGGTTAAAGAGCCCTAACCTTTTTAGCCTCTCTTCATAGGAGTAGCCTTCCATCCCCTTCACCAATTTGGTGGCTCTTCTCTGTACTTTTTCTAATAACGCTATGTCCTTTTTAAGATACGGTGACCAGAATTGCACACAATATTCAAGGTGCGGTCGTACCATGGAGCGATACAGAGGCATTATAATATCCTTTGTTTTATTCTCCATCCCTTTCCTTATGATACCTAGCATTCTATTTGCTTTCTTGGCCGCCGCTGCACACTGGGCGGAGGGTTTTAACATGTTATCCACGATGACTCCTAAATCCTTTTCCTGGGAGGTGGTTTCTAATGTGGAGCCTTGCATCGTGTAACTATAGTGTGGGTTGTTCTTTCCTAGGTGCATAACTTTGCATTTGTCCACATTAAATTTCATCTGCCATTTGGATGCCCAGTCTTCCAATTTATCCAGATCCTCCTGCAGTTTTCCACAATCCTCTTGGGTTTTAACAACTTTAAACAGTTTTGTGTCATCTGCAAATTTGATAACCTCACTAGTTATTCCCTTTTCCAGGTCATTTATGAATATGTCAAAAAGTAGCGGACCCAGTACAGATCCCTGGGGTACTCCACTATTCACTTTTTTCCATTGGGAATATTGGCCATTTAGCCCTACCCTCTGCTTTCTATCTTTTAACCAGTTCCCGATCCACAATAGTACACTGCCTCCTATCCCATGACTTTTTAGCTTCGCCAAAAGTCTCTGATGGGGGACCTTGTCAAAGGCTTTTTGGAAGTCCAGATACACTATATTAACTGACTCACCTTTGTCTACCTGTTTATGCACACCTTCAAAAAAACATATCAGATTAGTAAGACAAGATCTTCCTTGTCTAAAGCCATGTTGGCTGTCTCCCATTAGGCCATGACTATCTTCATGCTGTGTAATTTTGTTCTTTATGATGGTTTCTACCATTTTCCCTGGTACTGACGTCAGGCTCACCGGTCTGTAATTTCCTGGGTCACCCCTGGAACCCTTTTAAAAATTGGTGTTACGTTGGCGACCCTCCAATCTTCAGGTATTACAGATGATTTTAATGAAAGTTCACAGATTACCAATAGCAGGTCTGCAATCTCATATTTCAGTTCTTTCAACACTCTGGGATGTATACCATCCGGTCCAGGTGATTTGCTACTATTCAGTTTATCAAATAGTTGTAATATATCTTCCCGGTGTAGTGATATTTCTCTCAATTCCTCTGCAGTATCACCTTTAAATACCACTTCAGTCTTGGGTAACATCCCTACATCTTCCTCAGTAAAGACCAAAGCAAAGAATTCATTCAGTGTCTCCGCTATAGCCTTGTCTCCTCTTACTGCCCCTTTTACCCCTCTATCATCTAATGGTCCAATTGACTCTCTCACAGGCCTTTTGCTACGAATGTACTTGAAAAAGTCTTTATTTCGTGTTTTTGCTTCCGTAGCAAGTTTCTTCTCAAATTCCCGCTTTGCCTGCTTTATCAATGCTCCTGTGTCCTCCCCCCATAGCCCATTACCAGTCCTAACCACCCTCCCCCCATCAGCTCAGGGAAAATTTTAAAAAACAAAAAAAAGCTGGCTGGCCACGAAGGGAGACTTTCTCCCTTGCGGCTCTGTTAAGCCCGCCGGGGCTGATGGGATTTCCCATCAGCCCCGGCAGGCTTAACAGAGCCACGAGGGAAAAACTCTCCCTTCGCGGCTCTGAAAGCCGTTGCGGAGAGGGAGACTCGATTCTGCTGCTGCCACGGCAGCACCCAACTTTTTTTTAAATTTATTTTTTAATTTTACATTTACTTTTAAAGCAGAATGTTGTTTGCGCGGGGCCCTGTGCAAAAAACATTCTCGCTCAATGGACGGGCCGGCCCAGGATACATTCTTCATGCATATTTAGCGGTAAAGGCAGGATGGTCAGCATGCAAAGGATAGCAGCTATTCTGGATTCTCTTCCAGCCATGGGATAGTTACCTTGTCTAATAGCAGGTATTGTGAGCTTCTAGAAGAGCAAAAGTAGTCAAAGCCCTTTACAATAAGGACAGATTCCTGATGTGTCAGGCCCTGAGAAAAGAATTTAGGACATCTATTGTGTAAGCAGAAGCACTGCTTGCTAAAAATGGAAATGGAATCTCTTTGTTACAGGAAGTGATATCTACAGGGACCTTGGGGGCTGTTTATCCTCTGTGGTGTTATTGGACAAGTGACCAAAGTGCACAGGTTATTATCAGAGTAATTCCCAAAGCCATTTCTGCAGAAAATCATTGGAATTGTTCTGAAATTGCCAGGACCTTCTGTACATAAAGTCATTCCACCATATATTGTTTCCTACAGCCAGCAAAGATATTCCCTGGGGACAGATTTCAGGTGCATCCTTTTTGAAAATCTTCTGCATACTAGACAGCAGGTATAAATGTACTGTGAGTCTTTTTGGCAGGATTATTTTCAAAAGCAAAGTAACAAGCGTTCACTTTGAAAATTGGTGTAACATATGCAGACTTTTCAGGGTAACTTTTAGAACAGGTCGCCAATAGTAGCAGGGCTAATAGAGACCTACTTATTTATTTATTTAACAATTTTTTCTATGCCGCCTTTTCATTTAATCAAGGTGGTTTACGTTAACTTCAGCTTTTACAAAGAAACTTGCAAATGTAAACAGTAACTTCAAAACTTCAAAAACTTACAGTCTCTTGTGGCATCATACTTCAAGATTTAAATAATCTGATAAGAGTTTTTATGTAACTGAAGGGGAGGGTTAGATGGGAGCCTTGTAGCCTGATTTGTAAAGAGACATAAGCGCTTGCTTGGGAGCAGGCATAATGCTATAAAATACATATGCTTACACTTTCCTAAAATATGTGCGTAGCTTATGACTCCTCCCAAACTTGCCTGTGTAAGGCCACAGAAAAGAAAGCATTGCCTTGATTTGTGTAACCCTTGCAGTCATTTTATAAAACCCTCTTGCACGCAGAAAACAGGGTTTTACTGTTAACAAAGTTCATAAAATTACCCCCTTTATGCACAGATGAGGTGACCCGTTGCAAAACTATTTTTGGGATATTAATTTTGCAGTGAAACCCATGAAATATTATTTTCACGCATGTCTGCTTATTTTTTTAAGTGTTCTAATTGAAATTCTAAACAATAAGGAGCATGTCCTGAGCTCCTGCAGTCGCATTGTTCAGAATCTTTCCGCCAGCTGTTAGTAAGTCTTCATTTGCCAGAATTCCTGAAACTTATCCTGCGAAACAAACTACCCAAAATGAAATCCATGCCCTGGTTTAGCTTAACTAAATTCTACAGCAGCCTGTGCCATTGTACATAACCCTCATTCAGAAGAGACGTTGCTTCCCTTCCAGTCATATGGTAAAATATCACATTTGCTCACTGTGTGTCACTAATGTGATTAAGCCTACAGCACCTGCCAGCGTGCTGTCAGGCTCTCATAAAACACCAGCACACAGGGTGAGAATATAGTTACATCAGCCGCGTACTGTGCAGACAGATGACAGGGGTTAGTTTCCACTGGATAGTAATTCCTTATTACAACAGAAGGGGATAAACCGCACCCCTGCCCTTGTACCTGGCCAGGCTAAACTGCACCCCACCTGTAGCACCCACATCTCTGCACTGGTACCCAGCTGTGAAATGGATGGAGGGGAGGTTCCTGGATGATGACTGAATTTTAGTGTCGCAAATATTTAGCAGTGACATGGAACAGCTGCAGAACTCATTCTGCCTTGGGACTGAAGATGCATTTTCAATTCTTATCACAGAAGCACGCTTCCTAGAAATTACACCCCAGTTTTCAGTTTCAGAAGGTGAAGGTAACTTGTCAGACATCAGCTAATGGCCTTCTGCATGAAATCTAATAACCCAAATATATCTTTTCACTCACCTGGGATGCTCAGCTCTGGGCTTGTCTGTTTCATTGTTTATGGCATCTAATAGCTAACCATAATTTGGTTTTCTAATTTTTTGTTGTGACCTGTTCTAATGGTCATGGGTTAAGCATTATGTCAAATATCACATGAAGTTGGAGCCAGTGGGAAGTGGCTGATCTAGAACCAACGACAGAATGTGTTAAAATGCAGTAATTACATTCTGATTAAACAATACTTATTTTGGTGATTTTTTTTTCTAGCTAAAAAGGTGCCGGTACTCGCATACAGGGTTGTCCTAAAGGGGTGAGGTTATCACTGGGGGACTTGTCCCCCACAGTAGTCCTCATCACCCCTAGCCGGCCACGTTGTCTATGAAAAGGCAGCAGTGGAAATATTACACCAGTTTCTAGAGCATGGTTCTTCCTGGGAAAAGATCAAGCCAGACAGACGGAAATTACCATACATAGTGACATAGTATATGACGGAAGATAAACATCTGCATGGTCCATCTAGTCTGCCCAGCAAGTTGGCAAGAGTAGGTTCACCTGCCGCTCCCTTCAGGTCCCCCCCCCCCATGCCTTTGTTTAGGGGTGTACCCACCACTCCATGCAGGTCACCCCTATTTGTTGAAGTTTAAGAGATAGTTTGTTTTGATTTTATCCTGTTATCTGTCCCTTGCCATTTTGAATTCTGTCACTGTATTTGCTCCCACCACTTCCATTGGGGAGGACACTCCAAGCATCCATCACCCTTTCAGTGAAAAAGTATTTCCTGACATTGCCTTTCAGTTTACCCCCTTTCAGCTTCATGCTATGCCCTCTAGTTTTACAGCTTCCCCATCTCTGAAAAAGGTTTGTTTGTTCAGGTCTTTATCTGCTGTCATGTACTATGTTACTATGTTACTATTAATACTCTTTAAGTATTTAAAGGTCTGTTTCATATCTCTCCTGACCCGACTCTCCTCTCCTCTAGCATATACATATTTAGATCTTCGAGTCTCTTCTCATACGTCTTCTGGCGCAGGCTCCAAATCATTTTTGTTGCCTTCCTCTGAACAGTTTCCAATCTTTTTATATCCTTTGTGAGATAAGGTCTCCAAATCTGAACACAGTATTCTCCGGGAACAAGCAGGAAGTCAGTCCTCACATATAGGTGACATCAGCGCCGATGGAGCCCTCATTGAAGCATCCCCCCAGCTTTCAAAGAAAGCCTTTGGGAGATGCCACCATGTATGCGTGGTCCCATTCCCGCCCAAGGGTGCCATCTTGCTCAGTCTCCTTTGTTCCGCGGAGCCCTTCGGACGTCCGTCTGGCTTGTCCCTGGAAAAAGTTGATTTTTCTCTCTGGGTTTTCATACTCACCTCCGGTATTGCACCGGTACTCTCCCCGCCACCTGACCTCATTGCCTCTGTGTCGAGTTCGGGTCTATTTTTATAGTTTTCATTCTTCTCTTTTCTTTTGGCATCTTCACGCCTTTTTTCCAACTGGCAGCCCGGAGAATCTTCAACCTCACAGGGGTACTTTTTTCCTCCATGGCTACCAGTGGCTTTAAGAAGTGTGATTGGTGCTCTAAAATTATGTCCTTAACCGACACACACGACTGCTGTCTCCACTGCCTCGAGCCAGATCACGACCCAGGAGCCTGCAGTCTCTGCAAAAGGATGTATGGAGCTGCCAGCAGCAGCACGACAAGTTTTTCTCCAAGTCTCCATGCCTCCGACGGCCAGGGCCTCGTCTGAGGCCTTGACGCCTTGGGCAGAGCCCTCTGAATCCAAGCCCTGTTGTGGGTCCTCAGAAAGGATGTCTCCCTTGAGGGAACCCAGGAAGAAGAAGAAACCCTTGAATGTGATGTCTTTGGACAATTCCGACTGGCCGGGTGCCCCCCAGGCCCAGTCCCGCAGTCCGAGGTGCTCGTATGAGGCTTCGGAGGAGGAGCAGCCTACAAAGGTCCACCGAAAGAACTCTACCTCGGACTGACCTCGGTTCCCAGACTCCATCCTCATCGAGGATTCCCCTTCGGGGGAGCCGGCGCCGGGCCCAAGTCCCTTGGTGTCCGCACCGAAGGCTGTGGAGCCTTCTGGCCTAGAGTCCAGAATGGTGGCCCTGGAGCTTAGTTTGTCTGCCTTCATGGACCAGCAGCGGGTGCTGTTGTCCGGCATGACTAGTTCATCTGTCTTCGAAGTCCAAGATGTCGCAGGAGGCCGAGCCAATCCTTGAGGTCCTTCAGCCTCGAGTTGATCCTCGGCCGAGGTTGCAATCTGAGTCCTGCTCAATGGGGCCACGATCCTCCCTGGCAGGTATGCCGGGCACTGGTTGCAGAGCATCGGGAGCCCTGAGGCCCGCTGAGCAGCCCTCCTACAGGTCCTCACCTAACAACTCCAAGTGGGTTACGTAGGATGAGGAGTCCCCCGATACCCATCGCCATCACAATGTCCCATCCGACTCTCCTGTCTTAGAGCCCAATCGGCAGTCCCCGTTGGAGGATATGGACTTCCTTGATTTCGTCCAGTCTATGTCAAAGAACCTGGCGTTCCCTACTGAGTCAGAGAAGATCCTCAGGTGGATGAGTTGGAAATACTCCAGTACGATGCTCCTCCGTGGGAATCGCTCACTGTGCCCATTCCTCCCATCCTGGAACAGCTGATGCTCCGGATGTGGGAGATACTGGCGTCGGTACCAGTGGTGAGCAAATGGCTCAACTCGATGTATCGAGTCTGCCAGAGCCCAGTCTTCCAAAAGTCACAGCTTCCATGGTGGTGGAGTCGACCATGCATCAGCTGAAAAGCCAGAAGACTCACTTCTCGGTGCCCCCCGTCAGGGAGGCCCACACCTTGGATGCCCTCGGCAGAAAGTGGGGGTTGGGACTACCAGAGCTCAGTGCTCATCCGCCGCATCCAGGTCTGCCAGCAGTACATGGGCATGTACCTGAGAGACGTGGTGAAGGAGCTCTCCGGGTTCTCTCGGCTGGTCTCTCAGAGGAACCCTTGCAGTGGTTCAAGAACCTGGCCAAGGCAATCTGTGAGTGCTCCAAATTCATGTCTCGAGCAGCCTATGACTGGTGGCTTGAGTAGCGGTGGAGGACAGTGGTGCACAATGTCAGGCTTGGCTATAGTCGTGTGACCTTGAGCAATGGTTCATGACAAATTGGTCAATGTGCCATGCCAAGGAGATGACCTCCTTGGCAAACCCCCATGGCTGACTAGGCTGCCAAGCTGGAGACCGAGTTCATGACGAGGACCAGGCTCTCCAAAAAGACCATTGCTCCTCCCCAATGGAAGGGCTTGGGTAAAAAGTCCTTCTACCCAAGATGTTCCGGGAGAAAGCGTAGTTACTCACCTATAAGAGGTGTTCTCCGGGGACAGCAGGAATCGGTCCTCACGACACTCCCTTCTACCCTTGGAGTTGCTCCTTTACCATCTTTATTTTTGCTGTCTTTTAGCTATGTCATCTGACTGAGCAAGGTGGCATCCTTGGGTGGGAAGAGGACCCCGCATGCGTGGTGGCATCTCCCAAAAACTTTCTTTGAAAGCTGGTGGAGATGCTTCCATGAGGGCTCTGTCGGCATCAACATCACCCATATGTGAGGATTGATTCCTGCTGTCCCCGGAGGACACCTGTTACAGGTGAGTAACTATGCTTTTTCAAGTGAGGCCTCACCAGTGACTTTTACAGTGGCATTAATGCCTCCTCCTTTCTGCTGGTTAGCCCAGCATCCTTCTGGCTTTAGCCTTGTCACACTGTTTTGCCACCTTAAGATCCTCAGAAACAATCACTCTGAGGTCCTTCTACTGGTCTGTGCACACCAACCTATTATCCCCTATCGCATACAATTCCCTTGGATTTCTGCAGCCCACGTGCATGACACTGCACTTCTTCACATTAAATCTTAACTGCCAAGCATTTGACCATTCTTCCAGCTTTCGTAGGTCTTTCCTCATGTTATCCAGTCCCTCAGGGAAGTCCACTCTGTTGCAATTTTTTGTGTCATCTGCAAAAAAAGACACACTTCCATTCACCCCTAAAACAAAGACATGGAGAGGGGTGGTCTGCATGGAGCGGCAGGTGCACCTACTCTTGCCATCTTACTGGGCATACTAGATGGATCATACTGGTCTTTATCTGCTGTCATTTGCTATGTTACTATGTTACTATCCTGGGATGAAAACCATCTGGTCCCATGACCTTGTTCACTTTCAGGTCACTTTGTACCTTCATCAGGAAATACTTTTTCACTGAAAGGGTGGTGGATGCTTGGAATGCCCTCCCAATGGAAGTGGTGGGAGCAAACACAGTGACAGAATTCAAAATGGCATGGGACAGATATAGTGGATCCCTTTATAGCAGCAGGATAAAATCAAAATAAGCATAACTATCTCCTATATCTGAACAAATAGGGGTGACCTACACAGAGTGGTGGGCACACCCCTAAACAAAGGCATAGGGAGAGGTGACCTGCATGGAGCGGCAAGTGCACCTACTCTTGCCGCCTTGCTGGGCAGACTAGGTGGACCATGCTGGTCTCTATCTGCCGTCATATACTGCAGTATGTTACTAGGTTACAGGTGGTCCTTCTCCAGGATTTTCTTTAGTAAAACAGAACCAAAGTATTTGTTTAGCTTTTTTGCTTTTTCAATGTCACTTTCCACGAATCTGTTCTTGGCACCTTTTGAGTCTTGTAATTCCACCGCTGATCTTTCTCTTCTCCTGAATACACCTGAAAAAGGTTTTGTCATTCCAAAGTAGAAAGACTGGGAACACGTAATATATCTACAATTTCGCATATTTAAGACTAATAGGAGAAAATCTTTTTTTTGCTGATCACGTAATCAAACTTTGTAATTCCTTGTCCGAGGATGTAGTAAAGGCTGTTAGTGTAACTGGGTTTAAAAGAAGTTTGGACAAGTTCCTACAGGAAAAGTCCATAAACCATTATTAAAGTGGACCGGGGAAATCCACTGCTTACTCCTGAACAAGCAGCATGGAATCGGTCTACCTTTTGGTAACCTGGCAGGTACTTGTGGCCTGGATTGGCTACTCTTGGAAACAGGATACTGGGCTTGATGGACCTTGGTCTGACGCAGTGTGTTAAATCTTGTGTTCAGTATTGGACTCGGCCTTTGTTTTGGCCATGAGCTGAAGGCCTTTAAGCTGAGATTGAGAACTTGATGTAACGATTATTAAAAAAGAAGATGAAACCACCTGCAAAAAATAAATAAATAAAATCTCTAAAATCATAGCAAAATGCAGAGGATGATAAATTGGGTGAGACTGGGAGGCTTAATAGTGAGCAATGCATGGTAATAATCAAATTTACAGAGATTGCCTGGCCTGATGTCATTCTGATTAGAAGCCAGGTCTCATCCGCAGAAATGTTTTATTAAAGTGCTTATTTCTATTATGAGCTGTGACTGCTAAAGGAATGGAGCCCGGGGTCTCAGAAGAAGGAAATGTGTGCTGCTAAGCAGGTAGAAGGGAAGTAATGAGTGTTTTCCGTGTTGAGCATATTTTGAACAGATCTTACACCTAGCTGCCGATATTCCTAATTACATGGCAGTCAGCTGGGGCCAGAGAGGATATAGATTAGCTGGACGTGTCACTCCTCTGAATTTTGTAACCCAGTATTTGTCTGTAGGTTTCATTTATTCAGATTATATTTCTCGCAATATTTCAGTCGATAAAAGTATGTGGTTAGGACTCCTTCACAAATTGATGGTGTTTGTTCTAATTAAATTCTAAGGTTCCTTCTTTCTTCCAATTGTCAGCATGCAGTTGTTGAAGGGGATAGAGGTCAGAAGGTCTGTAGCAACCAGGACTGAGAGCCTTATAGAGTAGCACTGGATCAGAGCTTAACTATCCTTTTACACCCCCCCCCCGGCCCCCTCCCCCCCCCCCGCCCCATCCCCCCCCCCCCCGCGAGCAAGCTTCGCAATATAGTGCTTTAGTTTTATGATAAGATTTTCTGTACCGCCTTTCACAGTAAAGGAAAGCAGCAATTCCTAATAGAACCAGAAGTGTTTACAGCACTTGATATCCACAGATATCCCTACATCTTGGCTTCTTCTTCGGTCTTAAGTTTGCCTTTTTATTTTTATTAGTCACTGTGTCCTTACTGCCTGCTCTCCTCTTTCCGAAGAGACGGTGAGATTTCTGTGGATTCTTGCTTTAGAATCTAGATTGATATTCTAATTATCATTTGCCATATTATTGCCATGCTTACAAATTATGCTGAAAAGAAACTCCTTAGGCATAGGTGGTAGTCATGTGCCAGAGAAAAATAATTATTTAGCAGTGATGTCACCAAACTGCATTGCATATATGCACTCTGGTTTTATTTCATTGCAGTGCAGTAGCTGCTCTCTGTATGTGTCAGTGCTTCGTCCCTTCCGTGTCATGGACACCTGGACATGCGTAAGTCCAGCTCCTTCTGATTTGTAGTATACCAGTGAACTGATCAATAATAAGCTAATATTTGCAAGAAATGACAAATATTAGCTTGTCTACAAGCTAAGCTTGAAATCCACACAAATCTCTAAACACTAGGGGCTTCATCTTGCTATAGCTCTTTCACCTTTGCGTTGTCTCTTGAAATGCATAAAATCAAGTGTTTTAATGTCTACTATTGTATCTCACCTAGAGCTCCTTCCAAAATAGGTGACTTACAATTTAAATTGAAGAAGTGGGAAAGCACATAAAGGAGAATTCCAAGACCTATGCCAAGACTTGGCTCTTTCTTTGTCCCAAGAGAGACTCCTTGAGTCCATGCCAGCTCCTTTCTTCGCAGGCACGGGGAAAGGAAGAAACCCTCGCTCCTTTCCTTGCAACGGTGGTTGAGTGCTTCTGCCATCTTCACAGCGAGCAGCCCTTCGAGCAGTGTCCAGATCTCTCTCTGTCTCTGTCTCTCTAAATCTTAGTGTGTGAAAATGTTTTGCAGTTTTAAAACATAGCTCAAGCAGGTATGCAATGGCTGCACAATACAATATGCAAGACCCGTTGCTTGCCTGCATATGTAAAATGTGAGTTTTTAAGACAGCATGTAAGGTTGCAGAAGTTAATGGTACATTACATTAGAAATGCAGACAGAGCTCTGGAAGGCGTAAGTCAGGAAGAATGAATCTGTAGGTTGTGTGATGAAGGATGGTCTGCGTGAAAAACATGTTTTGAAACCTCGGGTTTATTCAGCTGTGCCCTCTTGACTGCTGATCTACTGACAGTGGCATAAGCTTTCTCCATGGTAATGTCTCATTGATGTCAACAACATGCAGGCAGGAGAGCATAAGGATACTCAAAATGAGTGGAGAACTGTTGAAATGAATTTACTGCATTTCGAGGGAATACAATGGAGGAAAGGATACGAAATAAAGTCCTGTTGAGATGATATAAAACAGTCAATGCAGGATATTGTGCACTTCTCCACTTCTTAGAGCAATTTGACATGGAAGCTGGAAATCTTTAGGAAATTTAAGCATCTGCATTAGGTCCACTGGGTCATTTCTTTAATGTGCTTCTTGGGTTTGTCCAGCTTCATTGCTTAGTCATAGTCAAATCTTTACATTATGCGACTTGTGCGCATTAGGGGTAATTTTATAACAGGACACCTATGTGAGAAATCCAAAAAGTGCCCATTTAATAGAAACCTATATAGCCTATTATGCTTGGCAAGGTTGAAGATAAGCAATGTGATGGATCAATACAATAAGAGCAGTTATAGAAGCCACTCACTCCAAAATTAGCCACCTGACTGAAGACGGAACACAGTTTAGGACAACTATCCACAGGGTTGCCATGAGTAGACATTGACTCGATAGCATTTAACACAACACATCTGTATGAGAGCATTCATGTAAACGGTTTTGTGTCAACTCACCATAAATGTATCATCTATCTCATTAAAAGACATGCACCATCCTAATGCATTGTACAGTCTTATAATGTAATATTAACAAATCATTTTGAGTCTTCAATATTCTGAAATATTATAAAAGCACTTATCTCATATAAAACTGTGTGTTGCGTTTCTTCTATACACAGAATATCATTCAGATTGCCTGTCAAAATCCTTCAAGTTGTCCGCCAACATGATGATATGTTTCAAATGCCACAAAGTTCTACTCCAGAAAGCTCTACTCTTCAACAGTCCAGCATTTATTTAATTGATTTTCATCTTCCACATGCTTTAGATGCTAAAGTGATTGCAATAAAACAATAAGCATGGTGATAGCAGTGGCCTGGTGACCAAGAGACCAGGGTTTGAGTCCCATTGGCACTCCTTCTGGACTTGGGCAAGTCACTTTACCCTTGATTGCCTTGGAAGAAAGGCCTGGCAATCTACTTCTGGTCACATCTTGCCAAGGAAACCCAGGGACTGCTGGGTCACCAGGAGTAAGCATTGACTAAACAGCTTGCATTGCATAGATCATTACAGCAGATCTAAAATCCATAAGGCTTCAACATTTAAAAGTTAATGTACTCATTCATATAAGGGACAACACTCAACTTCAGCATTTAAACCATCTGGTTCAACTGAATTTAAATAAAAAAAATCTGCTACTGTTTTCTCATATTCAATCTATGGTCTCGATTACCCACTTTGCATCAAAAGCCACATTAATGATCCACCATCTGATTTCTTCCACTTGGTTTGCAGCTTGCCATGCTGTGAGGGCTTATGTGCATCAGTGATGTTAAGCTATCAGTAGCATCTCCAGGAACAAGCAGGAATGAGTCTTCACATATGGGTATCGTCGGTACCGACGGAGCCTGCGCGGGAACGCTCCCCAGCGTCCAGTAAGAAAGCTTTTGGGAGCATCCCACAGTGCCTGCGCGCTGCCTTCCCGCCTTTCCTAACCGCCTCTCTCCAGTTCTTCTTTTCCGCGGAGCCAGCAGGTCGTGTTCCTGTCACTGCAGAAGAAGTTCTTTATTTTTTTCTTTATTTTTCTGTGTCGCATCTGCCTTTGACGTCAGACCGGTACTGCCGGTCTTTTCTTTTCTTTTCTTTCTTCTTCTTCTTAAAAAAAACCCCTTTATTCTTTCAGCTGTGCATTTTCAGTTTGGGCCTTAGGCCTAAATATTTTCTCCTCATGGAGAAGCCCGCTTCCGGGTTCAAAAAGTGCACAAAATGTGGCGGTGCTATTTCTGTCACCGACACCCATGATTGGTGTCTGAAATGTTTGGGTCCTGACCATTCCATCACGGATTGTGTGTCCTGCACCATGATGTCTAAAAGGGGTCGGCAGAACCGAGCAGCCAAGCTCAGTATCCTGTTTCCCTCTGATGCAGCCTCGGTGGCATCGACGTCTTCCAGGGCTGCTTCTTTCTCCCATGGATCTCAGGTAACCAAACATAAATCTAGCCAGTCCTCGAAGGGCAAATCTCCCTCCAAGCATCGAGATGCCTCTGGGCTTGCCCTCGAGGATTCCGCTCCGGCAAAATTACCCCGGCGGGAAGTTCCGGCTTCCAAAGCATTATCTATGGGGTCACAGGTTGACATCGATGGCACGGCCTCGACCGATCACCTGTTGCCGTGTTCTGGGGTACCGGTGGCCTCCACTGGTACTGACATCCAGACTCTGGTGGCGTCAATGGATCAGAAAATTCTGTCCATGCAGCGCAGCGCACCCTTACGGCATTTATGCAGGCTTCGACGCCTCCGGTACCGCAACAATCTCCGTTGCCGGCACCGTTCCCGGTGCCAGTACCTATTGCATTGACATCGGCTTCGGTGTCGGCTGCAATGGTACCCTGTCCTACGATGCCCATCGGTACCGAGCTGGTACCGCTTACTCCCGATGTCGATCCCACTCGGTACGCGTATCGGTCTTTACAGGAGCATCCAGACAGGCGATACTTCGATTCCTCCGAAGACTCTGATGAGTCGTAGGCTTCTGTCGATGCACCGGTGCTTCTTCCTCAGGAGTCTGATTCTCCAAAACGAAGAATGTCTCCTCCAGAGGACTTGTCTTTTCAAGACTTCATTAGGGAAGTGGCTAGAGGCCTCTCCATCACAGTGGCCTCTGAGTCAGAGCCTAGAGCCAAGCAATTAGATATTTTGCAATATCCTAAGGCTCCTAAGGAAGCAGCTACCTTACCTTTTCATGAGATTCAACATGATCTCATGTTGGGCATGTGGGAGACTCCTCTCACCACCTCTCCTCATTCTCGCAGGTTAGACACCGTGTCCCTCCCTGTCCTGGTTTTCATAAGACTCAGCTTCCTCACCACTCTGTTGTGGTTGAGTCTGCTATGAAGAAAATAAAGAGCGCAAAGAGACACTCATCTAACCCTCCAGGACGTGAATGCAGGACTCTAGATGCTTTTGGCCAAAGGATTTTCCAGGCCAATATGCTTGCTGCCAGAATCAACTCCTATAGTCTCTATATGGGGATGTTTCTAAAAGAAGTCACAGATCATCTGCAGACTTTAGCTCCTTTTATTTCAGAAGATAAAAGGCAGGAATTTCTCACTTGGCTCAAACATGCCCAAGATGTTTCCAAATTCTCCAACCGTGCAGCCTTTGACTCATTTGAGTGTGTAAGCAGAGCCTCGGCTATTGCCATAGGTGCACGCAGAATTGCTTGGTTACAAGCCTCTGATTTGGAACTCTGGGTCCAAGATGAGTTGGGAAACCTTCCTTGTACAGGTGAAAACCTGTTTGGCAGGGATTGGCAAGCAAAGGCCACTCAGATGGATGCTGAGAACTCTGCTTTGGATAGACTTTCAAAGTCTACCTCTGCCCCTGTTAAGAAAAGATTGTTCAAAAAGACATCTTTTTCTAAAAAGGGAAGATATTATCCTGCTCATGGGCAGACATCTTCTGCAGGTCGTTCTGCTGCAAAGTGTCAGCAACCACCTAAACAGGCCAAGTCAAAGGCTGCCAGGCCTACCACAGCCCAGCAGCCTCAACCTCCTCAGGGCCTTTGACTTGCAATTAGAGAACTTAGCCTTTCTAGCTCTGGGAAACCCAGAGCCCCTCACCATTCCAGGAAGGTTGACTTACTTTGCTCCCAGATGGGAGCAAATCACAGCAGAGCAATGGACCCTCTCCATCATAAAGGAAGGGTACAAGCTTCACTTCTTAAACCTTCCTCCTCACACCATGGTGAAACAATTCAATTCTCCAACATCTCTCCTCAACCTTCTAGGTCAGGAGATTGCTACCCTTCTTGCCCAAGGGGCAATAGAAGAAGTACCTCTTCTTCAACAGGGCTCAGGGTTCTACTCCCCTTATTTTCTTATCCCAAAGAAAACAGGGGGCTACAGACCCATATTAGATCTCAGAGAATTGAACAAGTTTCTATTCAAGGAGAAATTCAAAATGATTTCTCTAGGGGCTCTGCTTCCATACCTTCAGAGTCAGGATTGGCTTTGTTCTCTAGCTCTCAAGGATGCATACACCCATGTCCTCATCCATCCAACACACAGAAGGTTCCTTTTTCAAGGAAAGCACTACCAATACAGGGTGCTTCCTTTCGGTCTTGCCTCTGCACCAAGGGTGTTCACGAAATGCATGGCAGTAGTAGCTGCATTTCTCCGCACTCTAGGAATATTCGTATTCCCATATCTGGACGACTGGCTCATTCGAGCCCCATCCCAGTCAGAGGCCCAGACTTGTCTAACCTGCACAATGCGTATCCTTCAGTATTTGGGACTAGTAATAAACATCCCCAAATCCAATCTCACCCCTATTCAGTCTCTGGAGTTCATAGGGGCCTTGCTGGATACCACAACTGCAAGGGCCTATCTTCCTCAGGCCCGTTGCCTACATCTGGTGCAGTTAGCCTCCCAGATTCAGTTAAAGTCCCAATTAACTGCTCGAGAGATGTTACACTATTAGGCCACATGGCATCCACCGTGCATGTGGTTCCATATGCTCGCCTTCACATGAGGGCAGCTCAATTGACTTTGTCCACCCAATGGACTCAGGCATCAGGTTGCCTGTCAGACAAAATAGCAAACTCTAGTCGTCTATTTTGGTCTCTCCAGTGGTGGAAGTTCTCTCAAAGCCTGTTGCTGGGGTCCCCTTTTCAGCAACCGCTACCCCAAGCAACTCTCACAACAGATGCTTCTCCAAAGGGTTGGGGAGCTCATCTGCAAGATCTCTCCACCCAGGGCATCTGGTCTCCACAGGAGACTTCTCTGCATATCAATCTATTGGAACAGAGCAATATTCTTAGCTCTCAGAGTGTTCCATTCCCTGCTCAGCTACAGGACAGTCCTCATCCATACGGACAATCAAGTAGCCATGTTTTATGTAAACAAGCAGGGAGGGACTGGCTCTCTGTCGCTTTGCAACGAAGCTTTGCGACTGTGGGCTTTCGCCAGAGAGCATCACATCCATCTTCTGGCAGTATATCTTCCAGGTATTCAAAACTCTTGGGCGGACAGACTCAGTCGAGTTCTGCTCCCACACGAGTGGTCCCTCCACATGGACCAGGTAGCCAGGATTTTTCAAATTTGGGGAACCCCGGACATAGACCTCTTTGCAAGTCTGTGGAATGCCAAACTTCCTCGGTTCTGTTCCAGAATTCCGTGTCAGGGAGTTCAGGCCAAGGATGCCTTCCTCCTTCACTGGGGTCAAGACTTCCTTTATGCCTTTCCACCAATTCCCTTAATTCCCAAAACACTATTCAAGCTTCAGAGAGATTGAGGGACCATGATCCTCATAGCACCACATTGGCCATGCCAAGTGTGGTACCCTCTACTTCTTTATCTCTCTCAAGCTTCTTCCCCGGACTTAGGCTCTGCACCAGACCTTCTGTCTCAGGAAGAGGGAACATTGTGGCACCCAAACCCCCAGTCGCTTCATCTCAGGGCTTGGTTGCTGAGGGCCTAGACCTTCAAGATTTTCATCTCTCTCAACAAGTCGGGTTATTCATGCCTCTAGGAAGCCGCCTACTAGACGTTCCTATGCTTTCAAATGGAAAAGATTCACCATTTGGTGTTCAGAGAAGGGTCTAAACCCTCTTGCAATACCTCTGAATTCTCTACTAGAGTATCTCCTGCATCTATCCCATGCAGGCCTGAAAATGAATTCAGTAAGAGTCCATTTGAGTGCTGTTGCAGTGTCCCTCAAGCCTCTCAATGGACAACCTATCTCCTCTCACCCTCTTATAGCAAGATTCATGAGAGGCCTTCTTTTAACTAAACCTCCCATTAGACCACCTCCAGTGGCATGGGACTTAAACCTGGTTCTTGGCCAGCTTATGAAGCCATCCTTTGAACCTTTAGCCACCACCTCCTTGAAATTTCTTTCTTGGAAAGTTGTTTTTCTCATTGCAGTCACCTCAGCACACCGCATCAGTGAGTTGCAAGCTTTGGTGGCTAATCCACCTTATACAAGGTTCCTTCATGATAAGGTAGTCCTCAGGACCAATCCACACTTTATGCCTAAAGTGGTCTCGCCTTTTCATCTGAACCAGGAGGTATATTGACCTGTCTTTTTTCCAGGACCTCATGCATCAAATGCAGAGAGGAATCTTCATACCTTGGATTGTAAAAGAGCTCTCACTTTCTACTTACAAAGAACACAGCAACATAGAAAGTCTTCTCAACTCTTTGTTGCTTTTGATCCTTCTCATTTAGGACTTCCAGTCTCTAAGAGAACACTGTCCAGCTGGGTTACTCAGTGTATTTCTTTTGCCTACTAGAGAAAGAACATTTCTCTGGAGGGCCATGTCACAGCTCACAATGTGAGAGCCATGGCAGCCTCAATGGCTCATCTAAACTCGGTGTCCATCGACCAGATCTGTTGAGCGGCCACCTGGGCCTTGGTTCACACCTTCACAGCCCATTACTGTTTGGACAAGGACTCCCGCCGGGATGCCTCATTTGGTCAGGCTGTCCTCAAACACCTGTTCCATTCCTAATCAACTCCTACCCACCTACCCTGGTTGGATGCCAGAGATCCATGGGGGGGAAGTGGAGCCCTCTGCAAGGGCACACAACCATGGGGTCTCTCCCTGGCATCTGCAGCTAGGGAGTCCCCATATGTGAAGACTCATTCCTGCTTGTTCCTGGAGATAGCACAGTTACTTACCTGTAACAGGTGATCTCTGGGAACAGCAGGAATAAGTCTTCACAACCCACCCACCTCCCCTAGGAGTTGTATCTCTCTATCTATCTTTCCTTTCCTCTCTCTCTTTGTCTCAGCTTTAAAACTCGAACTGGAGAGAGGTGGTTGGGAAAGGTGGGAAGGCAGCGCGCAGGTGCTGTGGGATGCTCCCAAAAGCTTTCTTACTGGATGCTGGGGAGCGTTCCCACGCAGCCTCCGTTGGTACCGACGATACCCATATGTGAAGACTTATTCCTGCTGTTCCCAGAGATCACCTGTTACAGGTAAGTAACTGTGCTTTAGCTACTGGCAGGGTCTCCCAAGATATACAGGTCTCAGCTGAGATGCCAAACTAAGACAAACCACCCAAACAGCAGATTGGGATGTTGTTGTAAGCAGAAGGTCATATTTCTGTGACAAATGCAACAACACTGGAATTAACTGCACGGAAGAAAGGCTTGGCAAATCTACTTCTGTATCTTGCCTCGAAAACCCAATGGATAGTCACAAAACAAATTGCACTATAGTGCTGGAAGATGAGACCCCCAGGTTAGAAGGCACTCAAATGACTACTGGGGATGCGCTGAAGCTTCTCAGAGTAAAGCCAGCATTTATGATATGGTTGGATCTGCTGATGTAGCTGCGCATGAAAAGAGAGTCAGAAGTTGCAAAGATATCTTACATATTGGGACATGGAACGTATGAAGCATGGACCAAGGGAAGTTGGAGGTGGTTAAGAATGAAATGGAATGTGTACAAATCGATCTGTTGGGTGTCGGTGAACTGAAATGGACTGGCTTTGGGCATTTTGCATCTGATGATCATATGGTTTACTATGCTGGAAATGAAAGACAAAGGAGAAATGGTGTTGCATTTATAGTTAAGAAGAAACTTGCAAGAACTGTAATGAAATACAATGCAATTGGTGAACGCTTAATTTCTATTCATCTATGAGGAAAGTCCATCAATACAACTATAATTCATGTATATGCTCCAACAACAGCTGCAGAAGAGGAAGACTTTATTGAGGTCTATGAACAAGTACAAGCTGAAATTGACAGAACATGCAAACAGGATATCCTGATAGTCATGGGTGACTGGAATGCAAAAGTTGGCAACAAAGAAGAAGGCAAAGTGGTTGGAAAATATGGACTTGGCAACAGGAACAAAGCTGGAGAAAGACTGATAGAATTCTGCAAAACCAATGATCTGTTCATCTCAAACACCTTCTCCCAGCAACACAAACACTTTGTACAAGTGAACCTCACCCAATGGATTGTAGAGAAATCAAATTGACTACATCTGTGGAAGACAACTATGGAAGAGCTCGATAACATCAACAAAGACAAAACCTGGAGCTGACTGTGGTACAGATCACGTACTACTAGTATGCAAATTCAAGCTAAAGTTGGAAACGAGCAACCTATTCATGAATGTAGCAAAATATGACCTGGAGAATATACCACTGGAATTTAAAGACTGCTGAGAAATCGATTTGCTGCTTTAGATACAAATGACAGAGTTCCAGAAGAGTTATGGGATGACATCAATAAGATTGTATTGGAAGAAAGCGATAAGCCTCTACATAAGATGAAAAAGCAAAAACGGCCAAAATGGATGACCCGAAGAAACTCTGAAAATTGTCCAGAAATGCAGAGAAGCTAAAGCCAGAGGAGAAAGAGAGGCAATCACAGAAATCAACAGAAATTTCCAACATGCATCAAGACAGGACAAGGAAAAGTACTATAATGACACATGCAAGGAAATAGAAGCAGAAGCTATTAGAGGAAGAACAAGATTAGCTTTTCTAAAGCTATGAAGAGTTAAAGAAAAAATTCTAGCCTCTAATTGGAATGCTTCAAGATGGTCAAGGATCCATGTTGAATGATGCTGAGAAGATCAAGAAAAGGTGGAAAGAATATACAGTCATTATTCCATAAAGATCAAGTAGACCAACAACCATTTCAACCTATACCTTATGGCCAGGAGCCACTGGTGATGAAAGAAGTCTAAGCAACACTGAAAGCCTTATCAAAGAACAAAGCACCGGGCATTGATGGCATTCCCATTGAGTTATTACAGCAATCAGATGAAGCTGTTACCACCATACTTACAAGGCTCTGCCAGGAAATTTGGAAGACAAATTCATGGCCAACTGACTGGAAAAGATCTGTGTTTATACCAATACTGAAGAAAGGTGACCCGACTGACTGTGGGAATTATCACACAATCGCTCTGTTCCCATATGCCAGCAAGATTCTACTCAAGATCATTCAGCAGATACCACAACCATACTACTACTACTACTACTACTACTAAGCATTTATAAAGCGCTACCAGGTGCACACAGCGCTGTACAATGAAAACACAAAAAGACAGTCCCTGCTCAAAAGAGCTTACAATCTAAAAAGACAAAGCAAGAAAAGGAGTAGAAAAAAAAGATAAGAACAAGGGCAAAGAGATAAGAGCAGGCGAGACAGGAGAAAGGAAAGAGGAAGAAAGAAAGGTGAAATAAAAGAGGGGAAGGAAGTAGAACAGCAAAATCAAGAGCCAAAGGCAGAGGCGAAAAGATGAGCTTTTAACTTGAGTTTGAAGAGGGGCAAAGAAGATGCCTGATGTATAGACAAAGGAAATTTATTCCAAGCATAAGGAGCAGCAAGGTGAAAAGAGCGGAATCTGGAGTTGGCAGTAGAGGAGAAGGGCATAGCAAGAAGCAACTGGGAAGAAGAACAGAGTACACTAGGGGGGAAATAGGGAGAAACGAGGGAAGAAAGGTACTGAGGAGCCACAGAGTAAATGCACTTATAGGTCAAAAGGAGAAGCTTAAAGTGAATACGGAAATGGATAGGGAGCCAGTGAAGAGATCTGAGGAGAGGAGTGATGTGGGCAAAACGAGGCTGATGGAAAATCAAACGGGCAGCGGAGTGCTGAATAGACTGAAGAGGAAAGAGATGAGACTGAGGGAGACCAGCAAGAAGGAGGTTACAGTAATCCAGGCAGGAGGTGATTAGGGAAAGGTTGAGGGTTTTAGTAGTGAGCTCAGAGAGAAAGGGGCAGATTTTGCCAATGTTGAAGAGAAAGAAGCGACAGGTCTTAGCGATGAGTTGGATATGAGAGGAGAAAGAGAGCGAAGAGTCAAAAATAACACCCAAATTGTGAGCAGATGAAACAGGTTTGAGAACAGAGCCATCAACAGAGACTGAAAAAGAAGAAGGAGAAAGGGAAATTTTAGAAGAAAAAATGAGATGTTCAGTCTTGGCCATGTTCAATTTCAGGCGACGATGGAACATCCAGGCAGCAATGGCAGAGAGACAGCAAGAGATCCGGGACTGGAAGGCAGAAGAAAGATCAGGAGTAGAGAGATAGATTTGGGAGTCATCAGCATAGAGATGATACTGAAAACCATGCGCATGATGGCGGCAGCTGATGAACGTAGGAAGTCTCCTCCCCCAGCCCTGTTTGGAGCAGCAGGACAGCCAGAGAATGCCCCGCTCCCGATCGAGTAATGGGCTGCTTGATGTGATCGGAGTCAGCTGTTTCTGTTTAAAGTAGGCAGTCAGATCTTAACAGTGGCAGCTGATGAATGGTAGGAAGACTCCTCCCCCATACCTGTAACAAGAATTGCCTGAAGTGCAAGCAGGGTTCAGGAAAGGGAGAGGAACGAGAGGCATTATCGCAGATGTGAAATGGATCCTTGAAAAGACAAAAGAATACCTATATGTGTTTTATGGACTACAGCAAGGTTTTTGACTGTGTAAACCATGAGAAACTGGCCCACATTAAGAAGCATGGGTGTACCAGAACACCTGATCATTCTCTTGTACAACTTTTACACTGATCAAGAAGCAACAGTTCGAATGGAACAGAATGGTTTAAAATCGGCAAAGGTACGTACTTTTTCCCTACCTCTTTAATTTATATGCAGAACAAATCATCAAAGAAGCAGGACTGTATGAAGACAACAGAGGTGTGAAGATTGCTGGAAGACTCATCAACAACCTTTGCTATGCTGATAATACCACTTACTGGCTGAAAGTGAAGACGATTTGAAACATTTGCTTCTCAAGATCAAGGAATATAATCTTAAAATGGGTCTGCACCTTAATGTTAAGAAGACAAAGATCCTGACAACTGGCAAAATGAATGAGTCCATCATTGATGGATAAGAACTTGAAATAGTTGACAACTTTAACCTACTTTCATCAAACATAGTAACATAGTAAATGACGGCAGATAAAGACCTGTATGGTCCATCTAATCTGCCCAGTAAGATGGCAAGAGTAGGTGCACCTGCCGCTCTCAATAAAGAAGCAACAAGCGGTCAAGAAATCCAATGGCGCATTGCTCTTGGCAGAATGGCTATGAAGGACCTAGACAAGATTCTCAAGAGCAGAGATGTCTCTCTCCATACAAAGATTTGACTTGTTCAAGCCATGGCGTTTTCAATAACATCATATGGATGTGAATTTGGACAGTGAAAAAGATAGACAGGAAGAAAATTGATGCCTTTGAATTATGGTGCTGGCGACGAATATTGTGTATACCATGAACTGCCCAAAGAACAAACCAGTCAGTTCTAGAGGAGATCAAACCTAAGTTTTCTTTAGAAACTCAGATGACAAGACTTCAACTTTCATACTTTGGAGACATCATGTGAAGAGAGAGATCATTAGAGAGAGACATCATGCTTGACAAGGTTAGAAGGTCAACGCAAAAGAGGAAGGCCAGCAATGAGATGGATCAATACAATAACAGCAGCTATGGGTGCCAGTCTGTCATCAATGAGCTGCCTGACTGAAACTGAACACAATTTAGGACAACTATCCAGAGGGTCGCCATGAGTTGACAAAGACTTGACGGTACTTAACAACAACAACAACAACATGATGTTTATCAAGGATTCAGTATTTATTCTTCAATGATGTTCATTCAAACATAGCTGCACTATGGTCTCCCTATATAAAGCAGAGATCATGGGTGGAGAATCATATAAACTGCATAATCAATGTCACAAGTAGTAGAGAATCGACTCTTAAATTTCTCTCCACTGGCGAGATAACCCATTCTGAACTGTCTACAGTCTACGAACACCAGTCACAGTGACTACATGCTTTATATCCCTATGAGGTTTCATTATTAGTTAGATACCTCTCTGTGAGCAATCCACTCACCAGTACTCTTTCATATAGTCATAAGGCTTCGAAAAACTATTGGAGAGTAGGTTGCTCCCAGAGATATGCCTTTAATTGATGATGATAAACTCATTGGGACATAAAGCATGTGGTCAATGTGTCTGGTGTTCCATTTTTGACCTATGGTCACCTTGTGGTCATTTCTCCTTTTTTATTTTGTACATCTTTGGGAATCCTCTCACTTTGAAATACTTTCAGCCAATGCCCACCAGAACATTCAAGTGTTTAAGCAGGGAACCAACCAGGAATATATTGTTATGGAATGGTAACCACATCATCATATTAGTATTCCATGTTGTTTTCCTTCTATTTTTTCATTCTCTGTACCATATTCTGGTGCTTTTACACTCTGCAGTAATTCTGCAAAATTCCTGAGAAGCTTAAATGGCCAAAGAGGAGGAAGCATTCTTTCCCCGTACTTCATAAAAGATAGGCTAGCTAGAGGACAAGGAAGATATTTGGAGCTGTCCTGTGAAGATTTAATAATTTGCACATCTTTTATAGAATAAAGACCTCCATGAATAGTCTATAGGGGAAATGAAGATCTGCATACTCTGTGTGGGACAAGGTTGTAATGTCACCTTGAGTTTCTGGAGATGTAAAAAGACAAGCGCTCCATTCCTTTCATGACGCTATATCTTGTGCTGTAGTATCTCTGTATATCAAGTGACAGCTCGGCAATGGGAAATTCTACCAGCCATGTGTAATTTTTAAGTGACTGTCAAAACAGTAGCTAACTCACTGCTAGTAGGCCTGTAAATCAGGCTACTGTTTTTTTGGGAAATCGTGCCTCAGATTAAAAAGAATCTCTTCATCTCAATTCAAACTTACTTTTCTGCAGAAGATGGTAGGAAAAGACGAAAGCTTGCAGTGAGCGTTCTTCTCAAGGAAGTGAAGGGGAGCTAAAAGGACAGGACCGTGTGCAATGTTCACACTACGTTTTTTAGCTCAGTATCTTATTTCAAACAATTGTTTGATTTTGATATATTTGGTATATTTGTGAGACCTGGAAAATAAAAGGTAATTTAGTGAAAGGAACTGCCACGTTAGTAACAATAGACGCCAACGTCTTTGGCCCAGAAGGAAGCAGAGATAAATGGCAGATCTGGAGAAGTTAAATTCCATATTCCTAACCTGGCATATGTTTATGGATATGAAAATGTACATTTATTTTTTATTTATTTATTTATTTTACATTTATAAACTGCACATCCATAAAGGGCTTGCAGCAACATACACATTAAAACAATGTGCTAATACAATTCATGAAACTTCTTGTAAGCGATTTAATAAAATGATACATAATATGATACCCAGTAGCCTCCCTAATGAGAAGAATTTAAACACGCTCTGTCCCCTCATACGCTGCCTGAAACCAATGTTCTTAGGTCCCACCTAAAGATCTTCAAATCCTGTTCCATTGTAGTGGGATTGGAAGGGTATTCCATAGCAAGGGAGTCTGAAGAAAAAAAGCCCACATCTTCTTCACGTCCCTCAACCTGTGAACGGCCAATAACCACTTCTATCTAACTTTACTGCACAGCCTCTCTGCTATTTCATCGCTTATACTGTATCATATGCTGCATAATGTGTCAACCCCACTGCCTCATTGCTTGTAATGTAACATACATTGTTGCATAGTCCATTGCTGCCTCATTGCTTGTAGGTTACCTTTGCTGTTTGCCTAGATATTGCTTACATTGAACTTGCTACCCACTGCTTACAGTTAACCGCCGCCTCATTGCTTGTAGGTTACCATCTGCCGCTTGCCTGGACATCGCTTATTTATTTATTTAGTGTACACTTATATCCCGCTACTTCCAGCGATCAGCAGCGGTATTCCAACAGAGAAATAGAGTGGCTGTACTGGCCAGAATTTACAATACACAGGATGATTAGTGGAAGAGGTACAGTTCACAGCACACAGGGTTAAGGTTTAGACAAATTGAGGAGGGAGTATTTACAATTAGTATTTACAAAAGCAGTTACATATTTACACATCAGTGAGGCTAGTGGTGGCGAGCTCATTGCTGACATGATTCATACATTTTGCTTTGTGGGTTCAATGAACCGATTGAACTTGTACATTGAACTTGTACATTGAACTTACATTGAACTTGTACATTGAACTTACATTGAACTTGTACATTGAACTTGCTACCCATTGCTTACAGTTAACCTGCCGCCTCATTGCTTGTTGGTTACCATCTGCTGCTTGCTGGACATTGCTTACATTGAACTTGCTATCTATTGCTTACATTGATCTTTATTTTTTTTTAATTAATTTATTTAGTATACTGCTACTTCCAGCGATCAGCAGCGGTTTGATTACAGATTGGAAATTGTCAAATCATGACAGGAAATTTTTGAGGTATAAACACATTGATTAGACAGGAAAGCACAGCACACAGAGAACTATTTTACAGGGAACATGGGCTATGGAGGGTTAAGTGGCTTGCCCAAGACCACAAGGAGCACCTGTGGGACTAGAAACCCCAGTCCTTCCGGCCCAAGGTTGCTGTCCTCTAGTCCCCCGAAGTACCTTGCCCCAACCACTAGGCCACTCCTCCATTCCACTCTTTGTTGCACAGGCTATAGTCTCCCCACTACCACTGCTTGTATTTTAACCTATAGATACTTTAGCCCTCCTCATTGCTGTAAGAGAACATACACTGCATAGCCCCCACTGTTCCTCTTCTATGGCCCCACATCTCATTGTCCTTCTCTTCCTCATACTTCCCAACTGCCTTCCCTCCCACCAGCACCCACACTCCTCCCCCCCTACGCTCCCTCCACCTTCCTCATTTCTCCCTCCATTCTATCTTCTCACCTAGCATCTACTCATTCAACCAAATCCCCTCTCTTTAAGGCAACCTCACCCTCGCTTCCACCGCACTGCCTCCCCTCTACCCCACTCTCTACTACTCTTCCTCCTCTCATCAGGTAATATCAACCCCAACGCTGCCCCCCCCCCCCGATTTCTTTCTCACTCTAAGAAGAGATCTCCAGGAACAAGCAGGAATGTAGTCTTCACATATGGGTATCATCGATACCGACGGAGCCTGCGCGGGAACGATCCCCAGCGTCCAATTAGAAAGCTTTTGGGAGCATCCCACAGCGCCTGCGTGCTGCTTTCCCGCCTTTCCCAACTGCCTCTCTCCAGTTCTTCATTTTCCACGGAGCCAGCACGTCGTCATTCCTGTCACCGCAGAAAATTCTTCCTTATTACTTTTTTTTTTTTGTGGTTGCGTCTGCCTTCCTCGATGCTTTACTGGTACCGCCGGTTTTTCTTTATTTATTTCTGTTCTTTAAAAAAAAAAAAAACCTTTCCCATTTTTCACAGGTGCATGCACCATTTTGGGCCTTAGGCCCAAAACGTTTTTCCTACAATAGAGAAACCTGCTTCGGGTTTCAAAAAGTGCACCAAGTGTGGCGGTACCATCTCCGTCACCGACACCCATGAATGGTGTCTAAAATGTTTAGGTCCTGACCACTCCATCATGGATTGTATGTCCTGTGCCATGATGTCTAAAAGAGGTCGGCAGAACCGAGCTGCTAAGCTCAGTACCCTGTTTCCCTCTGATGCAGCTTCGGTGGCATCGACGTCTTCCAGGGCTTCCTCTTCCTCCCGTGGATCTCAGGTAACTAAACATAAGTCCAGCCAGTCCTCAAAGGGTAGATCTCCTTCTAAGCATCGAGATGCCTCTGGCGTTGCCCTTGAGGATTCTGCACCGGCAAAATTGCCCCAGCAGGAGGCTTCGGCTTCCAAAGCATTATTGGGGCTCCAGTATGTTCTCGAGGCCTCGACCTCGGCAGAACTACTGGTGCCATGCTCTGGGGTACCGGCTGTCTTCTCCGGTACCGACATCCAAGCATCGGCAGCATCGATAGACCAGAGATTCCTGGCTATTGAACACAGTCTGGCGGCTCTCCTTGCGGCATCGACACCCTCGGAACCGCGTCAGACAGTTCAACCAGTACCGACACCGGTACCGGTACCGATAGCATCGACATTGGTGTCCGCATTGCCAGCACCCAGTCACCCGATGCCCTCCAGTACCGATACACCGGTACCAATTCCTCCCGGTACCGACTTCGGTCGGTACGGGTATCGGGCTCTACGAGAGCATCCGGACAGAAGGTACTTCGAGTCCTCAGAGGAATCTGAGGATTCTGATAGTTCTGTCGATACCGGAGCACTTCTTCCAGAGGAGCCCCCCTCCCCTAAACGCAGGATGTCTCCTCCAGAGGTTATCTCCGTCCAGGATTTTATCAGGGAGGTGGCTCGGGGTCTCTCCATTACTGTGGCTCCTGAAACAGAGCCCAGAGCAAAGGAGTTGGAAATTTTACAATGTCCCAAAGCTCCTAAGGAGGCAGCTACTCTGCCCATCCATGAGATCTTGCATGATCTCATGCTAAGAATGTGGGAGACCCCTCTTACCACCTCTCCTCATTCTCGTAGACTTGACACTATGTATCGAGTCCCTCCTTGTCCTGGTTTCCAGAAAACTCAGCTTCCTCACCACTCTATTGTAGTGGAATCAGCTTTGAGAAGGAATGCAAAGAGGCATGCCTCTAATACCCCAGGACGTGAGTGCAGAACTTTGGATGCTTTTGGACATCGTACTCTCCAAGCTTACATGCTTTCTGCCAGAATCAGTTCATATATTTTATATATGGTTATGTTCCTGAAGGAAATCACAGGAGATTTAGAGGTTTTGAGTCCTCTTCTTCCTGAGGATAGAAGACAGGATTTTCTCACATTGGTCAAACATGCCCAGGATGTTTCCAAATTTGTCAACCGTGCAGCTTTTGACTGTTTTGAGTGCATAAGCAGAACCTCTGTCATTGCCAAACTGGGCAATATTCCTTGTACTGGTGAGAACCTCTTTGGCAAGGATTGGCAAGAACCTCTTTGGCAAGGATTGGATGCTGACAACTCCACCTTGGATAGATTAACCAAGGCCACAGCTGATCCTGCAAGAAAAAAATCTTTCAAAAACCATTCTTTTCCAAAAAGAAAAGGTTTTATCCTGCTTATTCCCAGCAGGGACGTTCTGCAGGTCAGCTTGTCCGAAAAGGTCAGCAACCACCGAAACAAAGAAAGGCAAAGACTGCTAAGCCTCAACCGTCCCAGCAGTCTCAGCCTCCACAAGGCCTTTGACTTTCAGCTAGAGAACTTAGCCTTCCTGGCTCTCATTGGACCAGAGCCTTCCACCATTCCAGGAAGGTTGTGTCATTTTGCCCCCAGATGGGGGCAGATAACAGCAGAACATTGGACACTCTCCATCATAAAAGAGGGGTACAAGCTTCATTTTTTGAGCATGCCCCCTTCCACAATGATAAGGCAGTTCAATTCTCAGACCTCTCTTACCAACCTGTTAGATCAAGAGGTCACCATGCTCCTTGCCCAAGGGGCAATAGAAGAAGTACCCATTCATCAACAGGGTACAAGGTTTTACTCCCCCTATTACCTTATCCCAAAGAAAACAGGGGGATACAGACCTATCTTAGACCTCAGAGAATTGAACAAATTCCTCTTCAAAGAGAAATTCACGATGATTTCTCTGGGAACTCTGCTGCCATACCTTCAGAGTCAGGATTGGCTTTGTTCTCTAGATCTCAAGGATGCGTACACCCATGTTCTCATCCATCTAACCCACAGAAAGTTCCTTCGGTTCCTTTTTCAAGGAAAGCACTACCAATAGAGGGTGCTTCTTTTTGGCCTGGCCTCAGCTTCAAGAGTGTTCATGAAATGCATGGCTGTGGTAGCAGCATTTCTCTGCACTCTAGGAATATTCGTCTTCCCCTACTTAGACGAATGGCTCATTCGAGCCCTAACAGAGTCAGAGGCCAGGACTTCTCTATCCTGGACAATGCGTATCCTTCAGTATTTGGGTCTGGTCATAAACATCCCAAAATCCAGTCTAACTCCAACTCTAGAGTTTATAGGAGCTTTGCTGGATACCAGAAAGGCAAGGGCCTATCTCCCCCAGGCCCGTTGCCTTCGCATGGTGCAGTTAGCTTCTCAATCAGTGCTAAATCCTCATCTCACTGCCTGAGAAATGCTACAACTACTAGGCCACATGGCTTCCTTCGTGCATGTGGTTCCCTATGCTCACCTCCATATGAGGGCAGCCCAGTGGACTTTATCCACTCAATGGACCCAGGCATTAGGATGCCTGTCAGACAAAATAGCAAACACAAGTCGCCTTATTTTGTCTCTCCAGTGGTGGAAGTCCACTCAAAATCTGTTGCTGGAGTCCCCTTTTCAACAACCCTTGCCCCAGGCAACTCTCACAACAGATGCTTCACCAGTGGGTTGGGGAGCTCATCTGCAGGACCTCTCCACCCAAGGCACCTGGACTCCACAGGAGACTCATCTACATATCAATCTATTGGAGCTCAGAGCAATCTTCCTTGCCCTTCGAGTGTTCCACAGACTGCTCAGCTACAAGACAGTCCTTATTCATACGGACAATCAAGTAGCCATGTTCTACGTGAACAAGCAGGGGGGACAGGCTCTCTGTTGCTTTACACGAAATAAAGACTTTTTCAAGTACATTCGTAGCAAAAGGCCTGTGAGAGAGTCAATTGGACCATTAGATGATAGAGGAGGGGTAAAAGGGGCAGTAAGAGGAAACAAGGCTATAGCAGAGAGACTGAATGAATTCTTTACTGAGGAAGATGTAGGGATGTTACCCAAGACTGAAGTGGTATTTAAAGGTGATACTGCAGAGGAATTGAGAGAAATATCGCTACACCGGGAAGATATATTATAACCTTCGTCCTTTTCTATCCCCTTCTGCTCTTACTACTCTGTTACTTTCCCTGGTCATGTCTCGGGTGGATTTTGCAAATTCACTTTTTGTCGGTCTTTCCAAGAAACAACAGTCCCGGTTACAACGTATTCAGAATACTGCCGCTCGTTTGGTCACCCATTCCTCCCCCCGTGATCACATCACACCCTTACTGTTCCGTCTTCACTGGTTGCCCTTTCCCCACCGCGTTCACTTCAAGTTGCTCATTTTGGTTCATAAAGCTCTCCACACAGGTGCCCCCCAATATCTAACGGACCTCCTTTCCTTCCACTCCCCTAGGTACACCCCTCGCTCCTTTCACCTTAACCGCCTCACTCTTCCCTCCCCTTCCCGTGCCCATTTACAGTCTACCCGTTCCTCTGCCTTCTTTTTTGCTGGCCCCGCCCTCTGGAACTCCCTCCCCTCCTCACTCCGACTGGACCCTCACCACCCCACATTTAAACAAAACCTCAAAACCCACCTTTTTTCCCTTGCGTTTGATATCCCCTCTCCTTTTGTGTGATTCCCATTTGTATTATCCTCTGCTCTCCTTGTGACTTGTCTTTGTTATGGTTTAGCTTTGTCTCTTCTGCTTCTATTGCTTTTCTGTCCATAAAGTGTATTTCTTTTCCTTTTCATTGGCCTTGGCCTTTTTAAAAACAAAGTTTTTATTGGTTTTATTGTACACCGCTTTGCTTGCCCATGAAAGGCGGTTTTTAGCAAGTGAAATAAAACATAAACATAAAACATAAACTGAATAGTAGCAAATCACCTGGACCGGATGGTATACATCCCAGAGCGTTGAAAGAACTGAAATATGAGATTGCAGACCTGCTATTGGTAATCTGTGAACTTTCATTAAAATCATCTGTAATACCTGAAGATTGGAGGGTCGCCAACGTAACACCAATTTTTAAAAAGGGTTCCAGGGGTGACCCAGGAAATTACAGACCGGTGAGCCTGACGTCAGTACCAGGGAAAATGGTAGAAACCATCATAAAGAACAAAATTACACAGCATGTAGATAGTCATGGCCTAATGGGAGACAGCCAACATGGCTTTAGACAAGGAAGATCTTGTCTTACTAATCTGATATGTTTTTTTGAAGGTGTGCATAAACAGGTAGACAAAGGTGAGTCGGTTGATATAGTGTATCTGGACTTTCAGAAAGCTTTTGACAAAGTCCCCCATCAGAGACTTTTGGCGAAGCTAAAAAGTCATGGGATAGGAGGCAGTGTACTATTGTGGATCGGGAACTGGTTAAAAGATAGAAAGCAGAGGGTAGGGCTAAATGGCCAATATTCCCAATGGAAAAAGGTGAATAGTGGAGTACCCCAGGGATCTGTACTGGGTCCGCTGCTTTTTGACATATTCATAAATGACCTGGAAAAGGGAATAACTAGTGAGGTTATCAAATTTGCAGATGACACAAAACTGTTTAAAGTTGTTAAAACCCAAGAGGATTGTGGAAAACTGCAGGAGGATCTGGATAAATTGGAAGACTGGGCATCCAAATGGCAGATGAAATTTAATGTGGACAAGTGCAAAGTTATGCACCAGGAAAGAACAACCCACACTATAGTTACACGATGCAAGGTTCCACATTAGAAACCACCACCCAGGAAAAAGATTTAGGAGTCATCGTGGATAACATGTTAAAACCCTCCGCCCAGTGTGCAGCGGCGGCCAAGAAAGCAAATAGAATGCTAGGTATCATAAGGAAAGGGATGGAGAATAAAACAAAGGATGTTATAATGCCTCTGTATCGCTCCATGGTACAACCGCACCTTGAATATTGTGTGCAATTCTGGTCACCGTATCTTAAAAAGGACATAGCGTTATTAGAAAAAGTACAGAGAAGAGCCACCAAATTGGTGAAGGGGATGGAAGGCTACTCCTATGAAGAGAGGCTAAGAAGGTTAGGGCTCTTTAGCCTGGAGAAGAGACGGCTGAGGGGAGATATGATAGAGGTCTATAAATTAATGAATGGAGTGGAACGGATAAACCTGGATCAATTGTTTACGCTATCAGAGTATAGAAAGACTAGGGGACATGTAATGAAGCTACAGGGTAAACTATTTAAGACAAATAAGAGAAAATATTTTTTCACTCAACGTGTAATCAAACTCTGGAATCTATTACCGGAGGATGTAGTAAGGGCTGTTAGTATAGCTGGGTTTAAAAAATGTTTGGACAAGTTCCTGGAGGAAAGGTCCATAAACCACTATTAAAAAGGGACCCAGGATATCAATGCTTGACCCAGTACAAGCATTGTGGAACCTGTGTCTTTTGGGGATATTGCTAGGTACGTATGACCTAGATTGGCCACTGTTGGAAACAGGATACTGGGCTTGATGGACCTCGGTCTGACCCAGTATGGCATTTCTTATGTTCTTATGTTTGCAACAAAGCTTTGCGACTATGGGCCCTCGCCAAAGAGCATCAGATTCATCTCCTGGCAGTGTATCTTCTAGGCATACAATCTCTTGGGCAGACAGACTCAGTCGAGTTCTGCTTCCACACGAGTGGTCTCTGCATGCAGACCAGGTGGCCAAGATTTTTCAAATTTGGGGAACCCCGGACATAGACCTCTTTGCAAGTCTGGAATGCCAAACTTCCCCGGTTCTGTTACAGAATTCCAGCTCAGGGGGCTCAGGCCAGGGATGCTTTCCTCCTTTACTGGGGTCAAGACTTCCTGTATGCCTTTCCAACCATTCCACTAATTCCCAAAACCCTGTTCAAGCTTCAGAGAGACAGAGTCCATATGATCCTCATAGCTCCACATTGGCCAAAGCAAGTGTGGTACCCTCTGCTTCTACATGTCTCTCAAGCTCCCTCCCTGGAGTTAGGGTCTGCTCCATATCTCCTATCTCAGGAGGATGGAATGTTATGGCATCCCAATCCCCAGTCTCTACATCTCAGAGCTTGGTTGCTGAAGGTGTAGATCTCCATGATCTTAACCTCCCTCGGCAAATAAAGGATATCCTTTATGCTTCAAGGAAGCCTTCCACAAGACGCTCTTATGCTTTCAAGTGGAAAAGGTTTAGCATATGGTGTTCGCAGAAGGGTCTTAACCCCCGTGCGATACCTCTCGAATCATTACTGGAGTATCTCCTTCATTTATCGAATGCAGGACTTAAGACTAACTCAGTGAGGGTCCATTTGAGTGCTATTGCAGCTTCCTTCAAGCCCCTAAATGGACAACCTATTTCCTCCCATCCTCTTATAGCAAGATTTGGCATGGGACTTAAATTTGGTTCTTGGTCAGCTCATGAAGCCACCTTTCGAACCCTTAGCTACTACCTCCTTGAAATTCCTTTCTTGGAAGGTTATCTTTCTCATTGCAATCACATCAGCACGTTGCATCAGTGAGTTGCAAGCACTAGTGGCTGATCCACCTTATACAAAGTTCCATCATGACAAGGTAGTCCTTAGGACTCATTAACACTTTATGCCAAAGGTGGTCTTGCCTTTTCATCTAAACCAAGCAGTCTACCTACCTGTGTTCTTTCCAAGGCCTCATGCATCAAATGCAGAAAGGAACCTTCATACTTTGGACAGTAAAAGAGCTTTAGCCTTTTACTTACAAAGGACACAGCAACATAGAAAGTCCTCTCAACTTTGTTGCTTTTGATCCTTCTCATTTGGGACTTCCAGTCTCCAAGAGAACACTATCTAACTGGATTGCCCAGTGTATTTCCTTTGCCTATCAGAGTAAGAATCTTCCTCTGGAGGGCCATGTCACAGCTCACAATATGAGAGTCATGGCAGCTTCAATGGCTCATCTGCACTCTGTGTCTATCGACGACATCTGTCGAGCAGCCACCTGGGCCTTGGTTCATACCTTCACAGCCCATTACTGCTTGGACAAGGACTCCCACCGGGATGCCTTGTTTAGTCAGGCTGTTCTTCAACACCTGTTCCATACCTAATCAACTCCTACCCGCCATCCCTGGTTGGATGCCAGAGAGCCATGGGGGGAAGAGGAGCCCTGTTCAGGGGCACACAACTTCTGAGGGGTCTCCCTGGCATCTGCAGCTAGGGAGTCCCCATATGTGAAGACTACATTCCTGCTTGTTCCTGGAGATAGCATAGTTACTCACCTGTAACAGGTGATCTCCGGGAACAGCAGGAATTTAGTCTTCACAACTCACCCACCTCCCCTTGGAGTTGTATCTCTCTATCTGTCTCTTTCCCTCTCTCTCTCTTTGTCTCAGCTTTAAACTCAACTGGAGAGAGGCAGTTGGGAAAAGCGGGAAGGCAGCACACAGGCGCTGTGTGATGCTCCCAAAAGCTTTCTAATTGGACGCTGGGGAGTTTTCCTGCGCAGGCTCCGTCGGTACCGACGATACCCATATGTGAGGACTAAATTCCTGCTGTTCCCGGAGATGACCTGTTATAGGTGAGTAACTATGCTTTAGTGCCCCTCCGGAAAAGGTGGAGTGGCGGTAAGGTCTCTTTTTGTACAATATTGTACCAGTCCTCTTCCCATCAAGTAAGATGTTTAAATGGTCTCTTCTAATTCCTGACAAATTGTTCCTTCTGTTTCTATTTTAGTGGATTATTGTTATGGCATAGTTTGTCTTTGTATGTTTTGTTTTATTTTAGTTTAGTGCTTTTTATTGTGTCTTTTTTTTAAGAAAAGAGAGATTTTCCTTCAGAGGACTGACATCCCTGCTGTTTTGGAAAAGGCAGGCGTCCAAGCAGTCAGTCACTTTAATTTATTTATAAAATTCCAAATGACCTGTGTCCTGCTTCCAGGTGAAAAATCACAAACCTATTAAATACTGTGCCAAACAAAATCAGGCAAATACAGTTTTCTAGAACTACAAATTGAAATATCAAAAAATAGAACAATAAAATAATGACCAAGAAAGTGACACATTGCAAATGGTTAGGCCATATCGGCTCAGATTTAAGTATAGGCGACATAGGACACTAAACACTGGGCTAAACAAGAACCTGATTCCACCTGCTTTAGGGCCATGTGCTCTTATCTTAGGGGGAGAAGTTTCCTTTCCAAACAGTGTTAATGCCTATGGGCGCCAGCCTCTGACACTTCGACGCCCCTCTGGGAGTCCCACCTGCCTTCCTGTCCCGACCTGGGCCTGCCTGGTGCTGATCCAAAGTGACATCACTCTGTGAGCTGGTTTGGCAGATCAGTCAGCTCATTTTCGAGGGTATTAAATACAGTAAAACAGGATTTTTTTGTAATAGATGAACACAAACAAGGAAGGAGATCTATAAATTCAACCAAAAGAGTTCATAAGCTGTTTTGAAAAATACTTCAGGTTTAGATGTTCATCCTGCAGTTTTAATGCCAATTTTCATGAAACTGAGGGATGAGGAGTAGCCTAGTGGATAGAGCACTGGCTTGGTACCAAGACACAAGGGTTTGATTCCCACAAGCACTCTTTGTGGCCTTGAATAAGTCACTTAGTCCTCCATTGCCTCGGAAGAAAGGCCTGGCAAACTGCTTCCGGTCACACTGCCAGGAAAACGCAGGAGCAGCTGGGCTGCAGGAATCGGCACTGGCCCGAAGGCTCACATTGCATTGCAGAAGTGGAACAGGCTGCCTTGTGTATATCACTTTGCCCTGGCTGGTACGTGGTGCTGAAGCCCTTGCTCTGGGGATACCGTCTGATAAGACGTTTCTTCTGCATCACACTTTCCGGCCTACTGATGACTGCTTGAAAAAGTTAAAAAGAAAAATCAAATAATAAAAATTAAACAGATATTATTAGCCATGCTGCTTACTTAGTGATTTAGACCATGTGCCCAAATGAGCTGCAGCAAACCCTGAGTGTCTGTTTTCTCAGCATTTTATTTAACAGCTTTTTTTATGCTGCTTTATCCTGTAGTCAAAGCGCTTTACGTTATAGCAGGATAAGAAATCTTAACTCTTGAGGCTGATGTTCCATAAAGGGAAGAGGATCTCTTGGGGTAGTTATAGCAATGCTGCAGTCTGCTCTAGGGAGAAGGGACTGAGGATTCCTGCTGTATAAAAGCTCAGAAATAGTTCAGAACTTTGGAAGATGCGGTATATAAATGTTAAATAAATAAATAAATAAATAACTTGTGCAACTTTGAGTGAAAGCTCACCAGATGTTCTGGTGTCTGAATGTGATTCTTCTGGAAATGTTAGCCCAGCAGCCCAAGCCGAGGGTTTGTCCATGATCTGTGTTTGTGATCATGTTAGTATGTACGGATCTGTGACAGTCCTGTCTGGTCTATTTTCCCTGAAGGAGGAGTTTGGGTGTCTCGGGATCTGGTGTAATATTTTCAGTTTTTCCTTTCATAGGCAGGGATGTTTGGGGAGGTCTGCAGTTGTGTTACATTGGGGAGGATGGTTAACTGGAATAAAAGTTTATATGTAGGCTAATGTTTACAATAGTTTGTAGTGGTTTAATTAGATGTTGCAAACATTTAGAGGGCAATAATCAAAGTATCTTCCCTGGCATTTTACCAGAGCTGATTATCCACAGTTAGAAGAATACACAGCAGTCTGGGTGCATTATTTTGCCTGCCTACTGACGTGCTGATCCAGGAGGTGGAACAGGGAGGAGCACGGCTGGGCTTGGAGGCATGGTATATGATGAGATTTTCTCTTTCATAAAGTTGGCAGCCTTAATTCAGATACAGTCCTCGTCTCTACTACCTCCACTGGGAGGCTGTTCCATGCATCTACCACTCTTTCTGTAAAGAAATATTTCTTCACACTACTCCTGAGTCTATCCCCTTTTCACCTTCATTCTATGACCACCTTGGTCCAGAGCTTCCTTTCAACTGGGAAAGGGCCAACTATTGTGTCTGTATACCATGTACATATTTAAATGTCTCTATCGTATCTGCCCCCTACCACCTTTCCTCCAAAGTGTATGTATTGAAATATTTAAGTATGTCCCCATATGCCTTATGAAGATTCACCATTTTGATAGCTACTCTGTGCACAGATTTCACCCTGTTTATATCCTTTTGAAGGTACGGTCTCCAGAATTGCACACTATACTCCAAGTGAGGTCACACCAGAGACTTATACAGAAGCATTATCACCTCCTTTTTTCTGCTAGCCATTCCTCACCTTATGCACCCAAGCATCCTTCTAGCTTTTGCTGCCGTCTTTTCTACCTCTTTAGCTGCTTTAAGATCATCAGAAACAATCACGCCCAGGTCCCGCTCTTGTTTCATGGACAGAAGAACTTCACCCTCTGTACGTACTGCTCTCTTGGATTTTTGTAGCCCAAATGCATCACCCTGCATTTTTTAGTGTTAAAATCTTCTATTCTGCAAGTTTTGCTAGATCGCTCCTCATGTTCCCTACGCCTTCCAGGGTGTCTATCCTATTGCAGATTTTGGTATTGTGCACAAAGAGGCAAGTTTTACCCAACAACCCTTCTGCAATATCACTTACAAAAATGTTAAAAAGAATCATAACAAGGAGATCTCTCCTCCACCTTAACCTTTCTGGAGGGACACTAAACGATATTCCTTTTCATGTCTCAGCTCCTTTGGTAAGGAGTCACATAAAACGTGAATTATGCAGGTAAAAACCTTGGCACAAAACTTAGCCAATGAGCTGTGTGTGTGTGTCCCTTCCCTGTTTAACTTGTGTCCACAATTCTCTGTGTTGTGGGAAGGAGTAACCTAGTGATTAGAGCAATGAGCCAGGAAACCAGGCTTTTTCTGTGACATGCCTTGTGATTTTAGGTAAATCACTTTATTTCCTGTTGCCTCAGGGATCCACTTCGGGGCCACCTGCTAATGGTTGTCGTGCGCTCGTGACGTTAGCACATGCTGTCTGTTGCAGGGTCCTTTTTATTCCTATGGGTGCTGCAACACATAGCGCGCACTAACAATTAGTAAATGACCTCTTTAGTTTATAAGCTTTTTGGGACAAGGGCTTGCAACATTGCCTTAAACATTATATCCAAAATCCCCATCACATTAAAGGGGGATCTTGAGAGTGTATTTTATTGTTTTGGATGCACGTGTGCGCACAGAAGCCTGCGTCCTGGAAATTTGCCCTTTCATTGTGCAGAGAACTTCAGGTTTTGTTTGCTGTTTTAGATCCTAGACAATTATGTTTCTTTTCAGTCCTGTGTATATCAAGCAGACAAAGAGAAGAGGTTTAGATTTTGCACTGTGGTGTATTGATTCCAGTGTTTTATTATTGTCTTGCAGATTAACGGGTTTCCAGCTTCCTGCGCCCATTGTCGGTACCGGCACAATATTGACATTGTGGCTGGTCAGTGACTATGCTGTTAGTGCTCAAGGTTTCTATGCAAACTATGAAGGTGAGTTTCCATCCTTCAGTCTTGACCTATTGTACTGCTTAGGATGCGCGCATGGTCATTTTCTCCAGCGCCATTACTGGTGGCTGCATGTCTGCTGGAAATGGGCATTATGGCAACTCCTGTGGCCTGTAATAAAGACGATGAACAAACTGTATGACTCTCCAGCCATCCAAAGTAGGAAAACCCCAAATCCTTGAACTGTGTAACCCTTGAATGTCCATTCAAACTCACAGGTGACGGAAGGGGCATGTCCATGACTTTGAATTGATTTATGTTGGACAGTTTCCTGCACTGTGAAAGTAAATGCTGAAGCAATGTCTACTACTGATTCTGCGCGGTTTAATAAGAAATATATTTTATAGCCACAAACATAAGATTGAATTTATATTTTACTTCTTAAATATGTGCCCTCACTACCTAGAGCTAGCTGACTATGGCTGCAGCAGCTTGGCTCACAGTACGATTGCATGCTCTCTCCCACCACTAAACATGGGGGTTAAATAAAAGAAGAAACAAACGAGGGAAAATAAGGTGATAGATTTATCTACTAGCTTTTGAAGGTTAAAAACTTCTTCTTCAGTTCTGGACAGTATTGTCCAGACACTGTACTGACCTGAAAAAGGTTTTAACTTTCAAAAGCTAGTACATAACTCTCACCTTATTTTCCCTCGCTTGTTTCTCCTTTTATTTAACTAGCATTACAGTGGACTAAGACGGCTATGGCACTACTTCATCACTAAGGACAGCAGCCGCACAACTGCTCCTCGTTTCATTCCCATGATGTTACTGGACTTGGGAACTGGAAGCTTCCAAAGTCGTTCCAGACTGAGGGAGTGCGCTGTATCTAATTGTATAATTCAAACTGGCTTTTGAATATAAGAAATACTTAATTAAAGCAATGTGAAGCCGATGTGTTTAGGTGAAAAATGCTTTTATTTCCTGCTGTTTCACCTTTGTGATGGAAATGTGCAAAAGGTTTCTTTTAAATGGTGTACAGATGTAGTGTTGATCCTGGAGAATATTGGATAATGAGTCTTGCACGTGCAGAAGGGACCTGAGGAGTCTCAAGCTCATGGCAATCTTACCTCTAGATCAGGGGTTCTCAGCCCAGTCCTCTGGACTTACCTAGCCAGTCGGGGTTTCAGGATAATCACAATAAATAAGCATGCAAGAGACATCTGCAGGCCCTGCCATCATTATATGTAAATTTCTCTCATGCATATTCATTGTGGGTATCCTGAAAACCTGAACCCCTGCTCTAGATAATTCTCACCTTGATCTTTTGGCCAGTGTCACCTGACAGATTGAATTTTGCATCTATATATGCTTGGACTTGGCATTAGTATGTCACTAGGCTGATTAAAACTGTAATACTAGAAAACATCTTATTTAAGCAATTTGCTCTTTTTTAGGATATTAAAGCTGCTCTTGGAGCTCCTACTGTGAAAGAGGAAAACTAGGGATGTGATAAGAGCATTCAGGTTTCATAAAGGTGCAAGAAGGCATCTTCCATAAAAGCTGTGGCATAAGGACACAGGGCGAATGTGAGAGCAGCCCATTCACATCCCCCCCTCAGCTCTACAATTCCTTCCTCTCCCTAAGAGATCTTCTACATATGCTTGTCCCAGATACTGTCTTCACATCCAGCACCTCCGCTGGGAGGCTGTTCAGGCAACCACAACCCTTTCTGTAAAGAAATCTTTCCTCGGATCGCTCCCGAGTCTGTCCCCTTTCACCTTCATCTTATGCCTCCTCACTCCAGAGCTTCCTTTCAGCCGGAAGAGGGCCCTCGCCTGTGCTTTTATACCACAGAGGTATTTCAATGTTCTGTCATATCTTCCCTTTCCACCAGTAGCAAAGGTTCTAATGAGGGGCCCCTGCAGGGACCCTCACTCCCTTGCGGCAAACTTGCATTTCTTTGACACCTTGCCTCTGCTCCAGGCCTGGCATGTTACTCCCGGGCCAAGGTCTTGAGATGCGGCTGTTATCCCAAGACTTCAACCCAGGAAGTAACAACAGTTGGGCCCAGAGAAGAGGCAGCGTGGCAAACAAATTAAAGTAAGTTTGTCATGCCACCATGTGGGCCTCCTTCCTGCCTGAGCCTCCACCCCCGCATTGCGGGCTGCTTGGGCGGAATTTGTCACTGCTGTCCACCTGTTTTCCCGAATATGCATGCTTAAGTCCTTGTTCCCATATGTTTTATATTGAAGACCACTGACCATTTTGATAGCCACCCTCTGCAATGACTTCATCCCATTTATATCCTTTTGAAAGTGTGGTCAACAGAACTGCACGTTGTGCTCCAAATGGGGTCTCAACAAAGATGTATACAGAGGACCTATCTCCTCCTCCATCCTGCTGGCCACTCTCTCTCTCCCTAGGTGCCCAAGCTTCTGCCTGACACTTGCTGTTGATTTTTCTACCTGTTTGGCCACCTAAAGAGCATCAGATATAATCATCCCTGGATCCCACTCATCTTGTATTCCCTGCTTCAGTTCCTGCCCTGCGACTTGGCTATCCACCCATGCTCCTATCCAGGGTTGCAACCTCTTAATCTTCACATCCTTTGCCCTTTCTCCGCAGTCTCTATCTGTTCTCCTTTGCACATCCTCTTTCTCTCTTTTAGAGACATGAGGCATAAAAAGACCACATGGCTTATCTAGTCTTCCCTTCCATATCAAACACTACAACAGTCCCCTTTTTTCCTTTAGAGATCCTCTGTGTTTGTCCCATGCTTTTTTGAATTCAGTTACTGTTCTCATCTCTACCATCTCCACTGGGAGACTATTCCATGCATCTACCACTCTTTACGTAAAAAAATATTTCCGCATATTATTCCTGACTCTTTCCCCTTTCACCCTCATTTTATGTCCCCTCGTAGCAGAGCTTGCTCTCAATTGAAAGAGGCTCTCTCCCTGAACATTTATGCCATGGAGGTATTTAAACATCTCAATCATATCACCTCTATCCCACCTTTCCTCTAAAGTATACATATTAAGCTCCTCATATGTTTTATAATGAAAACCACTAACCATTTTAGTAGCCACCCTCTGTATGGTTTCCAAACTATTTATATCCTTTTGAAGGTGCGGTCTCCAGACTTGTACACAATACTCCAAATGAGGTCGCACCAAACACTTGTACAGAGGCACTATCATTTCCTTTCTTCTGCTGGCCATTCCTCTCCCTATACACCCAAGCATCCTTCTGGCTTTTGCCGTCACCTTTTCTACCTGTTTAGCTACCTTAAAATCATCGGACACAATCCCGCCTAGATCCCGCTCTTCTCTTTTGTGACCTTGCCTTTTTTTTTTTTTTTTTTAACTTTTTATTGTCAACAACTCCAGCACACATCTACACACAATGAACAGAACAACACAACTTCTAGACATATGGCAACTAACATCGGCCGTATCAAGTCCCCCCACAATAAAAACCTAAGGGTAGTCAGGAGCAGCTCAATACAATCACAGCATCCCAAACACCATACCCCCCCTTAACCCTCTTACCCCACAAGGCCTACTATACTATTGCCTCCTCAAACACCCTGCACCTCCACCCCCAGAGTTGTCTGTTTTTTATAGTGACATCCAATACCCCACCAGGTGGGAAACCCATGGACGACCGCCTCTGCTCCCCCCCTCCTCCCCACCCGATAACCACCTCCCCTCCTCCCCCACCCGCTACCCCCCCCCCACCCCATCCACCCCAGCAAAAAGGGAAACCCCCCACCCCCCCTTCCCGGACCCTCCAAGCCCGCCAGCCCTCCCATATACCCCCCCATTATACCCCCCTCCCCCCCTGACCCCTCCCCCGACCCCCCCCACCCCCAGAACACGATCCAATACACCCCACCTTTCTACAAACCCACTAAATCGCTGCCTCCGTATTGCTGTTAACTTTTCCATAAGAACTATGTGCCTAAGGCGCCTTTCAAATTGCGCCACCGAGGGCATCTCCCGTTGTTTCCACGCGGCTGCAATCTCACACCGCGCGGCACTCAAACAGGCCATCACCACCTTACCCCCCCCCCACCCTCCCCCTCTCCCCACAAGGCCAACAACAGGATAGTGGGCACCAACTCTACCACTATCCCCAATTTCTCCTTATCCACCCCTTAGCCACCTCCAATACCCCTGAACCTTCTCACAACTCCACCAAACATGCCAAAAAGTCCCTATCTCTCCGCACCCCCTCCAACACAGGGGAGACACCTCCATAAATATTTTATGCAAGCATTGAGGTGTATAATACCACCTCAACAGGATCTTGTAGCTATTTTCTCGAGCCCCACTGGAACTCTGTCCCCTCGTGATCTGGTCCCACACCTTCTTCCATTCAATCAAAGTCAAAGTTCTACCCAGGTCCCCCTCCCACTGCTCCATATATTTATGCTTCCCTCCCCCTCCCCCTAACACCGCCTTGTATAAACCAGACACCATACCCCTAGAACCACTTTTCCCAAACCACATTGCCTCCAACCTCGAGACCTCATCCCCTAACCCAACCATCCCCCCTATTTTCCGTAGAAACGACCTGAGTTGCACATAGGCATACCGGTCGCCCCCTTCGAGCTTAAATTCCTCTTGCACTTCCCCAAAACTCCGGAGTTCACCATCCTCTACCAGTTGAAAGCTGCATACCAAACCCTTCTTCGTCCAGAGATCAAACCGGCCCCCCTCCCACCCTGGAGGGAAGCTCTACACCCCCTCCACGGAGTCATCAGCGAAAACTCCGTATGCCTCCGTGCGATGTCCGGACCCCGAACTTTATCCCAAATCCAGACCACCTGCTGCATCCCCGGAGATCCCAGCCCCAGTTCCCGCCTCCCCCCCCTCGGCGCCCATAGCCAAGCATCCAGGCGACCCCCGCGCACCCTCCCTTTCTCCAAGCCCACCCATGGACGCTCATCTCCCCCCTCCCGCCATCCCAGGACATGGGCAAGCTGTGCCGCCCAGTAGTAAGCTTTCAAATTCGGGACCCCCAGACCCCCCTCCTCCTTGGGAGCATACATCACCTCCCGCGCTACTTGCGGCGGTTTCCGCTTCCAAATGTAGCTAAACACCTTCCGCTGAAGACCTCGCATCACCCCCTCCGGCACCTCCACTGGCAAGGCATGGAATAAATAAAGCAACCGTGGTAGAACATTCATTTTAATAGCCGCAATTCTCCCCAACCAGGATATCTCCATCCTCATCCAACCCAACAGATCATTAGTAATACTGCGAAGAAGCCTGGGATAATTAGCAGAAAATAAAGCCTCATACCTGTCCGTAATCTGAACCCCAATGTACCCCAGGGACCCCTTCACCCACTTCAGCGGGAACATCCTCTTCAATGTCCCCTCCTCCACATCACCTAACCGAACCTTCAGTACCTCAGTTTTTATCCACATTCATTTTAAAACCCGAGACTGCCCCATATCGCTCCACCTCCCTCATTGCCTCCGGCATTGAAACAAGCGGTTTGCCCAGGTATAACAAGATGTCATCAGCATACAGAGAAATCTTATGCTCCCCCTCCGCGGCACAGCCCGCTAATCTGGTCATTCCTCCGTATACATTCCGCCAACGGTTCCACCACCAAAGCAAAGAGCAATGGCGACAGCGGGCACCCCTGACGAGTCCCGCGACCCAGTGCAAAATCCCGGGAATAACGCCCATTAACCTTTACCCGCGCCCTAGGACCTTGGTACAAAGCCCCCACCCATGCCCGGAACTTCGGCCCACACCCCACCTTCTCCAGGACCCGCATCAAGAACCCCCAATGCACTCTATCAAAAGCCTTCTCGGCGTCAATGGACACCAAGAGAAGATCCTCCTGTTCCTGCCACGCCTCCCAGATCACTCCAGTGGCCCGCTTTATGTTGTCCGCAGCCTGTCGCCCAGCAATAAAGCCCGCCTGATCCACCTGGACATGCCCCGGCATCCATTCTGCCAGCCTGCCAGCCAGGATTTTTGCTAGCAATTTGACATCGACATTCAATAAGGAGATGGGTCTGTACGAGCTACACCTCCCGGGGACTTTCCCTGGTTTTAGTAGGACAGTAATCCCCGCTGTCAACATACCCGTGGACAAGCCCCCCTCCCTCCCCTAATACCCCATTGAAGACCCTCCGCAAAAAAAAACCCCACCTCCCCCCAAAAAACCTTGTAAAAGGCCCCCGTTAACCCGTCTAACTCCGGCGATTTCCCGCTGGCCAAGCCCTTCACCGCCCTCTCCAATTCTTCAGATGAAATCTCAGCCTCCAACCCCTCAACAGCGCTATCCGCCAACTCTGGTAGGGATATCCCCTCCAAATACTCCTCTATCTCCCCTTCCTGTACCCCCCCATCTCACTATAGAGCTCATGATAATATTCTGTGAACCGCTCCTGGATGGCGTCATCCCCCCTATACACCCGCCCATCCTGCCCTTCGACCTTGCCTTTTTTAATATTAAATCTCAGCTGCCAAATTCTAGACCATTCATTAAGTATAGCTAGATCCCTCCTCATGTTATATACACCTTCCTGGGTGTCTAACTCAATTGCATATTTTGCTATCATCTGCAAAGAGGCAAACCTTACCCAACAGCCCTTCTGCAATATCACTAACAAAGATGTTAAAAAGAATTGAACCAAGGATAGATCCTTGGGGCACACCACTGGTAACCTTCTCCTCAGAATGAGCTTCATTTACCTGTACCCTTTGTTGCCTCCCACTCAACCAATTTCTAACCCAAGCAGTAAATTTATGGTCCATCCGTAGGGTGCTCAGTTTGTTTATAAGTCACTGGTGGAATGGTGTCAAAGGCTTTACTGAAACCTAAATACACTGCATCTAGGGCTCTCCCTCAGTTCAACTTCCTGATCACCGAGTCAAAGAAATCATTCAGATTTGTATGACAAGACCTGCCTCTGGTGAATCCATGCTGCCTCAGATCCTGTAATCCGCTGGACCCCAGAAACCTCACTATTTTCTCTTTCAGCAGCGCTTCCAATAATTTACTCACCACTGAGATTAAACTAACTGGTCTATAGTTTTCAACCACAGGAATAGCCTAGTGGTTAGAACACTGGCTTGGTAACCAAGCAACCAGGGTTCAATTCCCACTAGCAGTCCTTGTGGCCTTGGGCAAGTCACTTAACCCTCCATTGCCTCGGAAGAAAGGCCTGGCAATCTACTTCCGGTGACACTGCCAAGAAAACCCAGGAGCTTCTGGGTCGCCAGGAGTGAGGACTGACTTGAAGGCACACATTGCCTTTTTGCCTTACTTCCGCTTTTGTGTAAAGGGACCACATGTGCCTCTCTCCAGTCCTTTGGCACCACTCCTGACTCCAAAGAGGCATTGAAAAAGGTCAGTCAGTGGAACTGCTAGAACGTCCCCAAGTTCCCTCAGTATTCTCAGGTGCATCCCATCTGGTCCCATCGCTTTGTCTACTTTAAGTTTAACTAGTTGCTCTGAAAATTGTTCAAGATGCCCCTCACTTCTGTTCCTGTTTGTGGGTGTTTTCAGAGGTCCTGCTTCTGGTTCTTCATCTCTGAACACAGAACAGAAATATTTGTTAAGCAATTCTGCTTTATCCTCATCAGCTTCTATATATTCCACCCCTTCCCCTTGAGTCTGACAATGCCACTTTTGCCCTTCCTCTTCTCACTAACATACCTGAAAAATGTCTTATCCCCCCATTTTATTGCATTGTCTATTTCCTCCTCTTTTTTAATCTTTGCTTTTATGACTACTTTGGTAGGTTCTCTAAGTTTTTCCAAATATAGATGCCTGTCTTTCTCTCTCAGTGATCTCTAGTATTTCATGAAGGCCTCCCTCTTTTTCTTCTCCTTTACAGCTACTACTTTCGAAAACCATAGTGGTCTTCTTTTCCTTTTACCTTTTATTTGCCATTTTAACAAAAAGGTTGATTGCCCTTAAAATTTATCCTCTTTCATTTTTGCCCACTGTTTTTCTACATCCCCCCAGCTGTTCCCATCCCATTAATGACTCCTTGAAGTATTGGCCCATCTTGGCAAAGTTAGTTTTCCTAAAGTCTTAGACTCTCATTTTTGAATGGATTTTATCAGCCCAATACTGAACCATAGCATCTGGTGATCAGTGGATGCGAGATGATCTCCCACTATAACATCAGAAACACTTTCACAGTTGGTAAGCACCATGTCTAGTATGGCCCCTTCACGTGTGGGTTCTGTTACCAGTTGCCTGAATAGCTCTCCCTGTAGAGAATTCAGGATCTCCTTACTTCTATATGATACTGCAGCAGGGATATGCCAATCAACATCTGGCATATTGAAATCCCCCAACAGTAGCACTTCCCCTTTCCTGGCAATGCTGCATATGTCTTCAGTTATAACCCTCCGTCCACCTCTTCTCCCTGTGAGGGAGGCCTGTATATCACACCAATGCAAATAGATTTCTCTTTCCCTCTTTCTAGTTTAACCCACAGTGCCTCCTTTCTCCCTTTTAAGCCTTATAATTCCATAGCTTTAATATGATTTTTTACATATAGTGCCACCCCTCCTCCCCTTCTTCCTACCCTGTCCTTTCTGAATAAAGTATAGCCTGGTATAGTTACATCCCATTCATTGTTGTCCATGAACCATGTCTCTGTTACTGCCACTAAATCCAAGTCAGCCTCTTCTATTAAAGTCTCAACATCTGGGATCTTATTTCCATGCTACGGGCATTTATACACACTGCTTTCCATATGTTGCCCCTTTTACCCATTTCCATAAAGGTATTTAATGTTGCACTTACCTGGGGGCTTTCTTCACCCATCCCCAATGAATCTAGTTTAAAGCCCTCTTCATTAGATTAGCCGGTCTGCGACTGAAGACACGTTGACCCTTCTTGGACAGATAGATGCCATCTCTGCTCTGCAGCCCTTGGAACATCATCCCATGATCTAGGAAACAAACGCTCTTGATGACACCATTTTGCTGCTCCTCTTTCTCCAAAGGCCTTTTCCCTTTTCTTTTTTATTCTGCTTAGGTTATGTCTGCATTCAAGGGTCTTCTGGAGAAACCCTCTCTTTGCACTTTATTTTATTTTATTCCACTTGTCATCCTCCCACTGGTCAACACTGAAATCGTTAATGACTTTAAAAGGCCCTAATCTGTAGTATCTTGGTGAGCTGAACACGAATATCACATTAAAAATTTTTTATTGGCTCTCGTTTTGAAGATATTGCATGTAGTTCATTTTTGACGTTTCACCGTGTAAATTTATCCAGTAGGACATCAATAACATCCCAAATAAGCCTTGAATGATGTAATATTGCATCACATTGCATAATACCACCATGCACACATCATCCAGAGTTGATTGCGTCATTTTCTGATGCAATGCAACACTACTGCCAGACGGCTGCTGAAGTCATCTGACGTCAGCAGTGTACTATACTCAGTCAGAAAGGAAAGTAATCTGGTATTCTGTTCCGATATTGAAAGCCTCATGAATGCCTTAAAAATCACTCATGACCCACAAGACTGGAGACTATTTATAGACTCTTCGAAACTGAGTCTGAAGGTTGTGCTTTTGAACAATGGAAACCGTCTTCCATCTATTCCAGTAGCGCATGCCGTCCACATGAAAGACAATAGCAAAAAAAGCCTACAGGTAAGGGCTAATTGGCAAAATAGATCAAAACCCAACCTCAGAACATTGACCTTCAAATTTAAATATATAATTTTTGTCGGAGCTGACCGTAGGAAGGTCGGATAGAAAGCCGACCCACACCAAGCGGGCAACCACTTTTTATTATGTTAAGGTTCTTCACCACAAGTAAAATTTCAAATTTTCAAAATAATAAGCTGAAAACTTATCTTAAATAGAAACGCTGATTTTTGGATAAGTCTCAACACGACGCGCGCGTTTCGGGCACTATCACCCTGTATCAAGTGTAAAATCCAAAATTCACAAGTTCAGCAATCATCCTTAGTAACACTGTCGTTGCAGCACAGGTCATATCTTTTAAATAATGGCAGAACAAACGCCATTTTAAAGAGAGAACCAACCAATCAGATCGGGCAAACCCCCACATGACGGGAAACCCCTGATCTGATTGGTAATAACTTGAGTGACGACAACATTCATTCAAAGCAAGCTCTGCCATTCGATTTCTCTATTAAGACCTCCCGGCTCCATTGAATCAAGATAGAATATCCAGCGTTGTTCCAAAAATTGAAGTTTATCTTCCCTTGACCCTCCACGGGGATTATCAGGAGCTTGATCCAATATAGTCCAATTAAGGTGGTCAAAAGTATGGCAAAAGTCAATACAATGAGAGACCAACGGAGCAGAAAGTACTGCATGACGAAGACGTGATGCATGTTTGCTCAGACGGCGTTTTATGGGACGTATTGTAGTGTATTTAATTCAGTGTCCATGCTCCCTTGTTTATGTTGGGAGAACAATACGTCCCATAAAACGCCGTCTGAGCGAACATGCATCACGTCTTCGTCATGCAGTACTTTCTGCTCCGTTGGTCTCTCATTGTATTGACTTTTGCCATACTTTTGACCACCTTAATTGGACTATATTGGATCAAGCTCCTGATAATCCCTGTGGAGGGTCAAGGGAAGATAAACTTCAATTTTTGGAACAACGCTGGATATTCTATCTTGATTCAATGGAGCCGGGAGGTCTTAATAGAGAAATCGAATGGCAGAGCTTGCTTTGAATGAATGTTGTCGTCACTCAAGTTATTACCAATCAGATCAGGGGTTCCCCGTCATGTGGGGGTTTGCCCGATCTGATTGGTTGGTTCTCTCTTTAAAATGGCGTTTGTTCTGCCATTATTTAAAAGATATGACCTGTGCTGCAACGACAGCGTTACTAAGGATGATTGCTGAACTTGTGAATTTTGGATTTTACACTTGATACAGGGTGATAGTGCCCGAAACGCGCGCGTCGTGTTGAGACTTATCCAAAAATCAGCGTTTCTTTTAAGATAAGTTTTCAGCTTATTATTTTGAAAATTTTAAATTTTACTTGTGGTGAAGAACCTTAACATAATAAAAAGTGGTTGCCCGCTTGGTGTGGGTCGGCTTTCTATCCGACCTTCCTACGGTCAGCTCCGACAAAAATTGTTGTTGTTGTTAAGTGCCGTCGAGTCGGAGTCGACTCATGGCGACCCTCTGGATAGCTATCCTAAATTGTGTTCGGTCTTCAGTCAGGCGGCTCATTGTTGACAGACTGGTACCCGTAGCTGCTGTTATTGTAGCGATCCATCTCATTGCTGGCCTTCCTCTTTTGCGTTGACCTTCTATCTTGCCAAGCATGATGTCTTTCTCTAATGATCTCTCTCTTCGCATGATGTGTCCGAAGTATGAAAGTCGAAGTCTTGTCATCTGAGCTTCTAAAGAAAGCTTAGGTTTGATCTCCTCTAGTACCGACTGGTTTGTTCTTCGGGCAGTCCATGGTATACACAGTATTTGCCGCCAGCACCATAACTCAAAGGCATCAATTTTCTTCCTGTCTGTCTTTTTCACTGTCCAGCTTTCACATCCATATGATGTTATTGAAAATACCATGGCTTGAACAAGTCGAATCTTTGTATAAAGAGAAACATCTCTGCTCTTGAGAATCTTATCTAGGTCTTTCATAGCCATTCTGCCAAGAGCAATGCATCGTCTGATTTCTTGACTGCTTGTTGCTTCTTTATTGATAGTTGATCCAAGTAGGTTAAAGTTGTTCACGATTTCAATTTCTTCTCCTTCAACGATGAACCTGTTGATTATGCCAGTTGTCATGATCTTTGTCTTCTTTACATTAAGGTGCAGGCCCATTTTGAGACTATGTTCTTTGATTGTGAGAAGCAAATGTTTCAGATCATTTTCACTTTCAGCCAGTAATGTGGTATCATCAGCATAGCGAAGGTTGTTGATGAGTCTTCCACCAATCTTCACACCTCTGTGGTCTTCATACAGTCCTGCTTCTCTGATGATTTGTTCTGCATATAAATTAAACAGGTAGGGGGAAAGTATACAGCCTTGTCTTACACCTTTGCTTATTTTAAACCATTCTGTTTCTCCTTGTTCCGTTCGAACTGTTTCTTCTTGATCAATGTACAGATTGCGCAAGAGAACGATCAGGTGTTCTGGTATACCCATGCTTCTTAACGTGGCCCAGAGTTTCTCATGGTTTACACAGTCAAAAGCCTTGCTATAGTCGATAAAGCACAAATAGATATCCTTTTGGTATTCTTTATCTTTAGTCATTTCAAGGATCCATCTCACATCCGCAATGATGTCTCTCGTTCCTCGTCCTTTCCTGAACCCTGCTTGCACTTCAGGTAGTTCTTGTTCTAGGTATGGCTGTAGTCTCTTTTGAATAATCTTCAGTAGAATCTTGCTGGCATGTGGGATCAGAGCGATTGTGCGATAATTTCCACAGTCAGTTGGATCACCTTTCTTTAGTATTGGTATAAACACAGATCTTTTCCAGTCAGTTGGCCATGATGTTGTCTTCCATATTTCTTGGCAGAGCCTTGTAAGTACGGTAACAGCTGCATCAGATTGCTGCAATACCTCTATGGGAATGCCATCAATGCCTGGTGCTTTGTTCTTTGATAAGGCTTTCAATGCTGCTTCAACTTCTTCTTTCATCACCAATGGTTCCTGATCATAAGGTATAGGTTGAAACGGCTGTTGGTCCACTTGATCTTTATCATATAAAAACTCTGTATATTCCTTCCACCTTTTCTTGATCTTCTCAGCATCATTCAACATAGAACCTTGAGCATCTTGTAACATTCCAATTCGAGGCTGGAACTTTTTCTTTAGCTCTCGCAGCTTTAGGAAAGCCGATCTTGTTCTTCCTCTAATAGTTTCTGCTTCTATTTCCTTGCAAGTGTCATTGTAGTACTTTTCCTTGTCCTGTCTTGCTGCACGTTGGAAATCTCTGTTGAGTTCTGAGATTGTCTTTCTTTCTCCTTTGGCTTTAGCTTCTCTGCGTTTCTGGGCAATTTTCAGAGTTTCTTCCGTCATCCATTTTGGCCGTTTTTGCTTTTTCACCTTTTGTAGAGACTTCTCGCTTTCTTCCAGCACAACCTTCTTGACGTCATTCCATAACTCTTCCGGAGTTCTGTCATTTGTATCTAAAGCAGCAAATCGATTTTGCAGGCAGTCTTTAAATTCCAGTGGTATATTCTCAAGGTCATATTTTGCTGCATTCATGAGTGGTTTGCTCTTTTTCAACTTTAGCTTGAGTTTGCATACTAGTAGTTGATGATCTGTACCACAGTCAGCTCCAGGTTTTGTCTTTGTTGATGTTACAGAGCTTTTCCATCGTTGACTTCCACAGATGTAGTCAATTTGATTTTTATACAATCCATTGGGTGAAGTCCATGTGTACAGTCGCCGCTTGTGTTGCTGGAAGAAGGTGTTTGAGATGAATAGATCATTGGTCTTGCAGAATTCTATCAATCTTTCTCCAGCTTCATTTCTGTTGCCAAGTCCATATTTTCCAACTACTTTGCCTTCTTCTTTGTTGCCAACTTTTGCGTTCCAGTCACCCATGACTATCAGGATATCCTGTTTGCATGTTCTGTCAATTTCAGCTTGTACTTGTTCATAGAACTCTTCAATTTCATTCTCTTCTGCAGCTGTTGTTGGGGCATATACTTGAATTATAGTTGTGTTGATAGGCATTCCTCGTAGACGAATAGAGATTAAGCGTTCGCTGACTGCATTGTATTTCATTACAGTTCTTGCAAGTTTCTTCTTTATTATAAATGCCACACCATTTCTTCTTTGTCTTTCATTTCCAGCATAGTAGACCATGTGATCATCTGATGCAAAGTGCCCGATGCCAGTCCATTTCAGTTCGCTGACACCCAACAGATCAAGTTGTACACGTTCCATTTCATTCTTGACCACCTCCAACTTCCCTTGGTTCATGCTTCGTACGTTCCATGTTCCAATGTGTAAGACATCTTTACAGCTTCTGACTCTCATTTCATGCGCAGCTACATCAGCCGTCAGACTTCCCGAGGGCTTTGATCCTTGGGTTTTGGTCCACATGAAAGAGACATACGATAACTTAAAGCATCTACTGACTTCCACTCCTTTCGCACTCAGTTTAAGTTACTTACTCTAGTTCACAGGGCTCTTCACACTAGTACTCCACAATACCTGGCAGACCTTATTACATTCCACACCCCCAGACACACTCCCCGCTCCTTCCACCTTAACCTCCTTAATCTCCCTTCCCCCTCCCTCGCTCACCTTCAATCCACCCGCTCCTCTGCTTTCTTTTTCATCGGCTCCGCACTTTGGAATTCACTCCCCACCTCCCTCCGGTTAGAACCCCATCACGCCACCTTCAAGTGAGACCTAAAAACCCACCTCTTTTCCTTGGCCTATGACCTTCCCTCCCCTCTTTTCTGATCCTGTCCCCTACGTATAGTCCTTTATCCTTTCTCTCGTTCTATTATATCAACAATTGTAACTTCCTTTCCTCCTTTCTGGCCCTGTGCCTGTTTCTAATTGTTTGTGAATTGTAAACCGCTCTGATTGATAAAGTAGGGCAGTATATCAAATAAATAAACATAAACGTACAGCTGGCACCTCTGTGGTGACTTGAAGGTAGGTGCCCTTTTAATGGGACTGCAGCAGGGATATATAAAATACATGTGTTTCTTATGTGAGTGGGATAGCCGAGCAAGGTATTGGTATTACTTGCGGAAGGAATGGAATCGCAGACAAAAGGTAACAGTTGGAGAGAAGAATATCCAGCACCCAGCTCTGGTTGAGGCTCACAAAATCATGCTACCACCCCTTCACATCAAACTAGGTTTGATGAAAAACTTCGTGAAAGCCATGGACCGCACTTCGCCAGCTTTCCGATATCTGCATGAAAAATTCCCTCGACTCAGCGAAGCAAAGATTAAAGAGAGTTTTTGTGGGTCCTCAGATTCACGAGCTCTTTCAAAGATGACCGGTTCAACAACTTCCTGCAGGGTGATGCGAAACAAGCATGGAATGCTTTTTGCCTAGTGTCAATGAACTTTCTCGGGAATGTTAGGGCAGAAAACTACAAGAAACTAGTAGAAGACATGCTGATGCAGTATCAGAAACTTGGCTGCAATATGTCTCTAAAGATCCATTTCCTTGATTCCCATCTCGATTTCTTTCCTGACAACTGTGGTATGGTTAGTGATGAACAGGGTGAACGTTTTCACCAGGATATCGCAACGATGGAGCGAAGATACCATGGAAAATGGTCCACTACAATGCTGGCTGACTACTGCTGGACACTCCCCAGAGAAGCTCCCGAACAGCTGTACAAGAGAGAGGCGAAAAAAATCTAAGAAGTAGTCTATGACTTGTTTTTTTACAGGTATTAAGCGAAGGCGATTTAAACATTAATTCTTGTAGATTACAAAAAAACTAGAGCCAACTTTGCAATTTCACTGTCATATTCGTGTTCAGCATATAAAAATTGATAAGAAATAACTATTTTTATTTCAGTAACATGACTTATGTAAAAATTTGTTGACCAGTGAATATGTCAAAGCTTTCCATCTACAGATTCCATTCTGTGCTGATACTGTGTTCATGTCACATTGTCATCGGTCTTGGAAAGCGTGTGACATTAGCTTTAAGACTGGCTTCATAATTTCTGTTAATTTATTATTAATCACTTAAAGCAAGACTACCTGATAATCTCCAGGAACAAGCAGGAATAAGTCCTCACATATGGGTATGTCGGTACCGACGGAGCCTGAGCGGGAAAGCTCCCCAGCTTCCCAGAAGGAAAGCTTTTGGGGCCTCCCACTGCGCATGCGCGCTGCCTTCCCGCCTTCCTGACCAACTCTCCTCAGTTCTTCTTTTTCCGCGGAGCCAGCAGGTTGTGTTCCTGTCACCGCTGAAGAAGTTGTTATTTTAATTTATTTCTTTGGCCGCGTGTCTGCCTTCCCCGATTCCAGACCGGTACCGCCGGTCTTTTTTTCCTTTATTTAAAAAAAAAAAAAAAATCTTCTTTTTTTTTCCCTCACTTGGTGTGTTAGTTCTGTGAGGCCTTTAGGCCTTCACTAATTCTCCCTCATGGAGAAACAAGCCTCTGGGTTTAAAAAATGCACCAAGTGCAGCGGTACTATTTCAGTCACAGACACCCATGAATGGTGTCTTAAATGTTTGGGGCCTGACCATTCCATTCCGGATTGCCCATCCTGTTCTTTGATGTCTAAACGTGGCTTACAGAACCGGGCAGCCAAGTTTCACATGCTGTTTTCTACAGATACTCCAGCATCGACATCTTCCAGGTCTTCCTCTCCTGTTGGATCTCAGGTAACCAAACATTCCTCTGGCAGGTCCTCAAAGGGCAAATCTCCCTCTAAGTATCGAGATACCCCTGGGCTTGACCCTGAGGACCCTGCCACAGCCAAACAACCCCGGCGGGAAGCTCCGGCTTCCAAAGCTCCTCGTATGGGGTTACAGGTTGACATCGATGGCACAGCCTCGACCGATCACCTGTTAGACTGTTCTGGGGTACCGGCTCAATCTTCCGGTACCGACATCCAGACAGTCATGGCATCCATGGATCATACAGTTCAATCCATGCAGCAGGCCATTTTGACTTTTATTAAGGCTGCGACGCCCGTGCCGGTTCCGGTACCACAACCGATACCGGTACCCATGCCTTCCACATCGACCAGGATACCGATTCTGGTTCCCGGTTCCGGGGTTTTTCCCGATACCGATCCGGTTCCGGGTACCCCCGATGTCGATACCGGTCGATACCCTTATCGATCCCTGGAAGAAAACAGACGATACTTTGAGTCTTCTGATGATTCTGATTCATCAGATGACTCTGCTGAAGTATCCCTTACTCTACCTGAGGAGCCCTCTTCTCCAAATATCCTTTCAAGACTTCATCATTGAAGTAGCTAAAGGTCTTTCTATTTCTGTATCCTCTGAAAAAGAACCTAGAGCAAAAAGGTTAGACATTTTAGGATACTCTAAGGTTCCCCTGCCCATCCATGAAATTCTTCAAGATCACATGATGGACTTATGGGAGACTCCTCTCACCCTATCTCCACATTCTCGTCGTCTGGACACCATGTATCGTGTCCCCCCTTCTCCTGGGTTTCAAAAAACTCCGCTCCCGCACCACTCCATTGTAGTGCAGTCAGCTATGAAAAGGATCAAGAGTACTAAAAGACACTCTTCTACTCCCCCAGGAAGAGAATGTAGGACTCTGGATGCTTTTGGAAGAAAATCTTCCAAGCAATTATGCTTATTGCCAGAATCAACTCATACAGCCTCTATATGGGCATGTTTCTGAAGGAAATTGCATTAAAAATACGCCATTTTCTCCCCTTTATCCCAGAGGATAGAAAGGAGGAGTTCCTTCTTCTGCTGAAGCATACCCAAGATATTTCAAAGTTCTCCAACAGAGCAGCCTTTGACTCCTTTGAGGGTGCTAGCAGAGCCTCAGGTATTGCCATAGCGGCTCGCAGAATTGCTTGGCTCCAGGCCTCTAACCTTGAACCCTGGGTCCAGGATGGATTGGGAAATTTGCCCTGTACAGGTGAGAATCTGTTTGGTAAGGAGTGGCAAATCAAAGCCACTCAAATGGATGCAGAAAATGCTGCTTTAGATAGACTTTCTAAGTCTACCTCTACCCCTGTCAAGAAGAAATCTTTCAAAAAGCCTTTCTACAAGAAGCCAGATTTGCCACAAATACTGGCCAACAATCTTCTGCAGCTCGCTTTGCTCCTAAGCGTCAGCAGCCTAAACAGGCCAGGGCAAAACCTGAAGGGGCTGCTACAGCCCAACAGTCCCAACCCCCTCAGGGTTTTTGACTTAAAACTAGAGAACTTAACCTTTCTGGCTCTAAAACATCCAGAACCTCTCACCATTCCAGGAAGGTTAACTCATTTTTCTCCCAGATGGGAGCAAATCACATCAGAGCAATGGACCCTCTCTATCATCAGAGAGGGCTACAAACTACATTTCTCCAACCTTCCTCCCCATACCATGGTGAGAAGTTTCAATTCTCCCCCATCTCTCCTAGACCTGTTGGGTCAGGAGGTGACCACTCTTCTCGCCCAAAAGGCAATAGAAGAGGTTCCTCTTCCTCAACAAGGGTCAGGTTTTTACTCCCCTTATTTTCTCATTCCCAAGAAAACAGGGGGGTACAGACCCATTTTGGATCTCAGAGAATTGAACAAATTTCTATACAGGGAGAAATTCAAGATGCTTTCTCTAGGCACTCTCCTTCCATACCTACAGAGTCAGGACTGGCTTTGTTCTCTAGATCTCAAGGATGCGTACACACATATACTCATCCATCCATCCCACAGAAAATTCCTACGGTTTCTGTTCCAGGGAAAACATTTCCAATACAGAGTACTTCCCTTCGGTCTAGCCTCTGCTCCAAGGGTATTTACCAAATGCATTGCAATAGTAGCTGCATTCCTACGCACCCTGGGAATTTTTGTCTTCCCATACCTGGACGACTGGCTCATCCGAGCTCCGTCTCAGTCCGAGGCTCAGACTTCCCTGGATCGCACCAGGCAAATTCTACAGTATCTGGGACTTGTGATCAATCTGCCAAAGTCCCAACTCACCCCTATTCAATCCCTAGAATTCATAGGGACCTGGTTGGATACCACCACCGCAAGGGCCTATCTACCTCAGGCCCGTTGCCAACGTCTAGTGCACTTAGCCTCTCAGACTCAGTCCAGAAGCCACTTGACTGCCAGAGAGATGCTACAACTATTAGGCCACATGGCCTCCACAGTGCATGTGGTGCCTTATGCTCGCCTACATATGAGAGCAGCTCAATGGACTTTATCCACCCAGTGGACTCAAGCATCAGGAGCTCTCTCAGACCAAATAGCAAACTCCAATCGTCTCTTTTGGTCTCTCCAATGGTGGATATCCACTCAAAATCTGTTGTTGGGGGCCCCCTTTCAACCATTGTTGCCCCAAGCAACCCTCACAACAGATGCCTCCCAAACAGGTTGGGGGGCCATCTCCAAGATCTCTCCACTCAGGGCACTTGGTCTCCACAGGAGACCACCCTTCATATCAACCACTTGGAACTTCGAGCAATCTTTCTAGCTCTCAAAGTTTTTCATACCCTCCTCAGCAACATGACAGTCCTTATTCACACGGACAATCAAGTAGCCATGTTTTACATAAACAAACAAGGAGGGACTGGCTTTCTGTCGCTTTGCAACGAAGCTCTAAGATTATGGGCCTTCGCCAGAGAGCATCAAATCCATCTCCTGGCAGTATATCTTCCAGGAATCCAAAACTCTTGGGCAGACAGACTCAGTCGAGTTCTGCTTCCACACGAATGGTCCCTGCACATGGATCAGGTACTCAGAATCTTCCAGAAATGGGGAACCCCAGACATAGACCTCTTTGCAAGTCCGTGGAATGCCAAACTTCCCCGGTTCTGTTCCAGAATTCCGTGTCAGGGAGTTCAGACCAAGGATGCCTTCCTCCTGCATTGGGGTCAGGGTTTCCTGTATGCCTTTCCACCCATTCCTTTGATTCCCAAGACTCTGTTCAAACTTCAAAGGGATCAAGGGTCCATGATCCTCATAGCTTCACGCTGGCCACGCCAAGTGTGGTACCCTCTACTTCTGCATCTCTCCCAAGCCCCCTCCCTGGACTTGGGAGTGGCTCCAGACCTTCTGTCTCAAGAGGAGGGGACTTTGTGGCACCCAAACCCCAAGTCCCTTCACCTCAGAGCTTGGTTACTGAAGGCCTAGACCTTCAACACTTCGATCTTTCGCAGCAAGTGAAGGATATCCTACATGCCTCTAGGAAACCTTCCACTAGGCGTTCTTATGCTTTTAAATGGAAAAGATTTTCCATTTGGTGTGCTCAAAGGGGTCTTAACCCTCTGGCACTCCCATTGAATTCTCTTTTGGAATATCTCCTGCATCTTTCCAATGCAGGACTCAAAACAAATTCAGTAAGAGTCCATTTGAGTGCTATTGCGGCATCACTTAAGCCCATCAATGGACAACCTGTTTCCTCTCATCCTCTTATTGCAAGATTCATGAGAGGCTTAACTTTAACTAAACCTCCCATTCGACCTCCTCCGGTAGCATGGGACTTAAACTTGGTTCTTGGTCAGCTTATGAAGCCACCTTTTGAACCCTTAGCCACTACCTCCTTGAAATTTCTTTCCTGGAAGGTTATTTTCCTCATAGCAGTCACTTCAGCTCACCGCATCAGTGAACTGCAGGCCTTAGTGGCTAATCCACCTTACACAAGGTTCCATCATAATAAGGTAGACTGTCCTCAGACACCTGTTCCATTCTTGAACAACTCCAGCCCACCTTCCCTGAATGGATACCTGAGATCCATAGGAAGATGAAGAACCTTTCAGGGTCTCATACCCTTCAGGGGATCTCCCGGGCATCTTAGCTAGGGAGTCCCCATATGTGAGGACTTATTCCTGCTTGTTCCTGGAGATAGCACAGTTACTTACCTGTAACAGGTGATCTCTGGGAACAGCAGGAATTAGTCCTCACAACCCGCCCACCTCCCCTAGGAGTTGTATCTCTCTCTCTCTTCCTTTCCTCTCTCTATTGTCTCAGCTATAAACTCGAACTGAGGAGAGTTGGTCAGGAAGGCGGGAAGGCAGCGCGCATGCGCAGTGGGAGGCCCCAAAAGCTTTCCTTCTGGGAAGCTGGGGAGCTTTCCCGCTCAGGCTCCGTCGGTACCGACGTACCCATATGTGAGGACTAATTACTGCTGTTCCCAGAGATCACCTGTTACAGGTAAGTAACTGTGCTTTACTTGTAGTGCAGTGCCAAAGGTTTATGCAGATATTACTGTGACCTTTTGAATTTGGTTGGTTCTCCTGTCCATTGAACCATTCTGACCACATTATGATTCCTTTCTAAAGATGATTATCTTGTAGAGGTTTCTTCCAGATTTTTTTAGGACTGAATCCTACTGGTTTCCAGCAAAAGACGTGTAATGTGAACAGGTGTAGGAGACATCTGGTGCATATTGCAAACGTTTCACGCTTTCCTTTAAATTTTGAGCTGTAACTCATCTACCTCGGCTTGCTGTTTTAATTAGGAAACGGTTTGCCTGGTGATAAGAAACATTAAGGAAGCTGCAGATGTTAAAGCCCCAGGGAAGGGAGGAGGGAAGGAAACATATTAGTTATCTGCAAATTAAACAAAAACGTTTGCTCCATTAGACCAGAGTTTCAAACCTTGCACCCAAACCTGACCCTCGCATTAGATAGCAGAAGTAGCCAAGCATGGCGTTTAGCCTATCCCAGGGGCCTGCTTTTTAACATAGACTAGTGCTAATGCACTGTGCTACCCATAATAGACTTCCACATGAAGTGCTTAAATCAGCTGATAAACAAAGAAGTTCTAAAAAGTTATTTTGTTTGGTAACAGCACTTTACTGGGGTAAGCTCTCTAAAAACTGCCCTCCCCAACCTTGTTGCAAGTATGCAGAGTGATACACAGCATGTGCGTTTTTAGCGGGGTTAAGGGGAGGTACCCCCAAGGGTTTCCTTTAGATGGAATTGGGAGCGGGTACATGGAATGGAGAATTAAGCCTAGAATATCATAATGTCTCTGTTTCCCTCCATGGTGCAGCCTGCCTGCATCTCGAGGACTGTGCGCATTTCTGGTCACTGTATCTGAACAAAGATATTGCAGAATTAGAAAAGGTACAGAGAAGGGCGACTAACATGATAAAGGGGATTGAGGCACACTTAAATCAGGAAAGGGTTAAGGGTTAGGGCTCTTCAGATTGGAGAAGAGAGGACTGAGGGATGATATGATAAAGTCCTTAAAATTTGGAGTGGAATAGAACAGGCGAATATGAATCTATTCTTTTGCTCTTTCAAAAACAGCAATAGCAGGACACAGACCATGACATTACTAACTACTCTGGGCCTGATACTCAGCACCAGCGGCTAGTGCTCTTACAGCAGCTAGTCACTGGCACGGAATCCTAGTCCTGGATATTCGATGCTGGGGCCATATCCAGCCACCGGCAGTGAATATGCGGATTGACCGCAGAACCCGGAAGCTAAGTGGGCAGTGGTGCAATATCGCTCGTAGCCAGTCAGCGGTCGTCTCTGCCTCCGTTTCAGCCCACAGGGCATCGGGGCATTGCAGTGGGCTTTGACGGGGGTATTCAGTGGCACTAACCATGAATATCCTGACTTTGGACGTCTACACTGTTTACTGGGCTGTAAACTGAGGAAATGCCCTTTGATATCGTGCTCCTTAAATTTTAGGTGAATTTTCATTCAAAACTGTGAAAGCGTAAGTTGAACTGAAAATCTTTTGAAACTTACAACCGTAAGTGTTCCTGAAGATTGATCCTGTATTGTGCAGAATGGAAAGGTGCTTTAGAAACATTTTATATAATCAAAGTGTGTGACTTTTATTTCTCTACTTACAGTTCATTTGATATACCGCAGTTCAGTAAGAAACCTTGACATCATTGTAGCTTGCAAAACCGAAAAGTCAAAAATTAACAACAGCAATGCCATTATCCAAAGTTACACAGTAAACTTAAGGACATAGCATAAACTAACTGGAGCCAATAGGAAGTGATACATATTACAACAATCCAAAAGGCAATAATTTAACCAGGAACACAAAAGGGAAAGAAAACAAAGTCAAGGAATGTTCTAGGAAAGCAAAAAAAAAAAAGTCAGAAAATTGTCCAAAAATTCAACAAAAGCGCAGTGACACCGTTTCTGTACATCTTCTTTTCTGCGGGCAGTTATGCACCTAGGAGGTAATTTTATTAGGTGCTGCATCGAGTTATACACCATTAGCATATGTAAGTCATGTAGAAGATCTCTAAAGGATAAAAGGGGATTATTGTAGTTGATATGGAAGGGCAAACTAGGTAGGCCATGTGGTCTTTTTCTGCTGTCCTGTTTCTATGACTTCTGTGCACAGATAGACCTTTACATGTGCATTTGAGCTGGTCGCTATTTTGTAAATATGTACATCAGGCTGATGGCTCATACTTTCGGAGTGGGCGTGCACAGGGTCAGAGTGCACATAAGTTATAGAATACTAGAATATACACAGGTGCTTTAATACGGAGGTGCAGGCACCCTAGGGCTGGTGCCTAGATGTAATGACTGCTTTTCGTTATAAAATAAGCTTCAGATAGATGCGTTCTGGGTGCAGGGCTATAGTTCACCCTTCTCATGACTCCATCCATAGCCTAGTGTGTAATACTGAGGAACCGCATGGCAAGAGACCAGGCCTCATTCCATGAGAAATAAAACACTGCAGAGTAAAGACTTCAGGACACTTAGGGCTGCTTTTTTTAAGCTCCTGCTTTTTATGACTCAGACTTATCGGTGAATAAACACATCTGGCACTAGTGATATTTCTAGAGCATTAATTTTTTATTTTTATATTGCTTCTTATGAGTTGGCAATACAGAGTTGTTTGAACTGGATATAACAGCAGATTTGCAGCAGAGATCGGCAGTTACAGTAATGCTGATGTCTTGATAAAAATCTGACCACTGGGTGGCAGAGTTTCTCTTAGAGACTTCCTTTGTAGTGAAGGAGTGACACGACATTCGGCGAGAAGCATCCACTCTCATGGCTCGCTCTGAAAACGGCTACAAAAAAACAGCGTGACTTTATTGCAGATATGTGGATAATTCCAAGCATAAAATCAGCTAAGGAACTACTCGTCCCTTTTATCCACCACATCATACACACATCCCTTGCACAGGGGCATGTGCCTGCATCCCTTAAACTGGCATCAATCATGCTAGAAAGCTTCAAATCTGACATGACAGATCCCATATCAATACCGACCGGTCTCCAGCTTACCTTTCATGACCAAAATAATAGAGAAAACTGTTCAGATACAACTACAGGACCCATCAATTCTTATGCACCCTTGGACCCACATCAACACGGTTTCAAGCAACACCATGGAGTTAAAATCTTACTAATGGCTCTCTGACCACATCATCTGAGAAATTGACAACATAAAAAAAGGGCATTATCCTAATATTTCTCGACATTTCAGTCGCCTTCGACTCAGTATCACACTCCATACTTCTAAGACGCCTACAAGAAATTGGACTACACAATAACAATTTGAAATGGTTCCAATCATACCTAAATGATAGACAACAGTATGTCAGATGCAGGAGAGACGCATCCTCTCCATTCACACTAATACAAGGAGTCCCCCAGGGGTCAGTATTATTATCCTTGCTTTTTAACATATACATTCAGCCACTTTGTGTAGTAATACGGAAACAACATTCACTACAAAATCTATGCCAATGACATCATGGCATACATGCCACTTGATGTCGAGCCCATGGATTACACAAATATAACTGAATGCCTCAAAGACATCTCCGGTTGGCTAAACTCCCATAATCTCATCTTAAACTATAGCAAATTTGAAGCACTCACAGTAACAAGAAACAAGACCTTCAAACATCCCTCCACAATAGCTACAAAGAATGTATACATTGCTCTCAAAAGTCAAATTAAATACTTAGGGGTCACCCTCAATCAGAACTTAAACTTACAAGCCCATATTAATAGGACAACATAGAGCACTTACCACAAAATGAAAATCATCCAAAAATTAAAGTCCCTGCTAGGTCCCAATGACTTCAGAACGGTCCTACAGGCCATAATCACACCAGAATTGGACTTTTATAACTCAATCTACCAAGGCCTGCCAACAACAACAATCCATCACTACAGATGGTACAGAACACCGCTGCTGGTATTCTCACAGGAACAAACAAAGATGAGCACATAACACCAATCTTGGCACAACTTCACTGGCTCCTGATGAGGAGTCGTGCAAAATGCAAGACTATTAGTAACATATTCAAAATACTCCAGAATGAATCAGCCGAATCACTTCAAGACCTAATAAAAATATGCCCCCAAAACCGCCTGCCAAGAACAAAAATACTCTAATTCTCCAAAGCTAAGCAGTCCAATATACGGAACTCTCTACCAAACAATATCAGATGCACGAAGGACACTAAAGAATTCAGGAAAATGCTGAAGACATTCCTATTCATTGTACGCTACGGCAACATCATTTAGAAATCACCGAAACTATCCATCCACAGCAGACCTGGACAGCGACTACTCAACAATTCCCGATCACACAACATGACCGCAAACTGTAAATAGGTTACTTATGTAAATAAGTTAAGAAGCATACTGTTATGACACAATGATTACAAATTTTAGTCTTTAAAACACTTGTTACAATGTAAATTAGTTAAGTTCAATGATGGCGTTTTAATGTAAACTACCTTGTTGCACAAGGCAAAAGTTGAGTTCAAAGTAAACCACCTTGATTTAAGGAAAAGGTGGTAAATATATACTGTTAAATAAATAAAGTTAAATAACTGTTTTATTACCTGTTACCTGTAAACTCGGACTAGATCTCTAAGTCTGAGTGTAATGTTGTTCAATGTAAACCGCACTGATAACATAGCGCGGTTTATAAAAGCTGTTAAATAAATAAATAAATAAATAAATAAAATCAGACATGGCTAATAACCTTGGATAAAATGGTTTGTCTAGCATGGTTTATGATGCAATCCCACTATGAACGAAGTTATGCGTGAAGACTGATTTATAACCCTAACCATGTCCAGTGAGCTCCACTATTAGTGAAATGCCTTGGCTACGTATTTGATGTGCTAAAATCATTTTGTGTGCTAGTGTATTAAGATCAGTGTATTGAAATGCAAATCTCTTTAAGATGTGCTCTCTTCAGAGGATAGTTTGGAAAGGGTTTTAGGTGGGTAGATTGTACTGACTCCCTAAGAGAAACCTTTTGCAATTCATGTATTGATAACCAGGTTAAAGCTAATGTGAGTATGTGAGCGTTTGCATGCCAGGACCTAGAAGGTTTTGAGTCCCTGTTGGTCTGTATAAGTCATGTATTGAGGATTGATTTTATATTTGGTGCATTATCCTCTTTCTCTACCAGCTGCCGAGTGAGAAATTCTTTTTGAAATAATGGATTTGTCCTCACGGTATACTAATTTAACTTCAACACGCAATTCAATGACCCTGTAACAACTAGGGGAAAGGAATTTCTGGCACTGAAAGAAGGTTTAGGCTATAATCAGGCTGGTGGTCACATCCTACATTTGATTTTTTTCTTTAGGGAAAACTATAGCCCAGCCCCACAGAGTAAAGGTTCTTGAGGTCCCATGGTCAGGCCACCAATGACTGGAGGATTCCTGTCTGATCTTGTCAGAGTCAGAATTTAATGCATATTAGAGATTTTAAAACCCTGGACATTGGTAGCCTGGCAGAAAAGGGTCACCAGCTGTCAGAGGCCTTCCAAGAATTTCCATTAAGGGAGCAGGCAGTGGTCTAGAAGAGCGTCTTAGGTGTCTTGTTGTGCAGATTTGCAAAAAGATGGGCAAATAGACAGTTTGCAGAGCCAGGAGAAAGGTGTGGACTCAAAGTCCACCAAATTGGATTTAGCTTACATCCTTCTCAGAAGTTCAAGGCAGTAGATATTTTTCTATCCTCTGAGAGCTTACAACCTAAGCTTGTATGTGAGGCGATGGAGGATTAAGGGACTTGTTCAAGACCACAAGGAGTGTCAGAGGGATTTGAACCTGGCTCCTGGTGAACTGCTCTAACCATTAGACGACGATGACTCGGTTCATGGTGGTAAAGCTTATGAATAGTAGAGAATTAGCCTACTGGTAAGGGCAGCAGCCTGGGACCAGAATCCCACTGGTATCCCTTGTGGCCCTGGGCAAGTCACTTAATTCTCCATTACCTCAGGTACAAACTTAGATTTTAAGCCCTCTGGAACAGGAAATACCTATAGTTCCTGATTGTAACTCACCTAGAATTCCACCTGGAATTCCTCAGAGGTGGAATAACTTCCCTGTACAAGTTGCCGGCCCTGGACGTAAAGGACCAACATTAGAACTGGCCCTGTACATCCAGGGCTGGCGACTGCCTACCACCTTGCCAGACGCCACCCCCGAGCTGCCCCTTCCCCGCCCCCATCTAACTTCCCCGTTCAACCAGCAGGGAGGTTAGATGTGGCGGGGGTAGGCACGAATAGCGGGATGGACGTCCCTGCTATTTTGGCACAGAATAACCCCCGTAGTGTTTAACTCAGAATGTTCATAGTCCCATTAGGTGCCATGTGGCTTGCCCCAGAGCTCAGCCCTGTCACCGTTATTGTTTTTAATGTGTACTTGAGGCCATTGGTGAGTTTGATACAATCAGGTGGGTAACTGTTTTTATATTTGCAGATGACATCCAACTACTCTCCTTTACTGATCTTGACCAGCTCGATCTTTCCATTCTGAACAAGTGCTTAGATAAGGTGGTTTTTGGCTTACAAAAAATAAACTTAGGTTGAATCCTTTGAAGTCCTCAGCAACATAGATATCTGATCATCGTCTTATTCCAAGCATCACCCCTGTAATAGGAGGTCTACCTTCACAGATATTTCAATCAGTAAAGGTTTTGGGTTACATTCTGGATTCAGAGCTTAAATTCGAACTGCAGATGGCAAACACAATTAAATCCTATTTTTTCAGCTTAAGGTGAATTTGTTCAATTCACTCTTATTTAGATAAGAGGTCCATAGTAATGTTGGCAAATGCATTACTAACCTGTAGACTGGGCAACTGTAATGTTGTGTATCATGGGCTCAAGAGATTAGTTGGTTTAAAATACAATCATAAGAATGATTTACTCAGGCAAAATTATGAACTATATTATCCCTTTGTTATAAGAGAGCCCTTGGCTACCAGTAAGGTTCTGCATAAAGTTTAAACTGCAGAGTTTATTTGTTTGTTTATTTATTTATTTGTACTTATATACCGCTAAATCTAAACATCAAAGCGATATACAAAAAACAACAAATAGCCAATAAATGACTTTACAAAGAACATTAAAGAAAAGCTAAATTGAATGAAAAAACTATATACAGTGGTTATGAGATTCAAGCCACAGGGAAATATATACATAAGAAGGATAATGTGTTAGGAAAGTGAGGTTTCAATCACTAAAGAGAGATGTTTCAAGCATCCTGCTAAAAGTCATTAAATCATTTCTTCTCCTGGAGTTTCAAGATGAGTTTTAAGATAAGTTTCACTTCAACTTACTAAAGAACGGTATTTATTGATTAAAATGGACTCCCAGTGACGGGTGTGGTTTTGCAGACTATCTTAACCTCCCTCACTGTGGTCCGACAAAAAAATTACTTACATTTCACAAGGTGGGGATATTCTCAGGGATTTTTTGATTGGTTTATTAGCATCTCTGTTTGTGGGATTTTTTTTCGATTGGATTAAATCATTAGCAGCATGAAGGTAGTCTAGTATATAAGATCCTTGCTATGGGTCATAGAAATATGATGACAGAAAAAGACCACATGGACTATCTAGTCTGTTCTTCCATATCAACTACAACAGTCCTCTTTTTACCTTTAGAGATCCTCTGTGTTTGTCCCATGCTTTTTTGAATTCAGTTACTGTCCTCATCTCTACCACCTCCACTGGGAGACTATTCCACAGATCCACTACTCTTTCCGTAAAGAAATATTTCCGCATATCACTCCTGAATCTATCCCCCGTCACCCTCATCCCATGTCCCCTCATAGCAGAACTTGTTTTCAATTGAAAGAGGCTCTCTCCCTGAACATTTATGCCACGGAGGTATTTAAACTGTTGATCCTGAAAGATTTATTAGTTCCTGACTCAGGGCTGGTCCCAGAGTTGGTTCCAGGTGTTGGTGCCCTAGACAAACCTTAAGCTTTACCTCCCCTCCCTCACCAACACTCAAAACCTACTGTTTAGCTTTGAATTCCCCACTCTTTGCCGCCCACCGAAGTTGGCACCCTAGGCGGACACCTATCTTGCCTGATGGCTGGGCCGAGCCAGGTCTGCCAAGGACATCATTACCTTTCGACCCAACGGCTCTCTCCATTACTGTCTCATTACCTCTTTCCTTCCACTATGTCATCTGAGTCTGTTGATGAGCCAGTAGCTTCCTATAATGCACTCTCATCTTTATCTTTATCTTTATTGACACATTAAATATACCGCACTTTACCAGTGGCACCAGAGCGGTGTACAATAACAAAATAGACAGGCTGCTGAAAAAGAAAAGGAACGCCAAAATAATGAAGAAACAGGAAAGAGAGGAGAGAGAGTAAAGTGACAGGTAAACAATGAGGGCGACAAAGTAAAATGTTATAGACATACAGGATCAGCGGGGTGGGGGGGAGAGGGGAGCAGGGGGGGGGAAGGTTAAAGGCGGTGCAAAAAAGGTGAGTCTTCAGCCTAACCTTAAAAGTTTTATAGGAGGGTTCTAGGCGTAGGGTAGTGGGAAGCGAGTTCCAGAGGCGCGGGCCCAGAAAGAAAAATGCTGAGGAGCTGGTGGACTCAAGGTGGGCCTGTGACGGGGAGGGGAGGGACATGTCACGTCTGTGAAACGTACTGTACCTCAACCCTGGCTGTCTTCGACTACCCACCTATGTCCCCATACCCACTTATCTGCGTGCATTTGGCTCAAATCCTACACCTTTGCAGACTTTCTACACTTCAAATTCATGCTTGCCTCTTTTCAGTCAGCCATAGCACTCACCAAACAAGACTATTATGTCCACCTGACTAACTCTCTTGCCTCTGACCCTCGCCGTCTCCTTACAACTCTCAGCTCTCTCCTCAAGGTGCCTCCACGTCCACACCTTCCTTCCCTTTCTACCCAAATTTTGGCTGACTATTTCCATGACAAAGCCCACAAGATTACACTTAAATTCCCCATGAGGTCAGCCATATCTCCTCTTCGCTTCCACTTCCTCCCCTCAACTTCTGCCAGCTTTTCTTCCTTTTCTGAGATCTCAGAGGAGGAAATCAAACATCTTCTTTCCACCTCCAAACTCACTACCTGCTCCTCTGATTCTGATTCCCACCAGTCTCCTAAGCTCCATCTTCTCCGCTGTTTTCCCTCCCATCTGTCATTTTCTCAACCTATGGCTTTCCAACGCAATTGTTCCTGCAGCCTTCAAACATGCTGTGATTACACCTCTCCTCAAAAAAATCTTCACTAGACCCTACCTGTCCTCCTAATTACTGACCAATCTCCCTCCTCCCCTTCATTTTTAAACTACTTGAACATGGGGAGCTGTGTGTCCTGGGGAGTTGGAGCCTTACTCTGCCGTATGCCCGTGATTGCTGTCTGAAGGCAGCAGGTGGATTTCGCCGGACCAGCTGAGCGGTGTCAGGCCCCGACGTCATTTGGGGGCCTTTAAAGTGTGGAGGAGTGCAGCGGTTCCTGGGAGCTGTGTGTCCTGGGGAGTTGGAGCCTTAACTCTGCCGTATGCCCGTGATTGCTGTCTGAAGGCAGCAGGTGGATTTCGCCGGACCAGCTGAGCGGTGGTCAGGCCCCGTCGTCAGTTGGGGGCCTTTAAAGTGTGGAGGAGTGCAGCGGTTCCTGGGAGCTGTGTGTCCTGGGGAGTTGGAGCCTTACTCTGCCGTATGCCCGTGATTGCTGTCTGAAGGCAGCAGGTGGATTTCGCCGGACCAGCTGAGCGGTGTCAGGCCCCGACGTCATTTGGGGGCCTTTAAAGTGTGGAGGAGTGCAGCGGTTCCTGGGAGCTGTGTGTCCTGGGGAGTTGGAGCCTTACTCTGCCGTATGCCCGTGATTGCTGTCTGAAGGCAGCAGGTGGATTTCGCCGGACCAGCTGAGCGGTGTCAGGCCCCGACGTCATTTGGGGGCCTTTAAAGTGTGGAGGAGTGCAGCGGTTCCTGGGAGCTGTGTGTCCTGGGGAGTTGGAGCCTTACTCTGCCGTATGCCCGTGATTGCTGTCTGAAGGCAGCAGGTGGATTTCGCCGGACCAGCTGAGCGGTGTCAGGCCCCGACGTCATTTGGGGGCCTTTAAAGTGTGGAGGAGTGCAGCGGTTCCTGGGAGCTGTGTGTCCTGGGGAGTTGGAGCCTTACTCTGCCGTATGCCCGTGATTGCTGTCTGAAGGCAGCAGGTGGATTTCGCCGGACCAGCTGAGCGGTGTCAGGCCCCGACGTCATTTGGGGGCCTTTAAAGTGTGGAGGAGTGCAGCGGTTCCTGGGAGCTGTGTGTCCTGGGGAGTTGGAGCCTTACTCTGCCGTATGCCCGTGATTGCTGTCTGAAGGCAGCAGGTGGATTTCGCCGGACCAGCTGAGCGGTGTCAGGCCCCGACGTCATTTGGGGGCCTTTAAAGTGTGGAGGAGTGCAGCGGTTCCTGGGAGCTGTGTGTCCTGGGGAGTTGGAGCCTTACTCTGCCGTATGCCCGTGATTGCTGTCTGAAGGCAGCAGGTGGATTTCGCCGGACCAGCTGAGTGGTGTCAGGCCCCGACGTCATTTGGGGGCCTTTAAAGTGTGGAGGAGTGCAGCGGTTCCTGGGAGCTGTGTGTCCTGGGGAGTTGGAGCCTTACTCTGCCGTATGCCCGTGATTGCTGTCTGAAGGCAGCAGGTGGATTTCGCCGGACCAGCTGAGCGGTGTCAGGCCCCGACGTCATTTGGGGGCCTTTAAAGTGTGGAGGAGTGCAGCGGTTCCTGGGAGCTGTGTGTCCTGGGGAGTTGGAGCCTTACTCTGCCGTATGCCCGTGATTGCTGTCTGAAGGCAGCAGGTGGATTTCGCCGGACCAGCTGAGCGGTGTCAGGCCCCGACGTCATTTGGGGGCCTTTAAAGTGCGGCTTTACCGCGGTCGCGCTTGAAGGGGCGCGATTAAAGGGGCTTGTTAAGCCCCTTTAGCGCCCCTTCAGCGCACGAGGAGCCGTGGAGCTGAGAATCTGATATGGGCAAGCGGAAAAAGAAGCATCTGAATGTGAGTACAGTTAATCCTTCTAAAACTGTAAAAGTGGTCGGTCCAATGGATAAGCATTTAGTCCCATTGGAAGGGCCTGCTGTGCTATCTCACTCTGCCGCCAGATCCTCGCCCCCTTCAAACGGCTCCTCATCTCTTTTGGGGGTTTCTAACTCAGCCCCGCCTGCTGGTATGGATAGTCTTGGCCCAGTGACTTCCTCTCCGGTTATGGAGGAGCAGTTAAGTTTGTCGGAATTGTCATCTGTTTCAGCGTCTCCCTTAGAGGCTTCGGCTATAGTGGCGGTTCCTATGCCACGTATCTTTCATGCTCCTGGGGATGTCACTCAGGTTCAACAGGCTTCTTCGTCTATGCCTGCTTTGTCCGGGGATAAACAGATTTCTTTAATGGATCTCTGGCAGGTCCTCTCACGGATTGAGTCTTCACTAATGACTGTAGTTTCTCAATTTTCAGATTTTTCTAAAGAATCTGTTGCGAAATTGTCTCAACACGAGTCTCAGATTTTTGTGTTAGATACTAAATGTCAGAAATTGGAGTCGCAGATTGTTACCTTACAGAATGTAAATGTATCCTTTATCAAAGATAGTGCTACTTTGCATGCCCAACAAGAGTTATTGGAGAATAGCTTTCGGGCTAAAAATTTAAGATGTTTAAATTTTCCTTGTACGCGTTTGTTATCACCTGCAATTTTATTTGATAAATATTTGAGAGAGGTTTTGGGGTATGCAGATGATACTAAGCCTGTGATTAATAAGCTTTATTATTTACCTCGACCAGCATTAGCTCCCTGCGGTGATCTGCAGGGTCCTAATGCTATGCCGATACTCGACTCTGTAAATATATCTGAATTTATAGAATCTTCGCAAGATCTGATTTCTACAAGGTCTACCCTTCTTGTTTCTTTTAATTCAGAGACGGATAAGAATACCGTTATGCGTCTCTATTTTCAGAATAAGAATGCTACTTTCTGTGGGGGGACTATAAGTTTGTTCCCTGATGTATCTAGGCAAACGCAACTTCGACGCAGGGCTTTTATTTTGTTAAAGCCTCGTGTCTTAGCGATTGGTGCTACGTTCTTTTTAAAATTTCCTTGCAAGTGCCTAGTTACATTGGGGGGAACTAAATATGTTTTTTCAGAGATACCATCCTTAGAAGCTTTTCTTAGTAGTCATTCCCTCCCTGGATAATTTGTGTGCTTTGGTGTATTTGTATTTACCAGCATGCTAGAAATAATTTGAGTTTATGTTGTTTAGGTTAAAGGCACCTCTCTCTGCACACTGTTTGAAATGTTGTTTTTTTTTTTCCTTTTATTTAACTGCTTGTGTGTGCTAATTTCTTTCTCCCCGTGATGTGGACTGTAAATTTTCTATATATATATTATTGATTTTTGTCATTTTCATTTGAAATGCTCAATAAATATAAAATTTAAAAAAAAAAAAAAACTACTTGAACATGTGGTTCACCACTGTTGCCTTGACTTTCCTCTCCAGCCCTTCTGGATCCATTGCAATCTGGCTTTCATCCTCTATATTCTTTTGAAACTGCTCTTGCCAAAATCTCCAGCAACCTGTTCTTGGCCAGATCCAAGAGCCTTTACTCAATCCTCATCCTTCTTGACCTTTCTGCTGCTTTTGACACTGTTGACCACCACCTTCTCTTTGATACCTTGTCCTTGCTTGGTTTTAAAGGCTCTGTGCTATCCTGGTTCTCTTCTTATCTTTCCCACCACACATTTTGGTGTTTGTTTTGGTGGATCCTACTCTACTGCTATCCTGCTCTCAGTTGGTGTACTCCAAGTGTCTATCTTGAGTCCACTCCTTTTCTCTCTCTATACCCAGTCTCTTGATTCACTCATCTCCTCCCATACAGGGTCATTCTGAGGCATGAATAGAGGGGATGGACGTCCATCCCCACTATTCGGCCTGTTGTACAGAGAGGTTAGGTAGGGAAGGGGCGTTGTGGGGACGGAGTTAGGGCAGGCAGTGAGTGCTTGGCGGCTCTGGATGTACAGGGCCGATTCCAAAGTCTCCCCGCTATTTGGCCCCTCTGCCGACCCCGACTAACTTCCCTACACATTGTACGGGGAGGTTAGATGGGGGTGGGAAAGGGGCGTTGCGGGGACAGGCCTGTACATGAAGGCCGACCAGAATCGGGGTCCCGGGCTGTACGCGATTCTGATCTGGTTGGGCTAGACATGTCAAGCGGGATCAGAATCCCTTCTCACTGTGTGTCTGGTTCCGACTGGGTGCACAGAGGGCCAGCACGTCCAGAACGGAATCGGGCCCATAGTGTTTAGTACCATCTTTATGCTGATGACTCTCAGATCTACCTCTCTACACCTGAAATCTCTCCGGCAATCCAGGCCCAGACCTCTGCCTGCCTATCTGACATTGCTGCCTGGATGTCTCACCGTCGTTTTGAAACTGAACATGGTCAAAACCAAGCTTCTTATGCTGCTAAGACACTTATCCACTCTTTAGTCACCTCCTTTCTAGACTATTACAACCTCCTCCTTGCTGGTCTCCCTCTGAATCATCTTTCTCCCCTTAAATCTGTGCAAAACTCAGCTGCATAGATAATCTTCTGCCAGCCTCAATTTGGTCATATAACCCCTCTTCTCAAGTCACTTCACTGGCTCCCTATCTGTTTCCATATCCAGTTCAAACTTCTCCTGCTGACCTATAAGTGCATTCACTCTGCAGCTCCTCACTACCTTTTCTCTTTTATCTCTCCTTACACCCCTCCTTGGGAACTCCGCTCTTCTGGCAGATTGCTTCCATATGTGCCCTTCTACTGCCATCTCCAGACTTTGATCCTTCCACCTTGCTGCTCTTTATGCCTGGAGCAAACTACCTGAGTCTGTATGTCAGACTTCATCTCTGGTCCTTTTGAAATCAAGGTTGAAAACTCACCTCTTTGAAGCCGCTTGTGGATCCTGATCTACTGAGTCTCCTACATGTTTCCTTACCATTCACCTGGATGTATCCTTGTCCTCAGCTGTTGTGTTGTCTGTCTTGACTAGACTGTAAACTCTGATAGAAGGGACTATCTTTTACATATGTTTGGGACTGGGATTTCTAGTCCTATAGGCACTCCTTGTGGTCTTGGGCAAGCCACTTAACCCGCCATTGCCCATGTTCCCTGTAAGTATTAGCGTATGTGTCTCATATCCCCTCGTGTTAAATGTATCCCCCAATTGACCGCTTTGACCCTGTGAAAAGCGGGATATAAATACAGCTAAATAAATAAAAATGTTAGGATAGCACTGCATATGCCTTGTAGCGCTATACAAATGATCAGTAGTAGTAGTAATTAAGGTCACGGGATGGTGTCTAACAAGTGCCAGGAATTCTGCCTTTTATATATTGACATCGCTTTTATTGAATTCCATTCCTAAAGAGTTGAGAAAGGTGAGTTCCTTCAAGAAATTTGAAACAGGCCTAAAGACATATTACTTTACTTTGGCCTATGGGAATTGGAGAGTCAGCAGGTGGATGAAATAGATTGTTTTAGTCTTTTTTTGTAGTTTTATCTTATTGTAATAATTTAGTGTTTTTCTTTGTTTTTCCTAATTAGTTAAATTTATGTATTTATTTTTATATACTGCACTCTTTTGAAATCAGTGCAGTTTACATTGAACAGGGGTGTCAACTTGGATAACAACTGGGAGAACTATCTTTCATAATAAACCTGTTTCCTGGGGGCTTTGCATAAGGTATTTCCAGGACCAAGCAGGAAGTCAGTCCTCACATATGGTGACATCGGCGCCGACGGAGCCCCCATGCGGAGCATTTCCCCAGCTTTCAAGGAAAGCATTTGGGAATGCAGCACGCATGCCTGGTCCCCTTCCCACCCAAGGGTGCCATCTTGCTCAGTCTTTCTTTTTCCGCGGAGCCCAACGGATGTGAGTTTGCGTCACCCGGGAAAACTAGATTTTGATTTGCTATTTTGGCTTTTTCTGATCCGGTTCGACGCCGGTTCCCCTTCCTGCCTGGGATCGGTACACCGGTATCGAGTCCAGAGTTTTGATTTTCGGTTTTTGTCCTTCGTGACTAGCATTCGCGCTCTTTTTGTGTTTTCACTGGCAGTACGGTCTTTTGACCTTGCAGGGGCCCTTTTTCCCCCGATGACTGCCAGCGGGTTCAAAAAGTGTGATCGGTGCAAGAAACTTATGTCTCTCACTGACACACATGACTGCTGCTTCCATTGCTTCAGGCCCGACCATCACCTGCTGGCCTGTGGCCCGTGCGCAAAATGTCGTCGAAAGCACTTCGGAGCCGTCAACACCAACGCGAGAGAATTTTCTCAGAGTCCGCGTCCGGCCGGGCCCAGACTTCGTCAGAGGCCTCGACATCTCGGGAGTCTGACCCTGAGCGCCGTCGAGGTTCCTCTGAGAGGGAGTCTCCCACCCGGGAGCACAGAAGGAAGAAGAAGCTCACGAGGGCGGCATCGGTGGAGGCTCCTGGATCCTCTAGGGCCAGGTCGCGTAGCCCTGACTGCCGCCCTGGGCTCTCGGAGTCGGAGAGGCCGTCCAAGTTACCTCACATGGAGCCGGAGTCCCCGAGTCACGTAAGTGCTGTTGTTCTCGTGGACTCTCCTCCGGGGGGAGCCGATGTCGGGGCCCGAGTCGGGGCCTGCTGAGTCTCCTGAGCTTGGACTCAGGTTGACAGCCTTGGAGAGCAGCTTGGCTGCCTTCATGGAACAGCAGCGGGTGCTGATCGCCGGTCTGACCGCTGCATTTGCCCCGACCACCGGAGACCGAGCTGATCCTCGAGTCAATGAAGTCTCGAGTTGATCCTCGGTCAAGGTCCCCCTCGACCTCCCATGCGGGGCCGAGGTCGTCGACGCCGCCGATACCCTTGGCGTCAGGGCGGGTGGCACCAAGGCCCACATGGCTGGAACTGCTCGATTTCCTCCTCAGAGGAGTCGGCATGGGAGACAGAGGATGAGGAGTCCCCGGACACCTTCAGGACCTGGTGCGTCTCTTCGGACTCACCGGAGTCTGAGCCTTGGAGAAGGTCCCCCCCCCCGGAGGATACCCAATTCTCGGACTTCGTGAGGGACATGGCCAAAGCCTTGGCCTTCCCTGCGGATGCTGAGGAGGAGCCTTGAGCCAAGGAGCTTGATGCCCTCCAGTATGACTTTCCTCCAAAGGAAGCCTTTACTGTACCGGTTCTTCCGATGCTGGAACGGCTGCTCTTCCATATGTGGGAGGCACCGACCTCAGTGCTGGTTCTTAGCAAATGGGTTGATTCCATTTATCGGGTCCATAAGAGCCCTAGGTTCCAAAAGGCGCAGCTACCACATAACTCCATGATTGTGGAATCGGCCATGCACCGCCTGAAGAGTCAGAAAATGCACTCCTTGGTGCACCCCAGCCGGGAGGCCCGAAACCTGGATGCCCTCAGTAGAAAGTGCTTCCAGGGCTCTATGCTATCTTGCCGTGTCCAGACCTACCAGCTGTACATGGGCATGTACCTATGAGACCTGGCAAAGGAGATTGCCGGGTTCTCAGCTGACCTCTCCGATGAACCTTTGCAGAGGTTCAAGGCTTTGTCAACAGGGATCTGAGAGTGCTCGAAGTTTATCTCTCGAGCAGCCTATGATGGCTTTGAGGCTTCAGCCCGGGTAGCCGTGGCCAGCATCGGTGCACACCGTCAGGCCTGGCTGCAGTCATCAGACCTGGCTGCAGTTATCAGACCTGGAGTCATGGGTACAGGACAAGTTGGTCGATGTCCCCTGCCGAGGTGAAAACCTTTTCGGTAAGCCCATGACTGAAAAGGCTGCAGAAATCGAGACTGTCCAGGAAGACTTCTGCCCCTTCTCAAAAAAGAAGGGCTCGGGGAAAAAAGCCCTTTTTCCCGAGGAAGGGTGCTGCCTACAAATCCTACCCTCGATATCAGGCCTCTCCAGCTCCCCAACAGGGCCAGCAGGCCAAGGGGCAGTGGCATGGGCCCCGTAGGCAGAAGACCCCCAAGCCGCCAGCTCTGGCTCCTGCACAGCAGGGAGCGGGGTTTTGACTCCCACAGCATAGCCTCTTCTCCACCGCTGGCTCCACTCAGCACAGGAGGTCGGCTGACCCTGTACGCCTACAGGTGGCCAGTCATCACAGGGGATACCTGGGTACTGAGCATAGTCCAAAAGGGCTATTTGCTCCACTTCAACCAGTTACCCCCCTCCTATTTTCCAGGGGAGCCTCCAAGACCCCCTCTGCACAGGAACCTCCTCCTTCAGGAGTTGGCAAGTCTTCTAAAGGAACAGGCGGTGGAATCAGTGCCTCACTACCTGGAAGGGCAAGGCTTCTACTCCAGGTACTTTCTGGTACCAAAAAGGACAGTAGGCCTTCGGCCTATCCTAGTCTTGCGAAACTTAAACAAGTTTCTGGAGAGGGAAAAGTTCAAGATGCTTACCCTTGGGATACTGCTGCCCTACCTTCAGCAGGGAGACTGGCTATGCTCCTTAGACATAAAGGATGCTTATACTCACATCCTCATTCACCCAGACCACAGACAATATCTCAGATTTGTGGTGGGAAGAAGCCATTTTCAGTACAGGGTACTTCCCTTTGGTCTAACCTCTACCCCCAGGGTTTTCACCAAATGCCTGGCGGTGGTGGCGGCCTATCTCAGGAATTGGGGAATTTTTGTCTTCCCGTACCTGGACGACTGGCTCATCAGAGGCTAGACTCTCCAGGAGGCCAGACAAGCCACTCTTCGCACTGTCTCTTCTTCAGCATCTGGGCTTTGTCATAAACTACACAAAGCCCACTTTGTTCCCCTCTCAGAACCTAGAGTTTATAGGGGCAAGATTAGACACCATGCAGGCAAGAGCTTACTTGCTCAAGGACAGAGCCCATAGACTGATGGACTTGGCGAACCAGTTCCAAAGCAGTTCTCATGTCTCGGCCAGGCACTTCCTGTGGCTCTTGGGCCACATGGCATCCACGGTACATGTGACTCCGAATGCCCGTCTGCACATGCAGGCTGCTTAGTGGTGCCTCAGAGCTCAGTGGGCGCAGGCCACAGGCGACCTCCGAGACAGAGTAAAGGTGTCCAAACCACTTTTGGACTCCTTGCAGTGGTGGCTACATCTCCCAAACCTTCTCAGGGGGGTACCTTTTCAGGCTCCAGCACACACAAGGGTGCTGACGACCGATGCTTCCTTAAAGGGCTGGGGTGCACTCAAGGCCACTGGTCTCCTCGGGAATCCACACAGCAGATCAGTCTTTTGGAGCTGCAAGCAATCCACTTGGCTCTACAGACTTTTTCTCATGCCCTCTCTGACCAGTCTGTCTTAGTTCAGATGGACAATCAGGTAGCACTGTTCTATGTGAACAAGCAAGGGGGTACGGGGTCCAGGCTCCTATGTCAGGAGGCGCAGGCCCTTTGCTCCTTTGCAGTCAAACAAGGCATGTTTCTCAAAGCAGTTTATCTACCTGGTCATGAGAATTTTCTAGCAGACAAGCTAAGCAGGATTCTCCAGCCTCACGAATGGCAGTTGAATCCATGGGTGGTCCAGCAGATCTTCCTCCGCTGGGGACTTCCGTCCATCGATGTCTTTGCTAGTCCACAAAACCGTCAGCTGCCCAGGTTTTGCTCCAGACAGCCGCATCCCCTGAGAATAGCAGCAGATGCTTTTCTGATCTCTTGGTCTACGGGCCTCCTGTATGCGTTTCCTCCCATGCCCCTGGTGGCCCGAACTCTGTTCAAGATTCTCCGGGACAAGGCCTCGGTGATTCTGGTAGCCCCCAGATGTCCAAGGCAACCGTGGTTTCCATTTCTGCTACAGTTGGTGGTGGAAACTCTTTTCCCTCTGGGGTTGCAACACGATCTCTTATCTCAAGATTAGGGTTCCCTTCTGCACCCCAATCTTAGGTCCCTCAATCTGATGGCCTGGCTGCTGAAAGGATAGTGCTAGCTCCCTTGCTTCTACCTAAGGAGGTTGAAGAGGTGGTTTTGGCCTCTAGGAGGCAGTCCACCAGAAAGTCCTATGCCCTCAAGTGGCGCAGGTTCACAATATGGTGTGCTCAGCGCAATGAAGATCCTTTCTCTTGCCTTGTGCCAGTAGTACTGCAGTATCTACTTCACCTGTCAGACCTAGGCCTTAAGTCTAACTCTGTTCGGGTCCACCTCAGTGCTCTATCAATGCACCCTCAACGGTGGAGGGACAGTCTCTGTCGGTTCATCCCTTGGTGTCCTGCTTCCTCAGAGGTCTGCTTCTTCTCAAGCCTCCAGTTCATCCACCGGTGACTGTGGGATTTGAATGTGGTCTTGCAGCAACTTACTCGCCCACCGTTTCAGCTGATGGCTACTTGCCATTTGCGCTTCCTTTCTTGGAAAGCGCTCTTCCTGGTAGCTCTTACCTCGGCCAGATGTGTTAGTGAACTACAAGCTCTGGTTTCTGATAGACCGTATACACGGTTCTATAGGAACAGGGTGGTCCTACGGACCCACCCGAAGTTCCTTCCAAAAGTGGTCTCCTCTTTCCACCTCAACCAGGAGGTGGTTCTTCCGACCTTCTTTCCCAGGCCGCATACCAGCCGGGCTGAAACAGTCTTGCATAGCCTGGACTGTAAGAGGGCATTGTCTTTTTACATAAAACGTACGAGGGGGCATCGAAGGGCCACTCAGCTCTTCGTCTCCTTTGACCCTAATAAGCTGGGGTTACCTGTCTCCAAGCGTATGTTGTCCACTTTGGGTAGCATATTGTATCGCCTGGGCGTACAAGGCAGCTGACCTCCCCTTGCAGGTTTGAGTCACGGCTCACCGTGTCAGGGCGAAAGCCGCATCAGTAGCTCATCTCCGCTCTGTTCCATTGGCAGACATATGCTGGGCCGCTACTTGGTCTTCAAGCCAGACTTTTGCAGCCCATTACTGCCTTGAGAGAGAGTCCCGAAGGGACAATGCTTTCGGTCAGGCGGTACTCCGTAATCTCTTTGAGGTTTAGGCAACTCCTACCCTCCGGCCCTTGTGTTGGGCTACCGTATGGGGGCGTTCTCAGAGGATATTCTTATCACGAATGCTGAGGCTCTTGAGAGTGAGCCATTTTTTCAGCTTAGGGTTTCCAGTAGCCTAGAGCTGGGGAGTCCCATGTGTGAGGACTGACTTCCTGCTTGGTCCTGGAGAAAGAGTAGTTACTCACCTGTAACAGGTGTTCTCCAGGAGCAGCAGGAATCAGTCCTCACGACCCTCCCTCCTCCCCTGGAGTTGCGGTCATATACTTTATTTTGATTTTTGCTGTCTTTTAGCTATGTCATCAGACTGAGCAAGATGGCACCCTTGGGCGGGAAGGGGACTGCGCATGCACGCTGCATTCCCAAAGGCTTTCCTTGAAAGCTGGGGAAATGCTCCGCACGAGGGCTCCATCGGCGCCAACGTCACCATATGTGAGGACTGATTCCTGCTGCTCCTGGAGAACACCTGTTACAGGTGAGTAACTACTCTGTCTGTGCCGAGATTGACTGGCCTGTGAGAGTATGTGGTTATGTTACATGGTCATAGTATAGGTGGAACAGATGAGTCTTTATTGCTTTTCTGAAGCAGTAAAATTACTCATCCTACACCACTCTTTGACTGTAGTGCTTTTGGCAAGAGGGCTCTGACACCCTTCCTGCTCTGCTCATGAAGAGTCAGCACTTCTGGACTGGGAAGTCTTCATTCTGGAGCAGTAGACAGGGATTGGAATTTAGTCAGGGTAACGTACTTCATGATGAAGGGTGTTGGAAGGGGATTTGGGGGTGGAGCTTCTTCAGAGGCTTAGGGAATTGGGGATCTGATGGGACTGTGGCCAGTAGAAAGAGTACCAGAGATATATGATGCGGAGGGGCTTGGATTATGAGCCTGCTGTGAGGGGATGCTTGTTATCCATAGAGTTTGGGAGGCGAGGACATCTTTTTTTTGCTAAATAGCTCTTTCATTTTAAAGGGAATTTCAAAGGGTAGCACAGGATTACTCCACTTTTTAGTGTAAACTTTAATACCATCCTCATGCTACGAAGAATGGGTCTAGAACCGTTGCTAAAATTTGTTGCATTATATGTAATGCGATCGTTTAATGAGTTGCATGATAAAATATATTTAGCACATGTTCGATTGCATAGACCCCTGTATTTACTGACGCCTTGCTTCTCCTACTAAGTGCAGTATCTTTCCCATTGATTTTTCTTTGGGCTCTGTAGCTTCCATTAAATTCTAGCATATTGTGTATACCAACAAATTGAATTAATCCTTAATCCATCACAGAATGCAGGGTCTCTTAGTTATTTAAAGACCAAGCTAAAAATGTTGTGGAAGCAGGGGTTTTTCTCTCCTTTTGTTTATCAGCTCTGACTTTAGCCCTGCTGGAGGGCAGAGGTTGTATGTAGGATCCGTGTGGGGTGGCAACTGAGGGCCGTTAGATGTTAGTCACCCATGTTAAATATGAGTGGTGTTTTAGAAGCTTTATTTGGGTTTAATGTGTGTATGTGTTGTCACAGACATACAAATTGCATCTACATTTAAATATCCAAGTTTTACAGAAGCATGTTTGGCCGTGGCCTGGATGGACAGAGGTCTACATGTGTATTGCCCATTTCATAAAAGGGATGCATGTGTGAGGTCTTATACCTGCTCCCTAACACACACAGGTACATAAAAATGGCTCCTTTTGACCATCCCTTTTCCCAATGTTTATTTCCCTCTAAATTGAGAAGAATTAAAGCTGTCCATGGTTAATTAAGCACATAAACACGACCAGGTTTGCAGAATGGCTCATTGCATTTCAATGCCGGCTATGAAAATGCCAACACTTGCATGCCTATGTTGCTGGGTTGCCTCTGGTGAGTTTTCTAAAATGGCTCCTCCCACCATGACCATACCAAGCTAGCAGTGCGCCCCCTGGCACCCCTGCCCCCACCCAGCTGCATGCAAGAACTCACTTTTGTTGGGCTTCCTGGAAGCCCAGTGATGACATTAGCTCTCCTCCTATACTTGCACCCTAGGCGGCCGCACCGCTCACACGGACCTTGGTACGGCCCTGCCTCCCAATGCGCATGAATGTCAATCCATGGATCTTCTGCGCCTCCTTGTTCAACGTCTAAATTCTGATCTCCACAAACTATCTAAAATATGCTTCACATAACTGAAGTCTAGTCTGCTACTTGCTTAACACCATTTACTCACAACAGTTTCCTCACACTGATGGACTGGAGTCTGGGATTTCAGCTGAAAAATTGATTATATCTCCATTCAGCACTAGAAAGATAAACACTTCCAGTTTCCAAGGGTGCATGGCGTTACTATGGACCAGAGAGATGAATAGCCCTAAAAGGTTCAATTTTGAAAATCCCAGGCACTTTCAACCTCATTTTTATAGTGAAATAATCTGCCTAATTTCCCTTCGGCAACTGAAGCTGTGAAGTCTTTGGTACAAAATTCCCACAGATTTAGCATCTATATTTTTCATGGAGTGGAATGCATGGCAATTTGATTTTTCTTTCCAGATCTTTCCCTGCTTCTAGAACTGCCCTTGGGAAATGCAGCAGCTAGATTTAGCTGCCAAGGGGTGTTGGGGGATTGAACAGTGTTCAGCCTCAGAGATTTACACGATTAGATCCATTAGATAACTGCCCCAAATGGTTCATTCAAGTCTCCTTCTACAGACTTGCTCCTTTAGGCCTGATTCACTGGGGGCTTTACTCCCTTCTGTACCTTTTGGGAAATGCCCAGCCTCACCCACTTCTCTCAGTCTTGCACTTTGAGCATGTAGCTTAGTATATAGCTTTTCTCTTGTGTGATGGATAGTTGAGTCTTTAGGATCCTCAAGACCTCTAGTATGTTTTGCGAGCTGTTTGGTGATTTGAACAGCTGGTTCTTTTTCATTTTAGTTTATAAAGACATAGGAAATGTCAACAACTTATCCTATGTCATTTTTTAAATGGAGCAATAGAATGGGAATGTTTTCTCTTGATGGGCAAAATATAAATCATGGCAATACAAAAGTTGTTGGGTTTTTCCCCCCCCTAATATTGAAGCAAATACCTAAAATGAAACACTCCTTAAAACAAAAATAACCAAAAACCACTGGAAGCAAGACAGAACTGAAACAAAAGATTCTCCAGTGCACACAGTGGACTGTGCTGAAGGAGGCGCTACTGAGCAAATGGGAGTTTGGATTTAAATTTCATTTCTGGACAGCCGATAGAACATATTTCAAAATAACTTAAAATCTCTTCATGTGTAAATTGTTTTGAGAACGTCTGATCCTAGCTGTTCATCATTTGGAAATTTAGGGGTTTATTCTTGAGGCACTTAAGTACATTCCCATGGTCGGAAAAAGGGATATTCAGATCACACAAGTTTGTGGCTTTTAGGTGGAGTCTAATCACTGGCGTTCCTAGCCCCTTCATCACCTGGGGCAGATGCTCCCATATAGTGTGGCGCTATGCGCCATGATGCACACCCTGGCCCGCCCCACAGAGGTAGCGCAGCAAACGTACGATTAAGTGCTTCTCTCCCAGACAGACTCTTGTGATTCACAAGTCTTTGGATGGGAGAGGAGAGTGTCTGGCCCCTGGATTGTGAAGCACTGCAGCAAGCGAGCTTAATTGTAGGTTTGCCGCGCTGCCTTCGTGGATCTGGCAGGGGTACCCCCCCACCTTTCCTGGCCTGCGCCCATGATGTGCTGCACCAACCGCTCCGGTCCTTGGTACTATTCAGTGACCCAAAACACGATTTTCCAGTGGCAACCCCTTCTCTGATAGCATATTTAGGCATTTTTTTCATAGCATGTCTGGCACAAAAACATGGCAAAAGAAAAATCTTTGTAGCTTGCAAACGTTATGCCATGACTTAGTCACCATCCTGGTCTTGCACCCGGTCATGGTATAACAGTGTTTGCAAGCTTGTTTTATAACTTTATTTACCAGCATTGTCGATTGCAACTTATTACAAGTTTTTGAATTAAAATAAGTGTTCATATAATCCTTTCTAGTATGGATGGAACGGAGGCTATTTTTGTTTAAATGGAAGAATATATATAAAAAGAAATAAGTGAAGGGTTTTTCTGAGCGATGAGGATTGATGCCCTATATTTTTTAGTAATAATGATCCAGTTTTTGGACAGAAGTGACTTGCTGAGGTCATTTCCTCTTCACAGTTCTATTTATTATGAGTTTCTAGAAAAATATGGAAAACAAAGTAAAACGTAGTAGGATCATAGTATTTGAGATGAAATAGAAAATATATGGAGTTTGTCACAGGTGACTTTTGGATTGCTGATGTAAGTTTACACCTATATTAGCCTTATTTGATATGTGCAAAATTAATCCATTTGGAGAAAATGTCCTGAAAGATACCTTATATTACCCCAATGAGAAGAAGCTCTGGTGTGCTTAATGTCAATGTAAAGCACAATGTTGCATATAAAATGATCTCCAAGGGGGGGTGCATGGAAACTCGAAATCTCTGTAATGCAAGCTTCAGAAATGAGCAGCAGGTAAATGTCTGGCTCTGTTCACCATTTAATTAACTGAAGTGTGAAGTTTTAGCTTTTTACCTAGCTCCTAAAAAAGTTTGTATTGGCAGAATGCATGAAACGTTTTGCATACCATATGTTTTCCATTTCCCCTTATCAGTATTTCTTAAATTAGTCTAGACTACCTCTGATCTGCACTGAGTCATTCCCATGCGCCATTTGTTTTTTTACCAAATCCAACTCATGTGCCACTTAATCTTAACCTATGTACTACCAGGGCTGGGCCTATCCACTAGGGGACCTAGGTGGTCACCTAAGGTGGCAGACCCTGGTGGGTAGCTGAGCCCTAGACAATCTCGATGTGCCGTGTTGCCCCTGACAACCAGCCTCTCACTGGGGGGTTGATTGGTGGCATGCTGATTACCTCTTTGAAGCCGTGGCAGTCTTTAAAACACACACGCACTGCTCCTGTCCCCTCTACTCATCAACCCCCAGTGAGAGGCTGGATGTCAGGGACAGCACGAACCCTTGGCCTTCCCCTGCCTACTACCAATATGTTGAGAAGGGCTGATAGCTGGATATCCTGGGAAAACTTGTGTTAGTGATCTTATATGTGGCCTCCTATGGTTCCTAACTTCTCAGTAGATCATATGTTGTTATCTACTTCATCACATGGGAAGTGAATGTTTTCAGTTGTCCAGGACAATGCTTAATCTGTCTCCATGCCAGCTTCCTGCTCTTACATCTCCTCTTGCTTTTCAGTCTGTTTTCTAGGAGCTAGTGAACAGGTTTCACCCGAGTTCATGCCCACGTTTGACCTTCACCTAGTTTCCAAGAAATTAGCTTTTGGTTCTGACAAAGATTAGCTCTTAATGTAGCCAGTAGCACATTCATGCATACAGATCCTTCTTGCTTCCCATAATCAAAACTGTAAAAATGCCAAAGTCCCTTTCCAGAGACTAATTCTCATTATTATCCTTTCTGCCCCCAGCAGTTCCAAACCTGCTGTGCTTTCTCAGAGTTTGCCTTTATTCTAGATCATTCTCTCTGCTTTGGCATTGATTGAAGTTTGCCTTGGTCTTGTACCCAATGTTCTTCTCATCCTATGATCATCTGGTAGGAGTTCCCTCTTCATTTTAGTACTCAACATATCTGTCCCTGTTTAATGTATGCGTTATGCTCTCAAAAGGGAGACTAGGATAAAATGAGGAAAATAGTTAAGAAAAAAATAAAAGGAGCAGCTGCAAAAGTTAGATTTACATCAAGTATGGGCATTGTTTAAAAATATTATCTTGGAAGCCCAGACCAGCTGTATTCCATGCTTTAAAAAAAGTGAAAGGAAGTCCAAAAAACTGCCAGCATGGTTTAAAGGTGAGGTCAGAGATGCTGTTATAGCCAAAAAAGCATCTTTCAGGAAATGGAAAAAGGAGCCAAAAGACGAAAACTGAAAACAATATAAACACTGGCAAGTTAGATGCAAGGCATTGATAAGGCAGGCAAAGAGAATTTGAATAAAAGCTTGCTGTAGAAGAAAAATGCATAATAAAAACTTTTTCAAGTACATTTGTAGCAAAAACCTGTGAGAAAGTCAGTTGGACTATCAGATAATAGAGCAGTAAAAGGGGCACTAAGAGGGGACAAGGCTATAGCGGAGAGACTGAATGAATTATTTATTTATTTATTTATTTATTTTATTTTCATTCTCTTATATACCGCACTATTCGGCATCAGCGTGGTTTACATGGAACAAAATGCTCAGTACAATAACATGTATGAGTTTACAGATAACAGGGAACAAAAAACGTGGATAACAGGGGTAACTATTTACAAAACTTACTACATGTAAAAATAAAAGGATTCATAGAAAACACAATTTGCTTCAGTCTTTACTGAAGAAGATGTAGGGAAGTTACCCATGCCTGAAATGGTATTTAAAGGTGATGCATTGGAAGAATTGAAAGAAATATCAATAAACAGGGAGATAAATTAAAAGGTAGCAAATCACCTGGACCAGATGGTATACATCTGAGGGTGTTGAAAGAACTGAAATATGAGATTGCAGACTTACTTATAACTATCATGAAAATCATCTGTAGTACCTGAAGATTGGAGAATGGCCAATGTAATGCAATTTTTAAAAAGCGTTCCAGGAAACTACAGACCAGTGAGCCTGATGTTTGTACCAGGCAACATGGTAGAAGCCATTAGATAGATAGTCATGGTTTAAGGGGAGAAAGCCAACATGACTTTAGCCAAAGAAGGTCTTGTTTTACTAATCTGTTATATTTTTTTGAAGGTATGAATAAAAAGGTAGAGAAAAGTGAGCTGGTTGATTATATATCAGGATTTTCAGAAAGCCTTTGACAAGTCCCTCATGAGAGACTCCTACAAAATTAAAAAGTCATGGGATAAGAGGCAGTGTACTGTTGTGGATCAGGAACTGGTTAAAAGATAGAAAGCAGAGGGTAGGGCTAAATGACCAATTTTCCCAATGGAGAAAGGTGAATAGTGGAGTACCCCAGGAATCTGTGCTGGGTCCGCTGCTTTTCAACATATTCGTAAATGACATGGAAATGGAAATAACAAATGAGGTAATCAAATTTGCAGATAACACAAAATTATTCAAAGTTGTTAAAACGCAAGAAGATTGTGAAAAATTGCAAGAGGACCTTGATAAATTGGAGGACTGGACATTCAAATGGCAGATGAAATTTAATGTGGACAAGTGCAAAGTTATGCACCTAGGAAAGAACAACCCAAACTATGGTTACACGATGCAAGGCTCCACATTAGGAACCACCACCCAGGATAACATGTTGAAACTGTCTGCTCAGTGTGCTGCGGCGGCCAATAAGGCAAATAGAATGCTAGGTATTATAAGGAAAGGAATGGAGAATAAAACAAACGATATTATAATGTGACCGCACCTTGAATATTGTATGCAATTCTGGTCACTGTATCTTAAAAAGGATATAACTGAATTAGAAAAGGTAAAAGGGGATGGAAGGATACTCCTTTGTAGAAAGACTTAAAAGGTTAGGGCTCTTCAACCTGGAAAAGAGACAGCTGAGGGGGGGATATGTTAGAGGTCTATTAATTAATGAATGGAGTGGAACTGGTAAACGTAGATCAGTAGTTTATGCCATCAAAAAGTAGAAAGACTAGGGGGCATGCAATGAAGATACAATGTAACCCATTTAAGACTAATAAAAGAAAGTATTTTTTCACTCAATGCATAATCAAACTCTGGAATTTGTTACCGAAGGACGTAGTAAAAGCTGTTAAGTGTAGCTGAGTTTAAAAAAGGTTTGGATAAGTTCCTGGAGGAAAGGTCCATAAGCCATTAGAGGACCCAGGAAATCCACTGCTTACCCTGGGACAAGCATTGTGGAATCTGTGTACCTTTTTGGAAACCTGCCAGGTACTTGTGACCTAGGTTGGCCACTGTTGGAAACAGGATACTGGGCTTGATGGGCCTTGGTCTGACCCAGTCTGGCATTTCTTATGTTCTTCTGCATAGTATACTTAATAGTTTCTATGTAATCCATCTTGTGCCTTATCCTAGAAAAAGGCAGAATATCAAATGAATATGAATAATTAATTTTATTATTTACATTTATAAAGTGATAAATTAAATGTGCTTCAAGTGCAGTGCAGCACAGAGAATGTATTAACACATCATTAATAAGCAATTGGACTAGGGCCAGCGCTAGCACTGGGTAAAGTAGTCTGTTGCCTAGAGCCACAGCATTCTGGGAGCGCTGCATTGCTGCCCTGCCCTCCCCTCTGCAGATGTCTGCGTTAGGGGCAGAAGCAGCAGGAGCCGCAACACAGTGCAGCGCTGGGGAGTTTGCGAGAGCTGCATCAGGGTCAGGGATGCAGTCCTCAGAGAGGGGCAACAGTATTATATTTATTTGAAAAGTTTATAAACTGCATTTCAAAAGATCAAGGATTACCGAGTTAGACTAGGAGACTTCGGGGCTAAAACGGGGGAAAAAGTGAGGCGCTTCCACATCTCCTCCTAAGTGAACAACAGAACTCAGACCATAAATGCTACAGGAAAGCAGAAATGTGTGTATAAAATGAAAATTGAATGTACTTATTGGACTGTGGCGACAGGATAGATGGGAATTGGGGGGGGCGGGAGCCAGCAATTAATGGCTTGGAGTGGACGATTGGGGAAAGCCGCATTTCCTACACTGGACACCGGACAGCAGAATCAGGAGAGCACTGTGGCCAGTAAAACGTCCCAATATATCCGGAACAGAGCCTTCACTTTATTTGCCCCTCAGCTCTGAAACTCCTTCCCCACACCTATTCGACTTATCACTGACCTATCCACCTTTAGAAAGGCGATAAAAACATACCTCTTCCAACTATACTTTGATCATGTCACATAACTCACTATTGCCTCGCCCTGTCCAATGATGGATACCTCCCCAATACTGTCTGTAAATAGCTTCTGATTGTAGTCGTTAAAACTATATTCATCATGTTGATATGTTTTATTTCAGTTTATTTGTTAACTCTGTTATCTACTGTAAGCTCTGTTACCTGTTGCTTGTTCAATGTATCTACGTTCAGTGGAAACATGTTATATGTATCAAGTTGTTATACTGTAAACCACACTGAATCTAAAGAGCGTGGTATATAAAACCAAATAAATAAATTTTATTGTATTTTCTTTGAATTTTATTTTGGATGTGAACCACATTCATATGTCTGTTACATGCAGAATTTACAGTTATCTGGATTGTTATAAGTGGTGTGTAATGGTTTCAAGAATAAAGATAATTAAAACAGTTTATGGGTAACAGTAACAGCATTACATGAGCAAGATAATGTTACAAGGAACAGGGAGCAATACAAGTATCCCATTATTATGAAAATACAAAAACCAATATAACAATTCAAAGGATTTTTGGTATATAGTGAACTAGTAGGGGAATCAGTAATGCTAGAATTACAGTTACCATTGCTGAAGACCATTAGGATATAGCAGTCACATAAGGGTGTGAAGGGAGGGGTCAAGTGAACCTGAGACTTCTGGTTATAACAGGGGTTAAGGGTGTATTAATTAGTCTGTATTTATGTGAGACCCTTAAAGTGCATTCAGAATGATCATTTTTAACAGCTTCCTGAAGTCCTTCATGTCTGTGGTAGTCCTCATTTTTATGGGTAAAGAGTTCCGTATTGTTGGAGCATATAAGAAGTAGTGGTAATAGAAGCAAAGGTTGCAACAGGGGGGTGACAGGATGGAGGATTCACCTAGGGTGCCTCTAATCCTTGCCCTGACCCTTAATTGGATGCTAAAATATCGCCCTCATACACTTAGGTACCCCAGCCATCCAGACATATCATAGTACTAATGCCCTAAGTAAAACAGTCCTCCAGCTACTCAGCCCGTCACCTGGAGTGCCTTCCTAAATAAATGCATCTTGAGATACCTGCGGAAAATCCTTGAAGTCCTCATACATTCCACAACAAGGTGCCTGCAGCCAAAAGCTCTAGTTTGGTGTCTTTCCTCCTTCATGTCCCCAATACTTATAAGACTAACATGAAGTGCATTAACAGATGTCATGCAGTTGGTTACTCCTGCACTCCTCTATATATTTTCTTTTCTCATTTTTAATTGATTTATTCCCCAACTTCCACACCAATAAGACAAGAAGATGAGTCCTTTTCGGGAATCCTCTGTCCCCAGAATAGGTGGCACGTGGTTTCCCTTGGCTCACCTCAAAATTCTTTCACAACTTCCAGCCTACTCTCTTTCTTACCGCACAGCCATCTCTCCATGTGCTGCCTTCATGAGCTAATCCTGTAGCCATGTAGAGCAACTAAGATCCAACCATCCTGGCTGCCTTCACTCCTCACGTTTTCTACCCAAAACTAAAACATTCCCCTTTCTGAGTACTGTGGTGCTTTCGCTTCCCTTCACTAGAAGAACCAGAGAAAACCGAGGTATCCTTGCAGGCTGTAGTTAGAAACGGCATGGGTGATTTTGGAATGTTTGTTTGTCTCCTGATGTTTCAACTGATAAAGCACAAACCCAGCTACACACTATCTTCAGAGGCACATTAATATATGGAAAATGTCACTTCCCACACATGTGTAGAGACGGCTAAGAAAATGTTAGAACACGGCATACAGGAGGCTCATAGGAGAACAGAGATGTGCTCTGAATCCATACTACAATATGAAATGAAATTCCATTGTGCCGTGCTAAAGGGCGAGCCGCAGACAATGTGATGGAAATAATGGGTTTTAAAGTATGTTTCTGCTAACTGCAGGAATCTCAGAGAAAAGGCCTCGGCCTTTGATACAGCACCGCTGGATATATATAACAGGCAGCTTGATTACAAAAACATTTATTGTGTTCATACAAACATTATTTAGTCCATTAGCTGAGTGCTCCAAGACAGCTTAGCTATTCAAACCATTGTGTTTCATCCAAATCGATGGTGCTCCTGGCTCATCCCCAGCTATAAGCAGCTCCTATGAACATCTGGCTTTCCAATGTGCAGATCTGTCCTGAGACCATCATGGCTCAGGACCCAGGGTCGCCTTGTGTCCCGCTTTCCCCAGTGCTGCTTCAACTTGCTCCATGCAGTTCAGTCCCCAACTCCATGGCCAATAGGAGAAAGGTGCTTAAAAACACATTGGGGATCGGCCCTTTTGCCCCTGGCCAGTCTTATTCAATCCCTCCTCTTTTGCATGTATGCTGACAACATTCTCTTAATATTCCACATTGATAGTGTGGCCCCTGATCTTTCGTCATTTAACACTGCCCCTGATGTTATCTCTTTCTGGCTGCACAGCTGTGCCTTGAAACTCAATCAGTCCAAAACCACAGCCACCTGGATCACCAGTTCCCATACTGCCTCATCCTTGACCCCTCCCTTGGTTCCTCTCCTATTACCTTGCACTCATCTAGATATCTGGAAATTTACATTGACACTGAACTATCCTCCACTCATATCAGCCACCTCACCAGATCCTCTTTTTCTGCTTCAAGTCGGTTTAGAGCCCTGCGCCCACTCCTTGATCAGGCAGCTCAACCTCCTATCCTGCTCAACACCATTGTCACACACCTTGATTACTGCAATGATATCTTTGCAGGCATCCCTCACAAACACATGAAGAAACTTCAGACTATCCAAAACACTGCCATTCGCACCCTTGTACTTGCCCAGAAGTATGATCACGTGACAAATCCCCCCCCCCTTTTAATCCACCACCACTGGCTTCCTATATCTCGATGGGTACAATATAAAATTCTTACCCTGACCCATAAGGCCCTGTACAATAGGGCCCCCAATATCTCTCCTCCCTTACAATTCCTTATGTGTCCCCCCCACCCCCCGCTGCTTACGTTCCCTCCAGGACAACAGATGGGTCCTCTCCTCTCCAGCCTGGGCCAGCCACAAATCAACAAGATGCTCAGCTTTCTTCTTTCTGGCCCCAACACTATAGAATTGTCTACCGACCTATATCTGCCTTGAACTATCTTTCCCTAAATCCAAAACCTATTTGAAGACCTACTTCTTTGAGCAGGCCTTCAGCACAGATGCAGTCTAGGCGCACTGCAGTTGTTTGAGGAAATATTCAGAGGATAATGCTCTAGTCTTGTACTCTTGCTCTGTCTCCTTTCCTGTTCCACAATGGAGTTCCTTTCTTTCTTTTACCCTATATGGGACTATTTTTGTAACGACGTAAACAGCTCTGAATGTCCCAGAATGGGTGGTATATCAAAAATATAATAAGCGAACAGTGTCCTGTGTAGCTTGAGCAAGCTTCCCAACAGTTCAGCCTCCCAACCTGTGGCCGGTATGAGAAAGGACATGTCAGTTTCCTCTGCGGTGCAGGGTCAGTCTCACGAGATCGCCTTTAGTCATAAAGGAAACTGACGTGCCTTTTCTCATATCGGCCACAGTTCAGGAGGCTGAACTGTTGGGAAGTTTGCTCAAGCTCAGCACTTTTCTGCTGTCAGCCATAGAGAGTGGGCACAATGTCCATTTGCCACCCCTAGAATGTGATGCTCTAGGTGACCACCTAGTTCTCTTAATGGAAGCACCAAGCCTATAATAATGCCATTCTCGGAGAGATTTTTGTATTCAGTTTGGAATAGTATTGAATACTACTTTGATCTATTCATTTGACAATTCTGCTTCTCAAGAATGTTCAGTTCACCAAGGTTCCAGATTATTGTTCCAATCTATAACTGATCTGGCAGGGGGTCATTTTAGGAAGATTTCTCCATGTATAAAGCATGTTTGACACATAGAAAATGGCTTTTATAAACATGAGCAGTCAAATGCATGCACCAGGATCACAAATCATGCCTCAGCATTCCTGGGGATGGAGCTGCAACAGAACTGTAGAGTACCGAGTGTGTTTCATAAAATAATGTGGGCACACACACAGAGGCAGCGCTACCCAGTAAAGCATGGTAAACATGGCAGAAGGGTGGTGATGTCAGTGGGCGCCATAGCTAGTGCCCTCAAACAGGACGACAACCCAGAAGAGTTGCACAAGAAGGGAAGAGCCTGCCCATGGTAGAAGCAAGTCCTACAGACAGAAGAGTTGTGCAAGGCCGCTGTTTGTGGCTGAGAAGGGGAAAACATACCGTGGGCTTCCTTTTCCCATGGGCAGGCTCTTCTTTTCTTGGGTGCGATCTTGGCTTTGCACGACTCTTCTTGCTGATTGCAGCCAAGAAGGAAAGAGCCTGCCTGTGGGAGAAGCAAGTTCTCTGGGCAGAAGAGTTGTGGAAGGCCACTGATCGCAGCAGCCAAGGGAAGATCCTGCCCGTGGTCAGAAGGGCTGCCGGCTAGATCATGCCTGCTGTGAGGCCCTGAGGTAGAAGTGCAAGGGCAATAAAGTTGGGGTCCCAGAGAGAGAGGCAGAGAAGATGAGATCAATTTAAAGGGGCAGTGCTTTAGGGAATAAAAGATATGAAGGGCAGCAGGTGAGCGTGCAAAGGGGAAGTGAGACGGGAGAGTGCGAAGGGGAACAGGGAGTTGAGGCATCAGGAAAGGGGTGGGAAGATGGAGGGAAGATACTTAGCATGTGGATGGAGGGTTAGGATACTCGGCACAGAGGGGGATAGCGAGATGGAGGGATAGTGGAGATGATGAGGAGATGTTGGACCGGGAGAGGTATCGTAGGAAAATAGAGGCCAGATACTAGATAAGGGAGATTACAGGAAAACAGGGCAGATGCTGGACTTGGAGGGTCACAGGGAGACAGAAAGGAGATACTGGGTTCAGGGGTGGATTAAAGAGGCAGAGGGGACGTGTTAGGTGGGGGGGGGGGGACTAAGGAGATAGTATGGAGATAAGAGAAATGCTGGGCACAAGGGGAAAGGAATGCAGAGAGGGAGATAGGAAGGATGGGGGGAGAGAGAGCAGAGATGCTGAATGTAGGGAAAGAGAGAGGGGAGAAACATTGGATGAGGGGGGGGGGGGGAGAGAATGAGCAAAAGACCAGGGGAGAAGAGGTGGGGAATGGGATAACTTGGGGTATGGATTGAAAAGTGGTAGGGGGGATTGAGGACTGGGCAGTAAGAAGGAGTAGTGAAATCTGGGTGAACAGAGAGATTGAAAAATAAATGGAGGAAAGCTGAAAAGAAAGGACCACTATCCAGGATGGCAAAACATGAAGAAAACAAAAGGGGAGAGAAGAAATGGCAGATGGACTAGAGACCGTAGAAAGAGAGCCAAGAGAAGATGGAGGAAAGCAGAAATCTCAGATTGGGACCAGCATTATCAGAGAATAAAATGGTCAGACGACAATGATAGAAAAAATAATTTTATTTTCAATTTAGTGATTAGACTTTGCACTACATTTATATTTGACGTACTACAGGAAAATGCATCTCTTTCTATTTCTGTGGTGGTGCACTGTGTACAGAGTCAGCTTCTTGGGGTTTCAGTTTAATTTTTGTCTACATATTTTTATTTTTTAGGTTGTGGTCACTTGTTCTGTACTCAGTGAGGGTCTGTGTTCTGAGTGTGTGACAGAGGCCGGTTCTGTTAACATGGAGTTTGCACATAGGGATCTGTACTGTAGTTATCTGACTTGTTCAGCTGTTCAAATAGGTATATGGATGTTCCAGGGCCTCCTGTAATATTTACAGTGCTGCTTTTTCTCGGTAGACTCCTTGTGTGAATTTTGGAAGTTGATGCTGGTATGTTATGGTAGAGTTGCTCTGTAGATCCTCAGTGACTTTTGTTGGGTTTTGTATTACTTCACAATATGCTTGGTGCTGGAGAACCTTTATATTATTGTTACTGAGATGACCAGATTCAGATTTTTTTTTTTTAATATACTGAATATTATGGGTGAATGTTCTAGTTTTGCTCTGCACCCATTGTCTGTGGATGCAGAGTATATGTTCAAAAAGAACAAGCAAGAACCATAAAACAGTTTATAAGAACAAAATAAAATGTTATAATTTGATGTTACAAACTGCACTATGGTTCTCTCTCTTTTTTTCCCCTTAGTTCCTTTGTGTGTGAACATCTTGTATTTCCTTTGTTTTTTGCAAAATATTTATTTACATTAACACTATGCTGGTGCAGTGTGCAGTTTCAGGACTTATGTTGGGGTTGCCAGCCCCTCTTGTTTGGCACATTTGACAGCATGTTTACTAAGCTCTGCACTGGTAACACATGTGTGGACTGCAGGGGGGCAGATACATCCTCCTGCAGTTACTGCACTTCTGGTGGCATTAGTTGCATTCGCGTACTTGTGCCAGCCATTGTGTTAGTTTCTGCCGACAATACTGGGTCAGGATAGCCCTAAATGATGATCTTTTGCAATACCGGTTGGCTGTTTAATGATGTGAGTCAGTACTAACTCCTGGTGACCTAGCAGCCCGTGGGTTTTTGCCAGGCCTTTCTTCCAAGGCATTGGAGGGTAAAGTGACTTTCCCAAGGCCACAAGGAGAGCCAGTGGGAATCAAACGCTGGTCTCTTGGTCTCGAGGATGCTGCTCTAAACACTAGGCTTCTCCTCTGCTCCAAATATATACAAAGTATATTTCTTATTTTATAGCAGTCTGACATGCTTGTATACTGTTGGCCTAGTTTACTGATTATTCTTCACAGCGCTACAGCTTATAACCTACTGGCTTATCATTGAAATCTGTTTAACACATGTGGTTTAAATCAGCAGTATGTTAATGTCGTCCCTGTCTTCCTGTAGTGACAGATTACGTTGCAAGTACTCATTATACCAATTTTGCTTATAGATTATAGATGTACATTGATGCATGGCTATCATGTTGCTGATTCTTGCATTCTCTACAAAATCTTTCTCCTACATATTTTTTCTATGAGTAAAATAGTTCTGAGCTGTCCATAGAGCTAAGTATTTTTCTTTTGATCCATATCTAAAATTTAGCATGCTCTTGGAATACCAGAGCCTGTTCATAATGATGCTAAGTATTTACTACTCGGTAGTTATTTTTATTCTGGCTATGCATTTGCCCTTTCACTGCAATTTTCTTATAACACTGGATTTACTACTACTACTATCGATCATTAATATAACGCTACAAGACATGCACAACGCTGTACAAACACATATAGAAGACAGTCCCTGCTCATGGAGCTTGCAATCTAATGAAGGCAGACACTACAGGGCAGAAGAAACTAGTGGTAAAAGGGAGGGAGACATAAGGGATTAGGAACCAAAAGCGACTTGAAGAGGTAAGCCTTAGCATGGATTTAAAGAGGGGGAGGAAAGAGACTTGACTTAAAGGAACAGGAAGTTTGTTCCAGTAAGATGGCAAGAGTAGGTGCACCTGCCGCTCTGTACAGGCCACCCCTCCCCCTGTCTTTGCTTAGGAGTGAACCCACCGCTCCATGTAGGACACCCCTATTTGTTGGGAAATTAAATGGTTACGTTTATTTTGATTTTATCCTGTTGCTGTAAAGGGATCCACTGTGTCTGTCCCTTGCCATTTTGAATTCTGTCACTGTATTTGCCCCCATCACTTCCATCGGGAGGGCATTCCAAGCATCCACCAACCTTTCAGTGAAAAAGTATTTCCTGACATTGCCTTTCAGTTTACCCCCTTGCAGCTTCATGTTATGCCCTCTAGTTTTACAGCTTCCCCGTCTCTGGAAGAGGTTTGTTTTTTCATTGTTTCTCTTTAAGTATTTAAAGGTCTGAATCATATCACCCCTATACCTCCTCTCCTCCAGAGTGTACATATTTAGGTCTTCAAGTCTCTGCTCATAAGGCTTCTGACGCAGGCTCCAAATCATTTTGGTCACTTTCCTCTGAACAGTTTCCAGTCTTTTTACATCCTTTGCAAGATACGGTCGCCAAAACTGAACACAGTATTCCAAGTGAGGCCTCACCAGTGACTTATACAGTGGCATTAGTACCTCTTCCTTTCTGCTGGTAATTCCTCTTTGTATGCAGCCAACATCCTCCTATCTTTTGCCACAGCTTTGTCACACTTTTTTGCCACCTTGAGATCCTCAGAAATAATCACACAAAGATCCTTCTCCTGATCCATGCATACCAACCTCTCGCCCCTTATTGCATACATTTCCCTTGGATTTCTGCTTACCAAGTGCATGACACTGCACTTCTTCACATTAAATCTTAATTGCCAAGCATTAGACCATTCTTCCAGCTTTTGTAGATCTTTCCTCATGTTAACCACTCCCTCAGGGGAGTCCACTCTGTTGCAAATTTTCGTGTCATCTGCAAAAAGACAGAATTTTCCATTTAGTCCTTCAGCAATATCACTCACAAATACATTGAACAGTGCTGGGCCAAGGACCGAACCCTGGGGCACCCCGCTAATCACCCTCTTTTCATCCGAGTGAGCTCCTTTTACCACCACCTTCTGTCATCTGTCAGTCAACCAATTTCTGATCCAGTTCACCACCTTGGGACCCATCCCCAAACTACTGAGTTTATTGATAAGCCTCCTATGAGGAACAGTATCAAAGGCTTTGCTGAAATCCAGGTAGATGACATCCATCACATGCCCCTGATCTAGTTCTCTGGTCACCCAGTCAAAGAACTCAATCAGGTTTGTTTGGCAAGATCGTCCTTTGGTAAAACCATGTTGCCTCGGATCATGCAACCTGTTGGTTTTGAGAAAGTCCACTATTCGCTCTTTCAGGAGTGCCTCCATTACTTTTCCCGCCACCGAGGTAAGGCTCACGGGCCTGTAGTTTGTCACTTCTTCCCTGTCACCACTTTTGTGAAGTGGTACCACAGCAGCCCTTCTCCAGTCCTGAGAAACTTCTCCTGTTTCCAAGGATCTGTTGAAAACATCTTTTAACGGCCCTGCAAGAACCTTTCTGAGCGCTTTCAGTATCCTGGGATGTATCCCATCTGGTCCCATGGCCTTGTTCACTTTCACACATCATCTTCTGTGAATGGTGTGGTATCTACTTCATGCCCATTTTTATATTTGGGAGTCACAGGTGGTCCTTCTCCAGGATTTTCTTTACTAAAAACAGAGCAGAAGTATTTGTTTAGCAATAAGAGAAGAAGTTTGAATTGGATACAGAAGTGGAAGGGGAGCCAGTGAAGAGATTTTAGAAGAGGGATATGAGTGTATCGAAGTTGGTGGAAGATTAGCTGTGCAGCAGCGTACTGAATAGATTGAAGAGGAGAGAGATGATACTGAGGAAGGCCAGTAAGGAGGAGGTTACAATAGTCAAGAAGAGAAGTGACCAAAGGAATGGATAAGAGTTTTAGGAATGTGTTCAGAGAGGAAGGGGTGGATTTTGTTAATGTTGTAGAGGAAGAAACGACAGGTTTTAGCTATTTGTTGAATATGTGTGGAGTAGGAGCAGGGCCGGCCCGTCCATTGAGCAAGAATGTTTTTTGCACAGGGCCCCGCGTTTCAGGGGGCCCCGCGCAAAGAACATTTTGCTTTTTTTAAAAATGAAATTTAAAAAAAAAAAAACGGGCCACTGCCGCCACGGCAGCATGGAGTGTCCCGCGGGGCCCCCTCTGCCCAGCTGAACTCTCCCGGCGTGGCTGAGCCCCTCTGCTCCGGCTTGCAGATACGCGAAGGGAGAGTGTCTCCCTCGCGTCTCTGTTAAGCCCGCAGGGGCAGATGGGAAATTTCCCATCAGCCCCTGCTTCCCATCAGCCCCTCCGGGCTTAACAGAGACGCGAGGGAGACACTCTCCCTGCGCGTATCTGCAAGCCGGAGCAGCGGGTCTCAGCCGTGCCGGGAGAGTTCAGCCGAGCAGAGGGGGCCCCGCGGGACACTCCATGCTGCCGCGGCGGCAGCGGTCAGCTTTTTTTTTTTATTTTAATTTCCATGAGCCGATGGGGGGGGGGGGGGTTAGGACTGGCAATGGGCGGTGGGCTGATGGGGGGGGTTGGGAAAGGTAATGGGCTAGGGGGGAGGGGTTAAGACTGGCATTGGGCTGTGGGCTGATGGGGGCTGTCTGGAAATGGGGTGATGGGGGATTAGGACTGGTAATGGGCTATGGGGGGGGGTTAAGACTGGCAATGGGCTGTGGGCTGATGGGGGCTGTCTGGAAATGGGGTGATGGGGGATAGGACTGGTAATGGGCTATGGGGGGGTTAGGACTGATAATGGGCTATGGGGGGGCTAGGACAGGAAATGGGCTGATGGGGAGGGGTTAGGACTTGAGGTGGGCTGATGTGGTTAGGACTGGTAATGGGGCTGTGGGCTGATGGGGTTTAGGTCTGGCAATGGGCTATGGGGGGCTGACTGGAAATGGGCTGATGGGGTTAGGACTGGAAGTGGGCTGATGGGGGGTTAGGACTGGTAATGGGTTATGGGGGGGCTTAAACTGAAATGGGGTGATGGGGGGTTAGGACTGGAAGTTGGTTGACGGGGGTCTAGGACTGGTAATGGGTTGGGGGTTGCTAGGACTGGAAATGGGCTGAGCGGAAGGGGAGGCTTGAACTGCAAATAGCTGATGGGGAGGGGGCTTGGAATGGAAATGGGCTGTGAGGGAAGGGAGCTAGGACTGAAAATGGGCCGATGGAGCAGCTAGGATAGGACTGGAAATGGGCTGTTGGGGGGAGCTAAGATTGGAAATGGGCTGTGGTGGGGGCTTGAATTGAAATGGACTCATGAAGGGGCTAGAACTGGAAGTAGGCTCATGGGGGGGGGGCTTGGACTGGAATTGGGCTGAGTGGAGGGGAGCTAGGATTTGACATGGGCTGATGATGGGGCTAGGAAATGACTAGAAATGGGCTGATGGGGGGCTAGGATTGGAAATGAGCTGATGAAGGGACAGACTGGAAATGGATGGGGGAGCTAGGACTGGAAATGGGCTGATGGGGGGCTAGGACTGGAAATGGGCTGGGGCTAGGACTGGAAATGGGCTGATGCAGGGACTAGAAGGAAATGGATGCTGGGTGAGACTGGAACTAGAAGGGAGCTGATGTTGGGGGAGGATTAGAATGGGATGGGGCTGGGAGAGTAAAATGGAGAGGGGAAAAATATTTTGTGTGGGAGGGATGAAAAATCTATAATTGGCCTGGTATTGGGAGAGTAAGTGGGGATTGAGGATGGAGGGGTAAAATTTGTGAGGATGAAATAGGAATGAGGAAAGAGCAAAAGGAGAAAGATTAGTATGTTAAAGCAGATGTAGAGAGAGAGAATGGAAAAAAAAACTAGAAGAGAGAAGAAAGGACAAATGGACAGCAGATGATGGAGAGTTAGCAGAAGACTCCAAGAAACCAGAAGAAAGTGGCTGGAGCAATTGCAACTGAAAAAAAATGCACAAAAGGTAGAAAGATATCTCTTTATTTTGAATTTATTAACTGGAATATGAAAGCTCTGGGAAATGTGCATCATTAACGTCTGCACTTTGTTTGGTACAAGAGGAAATTAATTTATAGTTTTATTTCTACAGTGTTGTTGTACATTCCAAGTTTGGCTTTTGGGGTTCCCAGTTTAATTATTGTCTTCCTGTTTCTAAATTGTGATTCCTTGTTTGGTGATGGTCTGTGTTCTGCATGTGTAACTGAGCTGAGGTATTCTGTTTATGTAATTCCTATTTGATATTGCCACTTGTTCTCTTTCCCCAGTATTCTCTGAAATGTATTGGTTTAATATTTGCAGTGTTGCCTTTTGATAGGTAGGGTATGGTGCTTTGTGAGTCCTGGTAATGCTGTCAGGATACGGCGGGTTTGCTATGGGTTCTAAATGGGCAGAGTTTGTAGTAGTTCCTAATGTGCCTGGCGGTTGGCACTGGATTATAGTAATGTAGAAATCTTTTAGTCTTTCTTTATCCATGCACTCATTAAGAGACATGTTTACTAAAAGTTAGGGTATGGTAACATTGTGCAAATATTTATGCAAATAAGGCCACTTATGCAAATGAGGCCCCGCACCGAGTCTCCGCACATGGCCCCGCACCCCCCTTGGGCCGCCCCTGAGTAGGAAAGAGAGGAGTTGAAGATGATGCCAAATTTGCAGACTGAGGAAACAAGCAGAAGATGAGTGTTGTCAACAGTGATAGAGAATGGAGGAAGGGGGAGGAGGGCTTAGGGGGAAAATAAGGAGTTCATTTTTAGATATGTTTAGCTTCAATTGGCAGTTAAACATCCAGGCAACGAGGACAAATAAGGATTTGAAGGAGAAATACTAGCCTCATGTGAAAAGAGTTCAGAAAGAAGTTTTGGAAAATTGTTGCAAGCATTAATAGCAATGAGGGAGGGGGCACTGATCTATAGTTTGCAAGTGGAGGGGGGGGGGGCTCCAGAAACCCGAGCACCAGCCCTGCACACTTTTAGAGCAGCACAAATGTGTAAGTCCTGAAAGCCTGCTTTATAAGTGGCACCTATGTTGGTTTTATAAAACAATGCTGATTAAAAAAAACCAAACCAAAATCCTCTAATCCAAAAATACAACTTATTATTCAGTATTATTTAGAGGCATGCTTTTTGGACATTTCTCAGAGGCACTGTGCATCAGTGCAGCAGACATGCCAAGAGTTGCAGAAGGAAGGCAAACTATCCTAGGGCTGGCGGCATTATCTTCGGTTCAGTTCTTTCTCGCTTAAGCAGGGATTCTTCCTTTGTGCAGGCTACTTATGGCCAAGTGATTTACACTAATACAGTGCTTTGGATTTTCCAATTATTTCCTACCGTTTTCCTCTTCTAATCAGTGATATCACCACTAGGGTGGTTTCCCCTTTCAATAACCAGCCAGCCAGATGCCAGCTTTCCATTATGACCAGATTATCAGTACTCCCTTGGGTCCTTGGCACTTGATGCCAAGCCTCTTGTTTGGCTATACAAAAGATTTTTATTACTTAAATGTGCTCCCAGCAAGTCTAGCTTAATATACAACTAATTGATTTTTAAGATTTGAAAGCAGTGAAGCTTATTAGCATTTGCTAACTCAGCTAGAAAGGTTTGATACAAGAAAGTGATACCTCGGTTTGCATGGCACAACATGCAGATGAGCTTGGAAGCAAGGGCAGAAAATATTGAAAGGCTGATATCCATCTGATTCAGATATGCACATTTATATTAATCAATTCATGCAGTGGGTAGGAACCAGCAGCCCCTTCTGCTATTAATGGAGATCAACCAATTCATTTCATGAATATCCAATCTGGGGACTGCATTCAGCAGAAAAGAATTGTCTGGCAGAGGTAAAAGATTTCACTTTTGTACCAGGCAGAACACCATCCTGAATTATTCAGCCCACAGGAGTCTATGGTTTTCTTCCACTGATTGAGTTTCCTCTTTAGGGGATTATCTTGTCTCATACCTTTGACATTTCTGCTAATTGGATGGACCTGGAGGTAACAATATCTGGAAACGTGAAACAAAAAACATCAGCTGATGCCAGGGGACGTCTCCGGCCATTGAGTGAGGAACTGCTTAGCTTGTCAACCCAGAAAGAGATTTTAAAGTGCCTATTTTCCCCCAAAAGCTTGAATGCTCCTTTTATCTGCTTAATGCTATTCAACAGAACATTTTATTGGGGGCATCACCTTCTACAGGGGTCTCTGCTGATGCTCATCCAATGGCTTGCTGCCAAACCGTCTCAAATTCTGCCATCCTCACACACCTGCTTCCTATGCTACAGCTTAAGTCCCTCTCCAGAGCACTGCAAATAAACCAATGAGTTGACCTCTTCCCATGCAGGCTTACTCGAAGAGGCAAAGATGTGCCTCAGTGTGAAAAGTCCCTGTTAAATAAAATGCTGTTCTGTGAGAGGCAATGGAGTTGCCATTGATAAACAGGGGCCAACCCAGATCACAAGTACCTGGCAGGTTCCCAAAGAGGCACTTGGGTTCCACAATGCTCGTCCCAGGGTAAGGAGTGATATCCTGGGTCCTTTTTAATAATGGTTTATGAACCTTTCTTCCAGGAACTTGTCCAAACCTCTTTTAAACCCAGATATACTAACAGCTTTTACTACATCCTCTGGTAAAAAAAATTCCAGAGTTTGATTATGCATTGAGTGAAAAAATATTTTCTTTTATTAGTCTTAAATGGGTTATATTGTAGCTTCATTGCATGTTCCCTAGTCTTCCTACTTTTTTTTAATCTAGTAAACAATCTATCTACATTTACCCATTCTACTCCATTAATTTATATACCTCTATTGAATCTCCTCTCGGCTGTCTCTTTTCCAAGTTGAAGAGCCCTTACCTTTTTAAGCCTTTCCTCCTAGGGATATCCTTCCATCCCCTTTACCATTTTTGTTGCTCTTCTTTGTACCTTTTCTAATTCAGCTATATCCTTTTTAAGATACGACAACCAGAATTGCATACAATTTTCAAGTTGCTGTCGCACCATGGAACAATACAGAGGCATTATAATATCCTTTTTTTATTCTCCATTCCTTTCCTTATGATTCATAGCATTCTATTTGCTTTTTTGGCCCCACTACACACTGGGTTTCAATGTGTTATCCACGATGATGCCTAAATCGTAAATGATGCCTAGAAAACAGCTAAAAACCATGCTGTTCATAGAACACTATGGACACATCACATAACCTCAGAGAATGTATAACAGCACATGATACCTCCTAAACACTGTATGTATAGAAAATGTTTTTTTGCATCACTGTATATAGCCCATCTTGTACATAGCTCAAACCACTCTAGCGCACAACACAACACACATTGTACTTAGCTCAAACCAATCTAGCACACAATACAACACACACTCAACTAAATTTCTCCCTCACTGCATGTTTAACACACTCACTTTACCCGATTGTTTGCTGTGATACCACCTTGATTAATAAGATAAGGCGGTTTAGAAATACTGTTAAATAAATAAATAAATCCTTTTCCTGGGTGGTGGTTCGTAATGTGGAACCTTGCATCATACAAGTCCTTAATTTGGGTTTTTCTTTCCTAGGTGCATAATTTTGCACTTGTCCACATTAAATTTCATCTGCTATTTGGACATCCAGTATTCCAATTTATCATGATCCTCTTGCAGTTTTTCACAATCCTCTTGTGTTTTAACAACTTTGAATAATTTTGTGTCATCTGCAAATTCGATCACCTCACTTGCTATTCCCCTTTCCAGGTCATTTATGAATATGTTAAAAAGTAGCAGGCCCAACACATTTACCTGGGGACTCCACTATTTATCTTTCTCCATTGAGAAAATTGTCCATTTAGCCCAACCCTCTGCTTTCTATTTTTTAACCACTTCCTGATCCAGAATAGTACACTGCCTCCTATCCCATGACTTTTTAATTTCACCAAGAGTTTCTCATGAGTTAAGGTCCATAAACCATTATTAAAGTGGACCCCAATACAAGCATTGTGGAACCTGTGTCTTTTGGGGAAACTGCTAGGGACTTGTGACCTAGATTGGCCACTGCTGGAAACAGGATACTGGGCTTGATGGACCTTGCTCTGACCCAGTATGGCATATCTTATGCTCGTATGAAGGACCTTGTCAAAGACTTTCTGAAAATCCAGATAGACTATATCAACCGTCTCACCTTTTATCTACATGTTCATTCTCACCTTCAAAAAAATATATAACAAATTAGTATGACATGGTCTTCCTTGGCTAAATTCATGTTGGATTTCTCCCATTAAACCATGACTATCTACATGTTTAGTAATTTTATTCCTTATAATGAGGACCTCTTTCATTGATGCTTTATGGTAGTGTTATTGAGGGGCATTTTAGAAAATATGTCCCAAGTGCAATCTAGGACATCTAAGCTAGAATTGCTTGAAAAAAAGCAGGCATGTTAAGGTGCGAACCCAATTTCACAAATGTGGTTGTGCCCCATATGGACGTCTGTGAGGGCTTCTACATAGATGTCCCTAGAATAGAATTACAGAACCTGGATGTCTGGGACTAGCTAATGGTTAGAGTAGTGAGCTAGGACCCAGGGTCCCCACTGCTGCTACCATTGAGATTGTGCTGAATACTGGGGATATTGCAATGCTTTCTTCTCTACATTCTCTGGATGTTTTTCAGCCAAAATGAGCATTTGCCTGATACTTATTCATGCCTGGATCAAGTCTAAACTTAGATGAGACTCTGGATGTTTTTGACACCCTTCTTCCATTCAGACTTAGATGTCTTCATACTGGGGACATCCACAGACCCAGCTTCTTAAATGGCTTTTGAGAAGTCTCTGTGCCTTGGACGTATCTATGCCTGTTTTCAAATGTCCAAAATAACCTCCTGTAGATGTCGCTAATTCCCATGAATCAGTGATGGGAAAATCAAATTTAATGTTGCTACAAATTTTGCTTACTCTGGAGTAGCATAACACTGTTTATTTCCTGTACTCTTGCATAGAGAATCATGTTCTGCAGGGCTAATAGATCGCCTGGGGGCCACTATGATTTATTTTCCTCTGTAGCCTGCAGAATCATGCAACAGCACTGCAGTGGCTGGCTATAGAGAAACCAAACCCTACACTGCACTAATGCAATGAGTGAGGGGAGGGGGCAGGAAAGATCCCTGTGCTACGCTGACATAGCAGCTGACTCCCTTTGGGATGGAACAATCCCTGTGCTGCATTGTTACAGTGGGAGAGAGGAAGAGGGATGGATAATGCATCTTCAGAAGTCAGCAGAGTTTTATATGACGGCAAAACAAGTCCAGTATGGTCCATCTAGTCTCTCTCTTCAAATATGAATTAATGTATTGCAATTCATCCCTCAAACCCCCCTGCCCAGGCTTGGTGTCAGTCCCACCGCGAACCTCTTGGACCTCCTATCTGCATGTTTTTAAAGGATGCAAATAATCCAGTCATTCCTACCCCAGCACAATTTTCAGAACAGCACCCACTGACCCAAGGCTGGCGTTGTGGCCTCTTTCAAGCACATGGCCAGCAACCTTCCTCGAATAATCATTCACCAAGCCAGTCTCAGAAACTGTCAACAAGGTTTTATTGGCTGGTTCTGGTCAGATGTCTGGATAGAGCTTCTTAGAACATAGCAAGTGGTCCTATAGTGGGATTTTTCTTTGTTTTTTAACGGGGGAATTTTGGATTTACCTCATACCTTTCCATTAGTTGTTCAAGGTGAGTTACATTTAGGTGCAGTAGGTATTTTCCTATCCCCAGAAGTGTACAATGTAGTTTGTACCCGAGGGAGTAGAGGGTTAAGTGGCTTGCCCAAGATCCCAGGGAGTAGCAGTCAGCTGATCCCACCCCTCCTTTGCAAAGAGGAAGTTGTCTCAGAGGGGGAAGGACTGCTGGTCTTTCAGAGACACAACGGCACAGAGGTGCCTCACTTCTTTTATGTTTTATTGCCTTTGCCTCCCCCGCTCGTTCTGAGCAGGAGCTGCAAGAATGAGGGTGCTTTAATGTCCTTGCAGAGTACAACAGACTGAGGTTCCCACCTTCCTGCCCCCTTTTCATTTTACACGGTGGAAGAGTCCAGTTACTCACTGCCTGCCACAATGAAACCCAGTTCCAAAATGCCCAAAGAGAACTCATTCAAACCTTAAAACAAGAAAATACAAATTCCAACAGAATACACAGTAATAAAAATATTTTTCACTTTATTTTTCTGCTATACTGGCATCATTCTGAAAAAATAACATCAGCGTATAGAGGGTGGGGGCAGTCCTCAGTCACTGCCCTCCTCCGTTCCCTAAAAGATGTGGGGATGCAGGGGGGCCCCAGGGGTCTTCAGGTCAGGACCATTCCTAGCCCAGTGTGAGTGGTGCAGCCGAACAGGGTGCAAATATCTGGGGGCGCATTCACAAAGGACCGTAAATTAAGCCATTAGATTTTGCCATTAGATCTCCGTGCCTCTCCCTTTATCCCCCTGCCTCTGGTGGACTGGACTTCTCCGTGGCAGCCACTCACCACACAGCCATGGGACAATTCTCCTTTGGTCTCACAGCTATACTAAACTGCAGCAGCCGGCATGATTGCATTGCTCACACTGTTAAAAGTGAACTGGGGGAACTTCCTGTCTCCGGTCCCGTGGCTGTGTGGCAAATGGGTGTCACGGAGAAGTCCAGTCCATCAAGAGGCAGGAGGATAAGGAGTGAGTAACTGAAGGGGGAAGGCTGCTGCTTGGGGGGGGGAAGGGGGAAGGCTGCTGCTTGGGGGGGGGGGGAACATGGAAGGGCTGCTGCTTGGGGGGAAGCATGGAAGGGCTGCTGCTTGGGGGAAAGGACTGGAAGGGAGTGATGCTGCAGGTCTGGGACCGGAGGAGAACTGATGCTGGGAGGGATGGGGACTGGAAGAAAGCTGATGTGATGGGGGGGGGGGGCGGCTGGGACCAAAGGAGAGTTGATGTCTGGGGGCCAGGGATGGAAGGGGAGCTGATGCTGAGAGGGATAGGGATTGGAATGGAGCTGATTCTGGGAAGAACCGGGGCTGGAAGGAAGCTGATGCTGATGAGACCTGGAAGGGGGTGATGCTGGGGAGCTGAAAGGGGGCAGATGCGATCAGGGTGGAGAAAAAGGCTGCGGCAGTGAGGATGTGGAGGAAGACAGATATTTTGTATAAGAGGGAAGAAACAAAGTGGATGTAGAGAGAGAGTGAAAAGAGAGAAGAAAGGACAAATGGACAGCAGACAATGGAGGGTTAGCAGAAGATATGAAGAAAGCAAAAGAGAGACTGGGGCAATTGTGACTTAAAAATAAAACGCCCAAATAACAAAAGGTAGAGAGAAATTATTTTATTTTGAATTTATTATCTGGAATATGTCAGCTCTGGGAAATGCACATCACTGATGTCTTTGTGTTTGTTCCGTACAAGAGGAAATGAATTTATAGTCTTATTTCTCCAGTGTTCTGATGCATTCCAAATTGGCTTTTGCGGTTCCCAGTTCAATCATTGCCCTCATATTTCTAAATTGTGATCCCTTGTTCTGTATTTGATGATGATCTATCTATGTTTTGCATATACAAGAGCTGTGGTATTCTGCTTGTGTAGTTTCCTACTTGTTCTCTTTTCCCAGTAGGAGATATATTGATTTTCTATGAGATAACTACCGGTATTGATTTTATATTTTCAGCACTGCCTTTTTATATGTAGAGTTTGATACTGTGTGAGTCCTGATAGTGCTGTTATGATGTGGCAGGTTTGCTATGGGTTCTAAATGAGCAGGGCTTTGTAGTACATTCTAATGTACCTGGCAGTTGACACTGGAGGATGGTAATAAAGGGATATAGCAACCTTTCTTTATCCTCACTGTCCATGCAAATGGTATTAAGGCACTCATTCAGAGGCATGTTTACTAAAGGTTGATGCATATTCACAAATGTTAACACGCACTAAGTGCAGCAAAACCCATTTATTTCTATGGGTGTAGTGACATTTAACACACATTAATGTTTAGTAAACATGTCCCTAATTCATTGCTGGAACAAAAAAAGAGGTTTGTGAAGAGCTACTTTGGAAGCCTCCTAAAATTTTAAATGGGCTGCATATAAAGTTTAAAATATATGCAAATGAGGCCCAGTGGGTATGGGGGCGGGGGGGGGGAGGGAATCAGGTTCACAAGTCACACAGGGCACAGGTATAGCTTGGTACGGCCCTGCTTCAGGTTTTAAATTCTTTGGCAGAGAGAAGCAGAAAGTGGGCCTGGCTGGGCTGGTGTTTGCTTTTCAGTGAAAAGAAACAAAAAGCAAACAAATGTTTTTTCTTTTGTTTTGTTTTAAAGCGGAAATGACAACCCGGTTCTATTTTTGGAATTGGGATCGGATTCTTCTTGCAGCCATTGCCAGGTCTAGGATTGTCAAAACACCAAAAATATATAACAACCTTCCCTCTGAGCTCAAACAGAGAATCAACATCAAAAGCCCAGTGGATAGAAACCAATAAATGTGAAACTTATTTTTTTTGTCGGAGTAGCCAACCAAGTAAGGAAGAGAAACACCTCCTACCGCTGGTCTAGGATTGTTGCAGTCGATGGGCCCTCGCTCTAACCTAGGATGGCATTTCTTACAGAAGTATAAGGAAGACTTTATATATCACTGATAAATAATTCATTTTATTCTAAAAATATGGCACAAACAATTTGCAGTATTGTGTGCAATACAAATGTTAGCTTTATGGTTGAAATTATTGTAAAACATTATTTCAAACAGTAAAACCGCTCTAGATTGACTTTGGAAGCGGTTTCTGTTCGCTTTTGCAACTTTGGAAGTTAAAAAACAATGGCCAAGATGTTTATCATTGAGTCTTTTCAATTGAGGAAAAATATCAGCAGTGTGAAGAACGTGGATTTTGAAAGTTGCGTAATACAAATCTGATGGAATGGTATATATCAGAACTGATGGTTATTCCTTTAGAACTTCATTTTAACATAAGTGAAGGGGCATTTTGGAAAGGAAAATGGAGAGGTGAATTTTTTTTTCCAGGACACAGAATTAGGGCAGTATTTTAAGGGGTTCTGTTAAATGTACAGCCCTTCGTGAAATAGCTGCAGGACTGTGCGGGTCTGCCCTGCATGTCTGGCAAGAGTAGTGACTTAAGGAAGCTGCATGTGGGGAGAGAAAAACATGGAAAATCCCCTCCCCCACCTAAATGTTGAAGCAGCCTCCTAAAATCTTTGCACCAGCACAGATTGCACGTAGGTTCAGCACCAGAGGTCTGGCTCCCCTCACACCCACATCCTTGACCCCAGGAAACCACCCCTCTCCCAGCTGCCCCAAACTGGTAGGATCCCCCTTCCCTGACCACCAGCAATCATCCAGCTCCCTACTTCACTAGCCGTCTGATTCCTTCCCTCCCACCCACACAAGGCACATAGCAGAGCCCTCCTCCTCCCTCCCCTCCTGAGGTAATCAGAAGCCCCCATTCCCCTGAAGGCCCCCTCACCAACAGATCAGGAGCCTCCTGATAGGGCCTCTTGGGCTTACTGTTTTTATTGGGATCAGGAGTGGAGCCCCTCCCTCCTGCTCAGCATGCAGTAAATCCCTAGCAGTCTAGTGTTATGAGGTTAGTACTAGGGGTCAGTGGTGCTATTTTGAAAATCTGCCTTGTGCTGAGCAAGAGTGAGGGGCCTCGCTAATACTCCCACCATACAACAGTGACACCAGTAAGCCCGTGGCTCCTAATAGGTTTGGGGGGGGGGGGGAGGTTGGTAGATCTTCAGTTTTGGCTGGGGGGGGTGCTTTTAAGAGAAAGGGGGCTTCTGATTACTTTAGGGAGAGTGTGGGAAGAGGGCTCTGCGATGTGCTCTGGGAGATCAGATGGTTGCCAAGAGGGGTGAGGGGGGATTGGATCTATGCCAGTGGTACATACTAAGTTGGGTCACTGCAGGGGTTGTTCTTGGGTTCAGGGAAGGTCTTGATCGGTGGTGCTGCAACAGTGTTCCATTAGGAGGCTGCTCCTATGTCTACAGCTTTTTTCCCCCCACATACAGCTTCCTAGATGTGCAGGGACATACCCATGCAATCCTGTCGCTATTTTACAGTGGGCTCTATGCTTAGCAGAACTTCTTGTAAAATACTGTTTTATTCTCCACATCCTGAGATAGCTGTGGGAATTCCTCTTTCCACATCCTTTCTGAAATGCTCCTTCTCTACTTCTGTTTTTGTTTTCTTCCTCATTGCTTCTCAAACACATAAGACCCCCTACTCTGTACTTAGGCAGGTTACTTATAGCCAAGCAATTTACACTAATACAGTGCTTTTAATTTTCCAATTATTTCTTACCATTTTCCTCTACTATTTATTTATTTATTTGATTTGAGATTTATTATGCTGCTAATTGTTAAAAACAGGAAAACGGTGCATATATCTGGGTTATGGGCAAATCAATACAACACCAAATGACAAACTACAAAAATAGACATCAATCAGCCTTAAGGGGTGATTGTGAATAGGGCAACAATAATAATCCGAAATGGCAATGAACGTAAGACTGGAAAAGGGAGAGTTTAGGAAGCCTTAATCAGCCATGTTGCCCTGTGCCGCTAAAGCTGGGAAGGGCCTCAGGAAACAGGAGTTTACACCAATTTTGACATTTTTTATAGGAGGTTTCTAATAGAGTCTCGAGCGGCAGCATGTTCCAGAAAATTGGAGCAACCCAGCTAAACGCAGAAGTACATTAGCATCCGGGTGGGAGGAACAACTAGAAAATTAGTCCATAATGGACGTGAAGGACAATATGGAAAGAATTTAGAGTGAAGATAGCATGTAGGGCTTATTATATTAACATCAGTATTTTCAATTTAATGCCATACCTAATTTGTAACCAGTGTTGCTCATGAAGTAGTGAGAAACATGAAAAGTTCTAGTTGCATTATAGAGCATTCTAATGACAGTCGACTGTATTAATTGCAATCTTTTCAGTTGATATGAGTCACTTTCCAGTAATGAATTACAATAGTCCAAATGATTGATGATAAGAGCATGTAATAATATCTTTAAGGCTCTGCCATCCAACAAACTTTTCAGAGATTAAATTTTGCATAATTATGGATGAGATGTAAGGTACTTTCAATAAGGCCTCCAAGGCAAAGTATTTTTCTTTAAGTGGAATAAAGGAAGCTCTAATGAGTGGTCGCAAAGGAGGCAGCTTTTTGGACCTAGAGATCCAGAGGGTCTTGGATGCTTGAGGCTATCACCACTAGGACAGTTTCTCCTTTTAATAACCAGTCAGACAGATGCCTGTCCAGTCTTGCCTCCATCGTAGGCAGTTCCAGATACTACAACATAGAATGACATTTCAACTGACCAATGTCCCCGCAGCCTCCTTTAGCAGGACAGTGCCATTTAAGCTTTGCATTTTCCTTCTGGTTTTGGCTAAACAATGAAATATAACACATTTCACTAATTAGTCTAATTTATTTTTAGCTTTTGTCAGAAAGTTAAACATTAACTTTATAATAAATATAACATGGATTCCTAAAGTCTTTGTCTAGCAATAAATAGAATTTAGAATGGACGGAAAGTTTTAAATGTCCTTTGGTAGGCACTGGCCAACTCTTCAAAAATTTTGATGGCCTGCTCTCATAAATTAGTTTTTAAATTATTGATCCTGAAATGTAATATGCAACATCTTTGTCGCTCTTATAGTTGTACAATTGACTAGACTGCCACAAATGCTAAGTGAACATAGGATTCATGAACTCATGTAAAAAGGGTAACCCTGTGAAGGTCAGAGGTTGGTTCAAGGATTGTTGTGTTAAATGCTGTCAAGTCGATATCAGCTCATAGTGACCCTCTGGATAGTTGTCCTAAAATGTGTTTCGTCTTTAGTCAGGTAGCTAATTCTTGATAGAGTGGCATCCATAGCTGCTGTTATTGTATTGATCCATCACATTGCTGACTCTATTTTGCATTGACCTTCAACCTTGCCAAGCATATCTTTCTCGAATGATCTCTCTCTTCGCATGATGTACTCCAAAGTATGAAAGTCAAACGTCTTGTCATTTGAGCTCTTAAAGAAAATTTAGGTTTGATCTCCTCTCGCATTGATTTGTTTTTCAGGCAGTCCATAGTATATACAGGATCTTTGTCTTCTTCATGTTAAGATGCAGGCCCATTTTAAAATTATTCTTCTTGATTTTCATAAGAAGATGTTTCAGATCGTCTTCATTTTCAGCCAGTAATGTGGTATTGGCAGCATAGCGAAGGTTGTTGATGAATCTTCACCAGTCTTCACAGTTTAGTTGTCTTCATACAGTCCTTCCTCCTCCTTTGATGATTTGTTCTGCCTGTAAATTAAAAGGTGTGTGGACAGTATATAGCCTTGTATGTACATGTTTGCTGATTTAATTTCTGTTTCATAGTTACATGTTTTGTCATTATGTTCATTGTCTTTTTTTATCTTGTCTTTGTTTTTATTGAATAACTATATTGTCATTGTTTATGGGCCATGTCTATTTTAATTGTTGTAAACCACCATGATGTAAAGCATGAATGGTGGTATAATAAAACTTTTAAATAATTAAAATAAATAAATAAAATTCAAACCATTCCATTTCTCCTTGTTCTGGTTGAACTGTTGCTTCTTGATCAATGTAAAGGCAGTGCATCGCGCATCCTGATATACCCATGCTTCTTAATGAGACCCAGAGTTTCTCATGATTTACGCAGTAAAAGGCCTTGCTCTGTAGTCATGTGTAGATATCCTTTTGGTATTCTTTTCTCTTTTCAAGGCTCTATCTCACATCTGTGATGATGTCTCTTGTTCCTTATCCTTTCCTGAACCCTACTTGTATTTCAGGCAGTTTTCATTCCAGGTATGATTATAGTCCCTACTGAATGATCTTGAGTAGAATATTTCTGGCATGTGGGATTAGAGTGATTGTGCAATAATTTCCACAGTTAGCTCACTTTTCTTCAGTATTGGTATCAACAAAGATCTTTTCCGGTTAGACTGTCATGATGATGTCTTCCAAATTTCCTGGCATAGCCTTGTAAGTATTGTAACAACTACATATAGAAACACAGAAATATGATGACAGAAAAAGACCACATGGTCTATCTAGTCTGTCCTTCCATATCAACAACTACAACAGTCCCCTTTTTCCCTTTAGAGATCCTCTGTGTTTGTCCCATGTTTTTTTGAATTCAGTTACTGTCCTTATCTCTACCACCTCGACTGGGAGACTATTCCACGGATCCACCACTCATTCTGTAAAGAAATATTTCCGCATATCACTCTTGAATCTATCCCCCATCACCCTCATCCCATGTCCCCTCGTAGCAGAACTTGCTTTCAATTGAAAGAGGCTCTCCCCCTGAACATTTATGCCACGGAGGTATTTAAACATCTCAATCATATCACCTCTAGTCTGCCTTTCCTCTAAGGTGTACATATTAAGATCCTTCAGTCTGTCCTCATATGCTTTATAATGAAGACCACTAATCATTTTAGTAGCCACCCTCTGCACAGACTCCATTCTGTTCACATCCTTTTGAAGGTGCGGTCTCCAGAATTGCACACTATACTCCAGATGAGGTCACACCAAAGACTTTTATACAGAGGCACTATCACCTCCTTTTTTCTGCTAGCCATTCCTCTCCGTATGCACCCAAGCATCCTTCTAGCTTTTGCTGTCGCCCTTTCTACCTGTTTAGCTACTTTAAGATCATCAGATATAACCACGCCTAGGTCCCGCTCTTCTTTAGTGGACAAAAGTACTTCACCCCCTATACTATATTGCTCCCTTGGATTGCTGCAGCCCAAATGCATGACCTTACATTTTTTAACATTAAATCCCAGCTGCCAAATTCTAGACCATTCTTCAAGCTTAGCTAGATTCCTCCTCATGTTATCTACGTCCCCAAATGCTGGAATGCATTACCATCTGACATTCGAGCTATTGCAGACCTAACTAAATTCAGGAAGGCAATCAAGTTTCACCTATTCTGCCAATTCTACCCAGCCAGCAATGGAACCTAAAATACCCACCTAATAACACCCAATCTAAGCCTTTACCACAGTCCCAAGCTCCTTCCTGCAGATCAGACAAATTCCGTCCTAAAGTAAGCATTGTGTTACATATAACTCAGTGCAACTAAAATTTCATGTATATAATCCAACCCTGTTATTTAAATGATCCCTCATGTATATGGTTTAACCCCATTATCCAAGTTGATATTCCTGTTCTATGTAAAACCAAACAATTTGTGTTTAGGTTGTTTTTGTTATACTGTAAACCGCGCTGATACCGAATAGTGCGGTATATAAGCAACTGTAATAAATAAATGAAATAAATAAATCTACACCTTCGTGTGTGTCTACTCTATTGCAGATTTTGGTATCATCCACAAAGAGGCAAAACCTTACCCGACAGCCCTTCTGCTATATCACTAACAAAGATGTTAAAAAGAATCAGACCAAGGACCGATCCCTGGGGCAAACCACTGGTAACATCTTTCTCCTCAGAGTGAGCTCCATTTGCCTGTACTCTTTGCCGCCTCCCACCTAACCAATTTCTAACCCAAGCAGTAACTTTAGGGTCCATCCCTAGGGTGCACAGTTTGTTTATAAGTCACCTGTGAGGAACAGTGTCAAAGGCTTTACTGAAATCCAAATACACCACATCTAGGGCTCTCCCTCGGATTTGTCTGACAAGACCTGCCTCTGGTGAATCCATGCTGCCTCGGATCCTGTAATGATTGCTGTAATACTTAAATGGGAATTCCATCAATACCCGGTGATTTGTTCTTTGATAATGCTTTCAATACTGCTTCAACTTTTTTCAGCACCAATGGCTCCTGATTGTAAAGAGACAGGTTAAACTGGCTGTTGATTCATTTGATCTTTATGGTATGACGATTCTGTATATTCTTTCCATCTTTTCTTGATCTCAGCATCATTCAGAATGGATTCTTAAGCATCTTTTGGCATCACAGTTTGTGGAGGAGAAGAGTAGCCTAGTAGTTAGGGCAACATCCTGGGACCAGAAAAGACCAGAGTTCAAATCCCACTGGTACTCCCTATGGTCTTGGGCAAGTCACTTAATCCTCCACTGCCTCAGGTACAAACTTGGGTTGTAAATTGTCTGGAACAGGGAAATGCATATTGTACCTGAATGTAACTTGTCTTGGAAAGGCGAGAGCTAAATACTACTAAACTAAACACATTTTCTTTTGAACTCTTCTACCTTTAGGAAAACCGATCTTGTTCTTCCTCTGATAGTTTCTGTTTCAATTTACTTGCATGCATCATTGTAGTAGTTCTCTTTATCTTGTCTTGCCGCATGTTGGAAATCTCTGTTAAGTTCCATGATTACCTCTGTTTCTCTTCTGGCTTTAGCTTCTCTGTGTTTGAGCAGTTTTCAAAACTGCTTCGGTCATCTCTTTTGGTATTTTTACTTTTTCTAACTGTTTGCAGAGACTTCTTTCTTGTTTTGAGCACAACTTTCTTGATATCATCCCATAATTCTTCTGATACTCTGTCATTTGTATCCAAATTGGGCGGACCAATTTTGCAGGAGGTCTTTAAATTCTGGTGGTATATTAACGATCATACTTTGCATTCAGGATTGGCTTGCTCTTTTTTTCAGCTTCAGCTTGAGTTTGCATACTAGTAGTTGGTGATCTGTACCACAGTCAGCTCCAGGTTTTGTCTTTGTTGATATTATTGAGCTTTGACATTATTGACTTCCACAGATGTAGTCAATTTGATTTTTGTATAATCCATTGTGCGAAGTTCCAAGTGTACAGTTGCTGAAAGAAGGTATTTGAGATGAATATGTTGTTGGTCTTGCAGAGTTTTATCAGTTTTTCTCTAGCTTCATTTCTGTTGGTAAGCCCATATTTTCCAACTATTTCCCCTTCTTCTTTGTTCCCAATGTTTCCATTCCAGTCACCCATGACTATCAATGAGGGACGCTTTCAAAATTGCAGAGTACGGATTGATGGCTGCCCATTCAAATAACTGAACTAGAGAGTCATTCCATGATGTGTGACTGACTCATGGAATCAAAGGGTCCAAGACTGTAAGACTTTCCAAACTGGGTCACATCCAAGGTCCATTGAGCTCAGCATTCTCTCTTGGACGATGAAAAGTAGCAGGTGCTTAAAAGGACTTGTTTAAGAAATAGTGTGAATACAGCTTGGTCTATCGTCTGTCAGACCGTTCCAGTTTCTAGCTGCCAGGATTTAGGGATTCACTGAATGTGAGGTGACCTTCCTGACATGTTAAGTAGCCTACAATTGGTCATCCATAGAACTCTTCAGACCTTTTGTGATCCTGCTTACACCTGGGATCAGCAGCATGGAATCAGTCTACCTTTTAGGATCCTGGGCTTGATGGACTGTTGGTCTTACGTTCAGGTTATTCTACCTGCCTCCAGAACATTCTGTGACATTGAGTTCCACAGGCTAATGCTGTGTCATGTAAAGAAAATCTTTGGATCACATACCTTGGATTATGAAAACTATGAGTCAGCATCTTTCAGGACTTTGTGCCCCTCTGGCTTATCTCCCCTCAGTCCTCTCTTTTTTCTAAATGGAAACATCCTTGGTTTCTCCCCACTTCCCCCTGTTTCCATGGAAGATGTTCCATTGCAATTGGTTTCTGAGATGGCTACTTTTTTAAAAAAATGAAAATATTGCACTGAAAAATGTCTCCAATAGCTGCTTAATATGTTTGGGTTGCTCCTGACCTGTTCTGCCATTTCTCTTCTCTTCAGGCTAACAGTTCTTGAGCCAGGATATAGTTTAATTATAAGAACATTTGAAAGGTTCTCGTATGTGATCCATAAATACAATGAAATGGTAAAATAATTTTAGATAAGGCGAGTCCTATTTTTCCTCTTCAGAGCTTTTTGAAATGCTTCCCAGCATATCCTAGAGTTTTCACAGCGAGCCGCAAAACCTGCTTGAAATGAAATGGAGTCCAATAAATTATATCTAGAATGGGGAAAAACCTCTTTCATGAGTGAATGAGCTGAGGATGACTTATGAAGCACTCCCTCTCCATCACAAAAAAGATGAGGCGTTCTAGGAGTTACCAGTGTGCAGAGAATTGCAAATATTAAGCACAACCCTTCTGATTCAGCTGATGGACTCTAGTAGCAGACATACAGTTGGAAGCCACAGGGAAGAACTTTTCAAAAGCCTGTTTGCCAGGTAAATGCAGATTTACATAGGTAAAAGCTTTTTGAAAATGGTCCAATCCGCATGTGACTAAAAGTGTTCATGCTATTTCACTATGCAACTACTTTTTCCCAAGTGCACTGTAATTTTGTAACAAGTTGCCTAGACTAGGAAGGTGCATTGGTACATATATTATCTTTTACTTTATGGGTATATTCAGCAATATTAACAGTTTAAACGGTACCACTGAATCTACTTGTAACTGGCGAAGTGTTGCTGCCCCTATGCAAAAGTAACACCCGATTTTCACTGGCCTAACTTACAGTATGTGTATAAGGTATACTCTGAGCTTATAAATTTCACTAGACGGTTGATAGCTTTTGTGCCTATCCCAGCCTCCCCAAGCCCCACATTGGTCTACTGTATACATAGGTTTTATGTTTAGAAAGCACAGTGGTGTGGCCTTCTCACAAAAGTAAACACATACCTGGGACAAATTTTAAAAAAAGTGTGTGGCATCATCGTGATTGCTTAAATCTTTTGGTGTGCTTTCTGCTCGCAGGCCTCCTGGCACACAGCTTCCACAATCTCGTTGTCTTTTATAAAGGAAACTGTAGCCTCACTCTCCTCTGCTAATTCCTACCATTGTCTGTCAATTGCTTAATCACGTTAGGGAAGCTTTCATTCATTCTAGGATGGTTTGTTAAATTAAATTTAAAAACGTCTATAATTGATCTAACAAGATAGTTTAGCTCCCCTTAACAATTTGCTTACTACCCCTCTGTAGATTTCAGTTGCTCCTGGGTCTTGAGTAAATGGGCACTAGGCATAGGGATACGGAGCCTTCACATCTGGAGTTTGATGGTTCATGTCGTGTGACATCTGTTTCGGAAAGGTTGGTAATGTAAGATCTCTTCATCTCCCCCCGCCCCACTACCGCATTAACTGTTGCCTGTGCATGTTGGGGATTTATGACCCCTATAGGTCAATATTCCAAAGCCCTTAGCCAGCCAGCTAGCCCAATGGGGTTCCAGCCGGCTAAGGGGGCAGATTGTGCTAATCAGTGGCACTATCTGGTTAGTGTATGGGAGGTCTGTGGGCAGAGTGCCAACTGGGTAAGTGTCAGCATTTTCTCAGTTAGCGTGAGAACAACTTAGACCACATGAAAAGCGGGTTTAAGATGCACCCTGGGTAAGTGTCGGCTGAAAACGTGCTAATTGGATAAGTGCTAGAACTTAATCCGGATAGTACTGCTCAGCCCGGATGTTCAACAGCAGATCCTATCTGAATATCTCGCCCATATTGAAGTGCCATGGCTGAGCACTGTGGTGTTTGAACATCAACACTTCTGAAAATTTGGGCCCCTAGTATTTATGGGATTGGAAAATGGATGTACTGCCTTTCACTTCTCCTTCAAGTCTGACTCAAATTGGTGCTGACCAACCATTGATCCTACTTTAAACTCATCTCTTGGCCAATTTGAAAGGAGTTATGGCCTCTGGTCTTTCCTTAGTATTCACTTAAAACGGGAAGATTTCACTGCAGACTTTGAATTCAGTAGAGCCCTACCCAAGATACACTATATTTCCTGTAGACTGTAATTGCAAGCTAGTGTTCAAAGCTTAGAAGAAAGGAGGGGTGAGAAATTCAGCTCTTGTTGGAAAGTGTCTGTGTTTAAAGAACTGTAGCATGAAGGGTGTACATACATCAAAGAATCGGTGGTGTTAGGACAGCTCAGCAGATCACTGATGTGGTCACTGCCTCTTTACTTTCTCTTAGCCCTCCAGGTTTACTGCTTTCATCTTCAGCTCCAACATTTTTTCTCCTTTGTTCTGTTAGATTGTTTTTACTTGCTTTAGTGAATCAGAAACCATTTTTGTTGTTGTTATAGAGACACTAGCAATAGCAATTGCAAAAGGTGCCTGTTTGCCAGCTCTTGATAGCTCTTGAAACAGCAGCTGTCCATTGCTGAACAGGTCAGGTCGAATAGCCAGTGGTTTAATCACGATATTATACGGTGCAGTCTTGCATCTAGTTTGATCAGTTTTATGAAATTCTCAATTCCTAAATTAGACTCGTCAATTTTAGAAGTCTTTCAGCTGATTTAGTATCCTAAGTGAAAATTCACTGACACTCTCGTGGACTTGAGCAAGTCACTTAGGCCCCCACTGCCTCAGGTACAATCTTAAATTAAAAGCCCTGTCAGGATGGGGAGCCGCCTCCTGTACCTGAACTACCTGATCTAAATACTACTAAATAAATAAGATTTTAAATTTCACTATGTTAACATGTGCAAATGCTGGGTTTACACAAATAAATTGGGGGGGTCGGGTGCCTATGTGAAAAGACCAAAATGGTGTCTGTTGTAAGCCCTTGGGCCTTTCTAGAATAGGCTCCCAGAACAGGCCGCAATCGTGCAGAAGTGCCCATGTACAAACTTACATTTGCTCCGAAAAGGTGCCATTGTGTGTGTCTACGCATGTGTTCTATAAAACACACACATGCACCTATGCTTGGCCCAAGATATGCCCCAAGAACGTCTGTGTGCAAGTTGCATAAAAAGAGATGCACTCTATGTATGCAAGCAACTGTATCAAAAGCGTGTTTTGTATGTTAAAATAAGCTTTGCTCGCAGAAAAGCTTCACAGAATTACCCCAATCAGTGGCAGGTTTGGAAAAGATGTTACTTATAAGTTTGGAGACTTCAAGGAGGCGGCCCTTCGAAATACAAGTGTGTTCCATACTGTAGAATAGCCTGGAGGTTTCTTTTTGCTTCTGCTAACTTCACCCTCTTGGCTAGCTTCTCATTTGGACCTGGGCTTTAGGGGAGAGCAAAACCTCTGCATAGCGTTGTTGGTGGTGGTCCAGCAGTTTTCCATTTGGTTAATGCAGGAAAAAATGTAACATGTCGTTATTAGCTAACCGTGTTAAGCATTAACTGCACCATTTTTTTTTGCTATGATAACAGTTAATGTACAATTAAATAAAAAGGAAAATAATGTGATGCCTTTTTATGGTTTATTACAAACTTGATAAACCTGCCTTTAGCTAAACGCATCAAAGCGGTTACAAAAAATAAAATCCCCCTACAATTAAAAAACAAATCCCTGCAAAATAACAAGCTAACATAAGACAAACTAACACAAAACAAAATGAAACAACAAACAATAAAAAACCACACACAAGCAGTGCAGACTGAAAAAACAGCCCAGATAGGAGCTCTACCAACTCATACTGTCTACATTATCCCAAATTCTTGCTCAAAGAAATATGACTTAAGTAGCTTCTTAAAGACTTTCAAGGATTCTGCCTGCTGAATAAACACTGGGATGGAATTCCATAACCAAAAGGCCATAAAAATACACTCCCCATTGTATAGCTTCTAATCGTGCAGATGAAACTATCGGGAGCACCAGGTGACTCTGGGTTTTCGACCTAGTAGGCCTTGCCGGCACATAAGGTACCAACAAATCTGCTAAATAACTAGAACAACTGAGACAATACACTGTAAAATCGAGTCAGAGAATCTTAAATTTAATCCGGTAAAATATCAGCAACCAATGATAAGCCTTCAACAAAGGCATAATGTGGTCCAAAGAACATGATTGAACAAGAAGCTTGACAGCTATATTCTGTGGTCTCTGCAGCGGCTGTAAAGTCACAGCAGATAAACCATGATATAAGGCATTGCCATAATCCAGTCGACTAACAACTAAGGAAAGAATTAAAATCAAAAGTGCAGGTTGATCCAAAAATGCTCTAATAGCCCAAATAACCTGCAAAAATTAAAAACAAAACTTCACCATACTCGAAACTTGACATTGAAAGAGAGCTGGGTATCAAAAATAACTCCCAGAAGCTTAAAATAAGAAACCATCACTAAAGATTGTTCCTCAAAAACAGGTGGGTCTATCTCCAGAGGGTAAACCCCATGTTACCTACATAGTCCATCATTTATCTGGATTTAATTTCAAGCGGTAGTCTTGTGACCACCGCAAAACACCTCAGCAATTCATTGAGGGACTGTAAATCCAATGCCTGCACGTTTTATTTTATTTATTTAACAGGTTTTTTTATACCGCTTCGTCATTTCAGTCAAAGCGGTTTACATTGTAACTTATACTTGATAATAGAGGGGTTAAGTGACTTGCCCAAGGCCACAAGGAGTGCTATTGGAATTGAACCCTGGTTTCTTGGTTCCCAAGCCAGTGCTCTAACTGTTAGGCGGCTCCTCCACATCACAAAAGGAAACGAGCTGGATATCATTGGCAAACATATGGACAGAAAACCCCAAAGACCCCAAAAGCTGCCAATAGAGCCAATAAAATATTAAACAAAATTGGTGAAAAGATGGACTCTTGCGGGCCACTACAAGATAACTGCCGTTCCATCGAAATCTGAGAATTACAAGATACCATAAAAGAGCGATCTGACAGAAACAAAAAAAAAAAAAAGACCCAAGCGATCCCAATATCTGACAAGTGCTGCAGCAGCAACCCATGATAGACCAAATCAAAAGCTGCAGACAAGTCTAACGAGATAATTGGAGCTATCTGACCCAAGTCCAGTGCCTGATGCAACTTGTTAAGCATAAGAGAGAAGTTTCTGTACTACAGTGAGGTCTAAACCCTGACTGATGCGGGTGCAAAACATGGTGTCAATCCACATAATCTTAAACTGGATTATCGCCTTATTTTCCTTTTTTGACTTTTTATTGAAGTACCATTAAAGTGAACTAAGATGACTCTCACACTGCTTTATGCAAGTTAATGTACAGTAACTACTTCTGTTAACTATACAGCGGGTCCCTGCCTATTCCACATTCATTTCCTCATTAAGTGGTTAATGTAGAAATTGTCATGCACTAAGGGGGTGATTTTTGAAACTATATTCATGATTTGAAGTCCGAAAATGGGCATTCAGATGTGCAAATCAGATAGATGCCATTTTAGAAAGTCAGGTAAATAAATGATCCCAGCGAGAGCATTTCCATGTATCACGAGAGCGTGGTAGAGATATATATGTCCTAGGTGGTGCACTGGAGATGCATGTTGCTGTGGGATTAGAGAGCAGCCCAAGTATGTCTGGCCCTGGCTTTTGATGCATCCATGCCTCTACCTGCTCCTGACCATGAATAAGTTGTAAAAAACTACTTGTTTTATGGCAGCAACACTTGCAAGGGGATGAGCAAAATATGCTCTGACCGCCACAGTAAATTTAGCCAGGTCAAAAAACCCTGCAGGTTAACTAATGGCTCATTCATTTTACTGATCCGCTGCTGCACATTTGCAGATTGGAAATGGCCAGCTGGGATGTGCATGTATGATAGCATAGATGCCCCAGTTCTAAAATAGGCGCATCTCTGTACCTATTTCTGCAGTCATGCATTTTGGAGATGTCAACGTTTCTAAAATGGCCTTGCAAACATTCACATACCAGGCCTTACTAGATGCACAGACCCATATCCAGACCCGGTTGCAGGATATGCATCTTTTGGGGAGGAGACGGCACAATTTCAGAAGGCGCTTACATGTGCCCCCCCCCCCCTAAACTGCTGCCACTCTGGAATTTTGGGCGTGGTGTCTTGGACGTCCTAGAATCCTCCTAGAAGGCCCTAATAAAATCTCACGTTAAGTCACTGTTTTTGGTTTGTTAACACGCATTAATTGCTGCAGAAATATCTAATGTAGCTTGGTAGACAAAGGCCTGGGTAGGAGGATACACCTCTTCTTTTTTTTTTTTTTTAAGCCCTTTCCTTTGGAGCTCTCGGTGAAGAGAAATGAATTTGATGTCAGATCGCCTTTCTTTTAGAGAGTCATGTAAAACATGTCGTTTAAATTTATCTTCTATTGAGGGAGGTTACACCCAGGGCTGGATTTAAGATTTTGGTGACCTTTGGCAGATCCCAGAGAGCAGAGATTTCAGAACCTAGAGATACCGCAGCGGTGCCCTTTGAAGCAACATGTAGCTCTTAAGTAACGGGAGCACACTCCTTTTTGGCCTGGGTATGTGGCATCTTCAAAATTTGGAGCCCTAGGCACATGTCGCCATTGCTTATTCCTAAATCCAGGCCTGGTTACTCTCACAAGTGAATTTGATATTTTTGTGTGTGTTTAAATATATTTGACTCCTGTTCTTTGAAGTATTTATGATGATGCACATTCATTTGAAGGTTAGGCTATCATAAATTCAAGTAAGTGGAGTGGAAGAGCAGTGGGCTGGAAAGCAGAAAAGACAAAGTTCAGCCTCCACTGATGCAACATACAAGTCCCCCATTGTCTGAGCTACAAGCTTAAAGGTCGATATTCGCAAAAGATTTAGTCCATTAGCAGAACCTGCTAACAGACTAAACCCCAGTGATGGCAGTAGTCTACCGCAGTATTTATTCATTATTTATTTATTTTATTAGACTTTTTATACCGCTTTTTCTAATAGATCAAATGCAATTTACAATAAACAACATTTGAAATGTACAACAAACAGTACAAGATCAATTACATAGAACAGTTGAACTATTTACATTAGAATTAGAACAAAACATAGGCTTAAGCCAGACTAGGTTCTGTACTATTTACATTGTGATGTGTCCTTGATTTGATTTTCCTAAATTAGGAGATGGTGGTTAATTGTTGGTCTATGTCAATGCTCGATAGGTAGGTGGTGGGAGATAGTAAGGAGTAGAGGTGAGGTTTGTTTAAATTGGAGGATTGGTGAAATCAGCATTATTGGATTTATTTATTTATTTAGCTTGTGTGTTTTATATACTGCCATTTCAGGGAATGTTGGATTCATGTTGGTTTCCAAAACGTATAAAAAGGTAATTTTTCATTATTTTATGGAAGGTAGGAAAGTCATTCATTTCCCTTAGATCGTCTGGTAAATTATTCCAAAGGGTGGGGGCGAAGAGCGAGAAAGCTCTGTTTGTTGCTTTTATAGATTTTCCGTATTCTGAAGGGGTGGTAAGTTTGTTTTTGTTGCATCCTCTTTTTGTTCGAGTGTCTGTTTCCTTAGTGGTGAGTGTAGCGAGGTGTGAAGGAGCTATATCTTTGAATAGTTTAAATGTAGTAACCGGGGATCTGTACCCAGCGCTCCCCCAGCCCTCCCCCCCCCAACCCGGCTCCTCCATACTCATTGTACTGATCCCACAAACTTCACACCACACCAGATTTGGAACAAACACCAGGTCGCAGCTTTATTGCCCAATAACAATTTAACATCTGTAACAGGAGTAACAACTTAATCAACCAATTCCCCCCCCCCCCAGCGGAGTGATACCTCACCCACCATATCATTAGCAAGGTGACCTTGCTTCCGCACCTGGCCCGGTCAACCACTGGTCCAATTACTACCACCCCTGCCCGACTTCGCCATATCACTAGCAAAAGTCAGCTCGGGGTTCTCCGGGTCGCGGGCACCCTGCCCCCGCCCCAAGTAGCCTACGGCTCCGGACCCCGGAAACCTCCGGGATCCTGCCTCCTCCGCTCTTCCCCCTCCCAGCTGCGACACCCCCAAACCAAGCCTCCACTTAATGGGTGGGAGGGCGGGACACTGGCCGCTGCCCTCTCTCCTAACCATGTGCTCAGCGAGCGTCCCCGCCGCCGTACCACATGGTTCTTCAGCCCTCCTGATTAGCTCCTGCCGCGCGTGACCCTGTGGCGGAGCCAATCAATTTAAAAGACACCGCTCGCATCGTTGCGCCTTCAACTCCCCCCACACTTCCTCTTCTACTTCTTCCATGCGGGCAGGGTACCGCGCCGGGACGCGCCCCTGGTTACCGGCGGCCTCCAGGACCCTGCCCGCGGCCTTCTCATTATTAGTATTTTATAGTGTATCCGGCTCTGAATTGGGAGCCAGTGTAGATTGTATAATATTGGGGTGATGTATTCTGTTATGTTGGTGTTCCATGTTATCCTTACTGCTACATGTTATGCTATTTGGAGTTGTCTTAAGGTTTGTTTGCGTAATCCTTGGAGGATGATGTTGCAGAAGTCGAAGTAGGGTGTTATGATTGCTTGGAGAACTGATCTAAAATCATGGATAGGTAAGAGGGGGCAGAGTTGTTTTATTGTTTTGAGTTTGTAGAATACTTTTCTTGTTTGTTTTATGTGTGTTGTCATGTTGAGTGTGCGGTCTAGAGTGACTCCGAGGTATTTCACCTCATTCTTGACTAAGATGTCTGTTTCACGAATTCTGATAGAAGTGGGGGAGGGGGTGAAAGCTTGATTTCTGGTTATATATAGGGCTTCAGTTTTCCTGAAGTTGATCATAAGAGTGTGAGATTTGAGCCATTCTGCTACTTCGGTGAAGCAGTCTGAAATTAGTTATACTGTGGGATTGGAGATGTTGAATGGGAGATATAATATTATATCATCCACATAGAAACATAGAAATATGACGACAGAAAAAGACCACATAGCCTATCTAGTCTGTCCTTCCATATCAACAACTACAACAGTCCCTTTTTTCCCTTTAGAGATCCTCTCTGTTTGTCCCTTTCTTTTTTGAATTCAGATACTGTCCTCATCTCTACCACCTCCACGGGAGACTATTCCACAGATCCACCACTCTTTCCATAAAGAAATATTTCCGCATATCACTCCTGAATCTATCCCCCTTCCGCATATCACTCCTGAATCTGTCCCCCTTCACCCTCATCCCAGGTCCCTCATCCCATATGATAGTTTACGTGGAATTGTTTGAAGATTGAATCTATGGGCTGGAGATACATGTTGAACAGAAGGGCAGAAAGGGCGGAACCTTGGGGTAGGCCTTGTTCTTGGTTGTATAGTTCAGATGTATGTTGTCCATTTCTGACCTGTTGAGTTCTATCGGAGAGGTATGAAGTGAACCATTGGAGAACTGTGTCTTTAATACCTATTTGCTGCAGTCTGAAGAGAATGATGGCATGGTCTATGCTGTCAAATGCTGCGGTGATGTCTAAAAATAAGAGGAGGAACAATTGTTTTGAGTTGTCTAATCTACGTATTAGGACAGAAAGGAGTGTCTCAACTCCATGATGTGGGCAAAAGCCATACTGGTGTTCATCAAGGGGTACATAGGTGTCAATATGATCTTGGAGATGAATTTGAACTATCTTTTCTATCAGTCTGGCCATGAAGGAAAGGCTGGATATGGGTGTGTATGATGCAGGACTGTTTTTGTCCAGAAGATGTTTTTCAGAATGGGGCGTATTAAGGCATGTTTTAGGGAAGAGGATATGTGGCCTTGTTGAAGTGAGTGGTTGATGATTGGAAGGATGAAAGAAGGTCTGGATTGCACTGTTGAATATCTCCACAGACCGCAGGAAAAATGCCGGGTTAAATCTGGGGCAGTCTGTGGGTAGAGCAAGGGCCATCATGGCAGCTGTCCAGTCTGCATTGATGTTCAGCCACTGGCTGGTTAGTTAAACAGCATAAAATTAGGACAGGCCAATGGACATCCGAACTTTGTGGTTTAGCTATCCAGTTAGTGGCTGACTATCACCAGTAACCAGATAGCTATGGTGATTGCTGGCAAAAATGGTTATTCAGCACTGGATGCTGGATAGGTTCCGGGCTGAATATCTGCTTTAACGTTCGGTGGTGGTAAACTGAGAAGCTGTAGATCGTCTTGTTCTATATACTCTTGGCAAAAAGTCTAGGTCGACTGGTCTTTTTCTGCAATTATATCTGTGATACCACTGCCCATGCATATACACAAAAGACGCACACAAATCTAGCGACTTGCTCAAGGAGACTTCTCGTTAAATTTGTTTATGGAAAGACAGCGTGTCATTAAGTGGAGCAGGATGATGCAGAGGTGCTGGCAAGTCTAATCATCTCTCATCAGTATAAGCATCTCTCAGTAATTGTTTTGCTACCTTTACTGGTGCAATGCCCAGCAAATTGGTCATTCTGTTCCTGTGTGTTTCTGGCTGCTCACTGCAGCATTTCTGCAAATATGACTGTGAAGGTTCTTGGTATGGATGGGCAGACTGGATAGGCCGAATGGTCTCTGTTTCTGTGCTTCATGGTAGAAACAGCAGGAAGTTTACAAATGTGGAGCGAGACAGTCTGCTTGAAGGATCTGATTGCTTTACTGTAGAAAAACAAGTACCGTGGCCTGGCAATGATAGGAGAGAGCTTGAGGTGTCCCTGGAGCTTCTGGGCCTTCTTTGAAGATAAGATGGATTTGTCTGAGCTAGATTCCCCTTTCTTGTAGGTTTATGAAAAGAATCGACCAAATTAGAGAGCGCAAGAAAGAGAAAAACAGCTGCCGTTTCAGAGATGTGGCTGTAGAAATTAGGGCTTGAAGGCCTGAGCCATTTTCTCAGGGGAGCGCCTAACGGATTGAAAATGTAACAGGACCCAAGCCAGCAGCACGGCTGCTTCTACTAGGAAAAAAAATGAAGTGGGAAATCAAAGGCTACAGAAAGCACTAAAATAAGTGATGTTAGATCAATAAATGCACTTAAATGTACTGAAAAACCTGCCGCATATCATGACTTAAACAATAGTGAAGGGAGATTGATAAGCGAGCTTTCTCCCTCCACCTAGCATAAGGAAAGAAAGCTAATGGTAAATATTGTTTGATGCAGCAAAAATGAACAGTGGCGCCACCTCTGTCTGCTGGCAGCATGTGCAGCTTCTGTACTGGTGGGGCAGGAGCAAGTGGGGATCAGTTATGCACCTGAAGAGCAATTACAAGGAAAGGAAAGACTGGAGGGGGAGGGAATCGGGGGAGGGTCTGGAAGTTTTTCTTTTTATAATTTCATTGTGAGGGCAGAGACCAACTATTTTTTAGTATTTTTAGGGGTATGTTTACGAAAGGTTTGAATGAACGTTAATTTGCATGTTAAGTATTTTTATTTCTAGGGGTGCAGTGACGCTCAGCGCACATTCACTTCATGAACGCAGGTTAGCTTTTAGTAAACATGTTCCTTACTTTTATCTTAGGTTCTTATTTAAAAAGAATTTCTCTCTTTCAAATACATGATAAAAACAACACACAGAATGGAAAAAGAAAAGAACAAAAACAAAAAACAATGAAATGACCCTGCACAGCCTGGTAGATGGTGGAACAGATGCCTAGTTGGAAGGATGGGAACGCAAGCTATCACAGCAATGGGGAAAATTAAGGTCAAGTCAGAAAATGAACAGGAAGAGGGCAACGATAAGGCATAACTGGGCCCTTCTTTCTTGAAAAAGAAGTAATATTTCTATAAACTAAGGGCCCAGTATTCAGTGATGATGACTAGCTGTCGCTGAACTTAAGACCTGGATATTCAACACTAGGGCCATATCCGACCACCGGTATTGAATATCCGGAGAGTGGTGTCTTTAAGGGGCCTAACGTTTGCCACTTAGTTCTAACCAGGCAGCAGCTGAATATCGCTGCGGCCCGATTATTGCCAGGTTCCGCCTCTGCTCCGTCCCCGAGACACCCATGCTAGTGCCGCTGAATGTCCCATTCATCCCAGTTAGTGTTTAATATTGGACCCTTTAGTGATTAAAACCATAAGGAAATGAAAAGGGTAAAGTAGATGCAAGCTAGCTTAGTTTTCTGGCTGTTACTCTTGAAAATTCCATCTGTGATGTCAATGTGGGCACGTACTTTACACACCTAGATATCTCCCCCCTTCACCCTCTCCCACCCTCACAATCTCAAACCACTGCCATATGATTGCAAAACCCTACAGCAAATTTATCTCTAATATCTAATGTACTAGAATGCATATAGTTTCCCCAAGTTTACCTCAATGTTAAATCCCTGTTCTATGTAAACGACGGCCAAATTTACTTGACCAAGTGTTATATTGTTTCAATGTAAACCGCACTGATAACAAAGAGCGCGGTATATAAGAAATGTTAAATAAATAAATGTTTTATGTTAGAGCAATAAATACAGTAAATAAAATCCTAAAAGGCATTTCAAGGAAGCCGAAACATGCAGGCACATTCTGCCTTGGTGTTTTACTTAAATTCTAATTCTGCCTGCTGTAACCATAATCACTGCAGCTGTGTGAAATAAATTGGCCTTCACTAGTCCCCTATAGTCTAAATAATCTGTTTGCATGTTGGCCTGCAAGATTTAAGGTGTAATATTTTTGATTGACCGTCCTTCATACAGGAAGACAGCAAAGTGGTTTACAAACTGTAAAGAAGAAAAATGTTATAATTAAAATAAAAAGTTTAAAAAAAGAGCATTCTCGTATTAGCACAGAGGTAAGGCAGGACAGATCACGAGCACAGTGAAGCCCATATCAGAAAGGCTGGATGAGCTAATGCCCACCGAAACAACCATGTTTTTACAGTAAATTTAAGTCTTGGGTAACTTTCTTTGAGACGGATATTGGAGGGAATGAATTCCACCACAGTGATGCCAGGTATGGAAATGACGTTCTATTGCATCAGCTTGTGAACCACTTCCCTCGGTGACGGTAAATGTAACAAACCGCAACACAGTCACCTGATGGGACAAGTTGAGCGAATCAGCAGAGAAGTCCCATAATTAAGTCATTCAGCGAAGAGTACCCGATGAGTCAGGATGAGGATTTGAAAATGTTTTCTGAATGCTACAGGTAACCGGTGCTGTTCAAACAGTAATGCAATTCCCACTATACAGCATCCTAATGCCTATATGCTGAACTGTCTGTAATCTCTTCCATAAATCGCCACTCCCCCCAGCTAAAAAGGCATTAGAGTAGTTAGTGCTGTTGAAAATCAATTTGTGGATAAGACATTGCAGATCCTTCCTATCAAGAATGAAATGGATGGCTTATATTTTTCTCAGGGAGAACAAAAGAGGAGCTGACAAGTATGGAAGCTTATTTGTGAAATGCTGGGGTGAAAATTGATCCCTACCTAAGTTCAGTCACTATATATTGCAAGGTCCTTTCTAACTTCATTAGAATGTAGATCATTTGCAGAGGGTTCACATAAAATTCCCTCCGTGCTGATCTTAATTGTCTATTAAAACAACTAAATCATTCCCTATAATGACTTAAAGGCCAAACGTAGGACCATCAGAACATTCTCAACTGATGTTAACATGCAAACATTAAAATAGCAGCTCTCAAGGTCATGAACTCCAATAGGGTCACACAATCAATGGAAGGATTAAAAAGTAAGAAGCTGTTCCTCCCCCCCAGTGGTCCTCCATCCTCCTCACTCTGTACTCAAACTGGCAGCTGTGGTTGGTTAACTCTATTCATAGGCCCCATCCACTCTTCCATAATGGGCTTCCTATTATATGTGCCCGGACTCACAGGCCCCTGCCGGTTACTGCTTCTACCACTCCTCCCCCACTTTGGGTAAGTTGAGGGAAGGGAGAGGAAGTGGAGGTCTGCTATTTTGTTTTCGTTGGCATCTAGAGACATGTGAGTTTTCAAGTGTTAAAATGAAGTCTTGGTAAATTTTTGATAGCACTACGTTAATACATCGCTATTGCATTGTAGAAGGTAAAACAGATTTTATATCATCCCATTCTGAGAAAGAAATCATTCCCTTATGTAATGTAAACTCCAAGTGTAGCTCTGCATCTGCATTTGGAGAGATGAAGAATGATATTTCTTTAACAATTTGCTGCAGTTGGGATTTTGTGGTTCTCCACAACAGCTGCTGCTGATATTGGTTCCAGTAGCCTCTGGGGAACTGTCCCATTTATCCACTGGATAAAGGGGTCTAGGATATGGATAATGGTCAGACCAATAACATCTTGCAACATCTTCAGCGCCTCTCTGTCTGTTTATAACTAGCATAACAAACATTTAAGGAAAACTACAAGCCAGAAAACGACTGGAATGAATAATGTGGATGCCTTTGGACCTAATTTTCTCAATGGTAGCGGAAGCGTCACTGTGTCTGTCTCATAGCGTGTTAGCCCTTCTGAGTCTGACGGTGGTTACTCTCTCTTGTTTGTGTGTTTAAATTTGTCACAGTTTTAGCAAGTGTGTGTTTACATTGTTGTTAGCTGTAGCTGTCAGTTTATTCTGGCATGCGTTAAATGGATGGATCTTACAATGCATGTGCGGCAGAGCTGAACCGTCTGCACGTTGACGTGGTTAAGGAACGCTGGAGGTAAGAATGTGTCATCCTGCAGTGAGAGTCAATGGCAGATTAGGAAAGTGTGGGTCTGTGTGTGCAGGTGGGGGCAGTGAGGGTGTGATATGACTACTTATCCAAAATTAAAGGAAGATAGCCTGGCACTGTTGAAGGAGTCATTTTATTTTTTAACTCTTAAGCTTTTCTCTTCATCGCTTTGCATTCTCACCCTCTCTCCTCCTATTTTTTTTCCGAATCTCTATAAGCTACTGTCTGTTCTCGTCTTTCTTCCACCTTGGTAAGTCTGTCGATGAGGCTCTAATCTCCTCTACCTTTCTCTCTTTCACTCTGGATTCCTTGCTCCTCCAGTCACATGCCCTGAGAGACGTACGTCAGCTCAGCCCTGGCTCTCTTCTACTAAATATGTACACGCTAGAGGAGAGGAGGGACAGGGGAGATGTGATACAGACCTTTAATTACTTAGAGTATTAATGAACAAACAAATCTCTTCCAAAGACAGGGAAGCTGTAAAACTAGAGGGCATAGCATGAAGCTGCAAGGGGGTAAACTGAAAGGCAAAGTCAAGAAATACTTATTCACTGAAATGGTGGTGGATGCTTGGAATGACCTCCTGATGGAAGTGGTGAGGGCAAACACAGTGATAGAATTCAAAATAGCATGGAACAGACACAGTGGATCCTATAGCAACAGGATAAAATCAAAATAACCTTAACTGCCTCTGCTATCTCAACAAATAGAGGCGACCTGCATGGAGCGGTGGGTACACCCCTAAACAAAGGCACGGGGAGGGGCGACCTGCATGGAGCGGTGGGTACACCCCTAAACAAAGGCATGGGGAGGGGTGACCTGCACGGAGCAGCAGGTGCACTTATTCTTGCCACCTTGTTGGGCAGATTAGATGGACCATGTTGGTCTTTATCTGCCGTCATATACTATATTACTATGTTACTTACGCTCCTGTGTCCAATCTGCTGAATGCACTTGGCTTAAATCCTGCTCTTTCTGCTTTCCTTCACTTGAAATTCGTGCTTACTTCTTTCAAGTCTGCAATCTCACTCTTTAAGTAAAACTATTTTATAAACCTGACTGACTATCTGGCCTCTAACCCCTATCATCTCTTCTCTACTCTCAGTTCTCTTCTTAAGGCTCCTCCTCCTCCAATTTCTCCTCCTCTTTCAGTCCAAACCTTCATCCGTTATTTCCACGATAAAGTCAAACAGATTATTCTTTAATTCCCTTCTAATTCTAATTCAACTCCTCTTTCCCCTTTTCAGTTTCAACTTTCCCACAAATTTCCCAACCCTCTCTTCTTTTCTAGTATCTCTGATGAGGAAACCTTCATTCCTCTTTCATTAGCTAAACCATCTACCTGCTCCTCTGATCCCATCCCCACTAATCTCCTGAACTCCATCTCCTCCTCCGTTATCCCTGCCATTTCTCATATTATCAACCTTTCTTCTCCGCTGACACTTTCCCTATTGCCTATAACAGCGATGGCGAACCTATGGCACGCGTGCCAGCTGTGGCACACGAAGGCCTTGCAGCTGGCACGCGGGAAGGTCCGCTAGGACAGGTGTCTGCCTCCCTTCGTCTGCAGCCGCGGCTCCCTGCCTGTTAGGGAACCGCGGCTGTGCTTGTAAAATCGTTGCGGAGCCCTTCCTGTCTTGACGGGCTCCGTGCAGCATTGTCCCGCCTCTAACGGAAGTTGTACAACTTCCTTTAGAGGCGGGACAATGCTGCACGGAGCCCGTCAAGACAGGAAGGGCTCCGCAACGATTTTACAAGCACAGCCGCGGTTCCCTAACAGGCAGGGAGCCGCGGCTGCAGACGAAGGGAGGAAGACATGGGGAGAGGGGGGGGGCTACCATCGACATGGGGAGTGGGGGGGGCTACCATCGACAGGGGGAGCGGTGGGGGTCGACTGGGGTAGAGGGGGGGGCTACCATCGACATGGGGAGAGGGGGGGGGCTACCATTGACATGGGGAGAGGGGGGGGCTACCATCGACATGGGGGGGGAGGGGGGCTTACATGGAGGGAGGGAGCTGATATGGATGGATGGAAGGAGGGGGGGCTTACATGGAGGGAGGGAGCTGATATGGATGGATGGAGGGAGGGAGGGAGCTGATATGGATGGATGGAAGGAGGGGGGCTTACATGGAAGGAGGGATAGATGGAGGGAGGGGGCTGACATGGACAGAGGGGGGACTGACATGGAGGGAGGCTGACATGGACAGTGGGGCTGACAGGGAGGGAGGGAGGGAGCTGACATGGACAGATGGAAGGACGGGGGCTGACATGGAGGGAGGGAGGGGGGCTGGCATGCACAAAGGGGAGAGACAGGGACATACTGGACAGACGGGATAAATGCTGGAGAGAGGCGAGAGACATTGCGGCTTAGGATTATAATGGGCTGATGGGGGAGCTAGCACTGGTAATGGGCAGATGGGAGGGGACTAGGACTGGTGATGGGTTGAAGGCTAGGACTGGAATGGACTGATCAAGGGGGGGGGTTGGGACTGGTAATGGGCTGATAGGGGGGTATGACTGATAATGGACTGATGGGGGGCTAGCATTGGAAATGAGCTGATCGGTGAGGTTAGGACTGGAAATGGGCTGATGGGGGGATAGGACTGGTGATGGGGGGGGGTAGGACTGGTGGTATTGGGCTGATTAGGGGAGGCTAGCACTGGTAATGGGGTTGAGGGGGGATTAGCACTGGAAGTGAGCTGATTGGGGGGGGCTGATTGTGGGGAGGGGAGGATAGAGCTGCTGGCCCTGGAAGAAAACTGGGGGCTAAGGCTACAAATGGGCTGATGCGAGGGGATGGGAGAATGGAACTGGAAGGGAGTGGATCTGAGAGGGGCTGCCATGGTATTTGTACTAGAAGGGACTGGTCAGTGGGGAAGGAGGGGGACTGGAAGGGAATGGACACCAGTGGCAATCATGGGAATGCAAGTTGACATTGGAAGGTACTGGGAGTGAGGACTGGAAAGGGCTGATACTGGGGAGGGTTACTGGGACTGGAAATAGGCTGATGGAAAGAAGTGAAGAAAACGAAAGAAGAGATAAGAAATGGCAGATGGACCATAGACCACAGAAACAGAGCTAAGAGAAGACAGGAAAGCAGAAGCCTCAGATCGGGACCAGCATGATCAGAGAATAAATTGGTCAGACAACAAAGGTAGAAAAAATAATTTTATTTCATATTAGTGATTTGACTACAAAATCATCATAATTTTGAAATCAAATATTGTTACTTGTTGTGATTAATTAACCGTATTTTCCGGCGTATTTTTTTTGGTGTGCGCTGGAAGAGGGGTAGTCTTATACGGCGAGTATAGGCCAAACACCTATATTTTAACAGGAAAAGTAGGGGGTCGTCTTATACGCCCAGTCGTCTTATACGCCGGAAAATACGGTAAGTAAATTTAACGTTTTCTATGAAAAGTAGTTCTGAGGGGGTCAAAAAAATATTAAAAGAAAAGTGACAATAATATAATATATTTATAATGTGGATTACATTTGGGCCCTCATATTTACCTCAGGCTATGATTGTGATTGTGATTATGATGGTACACTGTAAGAAACAATATATGCAGTGTTAGATTTGTTTTAAATGTCGCAATGGTTTTGCGGCTCCCAGTTTTTTTTTTCCCTTCGGAAACGGGTCCAAGTGGCTCTTTATGTCTTAAAGGTTGCAGACCCCTGTGCTAGGAGAAAGGCCCCAGCCCGGCCCCGCGCTTCCCCTTCCGGTCGGAGCTTCTGCGCGCCTCTCGCCGAGAAGCTGCACGCTAGGGCTCGTGCGCCGTCCTCTCGCGAGATTATAGGACCCGCGCGGGAGCTGGGTTCCAAAGAAGAGCAAAACCTACCACTTTCATGATGAATGGGAAATGGACTACTTCTTCATCATGGTGAAAGACAAGTGTTGTGTAATTTGTAACGCCCCAGTATCCTTGCCCAAAATGGGTGATCTGGAACATCATTATAAGGCTCTAAAATATTGTTGTTAAGGTTTAATTGACGTGCTGGCACTTTGAGGAAATTCTTTGGTTTTGTGCGGCAGTTTGGGCACTCGGGCTCAAAAAGGTTAGCCATCACTGGCCTATAAGCATGTTATGATCATTCCTCTTCTCAAAAAACCCTCTCTTGACCCTACAGCTCCCTCCAATTATCGTCCCATATCCCTTCTCCCCTTTACCTCCAAACTCATTGAATGTGCTGTTCTTCGTCACTGCTTCGATTTTCTCTCCTCACATTGATCCACTCCAGCCTGGCTTTCGTTATCTTCATTCCACTGAAACAGCTCTTGCCAAGGTCTCCAGTGACTTGTTCCTAGCCAAGTCTAAAGGCCTTTACTCAATTCCTTAACCTTCTTGAACTTTCTGCTGCCTTTGATACTGTTGACCACTTGTTCCTCCTCGTCACATTATCCTCTCTGTTTTGAAGACTTTGTCCTGTCCTGGTTCACTTCCTATCTCTCTGATCGCTACTTTAGTGTTTGTTCACATGGTATCAACTCTTCTGCCATCTCTCTGAGTTGGTGTATCCCAAGGGTCTGTTTTGGGTCCACTCCTTTTCCCTCTCTTACCCAGTCCCTTGGTGCCCTCGTCTCTTCCCATGGCTTTTAGTATCACTGTTATGCAGATTATTCTCAAGTCTATATATCTTTGCCTGGTATTTCTCCTGCACTTCAGGCATGTATCTCTGCTTGTCTGTCTGGCATTGCTGCCTGGATGTCTCAGCACCATCTATAGTTGAACATTTATTTATTTATATTCTCTTATATACCGCGCTATTCTGCATCAGTGCGGTTTACATTGAACAAACTGAAATTACATTGAACAGGGCATTATAACTTGGAGATAACTATTTTACAGGGAACATGGGCTATGGAGGGTTAAGTGGCTTGCCCAAGACCACAAGGAGCACCTGTGGGACTAGAAACCTCAGTCCTTCCGGCCCAAGGTTGCTGTCCTCTAGTGGGATTTGAACCCCCGACCTTCCGGCCTGAAGTACCTTGCCCCAACCACTAGGCCACTCCTCCACTCCTACATGGCTAAAACTGAGCTTCTTGTTTTTTCTAATAAGCCATCCTCCATCCTTTCTCCGTCACTGTTGATGATAATCTTCTAGATTGTAAGCTCTATGAGCAGGAACTGTCTACTTGCGTGTCTGTGCAGCGCTTCATACACTTGGTAGCACTCTATAAATGATTAATAATAATAATAATAATAGTAATGATGATAACCTCCTAAACTTCTGATCCCATCAGAAGCGAATTAGACTATCGCATAGAGCATACCAAAAGCCATATCGCCATCCACAGCCTGCAATGATCTGTTCCAATATGTGGAAAGTTCAGGTTTAAGAAAATATTCTGAAAATGTAGCAGTAAAAAAGTGGGCAGGGAAGTGACGTAATGAGAGAGCATAGATATCAAAGAGGCGCTGCTGGGGTGCTCTGTAGGTAGGGTACATGATTAGCACTCTTTCACAAACTGGGTCCTGGGGAGCTTGTGCCCGCTGGGTTTCTGGCCCACTGGTATTGCAGCACTGGAGAATATGGATAGGACGCTAAGGTCACAAACATGAGCAGTGTCAGAGAGGATTATCCTCATATTGCTGTGAGTGTTGGGAGATCTTCCCCAAGTGAGACCATACATGACAGCTTTAAAAGGCACTCTGGGTTATGCTGGCAGTAGGAAATTCTTTTGGAAGACACAGGAGGCTGCTGTAGTGGGATGCCCCTTGAATCTCTGAATATTTGGTCCTGTCTCATAGTGATTGGCTTGCAGGTCAATTTTTTTTGTCGTCTTCTACATTTTGCAGAATTCAGGCCAGAGTTCCAGGTGCAGGGGGGAAAGGGCCTGACTGCATTTCTCTTCTCAGAAGACCTTATTGGATCAATGTAAGTGGAGTGAAGTAATCCTAATTTTAATTAAATAACTGCCTAATTAACTTTATCTCTATTTCCAGAAGAGAGGCAAGTGAGCTGAGACTCTGGATGTGTTTACCTGTGTGCCTCAGATTTGTGCTGCATTTTTACCTTGAATAATATTTTAATTAAGAATGCAATATTCTGTCAGCCATTTAATATACAGACTAGCAAAATGTTCTGTGCACTTAAATCTGTAATTATGTACTCAGGGCACAACAGCGAATTGCTAAATAAAAGGATGCTGTGTTTGATCAGAGTTATGGGTTACCTGTGTAGCACCTGTTTTTCTGAGGGAGATAATTCCTCTATATCACAACTTTCAGCAGCTCGTGTCTTGATACATGTAAAACAAATGGAAGGGGAGAACATTGTGAGAGAGTGTCAATTAATGATCCCAGCTCCAGTTCCGACGTGCACCGCACCTCCCTACCTCCGTCTATATTGTTGACAGGATGGGAAGAAACTTCAGTAGCATTTCTAGATTAAACATACCATAAAACCTGACCGCAATGAAGCCAGCAAAAGGACTCGATGCCGATAAAGCTGGTTTGGGCAGGGGTACTCGGACATTCGTAGTGGTGTTCATAGCTTAAGTTTTTGCTGCCCAGAGGCTTGAGCCAAGCACAAGTTTTAGAGTTTGTGACGCGCACCTCACAGCTGCTAGCACACCTTCAGTGCTCTTGTTGACCAATGTGGGTTTCATGTACATATTTATGGCAGTGTACAAAGTCAAAGTTTTATGTCTTGGTCAAGCCTCAAGTATCGTTGCAGTGCAATGACTTGGACTATTCCGTCCACTTCCTCACCAGTACTACCCCATTTATACCATCATTCATTGCACTTGAATGAGCAGCTCGTATTCTCTAGGTTTGATTTCTAAATGAACTTTAATTGATTAAATGTGGAACTGAGGCAGCCATCTTGATTAGGCTGTCAGTGGTCATTTCTACTGTTAGCCTGATTTGTAAGGTCAAAAAAATTGTGAACAGTCCGCGTGTAAAGGACCTTGGACCGACACATTTAATACATCAGTTAAATTCATGGTTTGCCTTCAAACTCACACATTCATTACAAGAACTATTTTCTAAAGCCCTGACTCTCTAAGATGTTGCTCCCATTTTGTGTCTATGGGTCAATATTCAGGCCCAGCAATGAGTGTGTTTATTTAATGCCGGCTGCAGGATTTGAAAAAAATATGAAAATTATCTGTTGCTAAACAGATAGGCGGCAGCAGCGCCTGCCATCGTACCGACACATAGAGCAGTGATACTGAGCTGTCATGCGTATAACTAAGAGGTTTCATTTAGGACCTCACTTTCCACAAACAAGAAATAAGCAACTTAATTATTCAGTTCGTGAGACTGAACATCGCTGCCATAGGGGTAATTTTATAAGGGGGGGGGGGGGAGGTATGTACATTTAGGTGCCAAAAACGTGCCTAACTGGGGATTAGTTTAATCATTTACACATGCTTACCCTTGGGACAAGCAGCATGGGATCTGTCTACCATTTGGGAACCTGCCAGGTACTTGTGACCTGGATTGGCTACTGTTGGAATTGGGATACTCATCATAATTCCTCTTTCTTAGGGAACAGAATAGTTTTTACCAGTAGCTTGTGACACGGTGCCTGCGGATATTCCACAGCACTAACCATGTTAATCCCTTTGAATCTTAGGCCCACAGTTCTTGTTCACCCAAATATGGCTTAAATTGTTGCACCAATTTCAGTTTGTAATAGACAGATTTAATCACATTTGATATCTGCTTTGATCCAATGCCCTCTTCAGTTGTTACTCTTAATAATCGGAGCTCTGTGACTCAGGCATTGTATTATCACCAACCACTGGTGAAACTGGTAACAAGTACATGCATAGTTTATAAAATATAATTTATGGGTGTTCTTGCAAAATCTGAAGCTGACTTAAATGTACACACCTTAACTTACGGCACAGGTTTTGCCATTTATGTTAGAATTTTAGAAAGACAAATTGCAGCCTGCTTCTTAAGAATGATCTTGCACTTGTAGAGTTAGCTGGGATGCTCTCGTTCCACAGGGCGCTATCTGGACAGTGCTTGGCTGTTTGGGAAGGGTCTTATTGGCTCTATCCGTAAGGTGCAGTAGAAAAGGAGTGGATCGGTGACTTATATTTAACGGTGGTGGCTTAACAGATTAGTTCCTGTTAGAGAATAAGGACCTAAGTCTACAAAACCATGCAAAGGTAATGAGATTTTCTGATTTGCTCCAGCAAAAAGAGCCAGATGCAGAAAGAAATGGATAGAGAGAGAGCGAGAGATCATGATGAACAAAGGACGCTAAGATAAGAGTGACCGAGAGAGCAAGGTTACTGGGAAGCAGGGCTGGCGAGTAAGAAGCGGACAGCGATAATGAGAACTTCCTCGAGATAAATGGCAGTCATTCTTTGGGAAATTAATACTTGATTGCTTAATTAATCATGGATTACTTCTCACTAATTGATTGTTCCTGACTGCAACCCAGAAAATGTTTACAACAGAAATTGCGAATCATCATACTTCCTAGCTTTTTTCCATCTTCAAAGTGGTTTTCGTTCACCGTACCAGTTAGGGGTATATTGGTGTATATATAGCCAGAATTGTCTTGCATTAGTTTTAATCGAGTTCTTCCCAGTATTTGGGCATTTCTGTCTCCTTTATCCTTTCGGTGCACAAAGTGTGCAAATCATTTCCATATGTTAATTCATAGCTATACGTGATGTGTGTAGGAGTGATCTGCAAGCACTTCAAAGTTTTGGGCACCCAAACGAACTGAATGTGTGCTCACAAATGCATATCCCCAGTGGCGGCCCAAGGGGGGTGCAAGGCCATGTGCGGACACTCATTTACATAAGGTGGAGGAGCTGTCCATAACTCTGCGACATACAATAATGATGTGTGTGTATATAGTCACACTGTTTAATTTGTAAATAATGCCAAATCACATGTTCGCCATGTTTTAAACTCCCTGTTTAATGTAAGTCCAATGTTAGACTGTTCTGCATTGCACAATTTTTGTTGCCTGTGAACCGCGCTGATGATAAATAGCACGGTATAGAAAAACAATAAATAAATAAAGGTACCTCATTTGCATAAATATTTGCATAATGTTAACATGCACTAACTTTTAGTAAATATGCCTCTTAGTTTATGTATGGGTAAAGGAAGACTACCAGATTTCTACATTACTATACTCCAGAGTCAACCGCCAGGCACATTAGGAAGTACTACAAACACTGCCCATTTAGAACCCATAGCAAACCCACCATATGATAACAGTACTACCAGGATTCATAAAGCACCAAACCCTACCTATCAAAAGGCAGCACTGCAAATATTAAACCAGTACATCTCAGAGAATATCAATACATCTCCTACTGGGGAAAGAGAACAAGTGGCACTGTCAAATAGAAACTACATGAACAGAATACCTCAGCTCGGTTATACATGCAGAACATAGACCATCACCAAAGAACAAAGGATCACAATTTAGAAATAGGAAGACAACAATTAAACTGGGAACCCCAAAAGCCAAACTTGGAATGTAAAACAACACTGGAGAAATAAAAGTATAAATTAATTTCCTCTTGTACTAAACAAAAATGCAAAGACGTTAGCGATACACATTTCCCAAAGCTGACATATTCCAGTTAATAAATTCAAAATAAAAACATATTTTCTAATTTTTGTTTGTGTCTTTTATTTTTCAGTTACAATTGCTCCAGTCAATTTCTTCTGGTTTCTTCGTGTCTTCTGCTATCTCTCCATTGTCTGCTGTCCATTTGTCCTTTCTTCTCTCTTCTAGTTTTTTTCCATTCTCTCTCTACATCTGATTTAACATGCTAATCTTTCCCGTTTTGCTCTTTCCTCCATCTCTTTCTTTATTCCTTTTTCATCCACTCAAATTTCACTCCTCCATCCTCAATCCCCACTTACTCTCCCAATACCTGGCCAATCGTAGATTTTTCTTCCCTCCCACACAAAATATTTTTCCCTTCTCCATCCTCACTCTCCCATCCCCATCCCATTCTAGTCCTACCCCAACAACAACTCCCTTCTAGTTCCAGCCCCTGCTCCCTTCTAGTCCCATTCTCCCATCCCCTGCATCAGCCCATTTCCAGTCCTAGCCCCCCATCAGCCCATTTCCAATCCTAGCCCATCACCATTTCTAATCCTAGCCCCCATCAGCCCATTTCCAATCCTAGCCCATCACCATTTCTAATCCTAGCCCCCCATCAGCCCATTTCCAGTCCTATCCTAGCCCCCCATCAGCCTGTTTCCATTCCTAACCCCCCCATCCATTTCCAGTTCTGTATGTGCTCGTCCATCTCATTTCCAATCCTAGCTACCCCCCCACTCAGCCCATTTCCAGTCCAAGCCTCTCCCCCATTCAGCCCAATAGCCTCCTTCCCATCAGCTATTTCCAGTCCTAATCATCCCCCCCCCCCCGAACAGCCCCTGTGGCTGTCCGACATGCTTAGAGGGTTGCTGGAGAGGCCGCGGCTCATCTCTGACTGCTGCCGAATTGAAGAGCGCCGTTTTTCTTCACTTGGGCAGCTGTGTTATAGTATAGGCTGCTGGCATGCTGAGTGCTCGGAAACAGGAAGTTCCCTTTGTTTTGGCGTGCTCGCGGCCTATACTACAACACAGCTGCCAAAGTGAAGAAAAATGGCACTCTTCACTTCGGCGGCTGTCAGAGGTGAGCTGGGGCCTCTGGCTCCCTTTAAAGCTGACCCTACCGGTGCCAAAAATGCGAGATGATGTTGGTGTGGGGTCCCCTGAAGCACGGGACCCTATGTAAACAACATTCTCCCACAATGGATGGACCAGCCCTGCATGTCCCTACTCCTTAAATACCCTCCATGAGCAAGCACTTGTTACCTCAGCAGAGCTGGCCCAAGGGTTTCTGCTGCCCCAGGCAGAAACCTGGCTGCATGGCACCCCATCCCCCACTGCCACCGATTCCATCTTGGGAGGGAGGTGGGCAGCGGCAGTATTTTAAAAGTGGTGGCTTTATGCCGCTGTTTTCTTGCCTGCAACAGGCTAGGTGCTTAAGCACACAAGGCCTGCTGCTTCTGACCCCCCTCCGATAGTAAGTTGCATCAGAGGGGATCACGTGTGCTGAAGTGCATGGTCTGCCGCAGGCAACTAAGTGGCAGCACAAAGCAGCCTACCCGGTTCATCCGCCCTAGGTGGCCATCTAATTTGCCTAGTGGACAGGCCGGCTTTGTACCTCAGGTGTGTGTATGAAGAATGTTTTGGTATTTATGATGCAATTTATGCCTTTAATTTCCATCTTTAGGTTTCCAGACTATTCTGAAATATTTTTACTTGAATTAAATGCTGGTTTTCCAGTACTTAGGTAAAAAATTTATAAACCACTTCCCCGAATAATTGTCCAAGATGGTGTACATTAAACAAATGTAGAGTAAAATGTCATAAATTGGGAATCGCTTTGGCTGTGTGTTAGAGTGAATTGCCTGGGGCTGCCAACTGCCCCACTGGACCCCTGTTGTTTGTTACTGGCGTGCCTGCTCCCAGAGCGGACGCACTGATGAGGCAGTCCTGAGGGAGAACCTAGTACTCTACAAGACCTGAACACCAGTACACATGACCATGTGTGTTGCGGGACATGGACTGAAGGGGCATGACCAAAGGGGTGGGCATGCCCCTTTGATGCACAAGAGAAAACGGAAGGACTTGTGTTTCTGTTTGGGACCAATAAAAACGGGTAAGAGGAAGAACAAAGGTTCTACTAAGGTGGCCGCTTCGTTGGTGACTCAAGATAAGACTTCCAGTCCCATGGACACACACTTAGTCCCCCCAATGTTTAGTTCACTGTCAACGGAGGGAGCTTCTTTAAGCTCCATTACCCAGTCCCCACTGCCTCCTCCAGTTTCACCTCTCTCCTCTACATTATCGGAAGACACTGCTGCTGACTTGTTGTCAAAACCAGTGTCACCGGCAGATATAGGGCCTCCCTTATCCCCTCTGGTTGAAGGGGATATAACTCTTAAAGACTTGCGGGAGCGATAAATAATATTGATGTCAAATTATTCACAACTGTTGCTTCCATTTGTACATTTACGTATGGAGTGGTTGAGAAATTGTCAGCTGTTGATACTCTTGTTACATTACAAAAGTCTGTAGCACAAGTCCAATCCCAAGCCCTGTCTTGTGTTTCTTCATTAAAGGACTCCTTGACACTTTATACTAGACTGGAGGCTTTGGAAAATAGGGCCCATGCTTGTAACCTTAGATTTCTAAATTTTCCTTTGACTGACTCTCGCCTGAGATACTCTTATAGAAATACTTCTCGGAAGTTCTTCAGTTTTCTGATAATATTGATGTGGTTCATGCTTATAATCTTCCAGGTAGACTTAAGGAGGTAATCTCAGGTGGGAGAGGGGGGAGCGGGTCTCAGGATCCTCAATGTCCAACTGTTAGTCAGGATTTGGTAACTTTTTTGAGGATTCTTCAGATGTTATCTCTAAACGGGGTACCTTGGTTGTAGCACTTGGGTCTGAATCCGTAAAGTTTTGTATATTGAAGGCTTTTTTCCGACATAAACATGATTTATTTTGTGGATATAAGCTGAATATATTTCCTGACGTTACCCACCAGACTCAACTCTGGAGATGCCAGTTTCTGGATTTGAAACAGCGATTGGGAGCTAAGTGTGTTATTGTTTTTCAGAGTTATGTGTTTCTTGATGTATCTTATTTACAAAGATTTTTGAGAGACAAGGAGAATAGATGATTGGGTGTGGGTACTAGTTTATTTTGAATCTCCATATTGTCGTGTCAATGAGCAACTACTTTTCCTTGTGTTGATGTGATGAACTTAAGTTGCAGCATTCCCTAAATGTGGGCTTTACTTTATTTCTTTTTAGTATATGTGTGATGTCATTTTTGTGATTGTATTTGGTTTTCTTTTGATTAAGTGGAATTGTAATTTTTTCAAAATCTGAATTAAAAAAAAAAGCATAAATTACACTACAGCTGAAAGAGAACCATAGACACTTCATCAGGTCACAAAATCTTTTAATATGCCACCAAACAAGCCATCCAAGATAGAGTAAAAAAGAAATCACTAAGCCCCAATAACCCAAGAACTGAGTACATGATTGTTGCGTAGTAGTATTAGTTACTTTTTCGCATCCCTCCCTTCAAGGTTGGGTGGAGTTCTGGGGTAAAAAACACATTGGACCTGATTGCCCCTTTAATTTCATTTAATTTAAAAAGGCATTTTTATTATCCTTATCCTGTCCCTGAAATTATCAGGTGCAAAGTGTGTTGCAGTTGTCAAAATTTAAATTCAAAGTATAAAATACAGATTAAATTACAAAAAAAATAAAATAAAGCTCAACAAAATTTAACTGTGTAAAAATATAAAATAACATAAATTAATTCATATTGAATAATATGTTAATCATGCATATTTAAAAGTAATTCATACGATGGAGTGCCAGGGGTTGTCACTGTAAATAAATGTCAGTTAGAAGCTATGAGAAGTGCTTCTGGAAGATTTGTAAGGAAGTAAAGGTAGCCTGGTAATCTAAATCTCCAGGAACAAGCAGGAATGAGTCTTCACATATGGGTACGTCGGTACCGACGGAGCCTGCACGGGAATGCTCCCCAGCATCCAATCAGAAAGCTTTTGGGAGCATCCTCGCGCCTGCGCACTGACTTCCCGCACTTTCCACTTCTTCTCCTCAGTTTTCGTTTTTCCGCGGAGCCGGCAGGACGTCCTCCTGTCACCGCAGAAATGTTTTTCTTTAAATACTTCATTTCTTGTTTTCTTGTGGTCGCGGCTGTTTTTCCTGCCGACACCGGTACCGCCGGTGGTTTTTTCTTTTCTTTTTTCTTAAACTCAGAGAGATTTTCCCTCTGTTTCTGTCTTAACTTTTTGGGCCTACATGGCCTCTCCATCATGGAGCCTTCTTCTCCTAAGAAGTGCCTCCACTGTGGAAACACAGTTTTCTTTTTAGACTCCAATCACTGGTGTCTAACCTGTTTGGGTCCTGACCCTTTTTCCCCTGAACTATCAGGCTGCAATACTGAGAGAAGACCTTCCCTCTTTCGAGTTTCCCTCGATACCATTTCCCTCCTGCAGTGAGGGCATCGGGTTTTTCTTCTCTACAGGATCAGGTAACCCACAAACAATCTGTTAAGACTTGCCAATCCTTGAGTGGTAGGTCTCATGCCACGCATGATGACGGCTCCGGCCTTGCCCTCAAGACCCCATTGGCATTAAAACCCCGGCGGGAGTCTTCGGGCTCCAAAGCATTTCAGGGGTTTCAGGTTGTTCCTGGGGCTCACCCCTCACAGAACATACCTGAGCCATGCTCGGGGGTGGTATCCGCTTCGAGTGGTACCGATACCCCGGCATCGGTGTCGAGTGTTCCACTCTTCACCAGGGATCGTCATCTGGCATCCTCGGTACCTTCGGGACCGATCGATACCTTCCAGATTGACTTTCCTGTATCTAAGCCATGCTCGGGGGTGGTATCCGCTTCGAGCGGTACCGATACCCCGGCATCGGCACCGGTGTCGAGTGTTCCACTCTTCACCAGGAATCGTCATCTGGCGTCCTCGGTAGCTTTGGGACCGATTGATACGACCCAGACTGACTTCCCTGTATCAGCATCGCCGGTACCACCACCGACGTCGGTGCACTCTAGACATGCATCGATAGATTCGCTCCCTTCGATGCCGAGTCTGGAATCGATATCTAGTCTAGATGACTGGGTACCGACGCGCCTTGGAACCGACCCTTATCGTTTCCGGATACGCGGAACCGAGGATACTCACCAAGACTCTCTGGTTACCTCGGTACCGCTTGAGCAGTCTCCGATGACGGCCTCGATGCCATTACCGGTATCGGTATCGATGTCGATTCCTGCAGTTACATCGGTGCCATCGATCCTTTCTATGCCCAGTTTGGAATCGATACCTGGCATAGACGATGCAGTACTAACTGCCTCAAGTCGTGACTGCCAGTATCATTATCCATCTAGTAAGGTTCTTTTTCTGCATCAGACTAGTACATCCTCTGGTGCTCAGGCTGCATCTTCAACCTTAGCCTTCCCAGGGATGGTTCCCATTGGAGATCCTTCTTTTCAGAAGTTTCTTCTTGACATGGCAACCTTTCTTGCTATTTCTATCCCTGGCTGTAATCTTAACCAAGGCTCTCCTGCAGAAAAGGGAAATATAATGCTTCCTTTACATCATTCTTTGCAGGATCTTCTTCTGAGAATATGGGAATCACCTTTGAGGGTTCCCTCACCTTCTACAGCAACTAATGTTCTGTATCAGGTGCCCCCCTCTCCAGGGTTTCAAAAGACTCAACTTCCCCATCATTCCATTGTAGTGGAATCAGCAATGAGGAAGGTAAAAAGCAAGAAGAAGCATTCTTCTTATCCGCCAGGTCGTGCTTCTAGAGCACTTGATGCCTTTGGACGTCAAACCTTCCAAACATCTATGCTGGCATCAAGAATTATTTCTTATATATTTTATATGAGTCTAACACTCCAGGAGGTCACAAAGAAATTATCTCTTTTGACTCCTTTTTTGTCAGAGCCTAAGGCTGCTGACTATTCCTTGCTTCTTAGTCATAGCCGGAATATCTCTTGGTTTCTTTCTCGTGCTTCTCTAGACTCTTTTGAGTCTGTTAGCAGATCCTCTGCTATTGCCATTGGAGCATGTCATAGAGCCTGGCTCCAAGCTTCTGACTTGAGCAGATGGGCACAACATACAGTGGGTAATTCTCCTTGTACTGGAGAAAATCTCTTCAATAAGGAGGCTTTACGTCAGGTTGCTCATTGCTCCACTGACTTCCCTGGTTCTGCAGACCATTCTAAGCCTTCTTCTTTCCCAGGAGGTAGGAAATGTCCTACCAAGCCTTCTTTCCCTAAGAAAAGAAGGTTTCACTCTTTTCCTGCCCATCATCCAGAGGTGCCAAAGCAAGGGACACCTCGTCCTAGTCTGAAGTTTCCAAATTCTAGCCAGTCTCAACATACCCAGCAACCATAGGTTCTGAAGGTTACAATCTACAGTTAACTTCTTCTTAACAGAAGTTTGTTCACTGTTTTTTCTTAAGTTCTACACTGGGGTTTTCCTTTTTCAGTATGCTAAGCTGTCAGGATATTCTTGTCCATGGGTTACAGAATTCTCCTCTTCTTACTACCAAGAAGGGAAGTTACAACTATCCCATGATAGTTTCTGTCCCAACATGAACATTTTTTCCTTCAGCTGACTTGCCATATGGGTAAGTCACCTTCCAATTACCTGTTTTCTCTACCCTCTCATTCAAGGTTTCCCCTGACTGAGTGGTACCATACTGAAAAGCTTCTCTAGCTTTCATTCCAGTGTAGACTTTTTGTTTCCTTGAATACATTCTCAAGATAACTCATCAGGCAGGGACAGGAATATCTCCTCTCCCTTTGTCTGTTTCTCTTTGTTTTGCACAGGAAGATTTTCTCTGCTGTCTTTTCAGCTGCTGTGCATGCAGGAGTTCCAGTGATTGGACTACTGGTACTTTCCCACAAGTTCCAGTCTATCTTCCACAATTTTTGTCTAGCCTCAGTAGTGATTCCAAGCTAGTCCTCATCTATCTTGGATAATCCTACTCACTTTAGGCTTCTCACATTATTCTTCTTTCTAGCCATCTCCTTTTCCTAGGATGTGGCAACACACCTGACTTCAGTCAGTTTTATCTCATATTTCTCCTGCACAATGCTCTCTGCAATCTTCAGAGAAGCTTTCTACTATGGGTCCTTGCTACAGAGCATTGATCTTTGTCTCTGAGGGCTATCCTATATAGTAGAAAAAAGCTTATAAATCATTCCCATGACTGTGAGGGTTCTCCACACCCTCTTGTCTCTTGTTATAATTCAGAATATAAGCTTTTTCTGCGTGAATTTCCAAGGCTATTAGTAACGCATGATACCCCTATGTCCCTCCAGTGGGTCCTCCTGGTATCTTCTCTATGCGTTTCTACCCATCTATCATGTCAGAGTTCTAAAGGACTCCCGACTTGCTCTTTACAGACTGATATTATCCTCTGTTTTCACGCAACCATCCTGGTTATTTTACTGGATTGCATTCCTGCATCCTCTTAGCCCACGGAAATAGATTCTCTATATATCTGTTAAGTGGGTTTCACCCTCTTGTTATTGGATGAATCTTTCCCCTTCTCATTCCCCATGTGAATGTTCTTATGGGGCTTAGTGTATCTTCAGGCTTATTGTCATGTATGTAAATATCTCTATATATGCCTCTACATACATATGTCTGTAAGCTGTGTGTGCATAATTTATGCCCCCATATGTATATATATATATCCACCTATATATACATGTGATACATATTTCTGCATATCTAGATAGATAGATATATACCTATATATATATATGTATATCTCCATATATATATATATATATATATATATGTATCTGTTGGGAGACTTTTTATAGATCGATATGTATTACATACTATCTCCTCACTGTCTATGCTATAGCAATTTGTACCTTTCTCAGAGGTTACAGACAGTGAGCTCCCTTTTTTCATACTGTTCCTTAGTATGTGAGGACTGTTATGCACACAACCACTACTGTGGTGGTAACAGCTTCTGCTTTGCTCTAGGTCTCCCTATCCTTGAAGATTCAAGCTTCAATATCTTTCCTATCTCTCATCAGCTAGGAAAGACAGTGTACATCTTCATTGTTTTGAGTACACATTGTTCTCCTTGGGAATATGGCCTTTTTTCCATACCCCTTCTTCCCTCCAAGACTGGGCTAGTTGTCCAAATCGGTCAGTCTTCTTCTTTTAGTCCTCAATGTTATGACTCTGTACCTAAAAGAGTTTTCAGCTTTTCTCATAAAGCTTTCCATTGAAGACCTGCCGTTCTCATCCTACCCCAGTTGACACCTGGATCACCTCCTAATTCCAGGTCTGGACCTTCACCCTCACTGCTGTGAGGTCACCTTGAGGATTCCACTACTGCATATCCAGTAGACTCCATCACGCTTTCTACTTCCTACAATCCAGTAGGTAAGCTCCATATTATAATTTTAATGGTACTTATACATGCCATGGACTCCTCTCCTGTAGTCCTTGGGTTTGCTGTTTTCCTTACAGCTCTACTATTCTCAACTCCTACCCTCCATTCCCTCATGGGATGCCGGAGATTCCTGTGTGGGAAATGCACTCCTGATCCAGGAACATGCATTTTATGGGATCTCCCCCTGGCATCTCTAGCTAGGGAGTCCCCATATGTGAAGACTCATTCCTGCTTGTTCCTGGAGATAGCACAGTTACTTACCTGTAACAGGTGATCTCTGGGAACAGCAGGAATAAGTCTTCACAACCCACCCACCTCCCCTAGGAGTTGTATCTATCTATCTATCTTCCTTTCCTCTTTCTCTCCTTTGTCTCAGCTATGAAACTCAACTGAGGAGAAGAAGTGGAAAGGGCAGGAAGTCAGCGCGCAGGCGCGAGGGATGCTCCCAAAAGCTTTCTGATTGGATGCTGGGGAGCGTTCCCGTGCAGGCTCCGTCGGTACCGATGTACCCATATGTGAAGACTTATTCCTGCTGTTCCCAGAGATCACCTGTTACAGGTAAGTAACTGTGCTTTCACCACGTGGAGCGCTTTGGACCTCTGAAGAATATAGATTAATTATAATTGCTGACAAAGGACGGTACTTGCTGAGCACATTAAAGAGTCATTAGACTTGACAAGGGAATTATTTCGAGTGATCTGGGATTTGTCATCAGGTGACCAGAGAGACCAAGACCTGGGACACAAGGAACTCGCACTAGGGTTTCTGCTGCCTGCCACTGCCCCACTCCTGGGGCAATCCCCCTGGCATCCAACATTTTCTCTTCTCTGTCACCTGAGGGAGGGCGGCACCATGACCCCTCTGTCATTCTTCAGAGCGACAGCAGAGTGCAAGACAGGGGCCACAGCCCGTGGTAGTGGGTGTTCAGTGCAGGCTAGGTGCTGGTCACGCCTCTACATTCGCTGCACCTGCTTTGCACTTTGTCACATGGTTTCTGCGGCACAAAACCACCGGTAAGTTCAAAACCTTACCTCACTTTCGTAAAAAAGCTCCTAAGCTTCTGAACATGATTACCGAAAGCCATTTCATAGACTGAAATTTCTACATTTATGAAGGAAACATTTGTGAAGAAGACACAAATGTAACAAGAATAAATTGGTCTGATTTATTTAAAGCCGGTTCTGCGTTTGCAGGCACCACACTACCGTCTATTCCGCACTGCACTACCCTGTATTCAGTGCTGCTTCCTGAATGTTTGGATTAAGTTCAGTGTCGTCGCTTACATTTCACGTAAGCTGGTGAACACACTGGCTGAATATTGACCCCACACACACTGTTAGTTTTTGAAACACAAAGCACTTTTGTTTAAAGCAAAATCTTTTAAAACGAGATAAGTTGTTAAGATTTTTTTCAGTCCAATTTGACGGAGTTGATTGTATCATGCAGTGTTGGCAATCTCCATACGCTTAGTTTTGATGACTTTAGGATCCTATATGACTGGATATTTCAGTGTTTTCGGTTCACCTTAAAAATAACCTCTTTAGGTTTGCAGAAGATGCAGCTAGACCTCACGATTTGCATTCTGATTGTCCCACAACATCTTTCTTTGCTTTTGGTTGTCCCAAGGGCTTCCGTGTGACTCTCCTATAAACCATTTCATGTACTGTATTTATTTTTGGACTTTGCTTCTGCCTTTTTCAGTAGTACTGCAGCTACAGTAATTATTTCCCTGTTGCTGAAGGGCTTAAAATCCAAGTTTATCTGATGCAATGGATGGTTAAGTGACTTGCCCAAGGTCACAATTGGAGAAAACGTTTTTGCGATTTCCACATAGAATTTCTGCCATATGCGAGTGAAAATTGTAGCCATGTGTAAATGATGATTTTAGAAAGGGCGGAATTTACATGGAGAGATTCTTAATGCATAGAAATTGCAAGGGGGTATGGTGTGAGAATGGCCTGTGTAGACCAAAAATCTACATGTGTATTCCCTACTCCTCTTGACAACTTACAATAGTAAGGACCAGGACCGGCCCGTCCAGTAATCGAGTAATCGCCGGGTGGGCGGCTTTGTTGCCTGTGGCAGGCCATGTTCTTCAGCACACATGACCTGCCATTTCTCACTCCCCTCCGATGCAACTTCCTGTCGAAGGGGGGTCAGAAGCTGCAGGCCACGTGTGCCGAAGCACATGGCCTGCCACGGGCAACAGAGTAGTGGCACGAAGCCACTGCCGCCTCCTGCCTCCTCCCAAGACTGAATCGGTGGCATGGGGGGGGCGGTGCGGCTTAACATGGGGTAAGGGGGTGACACGGGCGGGGTTTCTGCCTGGGACGGCTGGCCCTGGTAAGGACATCCACGTGTGAATTCCACTCTTTCTAAACTCACATATACACATAGATGCCATTTCCATGTCCTCACGAACTTCGGAACTGTTCAAACCACTCTGAGTTCCGAAAAAAGTTGAAAACCCATCTTTTCCTTGAACACTTTTCCCTTCCACCTTAGATCATAACCTTTCCACCCTCCTCCCTATCCCTTCTGCAAAACTTAATTTCCTTAACACAACCATATGCCTTATTGCAAATTCATATGTAAATAGTTGATCTTTGATCCTTGTATATAGTTCTTCTTGTTATCTTATGTATTCATCATTGCAAAATGCAATGTGTGCCTTTGAGTCAGTCCTGACTCCTGGCGACCCAGAAGCTCCTGGGTTTTCTTGGCAGTGTCACCGGAAGTAGATTGCCAGGCCTTTCTTCCGAGGCAATGGAGGTTAAGTGACTTGCCCAAGGCCACAAGGAGTGCTAGTGGGAATTGAACCCTGGTTGCTTGGTTACCAAGCCAGTGCTCTAACCACTAGGCTACTCCTCCACTTCATCGTTATCTTGTTCTATTTAAACAGTTGAAACATACTGCTAATGTGTTCCATGTAAACCGTCTTGACTTGTAGAAAGACGGTATATAAAAATCGTTAAATAAATAAAATAAAATGTGTAAGCGCCGGCATTTACATGTGGAAATCGTGGCTAAGGCATCTAAAATAATCCCATCTATGTTCTCCATGGGACTGAATAATACACGTAGCGGTGTCCTTGCGATGGGACATTGGTCACCCGCCCCACCCTGCTTCCTATTATGTAGTGAGGTGACTGGTGCAACAGGACAGCAAATCCCATTAGCTCAATAACTCTTCCTATTGTCATATTTGTATTTGATTGTAAACCCTGGACATATTTTACTCACAACGGATTGAAAAAGTCCTTCATCTCAAGAAACCCCCAGTCTATAATTCATTTCAGTTTGATTGGAAATAATTTACAGATAGTACTACAAAATTGGTGTTTCTGACTTGTGGAGGTGAAGGCGCATTGGCAGAGGTGAAGCCAGAGGTTAGAGTTCCTGGGAAGAAACGGCCACAGTAGCACTGGTTTTAGATCTTAATTTCTTGGTGGCAGTCTTTCCTGATGATTATACAGAAAGGTAGTTTGCTGACATTATGATGGAGCACGCAGTATGCAAACGCCGAAATACATAAAATGTTATAAAAATGAGCGCCAGAGAACTGCAGAGTGTACTGAAGCATCTCGCTTATCAAGATATGGATGATGACATTTGGTGAAAAACTCATATAAAAATGTTGGTCTATGCCACAAACGGTTTTAAAATTCTGCATGACAGAGAGAGGAAAGAGAACCCAGCACACGTTCGCTGGACACTTTCTCTGGCATGTGCCACACACAGTGTGGGGTAGGATGGGGGGGCAGGCAGGAAGGGGCCCACACAAATGGTGGTAAAGGCAGAATGGCTTCCGCTCTTCTCTCTCGTAAGTTTTGAGGCAGCTGCCAGCTCCCATTACTGGAGTGAAGAGAGGAAAAGAGCGTAGGCAGCATGGCAAACATTTTAAAGTAAGTTTGCTTACAGGGGGGTGGGGGTGGGGACAACACTGCCACAGTAACTATGAAAGGCTCTCAGCAAAATTATGCTTGGGGGCCCCGCATTAGAACTTATGCCACTAGCCATAGGAATGAAGTGTAACAGTTCTGTGAAATGTAAATAGATAAACTATGAACCTGATTGGTGGAGCAACAATTAGCCAAAACAATTTCTGGAAAGATGACGTGAGCGAAAACGAGCAAGCCAACAAGGTCACCAGGCTTTACTATTTTGGGATCTGCAAATGTACAATAATGTCTGCAGAACTCTGCAAGCTATTGTCAGTAAACCAAAGTTGAATGAAAAACAAGTTAAAATGTAAAGCAGCAGGTGCGACCTGCATTTACAAGAAGGCGTTTGACAGCCACTGTTGGCTTTCTAAAAGAACAGTCTTTGTAGTCCTGAGTAGACAAGTGGGCGGACTTATGTTCACAACATAGATTAGACCAGTTCTGAGTAAAACTAGACATTTCACTTTATTTCTATAGCCAGCGGCTTGATACTGTAGCGTGTTCTGGTGGGTATAGAGATAGGGCTAAATGTATAGCTACTGTGCCTATAGCTGCCATAAGTATAAGTTATTTTGCTCAGATACTACAGGTTATGCCTGTTTTTTTTCTGCCAAATGTTGATCGAATATTGGCGCCTCTGCATTTGGGGGTAAGGTTATAGTCCTTTTTATGTATATGTGACCAGATAGGTACATGAATAACCTCTTATAAAATTCTATGTATTGACATAAAGGTGCGTAGCTGAGCGCGTGGTTTGGGCCGGGACATAGGCAGAGTTCACAGGTAGCACATTGGCGGCCTTTTCAAAACAATGTAACTGAACAGCAGCGGGATAAACTGCTTAGAGCCACAGAGTACCCCTCATATCAGGTTTGAACACCCCAACGTTAACTGCTTAGCTTTGGTGCATTCTGGGGATGGAGTGGGTGTGGCACCAGAGGTTAGCCAGTCAGCAGCAATAGTAAACTACTGGCTGGTTAACCCTTACCAGCCAGTTAGGCCTCCCTTTAGCTGGTTTAGCTATCCAGCCTGTGGCTGAATATCACCTCTACCCAGGCAGTCTGGATATTCGATGCCAGTGGCTGAATATGGCCAGCTGCATTAAGTGCATTGGCCCCTGCCGCTGAATATGCCCCCCCCCCGCCATTGCTTATAAAATGCCTCATCTATGTGTGCACTAGCAACCCTTACTTACAGTCATGTCTAGTTGCACTAGAGCATGTAGAAATGTCTGTGCCTGAAAGTAAGGCCCACTCTCAGCTACCTGTGCTAGTATTTCATCAAGACAAGTAGGCACCTGCATGTCTTTATAACATAGGCACATTTTGGCTGCCTCACCCTATATTTCTTTACTTAGAACCTGATATACCGCTTTTCTGTGCAAAAAGGCAAAGCGGTTTACAATTATAATTACAAACTAACAAAAGGAAAAAGAAAAATAAGTAACGCCGTAAAATTAGCAGGAAAGAGGAAACACTAAATCAATAGGAAGAGAGGTTTCAGCAGAAGGAGGTGAGGGTGGGGTTACAGTAGTTTGTGTTCCAGGCAACCTATGCTCCAAAAGCCTTGGGGAAAAAGATGAGTTTTAAGTTGAGTCAAAGGAGGTTTCAAGGTGAAGGGCCCAAGGAAGTGAGTTCCATAATGTGCGCACTTAAAAACAGAATGCTGAGTGGCGTGTAGACTCTAAGTGTGCTAAGTTGGGGGACAGAATATGTAATCTGTTAATGTGAAGTGAGTGAAGGACACTGGGAGGGGTGTAAAATGTGGGAGAGGAGGACAGATAAAAGCAGGAGAACTGGTTGTGAGAATTTTGTGTTCAAGGATCAGTAACATATTGAATTTGAGCTGATACTGAAAGCCAATGATGGTGTTTCAGAAGTGGGGTGACATGGTCAAAATTTCTGGCAAAAGAGTGTTTGCAGTCCATTTTCAGTAAAACATTTTTGCAATAATTTGATAACACTAATCTAGACATTCACATTATTCCTATATTCGACGGCACTATAGGTAGAGCTAGTATAAGCTATAAGGCACATTTTAGAAAAGTCGTGTAGGTAAATATGGGACGTCCATGTCAAAACATCTGAAATTCTGTGGGAGGGACAACAGTGAAGATGGATACATGTAGATGCCATCTAAAATTACCCTGTCTTCACCCCAAAAGATGAACGTGCCCGCCATGATCCAGGATTGACAGGGACATGCAGAAAACTGGCATAGTTCAGAAACATGGACATGCAAGATGTAGATGTTTGCGGTATTGGCCAGATAGCTGTGCCAGCACTGGTATTTTGGGACGTTAATATGTATTTGTTACCACATACATGTCCTTATCCGTACATCTCCATGATGCTTAATGAAAACAAGTTTGAATTTTTTTGTGCTTTGAAAACACAGAAACATTAGAATATGATGGCAGATAGAGACCATATGGCCCATCAACAAAATTTGGCCATTCCTTTCTGAACACATTACTAATACACTTATCCACTCCTTAGTTACCTCCCATCTAGACTACTGTAGCCTACTCCTTGCTGATCTCCTTCCGAATCATCTCTCTCCTCTTCAATCTGTTCAACACTCTGCTGCGCGACTCATCTTCCACCAGCCTCGTCAGCCTCTTCATTGGCTCCCTATCCATTTCCGAATTCATTTCAAACTTCTCCTGCTGACCTATAAGTGCATTCACTCTGCAGCTGCTCACCACCTTTCCTCTCTTATCTCTCCCTACACCCCTCCTCGGAAACTCCGGTCTTCTAGTAAATCGCTTCTATCTGTGCCCTTTTCTTCTACTGCTAACTCCAGACTTCGCTCCTTTCACCTTGCTGCTCCTTATGCCGGGAACAAACTGCCTGAGTTTGTATATCTGACTCCTTCTCTGATCTTTTTCAAATCCAGGCTGAAAACTCACCTCTTTCTGCCGCTTCCGGATCTTGACTCACTTGATCTCCTTTGTGTTTCCTTACCATCCCCCCTAGATGTATCCCATGTCTACAGCTATTGTTTATCTTTATCTAGATTTTTCCATTTAATATATCACCCAATACTGAGGTGTCTGAGCAGTTTACAATTTAAAAACAAAACAAAACAAAACTAGGAGCTACGAGAAAAGAAAAGGAACACCGTCAATGACTGGAAAGTAAAGAAAAGGACTACAAGTAGCTGGAGATGAAGAGTGACATAAGACATGAAGAAGAGACGCTGGAGGAAGGGGGGAGAAGTTGAAGACAAGGGAAAGAGGAGAGTTTTTAGGAGCACCTTAAAACGGGGGAAGGAGAGTTCTAGGCAAAGGTCAGAGAGAAGGGAGTTCCACAGGAGGGGTCCAAGGAAGAAGAAGGTGGAAACTAGGGTTGATTCCAGGTGTGCTGCTGAGGGGGGAGGGGAGAAAGAGGTGGTTGGAGTGGACCTTATGGAGGTAGTGGTGTTGTCTGTCTTGACTAGATTGTAAGCTCTGATGAGCAGGGACCATCTTTTACATGTGTCTGTGTAGCGCTCCGTACATCTTGTAGCGCTATACAAATGTTCAGTAGTAGTAGTCGCCAGTCTGCCCTTCCACGCCAGCTGCTCAGCTCTGCTTCCCCCTCCTGTACCTCAGAAAGCCTTCATCATATTTCACGCAGCCAGTTGCTAACCCAACCAGCCACTTTGGCTTCTATACCAAGGGTGTGGACACAGTTTATTTATAGTTGTTTTTGCAGAACCTTGTCAAAAATCTTGTGGAAATCTAACTACACCAGAAGTAGTGCTCTTCCCTGATCCAATGCTCTGATCACTGGAAGAAATTGATTAGATTTGTCTGACAAGACCCTGAAGTAAAGTCATGCTGCCTTTGATCCCATAATCCATTGTACTCCAGAAACTGCGTTATGCTCTGTTCTGATAGTGACTCCATTAATTTACTGGTAACCAAGGGCAGAGTAACTAGCTTGTGGTCTTCAACCTCCTCCTTACTTACACCTTTGCAAATGGGAACCACATTCTCCTATTTCTAATCTTGTAGGACCTGACTCTATAGGAGCATTGAAGAGAGTGGAGTTGCTGGAACTTCCCTACATTCTGTCAGTGTAACCATCCAGTCCCATTGCTTTGTCTATTTTTAGTCTTTTGAAAACCATTTGCAGTCTACCTCACTTCTTCCTGTATGTGTTTGTTTTCTACAGTCCAATTCCTGTCCCTTTATCTGTGAATACAAATTTTTTTAAACAATTCCACTTTTTCCTCAACAGTCTGTGCATTTGTCCCTTCACCTTTGAGTTTGACCATGCTACATTTCAGAAAGTCTTATCCTCCCATGTTGCTGTCTTAGCTATTTTTTCTTCCATTTGCACATTTGCGATTCTGACTGCTTTTCTTAGGGGTGTTTTTTTTTTTGTTGTTGCTTGCCTTCCTTTCTCTGGGATCTCTTGTAGTTCAGAAATGGTAACTTTTTCCCCTTACTTTTCAGCTACTTCTTTCCTATTTTCCTTGTTTTTATTTCCTTTCCTAACAAAAAATGTTTATTGTCCTAACAATATCTCCTGCTAGTTTTGCCACTGCTTTTCTACTTCCCTTAGATGTTCCCATACAGTTAACAACGCTTTGTGGTATTTCTCATAAGAGCATAAGACATGCCATACTGGGTCAGACCATGGTCCATCAAGCCCAGTATCCTGTTTCCAACAGTGGCCAATCTAGGTCATACGTACCTAGCAGTTTCCCCAAAAGACACAGGTTCCACAATGCTTGTACTAGGTCAAGCATTGATATCCTGGGTCCCTTCTTAATAATGGTTTATGGACCTTTCTTCCAGGAACTTGTCCAAACCTTTTTTAAACCCAGCTACACTAACAGCCTTTACTACTAGGGAGGAGTAGCCTAGTGGTTGGGGCAAGGTACTTCAGGATGGAAGGTCGGAGGTTCAAATCCCACTAGAGGACAGCAACCTTGGGCCGGAAGGACTGGGGTTTCTAGTCCCACAGATGCTCCTTGTGGTCTTGGGCAAGCCACTTAACCCTCCATTGCCCATGTTCCCTGTAAGTATTAGTGTATGTGTCTCATATCCCCGCGTGTTAAATGTATCCCCCAATTGTTTTCTGACCGCTTTGATTGAAGGATAAGGCGGTATACAAAACTGTCTAAATAAATAAATAAATAAAATAAATACTACATCCTCTGGTAACAAATTCCAGAGTTTGATTACACGTTGAGTGAAAAAATATTTTCTTTTATTAGTCTTAAATAGTTTACCCTGTAGCTTCATTGCATGTCCCCTATTCCTTCTATATAACGTAAAAAATCAATCTACGTTTACCCGTTCCACTCCGTTCATTAATTTATAGACTTCTATCATATCTCCCCTTAACCGTCTCTTTTCCAGGTTAAAGAGCCCTAACCTTTTTAGCCTTTCTTCATAGGGGTATCCTTCCAGCCCCTTTCCTATTTTGGTGGCTCTTCTCTGAACCTTTTCTAATAACGCTATATCCTTTTTAAGTTACGGCAACCAGAATTGCACACAATATTCAAGGTGCGGTCTCACCATGGAACGATATAGAGGCATTATAATATCCTTTGTTTTATTTTCCATTCCTTTGCTGATAGTACCTAGGATTCTATTTGCTCTCTTGGCCGCCACTGCACACTGGGACGAGGGTTTTAACATGTTATCCACAATGACGCCTAAATCTTTTTCCTGGGTGGTGGTTCCTAATGCGGAACCTTGCATTGTGTAACCATAGTTTAGGTTATTCTTCCCTAGGTGCATAACTTTGCACTTGTCCACATTAAATTTCATCTGCCATTTTGATGCCCAGTCTTCCAATTTATCAAGATCCTCTTGCAATTTTCCACAATCCTCTTGGGTTTTAACAACTTTAAATAGTTTTGTGTCATCTGCAAATTTGATAACCTCACTCGTTATTCCCTTTCCCAAGTTATTTATGAATATGTCAAAAAGCAGCGGACCCAGCACAGATCCCTGGGGTACACCACTATTAACCCTTCTCCATTGGGAACATTGGCAATTTAGCCCTACCCTCTGCTTTCTATCTTTTAACCAGTTCCTGATCCACAATAGTACACTGCCTCTATCCCATGACTCTTTAGTTTTGCCAAAAGTCTCCGATGAGGGTCCTTGTCAAAGGCTTTTTGAAAGTCCAAATACACTATATCAACTGACTCGCCTTTGTCTACGTGTTTATTCACACCTTCAAAAAAACATAATAGATTAATAAGACAAGATCTTTCTTGTCTAAGGCCATGTTGGCTGTCTCCTATTAAGCCATGACTATCTACGGGTTCAGCAATTTTGTTCTTTATGATGGTTTCTACCATTTTTCCAAATACTGATGTCAGGCTCTCTGGTCTGTAGTTTCCCAGATCACTCCTGGACCCCTTTTTAAAAAGTGGCGTTATGTTTGCCATCCTCCAATCTTCAGGTATTACAGATGATTTTAATGATAGTTCACAGATTACTAATAGCAGGTCTGCAATCTCATATTTGAGTTCTTTCAACACCCTTGGATGTATATCATCCGGCCCAGGTGATTTGCTACTCTTTAGTTTATCTAATAGTTGTAATACGTCTTCCCGATGTATCAATATTTCCTTCAATTCTTCCACTCCTTTAAATACCACTTCAGTCATGGGTAATATCCCTACATCTTCCTCAGTAAAGACCGAAGCAAAGAATTCATTCAGTCTCTCCGCTATCGCCTTGTCGCCTTTTAGTGCCCCTTTAACCCCTCTATCATCTAATGGACCAACTGACTCTCTCACAGGTTTTTTGCTACGATTGTACTTGAAAAAGTCTTTATTACGCGTTTTTGCTTCCACAGGAAGCTTCTTCTCAAATTCTTCCTTTGCCTGCCTTATCAATGCCTTGCATTTGACTTGCCAGTGCTTGTGCTGTTTCCAGGTTTTGTCGTTTGGCTCTTTTTTCCATTTCCTGAAAGATGCTTTTTTGGCAACAACAGCCTCTCTGACCTCACCTTTAAACCATGCTGGCAGTTTTTTGGACTTCCTTCCACTTTTCTTAAAGCGTGGAATAAGCTGGTCTGGGCTTCCAAGATAGAATTTTTCAACACCCAAGCTTGTAATAGAGGGTTTTCTAAAATCTAGAACCCTTACGTTAGAATGAACTATCACTACCTGAGCCCTAATACTGAATCACCCACTATGGCATCAGAAAGACTCCTCACTTGTAAGCACCGGGTCCAGTAATGCTCCCTTCCTCTTAATTCCATTTCCAGTTGTTGGAACAGGTTCTCCCTGCAGGGAAGCCAGGATCCCTTTACTTCTAGATGATGCTACCCTCAGGATGTCCCAATCAACATCTGACAAATGGAAGCCACCTAGCGATAGCACTCCCCCTCCCACCCGCCCTTCCCCTTCAGAGCAATTTGAATTTGTGTAATGACAACTCCTTGCACCCAAGGGCTTTTTTTTTCCTATTTAAAAGTGTATGATGATCAGAGGAGAAGTTTACATAAGTCTAGTAGTTTGCACACTGGACTAGGATTTCAGAAGTCCTCACCATAATTTTAAGATTTCACTCTGCCTCTAATTCTCTCTGTGCCCTTGAACAAGCCACATTATTAAAACCAATTCCTATCCCCTATAACCTCCCTGAAAACAAAGTATAGATAGAAATATAAGCACTGAAATACTGTACAGACTTCAATAAAGAAAGCGAAGCTAACAGTTTTTCCATAGAATAAAAATTTTAAGATCATCGTATGAAGCTCCAAAGGAAGAGGGGAAACCAAGATTGTGCCAAAATGAAAACATGCTTGGGGTAGACAGAGCTCAGTAATGATAGAAGCAAAGGGAGACGCCACCAGTGCAGTAGGACCTGCGACAGCAAACTAGGTAAACTGGGCGGCTGAAGAGCTCCTTTTCTGCCAACATTATCTAGGTTTCAAATTTGTCTCAAGTAGGATTTTTTGATCACATCAATTATTCTATTTTTCAGTATTAACCTTGTCAATTTTAACTTTGTATCTCCAGGAACAAGCAGGAATGAGTCTTCACATATGGTACGTCGGTACCGACAGAGTCCGCGCGGGAACGCTCCCCAGCATCCAATCAGAACGCTTTTGGGAGCATCCCACCACGCCTGCGTGCTGCCTTCCCGCCTTTCCCAACTGCCTCTCCTCAGTTTTCGTTTTTCCGCGGAGCTGGCAGAACGTACTCCTGTCACCGCAGAAAATTCTTCTTTTATTTTTTTGTTTTCTTGTGGTCGCGTCTGCCTTCCCCGATGCCACCAGTACCGCCGTTGTTTGTTTCTTCTTTTTTCTTACAAAATTTCCTTTCTGAGGAATATTTTTTCCCTGTTAATGCCTGACGTTTTTTTCGGCCTGCTAGGCCTACTTACTCTCCTTCATGGAAATACCAGCCACTAACCCTAAGATCTCTTCCTTGCGAGCTTCTTTACCCTCCTGTCCCACTCCAATTCTCTCTCCTCCCCCCTCTGCCTCTCCCCCACCCATCTCTCAAACTTCACACTACTGGGCGTCCTTTTCACTGATCTCTCCCCCTGAACTTCACCGTCTTATTTCTTCCTCAAAAAAGACTTCTTGCCCTCTTGATCCCATTCCCTCTTCTTGGCTCCTCAAATCCTCACTGGGTCTCCTTCCCTATATTCTCGCTATGTTTAACTCTAGTCTTTCTTCAGGGTCCTTCCCCCACTCCTGGAAACATGCTTTAATTCGTCCCCTTCTTAAAAACCCTTCACTTGATCCCCTGGTTCCCGCCCACTATCGTCCTGTCTCCAACCTTCCTTTTCTTTCAAAGCTCTTAGAGAAATTCGTTTTTGCACAACTGTCACATCACCTTGATTCCACTAACTTCCTTCACCCTCGTCAATCGGGTTTCCGTCAGGGTCACAGTGTTGAAACTATCCTTCTTGCCTTTACTGATGCACTGCATGTAGCTCATGATCGCGGTGATATCTCGGTGGTGGTTGCACTTGATCTTTCAGCTGCTTTTGATTTAGTTGATCACTCCCTCCTTCTTCTTTGTCTGCGGGAAGTGGGTCTTTGCAGTACTGTTCACCGGTGGTTTCACTCTTTTCTCTCCTCCCGTTCATGTGCAGTCCTGTCACCTCCCTCCTCCTCTGCCCCTCCCTCGCATTCCTTTACTCTTTCTTGTGGGGTCCCTCAGGGTTCTGTCCTGGCTCCCCTCCTTTTTAACCTTTTCTTAGCCCCCCTAGCCCTCTTAATTCAACAATCTGGAATATCTGCTTTTCTCTACGCTGACGACATTTTATTACTTCATCACACCTCCCCATCCTGTCCTGATCTCTCCACGCTTAATTCTTGTCTTTCCACTGTGGCTGATTGGTTGACTCGTAATTGCCTTCAGCTTAATCTCACCAAGACTGTTGCTATCTGGTTCTCTCACAACAACCCTCCCCCCACACTGGCCCCCTCCTTCTCTGGCTCCCCGGTTCCCTTGGTCTCTTCCTTTCGTTACCTTGGGGTTCACTTCGAATCTGACCTTTCTTTCCAGGCTCATGTATCTCATGTCACCAAGTCCTCTTTCTTTTTTCTCCGACAAATCCGTGCAGTCCGTCCCTTTCTATCCCCATCCGCTCTCACCACTTTGTTGCTATCCCTGGTCATGTCCCGAGTAGATTTCGCAAACTCACTTTTCGTCGGTCTTTCCAAGAAGCAACAGTCCCGGTTACAACGTATTCAGAATACTGCCGCACGCTTGGTCACCAATTCCTCCCCCCGTGATCACATAACACCCCTACTGTTTCATCTTCACTGGTTGCCCTTCCCCCACCGTGCTCATTTCAAGCTGCTCATCCTGGTTCATAAAGCTCTTCATACAGGTACCCCCCAATACCTAACGGACCTTCTTTCCTTTCACTCCCCTAGGTACACCCCTCGCTCCTTCCATCTTAACCGCCTCACTCTTCCCTCCCCTTCCCGCGCCCACTTACAATCTACTCGTTCCTCTGCTTTCTTTTTTGCTGGCCCTGCCCTCTGGAACTCCCTTCCCTCTTCACTCCGTTTGGACCCTCACCACCCCACATTTAAACAAAACCTCAAAACCCACCTCTTTTCCCTTGCGTTTGATGTCCCCTCCCCGTTCGTGTGAATCCCATTTGTATTATCCTGTGTTCTCTTTGTGATTTGTCTTTGTTTATGGTTTAGCTTTGTCTCTCCTGTTTTTATTGCTTTTCTGTCCAGAAAGTGTATTTCTTTTCTTTTTTATTGGCTTTGGCCTTTTTTTAAAAAAAATTTTTTGGTTTTATTGTACACCGCTTTGCCTGCCAATGAAAGGCGTTTTTTTATCAAGTGAAATAAAACATAAACATAAACATAAAACATAAATGTTTAAACTGTGGCGGTACCAAATTAATTGTAGACACTCATAATTGGTGTCTACCCTGTTTGGGTCCTGACCACCATCCGCTGGAGTGTTCCTTCTGCAGCGGTATATCCAGAAGTCTTCAGCATCGAGCATGTCTCGATACGCGGTCCCCATTAAACTTCACGGTACCAGCCAACGCTTCTTCTTCACAGGATCAGGTAACCCAAAAACAGTCTGCTAAGACTAGCCAGGCCTCGAGTGGTAGATCTCATGCTCAGCATAGAGTTGCCTCTGGTGTTGCCCTCGAGAACACCTTGGCATTAAAACCCCGGTGGGAGTCTTCGGCCTCCAAGCCAATTATGGGGTTTCAGGTTGTTTCTGGGGTTCTCACCTCTACGAATATACCTGAGCCATGCTCGGTGGTGGCATCCGCTTGGGGCGGTACCGATACCCCGGCATCGGCAATGGTGTTGGATGAAACATTCCTCACCAAAGATCACAGTCTAGCGCTCGGTTCCTTCGGGTCCGACTGAGCCGCTGCTGACCGATCTTCCAGTATGGGTATCGATCCCGGTACCGGTACTGGTATCAACGTTGGTACCCCCCAGATATGCATCGATAGACTCGCTTCCTTCAATGCCGAGTCTGGAATCGATCTCTAGTCTGAATGACTGGGTACTGACTTGTCTCGGTACTGACTTCAAACGGTACCGAAGACATTCTACCGATGATCAAGGTCTGCCACATTCGGTTACTTCGGTATCGATAGAGCTATCACAGACTGATCTTCATGTATCGGTATCAACGATGGTACCGGTCTCGGTACCGGTATCGACATCAACATCAACATCGGTGTCGGTACCTCCCATGCTCGTTTCCACCGGCTCGCTTCCTTCCATACCAAGTTTGGAATCGATCCCTAGCATGGACGATTTGCTACCAACGGGTTGCGGTACCGGCTTCCAGCGGTACCAACAACTATCCTTCAAGGACAATCCGATGCTCCAGCCCTTCAGATCTTCTATTCTAGAGAATCTGAATGAACCGATTGGTGTTGGAGCTAGTTCTTCAACAGATTTAGTTCTTACTCCTCTTTCTAGAGGACTCCCTTCTGGGGAGATTTCTTTTCAAGCATTCCTGCTTGACATGGCAAAGTTACTTGCCATTTCAATACCTGGTCAATATCCTGCACCAGGGGATCCAGAACCTCTGCAGATCCCCTGCAATCCAAAGGAAGTCATTATGTTTCCTTTGCATCAGACCTTGCAGGATCTCCTATTTAGAACGTGGGAAGCTCCTTTAACGGTATCCCCACCTTCTAGGGCAACTGATCTTCTATACATGGTGCCCCCTTCTCCAGGTTTTCAAAAGTCTCAGCTCCCTCATCATTCTATTGTTGTAGAATCAGCAATGAGGCGTGTTAAGAGTACTAAGTAGCACCCCTCTTATCCGCCAGGTCGTGAGGCTAAGACTTTAGATGCCTTTGGACGCCAAACCTTCCAGGCATCCATGTTTTCAGCAAGAATTCTCTCATATCTTTTCTATATGGGATTATCTCTTGAGGAGGTCACAAAGAATTTACTACTTTTGACCCCCTTTCTTCAAGAGCCTAAAAGAGCAGATTTTTCTATACTAGTCAATCATGCTCAAAATATTTCTAGGTTCCTTACTCGTGCTTCCCTGGACTCTTTTGAGTCTGTTAGCAGAACTTCTGCTATAGCCATAGGGGCACAACGTAGAACCTGGCTCCAAGCTTCAGACTTGGACAAATGGGTACAAGATAGACTGGGAAATACTCCTTGTACTGGAGAGAATCTCTTTAACAAGGAGGCTTTACTCCAAGTTGCTCAGTTAACTACTGACACTGTTGCTTTCAGAGGCTTGTCTACGCCTTCCTCTATCCCAGTTTGTAGGAAATCTACTAACAAACTTTGTTCCCTTAAGGGGAGAAAGTTTTATTCATCTTCTACCCATCATACAGATGTTCCCAGACAGGGGAAACATTCAACCAGGCTAAGGAAACCACAACCTCAACAGGTTCAGCAAACCCAGCATCCGCAGGGCTTCTGATATATTATCATTACATCTTTCTTTCCTGTTTGGTGTTTAGAACCTGTAGTCTGCTTCTTCATAATAGAAGCATCTACACTGTTTCCATCCTAAACTCTAGACATGGATCTCTTCTCAACAGACATCCATTCTTTTTGTTCTATGAGCTCTCAGGATGATCATGCTTATAAGTAACAGGGGTTTTCTCTTCCTCCTGGGAGGGAAAAGAGGGGTAACAACTATCAATAAGATAGTTCCTGTTCCAGCATGTATCATCATACCTTTCCAGGGACTTACCATATCGTAAGTCTCCTTCAACTCTGTCTTTATCTACCCTCTTACTGAAACATTTCGTCTGTAAGAGTGGTACCATTTAGCTGGACGGGTTTTTCTAAATTCCCTGTAGGTTTCTACCTATTCCAGTAAGGGGTTTCCTTTTCAGAGTTGTTCCCCCCTTTTCAATCTTATGTCTGTTCATTTTCTTCTGCTGCCTTGGTAATAGCTGCAACAGCAGGAGTTCCTAGTGGTTACCCACTGGTTCTATTACCAAGTAACCAAGGTTTGTCCTCCATTAGCAATCCTTTCTGGCCTTAGTAGTAAGTCCAAAACAGGTTATCGACCTTTTTTTTTGGAAACTCTATTACTACAGGCCTATCGGCTTCATTTCTATTCCTTGCCATCTCCAATTCCTTTGCCATTGGCAGAATAGTTTAAGTTACGTACTGGCTTTTAAACAGCCAGTTTTTTCTTCTAACCAACCTGCAGCATGCTCTCTGCAAATCTACAGAGTAGCTTTGCACTATGGGCCCTTGCTAGAGAGCATTTGCATCTTCCTAGCAGATAATCCCAGATGGTTAGGAAGGCCTCATCCAGTCATGCCCCCCCTCATGACTGGTAGCTTTTTCCCCACCTCTACCATCTCCCGTAAGGTCTCCTTTTAAAACAAAGGACACATGCCTTACATCACGTGAAAACCTAAGAATTGCTCATTTCCCTGGCTTCGTCCACCTCTCCACTGGACTCCTTCATCAGGGATATTTTTCTTTTTCTTGCAGCTCGTCCTTATATGGTTTTTCATTTCCATTGCGTCTTTTATCTAGTTACCATACTGCAGTTCTAAAAGGACCTGGACTTGCTGCCTGCAGACTGAAGATATCATCTGCACTTTTTTCACGTAAGCCATCCTCCTTGTTATTCAAGGGCTAGAATTCCTAAATGAATCTAGACTGCTCCTTGTCAGAGAAAGCATTCCCCTGACTCTGTCAATCATAACCAGGGAGAAAGGTTTTCTTGCATCTCTTCAAGCAGGTATTACCCTTCTTGTTATTAGATGCACCTTTCTCTCTCTACATACTCCTATGTGGGTATAGTTATATAGGCATGTTTCTACCTACATATGTGGAAACATGTATATATCTATATGCAGATATATTTATATCTATATATCTATCTATATATCTATATCTATGTGTATTTATGCCCATGTATTTCTCTATATATGTATACACACACACACACACACACATATATATATATATATATGAAGATAATGTAATCCTCAACCAACTGCTCCCTGACAACTTTGTAGTGTTCACTAGTAACAGACTAAACGGAAGAGGAGGAGGAGTACTTATCCTCACCAGAACTGAGCTCCAGTTCAAAATGGAGGACTCCACTAGCAACAACCACCTCGAAACTGTCACTATCTCCAACAACTTATGTTCCATAAACCTAATATACAGAGCTCCATCATCCTCACTGGATGAATTATCTACTATAATAAACCTCGCTTCCAGCACACCAAACTCTAACAGACCTAACTGGATCCTAGGAGACATGAACCTACCATCCCTACAGGATAACCAAGCATCCGCCTTCACAGATGCCCTGGAATTCCTAGGATACAAGCAAGCAGTGCAGACATCCACACATGTAAAAGGCAATACTCTTGACCTTATATTTGTCCCACAGTCGGCCCACAATCAGCTACAAAACATACTGTCATCAATCACAGCGGTCCCTTGGTCAGACCATAAGCTCATTATATTCCAGATTCCTACGCTTAACAAACAACCTTCAAGTGACACGGACCTCAACAAACACTCAATCACTTCATCAAGAGCTTTCCAACCATTCAACAGGGAACGTATCCTGGCCGAAACGGAAGCACTCTTCAACGACACCTCTCTAAACTTAGATGAGATGATCACCGGTTGGAACAACAGACTTAACTCCATTGCCTCATGCCCATCAAAGATCAGGTCCTCAAGGAAAAAAGCGACAGCCCCATGGTTCACACCCGAGCTGAAGGATTCACTAAAATTACTACGGAGGCTGGAGAAGCGATGGCGGAGATCACACTCTAATAGCTGTCAGACCGCTTACATGCAGCATCTTGCCACTCATCGCAAGACCATCGCTGAAAAGATGAAGCAGTACCACACAGACACCTTGAGACGTGCTCTAAATAAACCTCATGACCTGTTTAGTTTAGTCAAAAGATTGGCCAAGGAACCTTCACCTGAACACCAGTGCGAAATCAGCCCGCAGGAATTTGCTGCCCACATACAATCCAAGATGTGCAGGACGAACAAAATTGTAATACCGTCCCCCCCTACAATTCAAGGGCACCCGACAGCTTTAATGTCCTTCACCACTCCCTCATTGAGAATTATTCAAAACATCATTGCAACTCTCAACACTTCCACTGCACACACTGATCCGTGTCCAGCCTTCTGGATAAAGGATCTCCGCAACGAGCTCACGCCCACAATCTCTAAGATCATAAGACTATCATTTGACACTGGCTCATTCCCTGCTGCTCTCAAACAAACCTCCATCAGACCTCTACTAAAAAACAGCAAGTTGGACCCACAGAAAGCAGACTCATACAGACCAATTTCTAGTATACCTACTCTTGCAAAAATAATTGAAAAGGTGGTTTACAAGCAGCTACAAGATCACATTGACTCTGAAGCTCCATTGGATCCATGCCAACATGGATTCAGGGAATCACACGGAGTTGAGACGCTCCTGACCACCCTCCTCAATAACCTAAATACTGGCATTGACAACATCAGGAACGGATTTGTACTCATCTTCTTAGACATCGCTGCTGCTTTCGATTCAGTATGTCATGAGCTTCTCATCATCCGTCTACAAGAAAAGGGCCTCTGTGGAACAGCACTCGAATGGTGTATCTCATACTTATCAGGTAGATGGCAGCACGTTCGATCCGATGATGCAACTTCAGATCCGTTCCATCAGGGACAAGGGGTTCCACAAGGATCCTCTCTATCATCATTACTATTTAACATATACATGCAACCTATATGTAACATTATCAGATCCTTCAATGTCAACTGCATGATATATGCTGATGACGTGTTGCTATACATGCCTATCTGCTTAGACAAGATGGACCTCACTCCCTTAACCAACTGCTTTAACGCCATATCAAACTGGCTACTAACACAAAATCTCAGAATCCAACACAAAAAAACGGAGGTTCTCTTTATCTCAAGGAACTCGAATTTCATACCACCTACTTACTTAGAGGTTCAAGATGCCACATTGCAAGTAAAACCACATATCAGATACCTAGGAGTGACCCTTGATCAAAACCTCGACATGAAGTCTCACATATCCAATATAGTCAGAGCAATTTATTTCAAGATCCGCTCCCTCAGACACCTTCGCCAACTGATTGATCCAGACGATTTCCGTACGGTTTACCAGGCTTTAATCATTCCACATTTCGACTATGCAAATTCCATCCTACAAGGGCTCCCTCAAGCAAGCCTAAATCCTCTTCAACTTGCCTTAAACAGTGCAGCGAGAGTACTCTTCGGAGCATCCAGAAGGGACCATATAACACCCCTTCTAAAACAGCTACACTGGCTCCCTATTCAAGCGAGAGTCACTTTCAAGACACTTCTCCTGACCTTTAAAGCGTACAAAGGTCTTGCCTCCACCTCACTATCGGAGATGATACAACCAATCAAAACCAACAGACTAAGAAGAACCACGGAACTAAATATGCTTACAGTCCCAAAGGAAATCATAAAATATAACGCCACAACATTGAGCAAAGCCTTCAGTCTGTGTGCCCCCAAACTTTGGAACACCCTTCCATCACACATTAGGGCCCTCCCTGATCTCAGCCACTTCAGGAAGGCCCTAAAACATCACCTTTTCCTCATATATTTCCCAGAGAACAAAGTAGCACAAACACATTCACATTCGCACACAACTAACCACATGCTAAACACGTAAACCTTATGTCTCATCAGCTCATCAAACTACTTCAACAGTCTTGCATGACATTTACTATACCCTGACTCCCTGATGTAAATAGTTGTCTTGTACATAGTTACTCATGTTATCCTGTTATCCAAGTTGATTTTCCTATTAACTGTAAACCCAGATATTTGTATCTTGTCTGAGGTCTCTTGTTCCATGTAAACCGCACTGATAACGAATAGTGCGGTATATAAAAAATGTTAATAAATAAATAATAAATATATATATATATATATATATATGTTAACACATATCATCATAGGTAGATATGTAACTAGATACTTATCTATCTGTCTAGGTTCATATATACATATATTCCTATATGACTCTGACAGCTGGGTACTACCCTTATCAATGCTGTAACAGCATGCATAGGGTTCTACATATACAGCCAATCTCTGTAGTAATTAACAAATTTCTTACCATAACCCTTCAGGTTTAGGCACCTCTGAATCTCTCCATATATCATTATCTTTCCTACCTAACATGAATTAGGAAAGATGTTACTGATCTTCAGTTAATCAAGGGCTATAACGCCTCGGACATCTGTCCTTATTTCTCATCGGATACAGGGGTCTTCAATATCCCTTCTCTCCTACAAGGACTATTTTCTATTTGTCTGTCCAAATTGGTCAAATGTATCTCTTTTTGGTCCTAGGATTGTGTTATTCTCGAACCAAAAGACTTAAGCCTTGTCTGATACAGCCTTCTGCGTTTTCCGCTGAAGTCCTACTTCATTACACCACCCAGTTTTTCCCTGGGGCTACTCTCACCCTTGACGGTTCTAACCTTCACCTGTCCTCCTACAGTTTGATTACCTCTACTTCACAGTGAGATACTCCTTGAGAGTTTTTCTGCTGGTTCTTACTAACAGATCCATGTGAAACTCAATAAACTTTTTACAATACCACCAGGTGAGGTCCGTATTGGAATATTGCTCTCCAATATTTACTTATTATGATCACCTACACCTAGACTCCCATCCGGAAGTCCTGTTTTAGTCTAGCTGTTTCACACCGTCTCTCTTTTATTTCAACTCCTACTCTCCATCCCCAGGATGCCTGAGGTTCTGAGGGAAAGCATGGCTCATCTTAGATTCGCAACATGCTAGAACTCCCTCCGGGCATCTTAGCTTGGGAGTCCCCGTATGTGAAGACTCATTCCTGCTTGTTCCTGGAGATAGCACAGTTGTTTACCTGTAACAGGTGATCTCTGGGAACAGCAGGAATAAGTCTTCACAACCCACCCACCTCCCCTAGGAGTTGTATTTCTCTATCTCTATCTTTCCCTCTCTCTCTCTCTTTGTCTCAGCTTTAAAACTCAACTGAGGAGAGGCATTTGGGAAAGGCGGGAAGGCAGCACGCAGGCGTGGTGGGATGCTCCCAAAAGCATTCTGATTGGATGCTGGGGAGCGTTCCCGCGCGGACTCCGTCGGTATCGATGTACCCATATGTGAAGACTTATTCCTGCTGTTCCCAGAGATCACCTGTTACAGGTAAGTAACTGTGCTTTATTGTAATTAAGGTTTATTCAACCTATTTATCTTATCTGAGGGTCTCAAGTAGACTGTAAGCTCTTCCGAGATGGGATGGATTCCTGTGGTCCAGGAACAAAAGGGTGGTATCATAATCCTGAATCAGCTCATGAAAGTTAATTTTTGATTTCTGTAATTTGCTGCTCTACCTGAAAGCATGCTAAAGGAAAATCTTGAAGCTGTATTCTCTGTAGGGGATGTTAAAGATGAACATAATGAGTCCTTGTAGGACTTTACTTATCCTTTTGTGTGTACGTGAGATGGAAGCAATTACCCGTGAGACAATGAGATGACCATCCCGTCCCTGTTGGTGACTTTTGCCATTAAATCTGCTTGTGTATGAATACAAAGAGAACAGCACATGAGGTTGCTGCTTGATCCAGATGCCACGGACCCATGTCTGCGTTATTCAGCACAAGCTGGATTGTGTGTGGCAAGCAGGAGAAAGTGCTGGGCGACGATGTCACATGCTGATGTGAGCACAGACTTGTTGGTCCCCTGTGGTTTTTCTCACATAGTGACTTGCTTACTGTGGTCATAGTCTTTCATTTCTCATGTCCTGCCAAGCATGTTAATGCTGGAAGAGTAAAGGAGGACTGGGGAGAGGAAAATGAGCCTCTTAAAATGTTTTTCCAATTGGTAATTGTTTCACCATATAACTAGGATGCATTTTGCAGTTGTAGGCGTACGTACGCCTTGGATTGCAATCTTCTGCTCTTTCATCTTGGCTTTTTTAGAAGGACAAGAAACTGGTTCAGAGGGGATAATTGGCATTATGAGCTAAAATGTGTTTGGTTTGGGGACTCAGGATTGCTTTTTTTCTTATAGTAGCAGCTTGTCCAATGTTGTACTATCAGCACGCACATGCCAAGAATTAAAGCCGGTGATGTCAAATCAAGTGTAGCATAAGCTCAACTCAATTCCTGATTCAAACTCTCTCCCTGTCCCCATCAACAGGTTGAACAGGTCTGAGATAACACAACAGGTGCTAAGGTAGTTAGAAACCGCTGTGTGGGTGCATATATTCCTCACCTTCGTGGTAACAGTATTATTAACCTTGTGCAGTGTCCCTGCACAATCATAAATCCTCCAAAGGCCTTGATGAGAAGGCCTAAGGTCACTGGGACTGGCTGATCTAACAGTGCAGAAAGAATTGGGTGAAATAAAGGCCTGATGGTTGAGAAATTGATAGTTGTTGGCATCCCTCAGTTGTGACCCTTTGCTGCGAGTTACTGAGCAGTTTTATATGATGTACCAACTCCAGTCTTTAGCAGTGATGCCAAGGGTGACCCATCACAGAGAGTGAGATTTACTACCCCAGTGAGTGCGTTTTTTTCTCGCGTTGTATTTGCCGTATAAATTGGAAAGATCTGCATGCTGTTTCGCTTTGCAGAAAAAAGAAAAGAGCACCACAAAATGTTTAGCTTTCTTTGGTTTTGTTTTCATTTGTAATTTTTCAATCCTTCCTGCCAGACCAGAACTAGGACATTTCCGTGTAGAACTCACCATACAAAATAGATTGTAAGCACTGATGAGCAGTGATGGTCTCTTACATGTCTCTGTACAGTGCTGCGTATGTCTTGTAGCGCTATACAAATGACCAATAGTAGTAGTAATAACATCTCTTTTATTCCCAGAATTCATGCAGTTAAAACCAGTCAACACTGGCTGCGATGTGCCACACAGGAAGCAGGAATAATAATATTGAATGACGTATTCTAGCCACCGAGCTGATGCCTGAAAATCAGTCGTTACTGAGCATCAGTCATGTGTCTGCAGCATTTTTATTAATCTGGATTTGAAAGCTGTATTAGAAACTTAACATGTCTTAACACTTAAGGGCATCTTTACTAAAGAGCATGCCGGTGGAGTCAATTTGAGGTGCAAAATTAGCGTGGAGGCCTCTGATAAACATAGGGGGCATTGCATCCACTGCCATTATGTGTTGCTGATACACGGCACCATGCTACTCAGTATCAAGAATATTTTCCTATCAGTATAAATCCATTTGACCTGTGTGTTTAGGCTTTGAAGACAGGCGCTTTCATGAACCACAGATATGAACAGCGAGCATGTGGCTGAAAGGGTTAACCTCTGCTGGTTCTACCTGTCATGCAGATGAGACTGGGAGAGGCATTTACTCACCAAGATTTTATCAGTTCATTCTTTTCAGGCTTTATGTGGTTAGTGCATAGAATAAATTACAGAGGAATTCATGTCTGTGTCACGTTGCACTTTCTGTCTCCTGTAGATTTGGGTTTTGATGTCATGTAACATCCAAGATCATGGAACATTATGCACAGATCAGGGCAGCGACAGCTGGAGATGAACCTGGCAGTGGTTAGAGAAGGGCCCTCATCTGGCAATGTCAGAAAAGACAAGACCCTGGGGATCACTTGCTGGTTCTTCATACCGTAGGCTAACCTTATTTATTGGACCAAGATAAGAATTATTCAAAGACGGGACCCATGTGAGCTTGGACTCTTTGTATGTGTTACAATGCAATACTGCCATGACCCACAGCGAAACTTCAGAAACCAGTACTTTGCATATTTTGAGTATTTATTTATCTATTTTTCTATACCGTCTTTTTTGGGAATCAAGACGATTTACAATGAACAATAGCTTAACGGTTTACATAAAACTTCTGAAACATGAATAATAGCAAAACAGGTTTGCATAGAACATTGCTATTAGAAGGTAATTATAGTCGCGAGTTTACAACGTATTTACCATTAGGTCTGATGTGCAAGTGGTGGTTATGGTGTACGTGTCCACAGTTAGCTGGTGCCTAATGGGCATCTTGTTTAGTTGCCAAAGTGTTCATTGAAAAGCAAAGTTTTGAGGTCCTTGTAAAATGTTATTTCATGTGTTTCTCTGAGGCTGGTGGGGAGTGCATTCCAAAGGTCTGGTGCATAAGTGGAGAAAGCCCCGAGTCTGGTGGTCCGTTGCATCTTAGTTATTTGTGCTGGAAGCTCGAGGAGATTCTTGTTGCATTTTTGCCTATTTCTGTTGGTTGTTAGTGTATGAATGAGGGACTTTAGGTATGTTGCCGATTGGTTATGTATTATTTTGAAAGTGTTCGTGGTTGCTTTATACTTAATTCTGGTGGGCACCAATAGCCAGTGTAGATTTTTGAGTATTGGAGTGATATGATCATTTGATTTTGCCTTTGCTAGAATGCGTTTTGTGCCATTTGCAGTTGGTGAAGTGAGTGTTTAGGGAGACCTTGATAGATACTATTGCAGAAGTCTAGTAGTGGGAAAATGAATGCCTGAAGGATGGAGTGGAAGTTGGTGGTTGATAGTATAAGTTGAAGGTTGCAGAGTAGTTTTATCTTGTGGTATATTGCTCTGGAGAAGGTGATTATGGGAGGAGAAGTTAAGTTGTTGGTTTAGCATTATTCCCAGTTATTTGACTTCATTCTTGGTTTCAAGTTCAACGCTCTGTAGTTTCAGCATTTTGGGAGGTGTGAGTGTTTTGTTTCTTGAGATGTGGAAGACTTCAGTTTTCTTGTAGTTAATTTGTAGCCTGTGGTTATGTAACCAGTGAGAGATTTCTTGAAAACAAGTTAATATTTTCTTGCGGTCTGGGTGAATTAGATCTTAGGGTGTAAACATCATTATTTATTTATTTATTAGTATTTGTTACCGCCTTTCATGAATCAAGGTGGTTTACATTGAACTGAACTGGGCATTTACATTGAACGAGATAAACATTATTATACATTAAACGTAATACATTTTTACATGAAAAAACAAGTAACTTGGGATGAAAGGGGAAGGGGAGAACGTTTTTGCTACTGCTAATGTCCTCTGATTTTTATCAGGTTGTGGTGAGCTCATCAGTGGGGTTTATTCTCGTTGGTATGTTGAGGTTATTTTAATGAGTTTTTTATATTTAGGTGATTAGTTCACCAAAATGTTCAATGAATAAATATGTTTTTAGATGCTTGTGGAAGGCTACTGGATCCTTGGTGGTTCTTAAAGTTTCAGGAAGAGAATTCCATACTTGTGGTGCATATAGTGAGAAGGCTGTCTTGGATGTTGTAGATTTGCATTTCTTAAATTTGACTGGTACCATAAGGAGATCTTTGTTGTTGCTTCTCCTTTGTTGTCTGGGGGGGGGGGGGGGGGTGTTGTCAGGGTCTTGAGATAGGTGTATGATTCGGCTTGTAGGGATTTAAACCTTGAATTTAATTCTGCTCTCTATTGGGAGCCAATGGAGAAGCTTCAAAACTGATGTGATGTGCTCTTTGGTACTTGGTACTTGAGTTATTACTCTAGCCACTGCATTTTGGGCTAGCTGTAGTTGGTGGATTGTTTGTTTTGGGAGACCGTTCAGTAGTGCATTACAAAAATCCAGGTGCGGGAAGATCATTGCCTGTACTGTTGTTCTGAAGTCACTTTTGGGGAGGAGAGGTCTTAGGTGTTGGAGCATTTTTAGCTGCTTGTTATGGCCTTCATTATGTTGCTCACGTGTTTGTTAAAATTGAGCTGGTAATCTAGGGTGACTCCCAGGTATCTTACCTCTTTTTTGACCTTGAAGTTTTCTTTGTTTAACGTAATTGAATTCGGTGGAATGAAGGAGCTGTCCTTTGTAATAAATAGAATTTCTGTTTTCTTGATGTTTAGTTGGAGGTTGTGGTTTCTTAACCAAGTGGTGGTGCTATTGAGGCATTCTTCAATTTTTTGTAAGTTTGGTTGTTTTGTGTCGATTTGAGTGTAAAGCATTATATCATCGGCATATAAATGATAGTATATGCTGTGTTCTTTGATTATTTTGCAAAAGGTTTGGCTATAAAGGTTAAAGAGAAGTGATGATAATGCGGATCCTTGGGGTATTCCTGACTTTTGGTGAAATGGTATTGATATGTTACCAATTTTAACTTGGATGCTTCTATCAGATAAATATGATATAAACCATGACAGAACCTTGTCTGTGAGTCCAATGTCCTGTAATCTGTAGGTGAGATAGTCCTGTGTTATGGAATCATATGCTGCTGAAATGTCCAGAAATATTAAAATGAATCCTACATTGGGGTTTTCAATGCCATTTTAGCAGCTTGTCTGTTAAAGCCATGATGAGGGTTTCCACTCCGTGCCCTAGTCTGGACCCATGTTGTTGAGGGTCAAGTGGAGCGTGATTATCTACATGGTTTTGGAGTTGTTTTTGTGCTGCTTTTTCTAGTATTTTTGTCATAAAAGGCATGCTTGAAATGGGTCTGTAGGAGCTTGGTTGGGTTTTGTCCAGATCTTTTCCTTTGAAGAAGGGGCGGATGGAGGCAGTTTTTAGTTCCGTTGGGATGTATCCTTGTTTTAATGAGGAGTTGATTATCTTTAGTATATGTGGAGATAGTTGGTCACGAGTCAATCAAATCCAAGTTGCTGGGCAAGGGTCTAGTGCCAATGTTGAGGTGTTAATAGATTTAATTACGGTATATCTTCTAGCTGTCTTTCGTTGATGAGTATGAATGTTTTCCAAGTCTGATTGGTAGTGGGGATGCTTGTTTTGAATTGGTAGTTAGATGCTGGTATCGTGCCCACTTTATCATTGTAGTATCTGGCCATGGTGTTGATATTTGGTGTGAATGTTGAGCTATTTTTCTTTTGGTTAATAGTAAGGGATTTGACAATGTCAAAAATTTCTCTTTGTTTAGGGCTGACTTGATAAGTTTGGTATGATCTAATTTGTTGTTAATTAAAGATTTGTAACCTTCTAATTTGATGAAGTAGATTATTTTATCAGCAGGTCTTTTTGATGTCCTCCATTTCCTTTCGATCCTTAAGAGTCTTTTAAAGTCGCGTATTTCTTTTTTGTACCATACTGCATTTTTTCTGGGTTGATGTTTGGAAGTTGTGGGTCTGCTAGGTATAGTGGCTGCTTGTATTATTGTCAAGTTCCATCTGCTTATTAAAGTGTCAGTGTTTGTGGTATCTGTTTGGATCTTTGGTAATACTTCTTTTAAGACTTGATCCTTGTTGAATTTGTGGTATTTTCTTTGTTGATAAGTGATTTGATTCATAATAGATTTACTGGGTAGGGATGGTATGATGAATTTGATTGAATAATGGTCGGACCAAGGCATTTGTTGGATCAGTAATTTCTGACTGAGTATATCATTTGGAGAGTCGTGTGGGAGAAAAATTAAATCCAATGTATTTCCTTTAGTGTGAGTAGGTTTTTGCACTGTTCGTTTAAAGCCCAATGTGTTCATTGTCTCTAAAAATCCTTGTGCTTGATGGCTTGTGGTAGATGGTAGATTTAGGTCTCCTAGGACGATTGTATATTTATTAGGAGTGGCTTTACTGCAGAGGTTCTTCTCCTTTTGATGATGGGGGTCTGTAAATTAGGTAGAGAGTCATACTTGAATTATCAACTAGGAGGACATCCATGGTTTGGGTTATATCGGTTGGACCTTTTGAAAGTTGTAATTCTTTTTTTGCTAGTATGGTTACCCCTCCTCCCCTTTTGTTTGGCCTTTAATGATTTAAGATGTATCCTGCTAGTTTTAGTTGGTTGATCAGTACTGTGTCGTTTGATGTGAGCCATGATTCAGTTATAAATAGGATGTCCAGATTGTTGTCTGTGATGTAATCTAATATTAGAGGAATTTTGTTCCTGAAGGAGCGTGGATTAATGAGTGCGCATTTTAACTTGGGTGTTTCTTTGCTGAGTGTGCATTTAGTGTTTGTTTTATTTGTATTAATTTGAATTAGGCATTGTTTGCACTCTGTTTTGTTTGTAAATGAGTCATAAGTTCTTACTTCAATAGCTGGTCGATGTTATGTGTGTATGACCGGTATGGGATAGCCATCTGATGATAGGGTCTGTGAGGTGGGGAATACTGACAGGGCTATTATTATACCAAGTGCCATTACTGAGTGCAATGGTTTCATTTTTTTTTTGGTTGTGAGAAACTGGAGGTTAGATGTAGCTATGTATGTGAAGAGTAAATGGTACCTTTTGATGTCTGTTAATTGTTGGAACTCCTAGTATCATTGAAGAAGGTATAGATTCGCTGTGTTAACAATCCAGTAGTAGTGATGTATCTATGTAGGTAGACTGTGCTTTTTCTATGCTGCTTGATTAAAAGCTGGGCTGGGGTGGTTGGCAGTGGTGGATTCTGCAGGCTGTTGTTCAGTGATTTGTTGTGATATGCGTGGATTCCTTTGTTCTTATGGAATCGTGCCTTTTAGAGTTTTGTGGAGCCAAATAGGTTATGTATTAAGGTGCCTCTGGTCCTTGCCAAAGGGCCCTCTGGCGAGGCCCTCAGGCGTGGGCCCGCCGGCGCGCATAGATCACTGCATAGATTCTGTATTGTATGTCATGCTTGTGAAATATGGCACAAATTGACTGCATGAATATATTGAAGAGTAGTGATGATAATGCAGAGCCTTGTGATACTCTTTTTTGTTGTTTGTAGGGCGTTGATTTGTTTGTTCCCATACGTACTTGTTGCTGATGGTCTGAGAGGTATGATACTATCCATTGGAGTGGGGTGCTATTGATATGTGGAAAGGAGTCAAATGCTGCCGTTATGTCTTGGAAAACTAGGATGTATGCCTGAGTGATCTTTTCGATGCTATGTATTATGGTTTCTATTAGAGAAGTGAGGAGAGATTCATCTCCATGGTATGATCTGAAATCATGCTGGTGTTGGTCTAACGGGGCATGTGTGTCAATAAGGTTTTGAAGCTGTTGTAGTACTATACGTTTGAGGATTTTGGAGAGGAAGGGAAGGATGTTGATTGGTCTATAAGAGGCAGGGTCACTTTTATCAGCTGTGTGGTATTTCAGGATTGGTCGTGCTGATGCCATTTTCAATTCTGTTGGGATGATCCCTTGATTGAGTGAGGTCCATGCCAGCTGGTGTATGAATGGTGATAATTCTGCTTTGGACATTTTTATCCAGCTGACTGGACATGGATCTAGTGGTGTTGAGGTTGCTGTTGATTTTGTTCTGTGTTTTCTTTGAATATGAAATCAAAAGTTCTCCATAGTTTATTAGCTGGAGTGTTGCTCATTGTTGCTTGCTGCAGTCCATTGGTTGGTCCCATTCTATTAATGAAGAAGTTAGTCAGGGTTCGGGGGCTTGGGGAACTGTTAAGTTCCTCTGAGATTGATGCTGTAGTAAGTGATCGTACAATGTCGAACAGTTCCCTGGGTCGGTTCAGGGATTTCATTATGATTTGAGTGTAATGCAAGCAGCTTTTATGTACCTTGAAAACCGCTCAGACGCTGTTGAATTGAGCAGTATATTAAGTCTCCAAATAAAGATAAAGACAAATAAAGGTAATGGTTATTTTTTGCAGTGTTTATCATAGTGCGGTACCACATTGCTTGTTCCAGAAACTGTGATATATCAAATAAAGTCAAACACTAACAATCATAAACATTCCATGCACGCCACTTACTTGTGTATTTATTTAACAACAACAACAACAACAACAACAAGAGATTCTAGATCATCTAATTTCTAATACTGATTCATAAAATTTACAACTTGGCAAGGAAGAAATGCAAATGTGAACCTCTCCAGGTAGCCAGGGATCACTAATGTGGGCTGCGGCCAAACTCAAGAGGAAGAAATGGCTTAGTGAAGAAAAGTGAAATGCAGGGACCCTGTGTCATCTAAGCCCGTAATGTTGCTGCAGCTTTGCTGACACGTCTAAACATATTCATAGGATTGCAGCGAACGTTCTCACCATGGCAATAAGCCATAGAAAGCTCCAGACATCCTTTCAGGATCTGTTCTTGTTACCTTTGCAGCCTCCACCTGCAGTGCACCCAGAGAGGTGCCCAGCCTGCCACTAGAACCGCAGGCCCCCTTGTGCTGTAAATATTAGAGGAATGTAGATAAGAGCCTATAAGGCGGTGGCAATCAATTTTAAGGCCGAAAAGCAAACCAAATGCTTTCTCTTTCCCTTGTAGACTTCAGCCCATCCGTAAGTATCAGACATGAAAGTCTGGAAGGAACAGCTTTTGTTTCTAGTCAAGCAGGCGAGTGCTGTAGGTGGGTTAAAAGAGGTAGGGTGGCATGAGAGCTGGCAGTGTATTATTCTGGTGGAGGGGGAGCTGGCGGGTATTAGGAATCAGGATATTGCAGCTTAATGCAAAGGCTGAGAAGAGTAAAAGAAAATCAAGGGCATTTTTTTAAATGGACTCAAAGCACAGGTTCTGTTCCCTTCTGGGCCCATTTATCTATATTCACTGTACTACAGATTACCTGTGTCTTTCCCCTTCTGCCAGTGGAATGGAGCCTTCACTGATGTTTCAGCTCTGCCATACCAGGTCAGACCCAAGGCCCATCAAGCTCAGTATCCTGTTTCCAAAAGCAGCCAAGGCAGGTCACAAGTCAGTGGCACTGTAGCCATTTCACGCTGCTTTCAGTCTAGTCAAGAACAAATGAAAGTCCCAGATTGTGCCTGGCCTTGGATTCCAGACCTTGGATTGTTCCATGCTATAATTGCCTTTATTCTGTTTATTGTTATAGTTTCCACAAACTAATAATACCTGTAAAGCAGGAACTCCACAATCTCCACGAGTGTCATTTTTACTTTCATTTTATCTTCATTTTATATTGATTTTTCAGCTGATCTCATTTTACCATTTTTATAAATTAAAATTTTCAAGTATGTGTAATACTAAATACTTCAAGAAATTATCATCAAAGCATGCATAACAATAAAGAAAAAGCAAAACTAAATCCCAAACCCCACATTAATAATGGTTTGCTTTCCGTGATGTGGGCTGCTGTCGGTCTGGTTAGAGGAGAAAACAGCTTTATGCTATCAGGTAAACCCACCCATAACTAAAAATAACAAAATAAAAATTATTCACCGAAAAGAACACTGCTCCCAGCCAAGCCCTTGCTGTTAGCCAAGAAGCTCTCAAGCTGTAAGTGATCAGTATACGAGAGTTATATCTAACACCATCAATTGTAATTAAGCACTTACATGGAAAGCGCAGGTAGAAAGTCACCCCTGCAGCCAAAACCTGAGGTTTCAGCTGCAGGAAGGACCACTGCCACGCCTGTGTGGCACGTGACACATCTGGAAAAATGGATATCTTTTGACCATGAAATAAAAAATCCTTTTTTGAAAAGTATCCCTTCAGAATTCGTACTTTGTCTGCCTCTGTATACAAGGATATGATTAAAGTAGCATGGGAGGAGATCAACTCATTAGTAGACTCAAGAAAATTGGATAAATCAAACTCAGATACCTCCATAACTTAGTACTACTACTATTAAGCATTTATATAGCGCTACCAGTCGTATGCAGCGCTGAACAGATATGTAGGAGACAGTCCCTGCTCGTCAGAGCTTACAATCTAGTCAAGACAAAACACAGAGTTACCAATCTAGTCAAGACAAAACACAGAAGTCAAGATCTGAAAGCAACAGTGAAGAGGTAAGTTTTCAGCCTGGATTTGAAGAGGGCTAGAGAGGGTGCCTGGCAAACAGACACAGGTAGCTTGTTCCAGGCATAAGGCGCAGCAAGGTAAAAGCAGCAAAGTCTGGAATTAGCACTAGGAGTGGAGGGCATAGATAGAAATAGTTTGTTAGAAGAGCGGAGTTCCAGAGAGGGGTTGTAAGGAGAGATAAGAGATGAAAGGTACTGAGGAGCTGCAGAGTGAATGCATTTATAGGTCAGGAGGAGAAGTTTGAACTGGATGCAGAAGCGGATAGGGAGCCAGTGAAGTGACTTGAGAAGAGGAGTAATGTGGGTATGGCGAGGCTGGCAGAAGATTAGTCGCGCAGCAGAATGTTGAATAGATTGAAGGGGAGAGAGATGATTCAAAGGGAGACCAGCAAGGAGTAGGTTGCAGTAGTCAAGACGAGAGGTGATTAAAGAGTGGATAAGCGGGGGGGGGCGGAGCCTGATGTCCAGCGGGTTAGACGCTTCGCGCTGAAGCTCCCGAGAGGCCTACTCAGAATCCTGACTTAATACCTACATAAACTTAATATTTTGCTCCGAACTTACCGGGGTACCTCGGGGGGGATGGCGGCCCACAAACCAGCGCGCTTAGACTTCGGGTCTCCCTCTTCTTCACACGGAAAACGCTCCAAAACAGAGTTGTCTTCCCCACAAAAGATAGTTCCACTTCGGGAAAACCCCGAAATGCAACAGGAGATCTTGGAGGAAATACGCGGTGTGAAGGAACTGGTACAGTCCAACGGAGAAGCGCTCCGAGCCATGTGAGAAGACTTCGGTATGCTTCAGGACCGGCTTGAAGGTCTTTCACTACGGCAGGACAACATGGCGGGGGTCCTCGACTCGCACGCGGTGCGCTTGGAGAAACTGGACAAGGCTGAGCGTCAGATACAGAATCTTCAAAAAGAGTTAGAGGATAGCAATAATCGAGCCCGTCGCAACAATGTAAGGCTCATTGGAGTACCGGAGGGGGCGGAAGCAGGAGATATAAGAGAATTCCTGGTGAAAACTCTTCCCTCCTTGCTGAAGATCACTTTTCACAGAGATCTGGAAATTGACCGAGCACATCGTGTTCCTACCAACATGGCGCTCAATCGGACGACCCCCCGGCCTATCATCTTTCGATTACTGAGATATCAGCAAGTTGAGCAAATTCTAAATGCTGCCCGGGCGAATCATCATCTGGAGTTTGAAAGTCATAAAGTCTCCTTCTTCCCTGACTTGGCAAAGCCCACAGTTGATCGTCGGAAGAGACTCCTTGCTTTTCGCCCTAGACTTCAACAGCTACAGGCTCGCTTTGGCCTATTGTATCCAGCGAAGCTCAGAGTGACTCTCCATAACCAAACTAGAACATTCGAAGATCCTGATCTACTAGCAACATTTTTAGATTCCAAAGAAGCAGACCAGATGCGCTAATCCAGCAACTTGGATCTGTAATCCGCCGGATCTGCCCGCCATTTTGAATGGCCCGACGCGGTGATCACAGCCTGGAACAGAGACTGCCTGGACTTTTCTTTCTTTCTATATATAACTTTCTTGGTCTCCTATCCCTCCATGATGTGCACCTCGGTTGGATTCGGAACACGCACAGCTATATAGGTTATATGTTTCAATTTAGGCCTTCTCTGGGGTTTCTCCCCGCAGACATATGGTCGCCAGTAATTTCTGGGGTTCTGCTTCTTCTCTAATGCACTTCGGTGCTTATTTTTTTTTATATGGGGCGCTTCATTGTTTTTCATTAGCTTATTTTCTATCATGTCATGTGTACAGCCATATACAGTTAATATGAGGGACATTGTGAAGTTATGTGCGTTATCATGTTCTTTTTCAGAATTTTTAACCCTTCTGAATGGCCTTATGTAAGATCTTATCACTGAACGTAAAAGGCATCAATAGTCCAATCAAAAGAAAGAAAATCCTTAGCTATCTTAATCATGAGCATGCTGACTTAGTGTTTCTTCAGGAAACGCATTTAAACTCCGCTGAAACACTGAAACTTAATGCTAAGCCTTACATGGTGGCTGCCTACTCTCCCGTGGGGTAGCCATCTTGGTTAAGAAGTCTTTGCAAGCTACTGTAATGGACACTAGCTCTGATAAGGAGGGTAGATGGGCCCGTGCACACCTTAAGGTTGGAGATAGTGAATTCACGTGTATTTGTATTTATGCTCCGAATGTGGATAACCCTGCTTACTATGCAAGTATTGCGCAGTTGGCACAGGCCTCTGCCAATACTCCATTAATACTTGGCGGCGATTTCAACCAAGTACTTGATCCTTTGATAGATAGACTGCCGCCTAGAATGAGTGGTCCACCCAAGAGTTTTGATACCCTTACAGCTCTGATGAAAGATCTTGCGTTAGTAGATATATGGAGGCTGCTTCACCCCTCCGACTTAGAGTTCACCTTTTTCTCAGCCCTCCATCACTCACAATCTAGAATAGATTTTCTTCTTATCTCCAAAGCACTGATATCCCAAGTGGACACGGCTAGGATTCATCCTCTCCATATTTCAGATCATGCTGCCATATCTTTCTCATTACATGTCACTACGCAAGGTGAACATCCCCGTGCTTGGTTTTTTGGGGCATAGCTATTTCCCTAATTACGAAATACTGGAAAAATAGCTCCCATCTGAGCCCCAATGAATGGTGGAATCATGTCTGTCTCTACAGTAAATATGAGCAAATACCTCGTATGTTAGCTTCTTCCGTTCAGACCCCCCACCACTTGTCTAAATGGAAGATGCTCAACGACTATGTTCAAACTGCTAAATGCTCTCATCTGACTGTTTAAATCTGTGTAAATCTCTGTCACATGATCATTCTGTATCGCAGATACTATTTCTGTTTGTTTTGATGTACAATTACTGTTGTTTGTAAGCGCTTATATGATGATACTTATCAGCTTAGAGAAGAAGCATAGGGGTGGGGGGTAATTGGGGTTGCTTTTTCCTTATTGTATGCTTGTATTTGTCTCCTTTGGTGTGTTGTTTCTTTTTGCTTGTTGTAAAATGAAAATAAACGTTTAAAAAAAAAAAGAGTGGATAAGCGTTTTAGTAGTGTGTTCAGAAAGGTAGGGGTGGATTTTGCTAATGTTGTAGAGAAAGAAACAGCAGGTCTTAGCTACGAGTTGGATATGAGTGGAGAAGGAGAGCGAGGAGTCAAAGATAACCCCCAGATTGCGGGCTGAGGAGACAGGAAGGATAACAGCGTTATCCACAGAGACTGAGAGGGGAGGAAGAGGAGGGGAGGTTTTGGGGGGAAAGATAAGGAGTTCAGTCTTGGACATGTTCAATTTCAGGTGGCGGTGAGACATCCAGTATGACACCGCCCGCCCCTTAACCTTGAGGGTTAAGGAGGGGTTGCCTTGTTATGCCCTTGAGGCAGTTAGTTGTAGTTGTGTTATGCTTCGAGCAGTAAGGCTGGCAAGAGTTATTTATTTACATGAGGTTTATGTTTTTTCATGTGGCTCATATTGCCATTGTGCAGTTCGAAAGAAGATTACAGACGGTGCAGAAGTTTAAACCAAATAAAACAGGATTAACTGAAACTTTGCCTGACTGGCTTTAAATGCTGTATTTCTTCACATTCCTTTCATGTGCTTTTAACATACAGGCTGATAACAGAAAAGTCCTTCACTAATGATGCTCAGGTTCTGTCAATCACTAGTAGTGCTTTAATTCAGTTTCCCTCCACAAGCTTTCTTGTGTCGGTCACAGTTAAGTGTCACTGTTCTATTACTTCCTATATCAGCAGAAATTCCTCTCTCTGTTTAATTGCCTCTATCAATTAAACAGGTAGAACAGTCCATCATCATCTCATCATCATCAGCAGGGGAAAACATAGAATTATGAACAGAGTTTTCTTCCTTACAGTCAGTAACTGGAACACTGTGATTAAAACTCTTCTTCTGTTCTAAATAATTCTGGAACTCTTTAAGAAGTGATTCAGCATGAAACTTTTCTTCATTGAGCTGTCTTCCTGTCCCCTCAGTGAATAGGTATTGATTGAGCCTATCTATCTCAGGCTGCTTCTCAGGTTTGTTTGCATTTGGAAAACAGACATGTGCTGGGCTTTCGTTAGCTCCCCACCTTTCCCTACACGTGGGTGCTGTGCATTCAAAGTTAGCAGTGCTAGGAGAATATTTAAAAGCATTTATATCAGCCCTGTCCTGGCTAGGTGACTCAGCTAGTTTAAAAGAATAATTATTGTCATTCAAAGCTTCTCTTTTCTGACAACAGCTGCCACCATCTTGACTGGCTTTGCTTTTAAAAGCAGAACATAGACTTTCTGGCTTTAGAGCATAAACTCCTCTTTCTCTGGGTACCTTATACAGGAGCTTCTCTCTGGGAGGATTCTTTATCCTTCTGCCTTTGTTCCCCGGCTCTGCCTGGTCCTGTAGCCTTGGGTTTCTCAGCGTTCTAGAAGAGCCCTGCCTCCAGCAGTCTCTTTCCTCATCTGAATGCTGCTCCAAGCTATCCTCCAGCTGCAGACTGTTAGGGAAATTATCACAGCAAGGAAACCTCCGTTGCTCTCTTGTCTTCTCTCTCTGAATCTCTCCTTGGATCTGCCTTTGGATCTCCATCTGCATCTGCCTCTTCTGGCTTTCACTTCCTGGTTCCTGTGTATTTAACCAGGTGCTTCTAGCCTGCACTGCCCGCCTCCCCTTGGGGCGTGCCCAATCACAAGCTTTCCTACTCTCCTCCCTTGAGGTGAGCTGTTTTGCTTGACTGAAAGTGTGTTTTTTTCTTTCTGCAGAGAAATCCCTGCTTTCTCCTGCAGTACCGGCTTCTACCACCGGCTGCTCACTTGTATCCATCTGTTCCTGAGGAGCTACTGTGTCACACCAGGCAGCGATGTCAGAAAGGCAGGCGTTGATCCTGGTCTGGATTGCCAGAGAGATTTCAAGTGTAGAGAAGTAGATTTGGGAGTCATCGGCATAGAGATGGTACTGAAAGCTATGGGAAGAGATAAGCACACCAAGGGACTGGGTATAGAGGGAGAAAAGCAGCAGTCCCAGGACGGAACCCTGGGGTACACCAACTGGGAGTGGGGTAGCAGAGGAGGAGGAGCCACCAGAACACACACTGAAAGAGCGATGGGAGAGGTAGGAGGAGAACCAGGATAGTACAGAGCCCCTAAAACCAAGTGAGGACAGGGTATCGAGGAGAAGGTTTTGGTCAACAGTGTCAAAAGCAGCAGAGAGGTCAAAAAGGATGAGGACAGAGTAGAGGCCCTTGGATTTTGCCAGGAATAAGTCACTGGAGACTTTGGTAAGAGCTGTTTCAGTAGAGTGTGAGGGACGAAAGCTGGATGGACTGTAAAGGATCTAGGAGGGCATGAGAGGAGAGGAAGTCGAGGCAGCGGCGGTGGACCACACGTTCATGTAGTTTAGATATGAAGAGAAGGAGAGAGATGGTCGATAGTTAGAAGGACAGGTGGGATCAAGTGAGGGTTTCTTGAGTTGGGGTGTGACCACACATGCTTGAAGTCTGCAGGGAAGGTTGCAGTGGAGAGCAATAGGTTGAGAATATGAGCTACATCATTGCCCCGAGCCACACCCTGGGCAGGTAAGTAATAAATATTGGAGACCATGATATTATCTGCCTCTGGTACACATAATATATCCTTGCAATACTACTTAAACAACAATCTCCAGGAACAAGCAGGAATGAGTCTTCACATATGGGTATCGTCGGTACCGACGGAGCCTGCGCGGGAACGCTCCCCAGCGTCCAGTAAGAAAGCTTTTTGGAGCATCCCACAGTACCTGCGCGCTGCCTTCCCGCCTTTCCCAACCGCCTCTCTCCAGTTCTTCTTTTCCGCGGAGCCAGCAGGTCGTGTTCCTGTCACCGCAGAAGAATTCTTTATTTTTTTCTTTATTTTTCTGTGTCGCGTCTGCCTTCTTCGACGTCAGACCGGTACCGCCGGTCTTTTCTTTTTTACAAAAAAACCCAAAAAACACTTTTCTTTCTTCAACTGTGCATTTTCGGTTTGGGCCTTAGGCCTGAACATATTTTTCTCCTCATGGAGAAGCCCGCTTCCGGGTTCAAAAAGAGCACGAAGTGTGGCAGTACTATTTCTGTCACCGACACCCATGACTGGTGTCTAAAATGTTTGGGTCCTGACCATTCCATCACGGATTGTGTGTCCTGTACCATGATGTCTAAAAGAGGTCGGCAGAACCGAGCAGCCAAGCTCAGTACCCTGTTTCCCTCTGATGCAGCCTCAGTGGCATCGACGTCTTCCAGGGCTGCTTCTTCCTCCCATGGATCTCAGGTAACCAAACATAAATCTAGCCGGTCCTCGAAGGGCAAATCTCCCTCTAAGCAACGAGATGCCTCCGGGCTTGTCCTCGAGGATTCCGCACCGGCAAAATTACCCCGGCGGGAAGTTCCGGCTTCCAAAGCATTGTCTATGGGGTCACAGGTTGACATCGATGGCTCGGCCTCGACCGATCACCTGTTGCCGTGTTCTGGGGTACCGGTGGCCTCCACTGGTACCGAAATCCAGACTCTGGTGGCGTCGATGGATCAGAAGATTCTGTCCATGCAGCGCACCCTAATGGCGTTTATGCAGGCTTCGACGCCTCCGATACCGCAACAGTCTCCGTTGCCGGTACCGACTCCGGCACTGGCATCGTTCCCGGTGCCGGTACCGATTGCATCGACATCGGCTTTGGTGTCAACTTCAGCGGTACCCTGTCCGATGATGCCCATCGTACCGAACCGGTACCGCTTACTCCCGATGTCGATCCCACTCGGTACGCGTATCGGGCTTTACAGGAGCATCCAGACAGGCGATACTTCGATTCCTCCGAAGACTCTGATGAGTCGGAGGCTTCTGTCGAGGCACCGGTACTTCTTCCTCAGGAGTCTGATTCTCCAAAACGAAGAATGTCTCCTCCAGAAGACTTGTCTTTTGTCATGGCGCAAGGCAGGTTGAGCCGATGGAAGTAGAGAAAAACACACAGGGCAGTTTTAAAAACAGCAGTGCAGAGCACATGGCTAGGGGTTGTCAGGGGCAACCAAGCAAAACAAGAGCACAGGCTGTAGAGAAATGCCCAGAGATACCATTACGTCATAGCTCATCAGCAAAGCAGAGACAGCTGCAGAGAGTTGAGCTAACTCAAGTCTCAAGGAATGACGCAGATAAAAAAAGGTCAGTCTTGAGCAGAGCAGAGCCACGTACAGAGACACGTGCAGATTCATGCACAGATTCACGTACAGGCACACGTGGAGAAGGAAGGAAACACAGAGACGCAAGCCAGGAGTCAGACTCAGTCTCTGTGGCAGAGAGAGAAGGAGACATTGAGAGGACTCGAGGGAAAGGAAAGTACAGCACTCAGAAAAGCCAGGAGCCATACCTGGAAGGTTCAGACGTGGAATCAATCAGCACCTCAGAGGGGTTTATCCAAGAGGAGTTCACGAAGGTTAGTGCTGGGAAGTTAGGCTGCACTAAGCCAAGGTCCGGGTGGGGCCAGAGGGAGACTCCAGGATATAAACCACGAGGAGCAGGGAGAAGAGATAACCACAATAGCAGGAACCTGGGGAGCCAGAATACTTGTCCAAGAGATAATTCCCATGCTTTAGAAAGACGTCCTGTGAAAGGAAGAGAGGGGAAGAAAAGTTTCCACTTCCCGTTTACACACCAGCCAGGCAGAGCTTAGCCTGAAAGCCAAAGTACCTGGACTAGAGGAGCACTGAGTTTTACCCCCAGTGGTCAGGAAGGGTGTAGCCCACTAAGGAAAGATTCCATAGTGTGTGGTAAAGAACCTTTCTGCAGTGATAGGGGGGAGTGGTGCTCTGACCCAGCCGAGAGGAGAGAAACAAACACTAATCCACAATACAGCCCTGCAAGTTATAATTATCAAGAAGCACCTGAAGATATGGATTGTGACTTTGGTGATGATAATTCTGATATGTGCAAAATGGACTGTACGCTTGTTTTCTCTGATAGCATAACCTCTTTTTGTTAGGGGCCTAAGAAAGCTTGCTGGAGTGAAATCTGTGGGAGAGCACAGATTTCACAGTTCAAAGTGTGTGATTGAAAACCCTGTTTTTCCCTATTTTTGTTCAGTTAAAGCTGACAATAAGCATTTTTGTTCCCATTTGTAGTCCCTCACTTGTGTTATACCAGCTGTATGGTTTATTTGCTTTTTGATATTTGTTGCAAGAATTCTCCCGGGACGGGAAATAAAACCTCTTTAAGCATAGCTACTCGACCACAACTACCTCCTTATTTCGATTAGCTATTGGGACCCAAAATCCCTGAGGGCAACATAAAGTCCTTGCTGTTAGAAGAGGAGCAACACCGAAGCCCCAGGCTCCCGCCTTGTGGGCCAGCAAGGTGTTTGACACTTTTCAGGACTTCATTAGGGATGTGGCTAGGGGCCCCTCTCCATTACAGTGGCCCCTGAGTCAGAGCCTAGAGCCAAGCAACAAGATATTTTGAAGTATCCTAAGACTCCTAAAGAAGCAGCTACTTTACCTATTCATGAGATTCTCTATGATCTCATGTTGAGCATGTGGGAGACTCCTCTTACTACCTCTCCTCATTCTCGTAGATTAGACACCATGTACCGTGTCCCTCCTTGTCCTGGTTTTCATAAGTCTCAGCTTCCTCACCACTCTATTGTGGTAGAGTCTGCCATGAGGAAAATAAAGAGTGCAAAGAGACACTCATCTAATCCTCCAGGACGTGAATGCAGGACCCTTGATGCTTTTGGCTGAAGGCAATCCTCTGATTTGGAACTTTGGGTCCAAGATGAACTGGGAAATCTTCCTTGTACAGGTGAAAATCTTTTTGGCAGGGATTGGAAAGCAAATGCCACTCAGATGGATGCTGAGAACTCTGCTTTGGATTGACTTTTAAAGTCTACCTCTGCTCCTGCTAAGAAAAGATTGTTCAAAAAGACAACTTTTTCTAAAAAGGGAAGATACTATCCTGCTTATGGTCAGCAGGCATCTTCTGCAGGTTGTTTTGCTGCAAAGCGTCAGCAACCACCTAAACAGGCCAAGTCAAAGGCTGCCAGGCCTCCCACGGCCCAGCAGCCTCAGCCTCCTCAGGGCCTTTGACTTGCAACTAGAGAACTTAGCCTTTCTAGCTCTAAAAGAACCAGAATCCCTCACCATTCCAGGAAGGTTGACTTACTTTGCTCCCAGATGGGAGCAAATCACAGCAGAGCAATGGACCCTCTCCATTATAAGGGAAGGGTACAAGCTTCATTTCTTAAACCTTCCTCCCCACACCATGGTGAAACAGTTCAATTCTCCAACATCTCTCCTCAACCTTCTGGGTCAGGAGATTGCTACCCTTCTTGCCCAAGGGGAAATAGAAGAAGTACCCCTTCTTCAACAGGGCTCAGGGTTCTACTCCCCTTATTTTCTTATTCCAAAGAAAACAGGGGGCTACAGACCCATATTAGATCTCAGAGAATTGAACAAGTTTCTATTCAAAGAGAAATTCAAGATGATTTCTCTCGGTACTCTGCTGCCATACCTTTAGAGTCAGGACTGGCTTTGTTCTCTAGATCTCAAGGATGTGTACACCCATGTCCTCATCCATCCAATACACAGGAGGTTCCTTCAGTTCCTTTTTCAAGGAAAGCACTACCAATACAGGGTGCTTCCTTTCGGTCTGGCCTCTGCACCAAGGGTGTTCACAAAATGCATGGCAGTAGTAGCTGCATTTCTACGCACCCTAGGAATATTCGTTTTCCCATATCTGGATGACTGGCTCATTCGAGCTCCATCCCAGTCAGAGGCCCAGATTTGTCTAACTTGCACAGTGCGTGTCCTTCAGTATTTGGGACTGGTAATAAATATCCCAAAATCCCATCTCACCCCTACTCAGTCTCTGGAGTTCATAGGGGCCCTGCTGGATACCACAACTGCAAGGGCCTATCTCCCTCAGACCCGTTGCCTACGCTTGGTGCAGTTAACCTCCCAGATACAGTTAAAGTCCCATTTAACTGCTCGAGAAATGTTACAACTATTAGGCCACATGGCATCCACCGTGCATGTGGTTCCATATGCTCGCCTTCACATGAGGGCAGCTCAATGGACTTTGTCCACCCAATGGACCCAGGCATCAGGTTGCCTGTCAGACAAAATAGCAAACTCCAGTCGCCTATTTTGGTCTCTCCAGTGGTGGAAGTCCCCTCCAAATCTGTTGCTGGGGTCCCCTTTTCAGCAATCGCTACCCCAAGCAACTCTAACAACAGATGCTTCTCCAATGGGTTGGGGAGCTCATCTGCAGGATGTCTCCACCCAGGGCATCTGGTCTCCACAGGAGACCTCTCTGCATATCAATCTCTTGGAGCTCAGAGCAATTTTCTTAGCTCTCAGAGTGTTCCATTCCCTGCTCAGCTACAGGACAGTACTCATCCATACGGACAACCAAGTAGCCATGTTCTATGTAAACAAGCAGGGCGGGACTGGCTCTCTGTCGCTTTGCAACAAAGCTTTGCGACTGTGGGCCTTCGCCAGAGAGCATCACATCCATCTTCTGGCAGTATATCTTCCAGGCGTTCAAAACTCTTGGGCAGACAGACTCAGTCGAGTTCTGCTTCCACACGAGTGGTCCCTCCACATGGACCAGGTAGCCAGGATTTTTTGAATTTGGGGAACCCCGGACATAGACCTCTTTGCAAGTCCGTGCAATGCCAATCTTCCCCGGTTCTGTTCCAGAATTCCGTGTCAGGGAGTTCAGGCCAAGGATGCCTTCCTCCTTCACTGGGGTCAAGACTTCCTTTATTCCTTTCCACCAATTCCCCTAATTCCCAAAACACTATTCAAGCTTCAGAGAGATCGAGGGACAATGATCCTCATAGCACCACATTGGCCACGCCAAGTGTGGTACCCTCTACTTCTGCATCTCTCTCAAGCTCCTTCCCTGGACTTGGGCTCTGCACCAGACCTTCTGTCCCAGGAAGAGGGAACATTGTGGCACCCAAACCCCCAGTCGCTCCATCTCAGGGCTTGGTTGCTGAGGGCCTAGACCTTCAAGATTTTCATCTCTCTCAGCAAGTCAGAGATGTTATTCATGCCTCTAGAAAGCCTTCTACTAGACGTTACTATGCTTTCAAATGGAAAAGATTTACCATTTGGTGTTGAGAAGGGTCTAAACCCTCTTGCAATACCTCTGAATTCTCTACTAGAGTATCTCCTACATCTATCCCATGCAGATCTGAAAACAAATTCAGTAAGAGTCCATTTGAGTGCTATTGCAGCGTCCCTCAAGCCTCTCAATGGACAACCTATTTCCTCTCATCCTCTTATAGCAAAATTCATGAGAGGCCTTCTTTTAACTAAACCTCCCATTAGACCACCTCCAGTGGCATGGGACATAAACCTGGTTCTTGGCCAGCTTATGAAGCCACCCTTTGAACCTTTAGCCACCACCTCCTTGAAATTTCTTTCTTGGAAGGTTATTTTTCTCATTGCAGTCACCTCAGCATGCCGCATCAGTGAGTTGCAAGCTTTGGTGGCTAATCCACCTTATACAAGGTTCCATCATGATAAGGTAGTCCTCAGGATCAATCCACATTTTATGCCTAATGTGGTCTCGCCTTTTCATCTGAACCAAGAGGTATATTTACCTGTCTTTTTTCTAGGACCTCATGCATCAAATGCAGAGAGGAATCTTCATACCTTGGATTGTAAGAGAGCTCTTGCTTTTTACTTACAAAGAACACAGCAACATAGAAAGTCTTCCCAACTCTTTGTTGCTTTTGATCCTTCTCATTTAGGACTTCCAGTCTCTAAGAGAACACTATCCAACTGGATTGCTCAGTGTATTACTGTCGCCTACCAGAGTAGAAACCTTTCTCTGGAGGGCCATGTCACAGCTCACAATGTGAGAGCCATGGCAGCCTCAATGGCTCATCTAAACTCTGTGTCCATCGACCAAATCTGTCGAGCGGCCACCTGGGCCTCGGTTCATACCTTCACAGCCCATTACTGCTTGGACAAGGACTCCCGCCGGGATGCCTTGTTTGGTCAGGCTGTTCTCAAACACCTGTTCCATTCCTAATCAACTCCTACCCACCTACCCTGGTTGGATGCCAGAGATCCATGGGGGGAGGTAGAGTCCTTTTCAAGGACACACAACCTGGGGTTTCTTCCTGGCATCTGCAGCTAGGGAGTCCCCATATGTGAAGACGCATTCCTGCTTGTTCCTGGAGATAGCACAGTTACTTACCTGTAACAGGTGATCTCGGGGAACAGCAGGAATAAGTCTTCACAACCCACCCACCTCCCCTAGGAGTTGTATCTCTCTATCTATCTTTCCTTTCCTCTCTCTCTCTTTGTCTCAGCTTTAAAACTCGAACTGGAGAGAGGCGGTTGGGAAAGGCGGGAAGGAAGCACGCAGGCGCTGTGGGATGCTCCCAAAAGCTTTCTTACTGGACGCTGGGGAGCGTTCCCGCGCAGGCTCCGTCGGTACCGACGATACCCATATGTGAAGACTTATTCCTGCTGTTCCCAGAGATCACCTGTTACAGGTAAGTAACTGTGCTTTTAAAGGAGGAAGGAAACGCATCTTAAGAAAATCTAAACATCTCAAATTCTTAGCTTTATTTACATTCTCTAATGACTCAATTTGCTTATACAAAACATATTTATCCTTCAGTACCTGAGCACCCGCAGACTGAAGTAATCCCACATGTCCTTCCAATTTTCAAAACATTGAGTGACAGAGACCAATCGTGTGTCCACCTCCTGAGATTTTTTCACCACTTGCTCTGAGAACCCAATGGTTTGGTCCATGCAACCATGCAGAAAAGAAGTACATTCATCTCTGAAACTTCTTTACTTTCCAGATATCTAATAAAGTAATATCAGCAGGAAAACTGGCAATATCGAACACTGCTCAGAGAGCTTTTTAATAACCTGTATTGATTCTAAGGCAGCTCCCACAGATTGAGCTTGTGACAGTTTCTCAGTTGGGGCTTGTTTCAATGCTGTGCTGGGGTCCCTTGGAGAGATTAACAACCCTCCTTCTTTGCCAGCCAGCAGTGAACCTGGGTTAGGGGGTGGGGCCCTGATGATGGGACTAAGGGAGGCACCGAAGGCTTGAAGCGGAGAGGAATCTAGCAATAAAGGCTCATATCCTACCTTCATTTCTGACAACAGACAGACATGTAAATCCATAGGTCCAAGAACTCCTTTTGTTGTAGACACTGGCATCCCAGTCTTTTTTCCTGTATGCTTTGCCTTCCTTTTTTCATGCCCCTTGGGCATCTCCCACAGCTAATACTACTGGGCCCAAAGTGGCCCCAAAAGGGCACACCCCTTTGATCATGTGCCCCCTTCAGGGGCACAACCACAGGCTGTGGAACCTCTGCCGAGTAAGCATCACTCAGGGTTTCCCCATGATGATGATGCCAGCAGGGAAACTCCTCCATTGCATATCTGCCGCAGCAGGGAACCTGAGCCACGCGCACAGCAGCAAAACCTCCCGCCCCCAAACTCATAGCTCTCCTAATTTGTTACTTTCAATTGTTTTTTTATTGCTCCTTGTTTATTTTCTGTATAGGCCAAACCTCTGATGAAGGTTGTGCTGAAACACGGCCGTGTCAAGTTTGTGTTTACAGATTATTCCCTGTGATGATAATAAATATATAACTTGATTTACACGTCACTCCAGACTGGTTGGTTGGTTCAATGCTGTGGCCCCATCTGGCATCGGCATTGAATATGAGGGTTGTCGCATAGCCCAGAAGCTAACCAGGTAGTGAGTGGCAATATTGAGCTGCTGCCCAGTTAGCCCCTGTGGGTAAAAGTAAGCCAGCCTTTATCATGCCTAACTATCTCCAGGAACAAGCAGGAATGAGTCTTCACATATGGGTACGTCCCTCGTGCCTGCACGCTGACTTCCCGCCCTTTCCACTTCTTCTCCTCAGTTTTCGTTTTTCCGCGGAGCCGGCAGGACGTCCTCCTGTCACCGCAGAAACCTTTTTCTTTAAATACTTCATTTCTTGTGGTCGCGGCTGTTTTTCCCGCCGACACCGGTACCGCCGGTGTTTTTTTCTTTCTTTTTTCTTAAACTCAGAGAGATTTTTCCCTCTGTTTCTGTCTTAACCTTTTGGGCCTACAAGGCCTCTCCATCATGGAGCCTTCTTCTCCTAAGAAGTGCCTTCACTGTGGAAACACAGTTTTCTTTTTAGACTCCAATCTCTGGTGTCTAACCTGTTTGGGTCCTGACCCTTTTTCCCCTGAACTATCAGGCTGCAATGCTGAGAGAAGATCTTCCCTCTTTCGAGTTTCCCTCGATACCGTTTTCCCTCCTGCAGTGAGGGCACCGGGTTTTTCTTCTCTACAGGATCAGGTAACCCACAAACAGTCTGTTAAGACTTGCCAATCCTTGAGTGGTAGGTTTCATGCCACGCATGATGACGGCTCCGGCCTTGCCCTCAAGACCCCATTGGCATTAAAACCCCGGCGGGAGTCTTCGGGCTACAAAGCATTTCAGGGGTTTCAGGTTGTTCCTGGGGCTCACCCCTCACAGAACATACCTGAGCCGTGCTCGGGGGTGGTATCCGCTTCGAGCGATACCGATACCCTGGCACCTGCACCGGTGTCGAGTGTTCCACTCTTCACCAGGGATCGTCATCAGGCATCCTCGGTACCTTCGGGACCGATCGATACGTTCCAGATTGACTTTCCTGTTTCTAAGCCATGTTCGGTGGTGGTACCCGCTTCGAGCGGTACCAATACCCCGGCATCGGCACCGGGGTCGAGTGTTCCACTCTTCACCAGGGATCGTCATCTGGCGTCCTCGGTACCTTGGGGACCGATCGATACGACCCAGAGTGACTTCCCTGTATGAGCATCGCCGGTACCACCACCGACGTCGGTGCACTCTAGACATGCATCGATAGACTCGCTCCCTTCGATGCCGAGTCTGGAATCGATATCTAGTCTAGATGACTGGGTACCGATGCGCCTTGGAACCGACCCTTGTCGTTTCCAGATACGCAGTACCGAGGATACTCACCAAGACTCTCTGGTTACCTCGGTACCGCTTGAGCAGCCTCCGATGACGGGCTCGATGCAATTACCGGTATCGGTATCAATGTCGACTCCTGCAGTTACATAGGTGCCGTCGATCTTTTCCATGCCTAGTTTGGAATTGATACCTGGCATAGACGATGCAGTACTAACTGCCTCAAATCGTGACTGCCAATATCATTATCCATCTAGTAAGGTTCTTTTTCTGCACCAGACCAGTACATTCTCTGGTGCTCGAGCTGCATCTTCAACCCAGGGATGGTTCCCATTGGAGATCCTTCTTTTCAGAAGTTTCTCCTTGACATGGCAACCTTTCTTGCTATTCCTATCCCTGCCTGTAATCTTAACCAAAGCTCTCCTGCAGAAAAGGGAAATATAATGCTTCCTTTACATCATTCTTTACAGGATCTTCTTCTGAGAATATGGGAATCACTTTTGAGGGTTCCCTCACCTTCTACAGCAACTAATGTTCTGTATCAGGTGCCCCCCTCTCCAGGGTTTCAAAAGAATCAACTTCCCATCATTCCATTGTAGTGGAATCAGCAATGAGGAAGGTAAAAAGCAAGAAGAAGCATTCTTCTTATCCGCCAGGTCGTGCTTCTAGAGCACTTGATGCCTTTGGACGTCAAACCTTCCAAACATCTATGCTGGCATCAAGAATTATTTCTTATATATTTTATATGAGTCTAACACTCCAGGAGGTCACAAAGAAATTATCTCTTTTGACCCCTTTTTTGTCAGAGCCTAAGGCTGCTGACTATTCCTTGCTTCTTAATCATAGCCGGAATATCTCTTGGTTTCTTTCTCATGCTTCTCTAGACTCTTTTGAGTCTGTTAGCAGATCCTCTGCTATTGCCATTGGAGTACGTCATAGAGCCTGGCTCCAAGCTTCTGACTTGAACAGATGGGCACAACATACACTGGGTAATTCTCCTTGTACTGGAGAAAATCTCTTCAATAAGGAGGCTTTACATCAGGTTGCTCATTGCTCCACTGACTTCCCTGGTTCTGGAGACCATTCTAAGCCGCCTTCTTCCCCAGGAGGTAGGAAATGTCCTACCAAGCCTTCTTTCCCTAAGAAAAGAAGGTTTCACTCTTCTCCTGCCCATCATCCAGAGGTGCCCAAGCAAGGGCCACCTCATCCTAGTCTGAAGTTTCCAAATTCTAGCCATTCTCAACATACCCAGCAACCATAGGTTCTGAAGGTTACAATCTTCTTAACAGAAGTTTGTTCACTGTTTTTTCTTAAAGCTCTACACTGGAGTTTTCCTTTTTCAGTATGCTAAGCTGTCAGGATATTCTTGTCCAGGGGTTACAGAATTCTCCTCTTCTTACTACCAAGAAGGGAGGTTACAACTATGTCATGATAGTTTCTGTCCCAACATGAACATTTTTTCCTTCAGCTGACTCGCCATATGGGTAAGTCACCCTCCTCCTCTCATCCAGGGTTTCCCTTGACTGAGTGGTACCATACTGAAAAGCTTCTCTAGCTTTCATTCCAGTGTAGACTTTTTGTTTCCTTGAATACATTCTCAAGATAACTCATCAGGCAGGGACAGGAATATCTCCTCTCCCTTTGTCTGTTTCTCTTTGTTTTGCACAGGAAGATTCTCTCTGCTGTCTTTTTCAGCTACTGTGCATGCAGGAGTTCCAGTGATTGGACTACTGGTACTTTTCCACAAGTTCCAGTCTATCTTCCACAATTTTTGTCTAGCCTCAGTAGTGATTCCAAGCTAGTCCTCATCTATCTTCGATAATCCTACTCACTTTAGGCTTCTCACATTATCTTCTTTCTAGCCATCTCCCTTTCCTAGGATGTGGCAAAACACCTGACTTCAGTCAGTTTTATCTCATATTTCTCCTGCACAATGCTCTCTGCAATCTTCAGAGAAGCTTTCTACTATGGGTCCTTGCTACAGAGCATTGATCTTTGTCTCTGAGGGCTATTCTATATAGTAGAAAAAAGCTTATAAATCATTCTCATGACTGTGAGGGTTCTCCACACCCTCTTGTCTCCTGTTATAATTCAGAATATAAGTTTTTTCTGCGTGAATATCCAAGGCTATTAGTAACGCATGATACCCCTATGTCCCTCCAGTGGGTCCTCCTGGTATCTCCTCTATGCGTTTCTACCCATCTACCATGTCAGAGTTCTAAAGGACTCTCGACTTGCTCTTTACAGACTGATATTATCCTCTGTTTTTCACGCAACCATCCTGGTTATTTTACTGGATTGCATTCCTGCATCCTCTTAACCCACGGAAATAGATTCTCTATATATATGTCAAGTGGGTTTCACCCTCTTGTTGTTGGATGAATCTTTCCCCTTCACATTCCCCATGTGAATGTTCTTATGGGGCTTGGTGTATCTTCAGACTTATTGTCATATATGTAAATATCTCTATATATGCCTCTACATACATATGTCTGTAAGCTGTGTGTGCATAATTATGCCCCCATATGTATATCCACCTATATATATATGTTGATACATATTCTGCATATCTAGATATATATATATACCTATATATATATATGTATATCTCCCTATATATATATATATACATATATATATATATATGTATCTGTTGGGAGACTTTTATAGATCGATATGTATTACATACTATCTCTTCACTGTCTATGCTATAGCAATTTTTACCTTTCTCAGAGGTTACAGACAGTGGGCTCCCTTTTTCATGCTGTTCCTTAGTATGTGGGGACTGTTATGCTCACAACCACTACTGTGGTGATAACAGCTTCCACTTTGCTCTAGGTCTCCCTATCCTTGAAGATTCAAGCTTCAATATCTTTCCTATCTCTCATCAGCTAGGAAAGATAGTGTACATCTTCCTTGTTTTTGAGTACACATTGTTCTGCTTGGGAATATGGGCTTTTTTCCATACCCTTCTTCCCTCCAAGACTGGGCTAGTTCTCCAAATCGTTCAGGCATCTTCTTTTAGTCCTCAAAGTTATGACTCTGTACCTAAAAGAGTTTTCAGCTTTTTCCCATAAAGCTTTCCATTGAAGACCTGCCGTTCTAATCCTACCCCAGTTGACACCTGGATCACCTGCTAATTCCAGGTCTAGACCTTCACCCTCACTGCTGTGAGGTCACCTTGAGGATTCCGCTACTGCATATCCAGTAGACTCCATCACGCTTTCTACTTCCTACAATCCAGTAGGTAAGCTCCATATTATAACTGTTCATTAAATGATTTTAATGGTACTTATCATACATGGACTCCTCTCCTGTAGTCCTTGGGTTTGCTGTTTTCCTTACAGCTCTTCTATTCTCAACTCCTACCCTCCATTCCCTCATGGGATTCCGGAGATCCTGTGTGGGAAATGCATTCCTGATCCAGGAACACGCATTTTATGGGATCTCCCCCTGGCATCTCTAGCTAGGGAGTCCCCATATGTGAAGACTCATTCCTGCTTGTTCCTGGAGATAGCACAGTTTCTTACCTGTAACAGGTGATCTCTGGGAACAGCAGGAATAAGTCTTCACAACCCATCCACCTCCCCTAGGAGTTGTATCTATCTATCTATCTTCCTTTCCTCTTTCTCTCCTTTGTCTCAGCTATGATACTCAACTGAGGAGAAGAAGTGAAAAGGGCGGGAAGTCAGCGCGCAGGCGCGAGGGATGCTCCCAAAAGCTTTCTGATTGGATGCTGGGGAGCATTCCCGTGCAGGCTCCGTCGGTACCGACGTACCCATATGTGAAGACTTATTCCTGCTGTTCCCAGAGATCACCTGTTACAGGTAAGTAACTGTGCTTTACCTGCGGGTCACTAACCAGGCAGCAGCTCAATATCGCTGCTGCCTGGTTAATGATGGGTGCTGCCTCTGCTCCGCCCTATCCTGGAATGCCAATGAGACACCCCACTGCTAATCGTGTAGCATCGTGGCATATAGCAGTGGCATCCACAGATATCCAGTGGCACTAATCATGTTAGTGCTGCTGAATATCCCTCTAACAGGCATTTGCATAGTTTGCAGGTCTGAATATCTTCCCCTAGGTATCTTAAGGCAAGAGCACTGAGAAGCAGCATGGACAATACGATAGCCACCCCACCTGAATACCAAGGAACTACACAGGCAACATCCAGAAGGGCACCATCTCTCTACGCACCAGAATTATGGAACACCCTGCCTGACAGCAAGAGATCCATGAGTGACATAAAGGACTTCAAAAGTATGCTCAAAACTATACTATTCATACAATACTATGGACCCTCCCAGAACCCACAAACCACGGTATGAGCATAATCACAACCAAACAAGTCGCATACTACCTACCCAAGTGCCTGTCCCCTTTTACCTCTCCCCTATCCCCACCTAACCCAAATGTACACACTTAGCAACATGTAGACCACTTTGATTGAAGGAAAAGGTGGTATATAAAACTGGTTAAATAAATAAATAAACAAACAAACAATGAGAAACTCTGGGCCACATTAAGAAGCATGGGTATACCGGAACACCTGATCGTTCTCTTGCACAACCTTTACATTGATCAAGAAGCAACAGTTCAAACAGAAAAAGGAGAAACAGAATGGTTTAAAATCAGCAAAGGTGTACGACAAGGCTGCATACTTTCCCCTTACCTGTTTAATTTATATGCAGAATAAATCATCAGAGAAGCAGGACTGTATGAAGACAACAGTGGTGTGAAGATTGGTGGAAGACTCGTCAACAACCTTCACTAAGAGAACTCTTCAGCATTGTCCAAAAGCTCACCAAGGATGACACGCAACAAAGTACCCACCATCTTGACCCACAAAAATATGCAGACTACCTGAAGTCAAAAAACACCAACCAAACTTGCTCTACATCACCACAACCAAACGATCACACGACAAAAAAGCAACATCAAACATGGGAGAACTTTGATATACCAACAAAGCAGCAAGTAGAAGACATTATATCTGGACTAAACACAAAAACTTCACTGTCAGACCCATGCTCAGTGACTTATTGTTTATTGAACATTTGATATACCACCCCCCATTACATCGGGGCGATTTACAATTAAAAAAAAGAAAGAAAGAAAGGAAATACAATCAATATAAACAAGGAAAGATAAAGAGAATAGAAAAGGAAGTAGTGAGATTCAAAAATAAAAGGAAAAGGGGAGTCAAGGGATTAGGGGGGAAGGTTGAAGGCGGAGGAGAAAAGGTGGGTTTTCAAGAGAGAACGGAATTTGGGGTAGGACTCTTCCAATCGTAGGGCAGTGGGCAGGGAGTTCCACAGGGAGGGGCCACCATAGAAGAAGGCTGACTGTCTAGTTAACTGCAGATGTGCTTGTGAGGGGGAAGGGAGGTGTAAGCGGTTGATATGAATAGAACGAAGGCTCCGGGTGGGTGTGTGAAAGGTTAATAGGTCGGCTAGGTACTGAGGTCTGTGGGAATAAATGGCTCGATGAACTAGTGTGAGGATCTTAAATTTTGTCCTGAATATTACTGGGAGCCAGTGAAGCTGTTGCAAAATTGGAGTGATATGATCGTGGGGGGAAGCATGGGTAATCATCCGGGCCGCAGTGTTTTGTAGGAGTTGTAGCCGTTGATGCTGATACTGAGGGATACCGACAAATATGGAGTTGCAAAAATCTAACCTGGTAATGACCAGTGAAAGAAGGAGAGTGATCAAAGCTTGAGGGGATAAGAACGGCCTGATGGCACGAATGCGCCGGAGGCAAGTGAAAGAACGTCGAGAAACCTGGGAGATGTGATCATTGAATGTGAGCAGGGGCGGCCCAAGGGGGGTGCGGGGCCAGGTGCGGAGACTCGGTGTGGGGCCTCATTTGCATAAGGGCCTCATTTGCATAAATATTTGCATAATGTTACCACACACTAATTTTTAGTAAACATGCCTCTTAATGAGTATATGGATAAAGAAAGACTAAAAGATTTCTACATTACTATAATCCAGTGCCAACTGCCAAGCACATTAGGAACTACTATAAACACTGCCCATTTAGAACCCATAGCAAACCTGCCATATCATAACAGCATTACCAGGACTCACAAAGCACAAGACCCTACCTATCAAAAGGCAACACCACAAATATTAAACCAATACATTTCAGAGAACAATAATACATGACCTACTGGGGAAAGAGAACAAGTGGCAATGTCAAATAGGAATTACATAAACAGAATACCTCAGCTCAGTTACACATGCAGAACATAGACCATCACCAAACAAGAAATCACAATGTAGAAACAGGAAGACAATAATTAAACTGGGGACCCCAAAAGCCCAACAACACTGTAGAAATAAAACTATAAATTAATTTCCTCTTGTACTAAACAAAGCGCAGACGTTAATGATGCACATTTCCCAGAGCTGGCATATTTCAGTTAATAAATTCAATAAAGAGATATTTTTCTACCTTTTGTGCATTTTCTTTCAGTTGCAATTGCTCCAGCCACTTTCTTCTGGTTTCTTCATGTCTTCTGCTAACTCTCCATCGTCTGCTGTCCATTTGTCCTTTCTTCACTTTTCTAGTTTTTTTCCATTCTCTCTCTACATCTGCTTTAACATACTAATCTCTCTCCTTTTGCTCTTTCCTCATTCCTATTTCATCCACTCAAATTTTACCCCGCCATCCTCAATCCCCACTTACTCTCCCAATATCCAGCCAATTGTAGATTTGTCTTCCCTCCCACACAAAATATTTTTCCCTCTCCATTTCACTCTCCCAACTCTATCCCATTCTAATCCTCCCCCAACATCAGCTCCCTTCTAGTTCCAGCCCCACCCAGCATCCGCTCCCTTCTAGTCCCCGCATCAGCCTATTTCCAGTCCTAGCTCCCCCATCCGAGTCCCTCCATCAGCTCATTTCCAATCCCAGCCCCCCCCAACAGCCCATTTCCAGTCCTATCCTAGCCCTCCATCAGCCCATTTCCTGTCCTAGCCCCCCCTCACTCAGCCCATTTCCAGTCCTAGCTCCCTCCCCTTACAGCCCATTTCCATTCCAAGCCCCCCTCCCCATCAGCTATTTGTAGTTCAAGCCCTTCTTCCACACAGCCCATTTCCATTCCAAGCCCCCGTCCCCATCAGCTATTTGCAGTTCAAGCCCTCCTTCCACTCAGCCCATTTCCAGTCCTAGCCACCCCCCAGCCCATTACCAGTCCTAGCCCCTCCCCCATAGCCCATTACCATTTCTAAGCCCCCCATCAGCCCACTTCCAGTCCTAAGGCCCCTCCATCACCCCATTTTCAGTCTTAGCCCCCCCATAGCTCATTACCAGTCCTAACCTCCATCAGCCCATTTCCAGTCCTAGCCCCCCCATAGCCCATTTCCAGTCCTAGCCCCCCATAGCCCATTACTAGTCCTAACCACCCATCAGCCCATTTCCACTCTTAGCACCCCCATAGCCCATTACTAGTCCTAAGCCCCCCCCGTAGCCCATTACCAGTCCTAAGCCCCCCATCAGCCCACTTCCAGTCCTAAGGCCCCCCCCCATCACCCCATTTTCAGTCTTAGCCCCCCATAGCCCATTATCAGTCCTAACCCCCATCAGCCCATTTCCAGTCCTAGCCCCCCATAGCCCACTTCCAGTCCTAAGGCCCCCCATCACCCCATTTTCAGTCTTAGCGCCCCCATAGCCCATTACCAGTCCTAACCCCCATCAGCCCATTTCCAGTCCTAGCCCCCCATCGCCCATTTCCAGTCCTAGCCCCCCATAGCCCATTTCCAGTCCTAGCCCCCCATAGCCCATTACTAGTCCTAACCCCCCATCAGTCCATTTCAACACTTAGCACCCCCATAGCCCATTACCAGTCCTAACCCCCCCATCAGCACATTTCCAGTATTAGCCCCCCCTATAGCTCATTACCAGTCCTACCCCCCATAGCCCATTACATCCTAACCCCCCCCTCCATCAGCCCATTTCCAGTCTTAGCCCCCCCATAGCCCATTACATCCTAACCCATCAGCCCATTTCCAGTCCTAACCCCCATCAGCCCACTTCCACTTAGCCCCCCCCATAGCCCATTCCCAGTCCTAACTCCCCTCCCCCCATCAACCCACTTCCAGTCTTAGCTCCCCCCATAGCCCATTACCCGTCCTAACCCCCCCATAGCCCATTACCAGTCCTAACCCCCTCCCCCCATCAACCCACTTCAAGTCTTAGCCCCCCCCCCCCCGAGCAAGGTCGAGAGCGTGAGGGATTTCCCCTGACCACTGACCAAGAAACAGATACGTAGCTTCCTGGGGCTAATAGGATATTATCGGAGGTTTATACCCCGATTCGCGGAAGAGAGTGTCTTATTCACTGAGATGCTGAAAAAAAACGCACCAAACAATGTGAGATGGACACCTGATGCCAAGAAAGCGTTCACCTCCCTTAAGGAGAAACTCTGTAAGGCCCCAGTACTGCGAAGGATAGATTTTAGCTTGCCCTTCGTAGTACAAACAGACGCTTCAGACACAGGCTTGGGGGCAGTAATGTCTCAGGAGTTCGAGGGGGTGGAACACCCAGTTACCTACCTTAGCAGGAAGCTCTCCAAAGCTGAAAGAAACTATTCCACCATAGAAAAAGAGTGCCTCGCAATAAAATGGGCCGTGGAGGCATTGAGATTTTATTTGATGGGGAGAAAATTTCTTTTAGTTACAGACCATGCTCCTCTTAAGTGGCTTAATCAAATGAAAAATAGTAATGCCCGTCTTACCAAATGGCATTTGGCGTTACAGTCCTTTGATTTTATAATTCAGCATAGGGCGGGGAAACTGCATGGAAACGCAGATGCGCTCTCCAGGATTACGTGCTGTCTGAAAGATTCAGCAGCCCGTAATATTTTAAGGGGGGGGGGGGAATCTGTCATGAGGTAGAGTCATCAGAGCCTATGGAAATAGGTAGAACAGATGAAAACAGATCTGAAAATGACAGCTCAGATCAGCACATGGAGCAGAGTTGCTATAGGCAACCAAAACAAACACTATCACATGGTGGGAGAACACGCCCGAGCAGCAAGCAGGTTCCTGATTCATTAGGAAATGAAGGTCAGCTGAGAAGGGGTGGAGCCCAACCAAGCACAGGGACACGCGTAGTTAAAACATGCTCACCTGAGGTTAGTAAGGAGAGGAGAAGAAGAGGCAGGGCGAGGAGCAGAACAAGTTCAAGTTCTAGAAGCAGAGGCACAGGAGTGAGAGAGAGTTCAGAAGCCAGCAGAACTGAAAGATATACGGGAAGAAACACAGCAGCCTGTTGCAGAGAGCAGTGCTCAGCTAAGGATGTGCCCAGTGAAACTTACCAGAAAGCTAGGAGAAGCTACGGTACAGAAGCCAGGCTCAGGAAAGCTGAGAAGTTTTATCTTCCTAAAACCAGGTACAGCACAAGAGGGAAAGTCTGTCCTGCGGAAAGTTTTATGCTGAAGGAAAAGCCAAGACAGAAAGGCAGAGAAACGTCTCCGTCTCAGCAGTGCTCTGATAACTCACTCACACGCAGGAGCTCAGAGAAAAGGCAGTTGGGAGGTAGGCCAATTCCTTCTAATAGAAGAGCCTTTGAATATAGTGATTTGCCCTGTACGTATAAGGAGTTGTGTGACTCACAAAGGGAGCTCTCAAGAGAGGGTGGTAATTATTCACTGCACTCTCTTAACCAGGAAGAAGGGAAGTGTAATTACCGAGAACAGAGTTTGCCTAAAGATAACGTTTTCTATAACCTTGAAGAATGTTATTCAGGGGAGGAACCAGAGGAAATGCAATGTAATGATTATGAAGAAGCAATATCAGATACATGCATGGACTGTACTTTAATTATGTCAGATGACATTACTTCTTTCTGTTGAAGAAGCTGTTAAAGTATAAGCAAACTGCAGTGAGGAAAACTTACCTGTTTTGAACGGACTGTTTGTGTTACTTTTGAGTTCAGCTGAAGATAAGCATATTTTGGTTCCAGTTTGTTCCTTTTGATTTTTGTACCAGAATCATGGTGTTTTGCCTTTTGTTCCCATTGCTTTAAAAATCCACCCGGAAGGGGAATTAAAAGTCCTGTTTGAAAGCCTTACTATTCATCCACGACTCACCTTCTTTATTCAGCAATTGGGACTACAACTCCCAGAGGGCATTGTAATCATCCACTTTTGCTAGTATTGAAGTAGCCCCGGTGAATTACCCAGGCTCCAGCCCTGGGGACCCTCACCGGGTGACATAAGATACCACATTACTGTCTGAAAGTGAAGACAATTCGAAACATTTGCTTCTCAAGATCAAGGAACACATTCTTAAAATGGGTCTGTAAAGAAGGCAAAGATCCTAACAGCTGGCAAAATCAATAAGTTCATTGTTGATGGAGAAGAAATTAAAATAGTAGATAACTTTAACCTACTTGGATCAACAATCAATAAAGAAACAACAAGCAGTCAAGAAATCTGACGTCATTGTTCTTGGCAGAATGGCTATGAAGGACCTAGATAAGATTCTCAAGAGCAGAGATGCCTTTCTCCATGCAAAGATTCAACTCGTTCAAGCCATGGTATTTTCAATAACATCATATGGATGAGAAAGTTGGACAGTGAAAAAGATAGGAAGAAAATTGATGCCTTTGAATTATGATGCTGGCGACAAATGCTGTGTATACCATGGACTGCCTAAAGAACAAACCAGTTCAGTACTAGAGGAGAACAAATCTAAGCTTTTTTTAGAAGTTCAGATGACAAGACTTTGACTTTCATACTTTGGACACATCATGCGAAGAGAGAGATCATTAGAGAAAGACATCATGCTTGGCAAGGTCAACACAAAAGAGGAAGGCAAGCAATGAGATGGGTCGATACAGTAACAGCAGCTATGGGTGCTACTGTGTCAACAGTGAGCTGGCTGACTAAAGACTGAACACAGTTTAGGAAACTATCCAGAGGGTTGCCATAAGTCGACACCGACTCGATGGCTCTTAACAACAACAACATGTATATGCTAGAATGCTATGCGTCGCATAGCAGCAGTGTTGCTCTACTCAGAAGTTCTTTTCAGAATAATATCTGTGTTTACAAACAGCAGTTATATTATGCAGAGGGTTTCTGTGCAGAATAATTCTTCTGTTTATGAGCCGCATAGCATTCCAACCCATGTGCACAGCTTTGTTTAAGCATGTTGCCCCTGCTGTTTACTTTCAGCACTTTCTTCAGCAAAGTCAGAAAAGGTTGCGGGGGCTGTGCACTCAAGAAACAAGCATAAATTCCTCACCAGTGCTGACTGCCAGAACAGTGAGCTAACCCTTAGCAGCTCCTCAGGCCAGGCATTAAAATCCCAGCATTGAGCTCAGCCTTCTGCTCTTCTGCGCATTTCTCTGTTCTGCATAGCTAATTGCTTCATTACCATATATTTAGATGGATTTGAATGTGCTGTCATTAGTACAAGCATCTGCACATTGGTTATGCAGGCGCTAAATCTATTCCTACATTCTGTGCCCACAGTAGCACCGAAGTTATGCATAAACACTGCAAGGTCACATGTGGTGATGACATTGCACTTTTCTGCATCAAGCTATCTGTGCTGTAGAATGAACGCAATCCTATTTCCCTTAGACAGAGAGCATTTGTGTGTTCTAGGCAAAAAAAAAGGGTTCCAGGGGTGATCCAGGAAACTACAGACTGGTGAGCCTGACATCAGTACTGAGAAAAATGGTAGAAACCATCATAAAGAGCAAAATTGCTGAACATGTAGATAGTCATGGCTTAATGGGAGACAGCCAACATGGCTTTAGACAAGGAAGATCTTGTCTTACTAATCTGTTATGTTTTTTTGAAGGTGTGAATAAACAGGTGGACAAAGGTGAGTCGGTTGATATAGTGTGTCTGGACTTTCAGAAAGCCTTTGACAAGGTCCCTCATCAGAGACGTTTGGCAAAACTAAAGAGTCATGGGATAGGAGGCAGTGTACTACTGTGGATCAGGAACTGGTTAAAAGATAGAAAGCAGAGGGTAGGGCTAAATGGCCAATTTTCCCAATGGAGAAACATGAATAGTGGTGTACCCCAGGGATCTGTGCTGGGTCCGCTGCTTTTTGACATATTCATAAATGACCTGGAAAAGGGAATATTGAGTGAGGTTATCAAATTTGCAGATGACACAAAACTATTTAAAGTTGTTAAAACCCATGAGGATTGTGGAAAATTGCAAGAGGATCTTGATAAATTGGAAGACTGGGCATCAAAATGGCAGATGAAATTTAATGTGGACAAGTGCAAGGTTATGCACCTAGGGAAGAACAACCCAAACTATGGTTACACGATGCAAGGTTCCACATTAGGAACCACTACCCAGGAAAAAGATTTAGGCGTCATTGTGCATAACATGTTAAAACCCTTCGCCCAGTGTGCAGCGGCGGCCAAGAGAGCAAATAGAATGCTAGGTATCGTAAGGAAAGGAATGGAAAATAAAACAAAAGATATTATAATGCCTCTGTATCGTTCCATGGTGCAACCGCACCTTGAATATTGTGTGCAATTCTGGTCGCCGTATCTTAAAAAGGATATAGCGTTATTAGAAAAGGTTCAGAGAAGAGCCACCAAAATGGTAAAGGGGATGGAAGGATACCCCTATGAAAGGCTAAAAAGGTTAGGGCTCTTTAACCTGGAAAAGAGACGGCTGAGGGGAGATATGATAGAAGTCTATAAATTAATGAACGTAGTGGAACAGTTAAATGTAGATCGATTGTTTACGTTATCAGAATACAGAAAGACTAGGGGACATGCAATGAAGCTACAGGGTAAACTATTTAAGACTAATAAGAGAAAATGTGTTTTCACTCAACTTGTAATCAAACTCTGGAATTTGTTACCGGAGGATGTAGTAAAGGCTGTTAGTGTAGGTGGGTTTAAAAAAGGTTTGGACAAGTTCCTGGAGGAAAGGTCCATAAACCATTATTAAAAAGGGACCCAGGATATCAATGCTTGTCCCAGTACAAGCATTGTGGAACCTGTGTCTTTTGGGGAAACTGCTAGGTATGTATGACCTAGATTGGCCACGGTTGGAAACAGGATACTGGGCTTGATGGACCTTGGTCTGATCCAGTATGGCATATCTTATGTTCTTATGTTCTAAGATGCCACCACCTTTTTATGTTTATTATGTTTATGTTATATTTATTGAGCTTAATATACCGCCCTTCAGTAAACATCAGAGTGGTTCACATGATACAATAACATAAAGAAATCATATTTGTGAAAAGGGAAAGGAAGTTACAATAAAAACAGGAAAGCAAATCAGCAGAATCGGTCAACGAGACAGGAAGGGGGAGAGGAGAAGAGGGAAGAGAGGGGGAATGGGCTACACAGAGGGGTCAGGGAGGTCAAAGGCAAGGGCAAAGAGATGGGTTTTGAGTTTGATTCTGAAGGTGGTAAATGTCTGTTCAAGCCGGATGGAGGTGGGGAGAGAGTTCCATAGTGCAGGGCCAAGGAAAAAGAAAGCAGAGGAACGGGTGGACTGGAGGTGAGCGTGCGCAGGAGAAGGAAGATGAAGGTGATTGAGGTGCATAGACCATAGGGAGCGAGCTGAGGAATGAAAATGAACGAGGTCAGCGAGGTACTGAGGGGAGTGGGAATAAAGAACACGGTGAAGAGTGGTCAGGACCTTGAAATGGATACGGGACTTGACAGGAAGCCAGTGGAGGTGAACGAGCAGGGGTGTAACGTGATCACGGGGAGAGGAGTGGAAAATGAGACGGACGGCAGTGTTTTGGATGCGCTGGAGGCGGTGAAGCTGAGTGACATAGTTGATAGGTTAGTGTATTGAATCCAATTTTCCATATTTTAGAAGATGACAAACACCAGCTCATTTCTAGTTGTCTAGAACCACCCCCTTTGTAAGACTGGTAGTAGTCATTTCATGTAAAAACGCAAGAAGAGTGTCAGATAGTTCTTTGATAAAGTGTGACCTAATGATGAAGATTTTCTCATGGCAACAGGCTTTGGAGAATTAAATCTTGAGAGTGTACTACCATGGAAAACTCTTATCAGAGGAAGACAGGAGACCCAGAACCTTAGAGGAAGGAGAAGGCCTGGACATCTTGGTGATTGGTAGAAGTTAGAGGAGCTGGGTTTAATAAGGAATCACTTTGAACAAGCTGGCAAATCTTCGGCAGAAGGAAAAGATACCCGAAGAGAGTCTTTAGTGAAATTAACCATTGAGGTAGCATAGGATTTCTTTGCTATTTTAATGGAGTGGTGGGGGAGGGAAGTAGCTTGCGTTTATTTTTCAGATACTGTCTCACGAGGTCTTATACTATAAAGGTGGCTACATAGTAAGACGAGAGACCACTGCAAAGAGAATTGTGTTTGACACATAAAGTAGCATTATTATTTAAAAACAATTCATCTTATCTCCAGGAACAAGCAGGAATGTAGTCTTCACATATGGGTACCGTTGGCACTGACGGAGCCTGCGCGGGAACGCTCCCCAGCATCCCAAAATGAAAGCTTTTGGGAGCATCTCACCACGCATGCATGCTGCCTTCCTGCCCAACTACCTCTCTCACTTCAGTTCTTCGTTTTCCGCAGAGCCAACAGGACGTGTCCCCTGTCACCGCAGAAAATCTTCTCTTAAATTTATATTTTTATATTTTTTGTGGTCGCATCCTCGACCTCGATGGAACTACTGGTGCCATGCTCAGGGGTTGTGGCCGCTTCAACCGGTACCGATGCCCCAGCATCAGCAGTAGCGATGGACAAAAGACTCCTCGCTATCGAACACAGTCTAGCGACTCTTTTAGCTACTTCAGTACCGCTAAAGTCACTGCAGACGGTTCCACAGGCACTGATACCAGTGCCAGTGCCCTCGGTACCTGTTTCAACAGGCATTCTTCCCCCGATGCTGAGCCTGGAATCTCTCTCCAGCATGGGGGATCAGGTACCGACGTGTTTCGGTACTGATATCGAGCGGTACCGACACCATCTGCTTCGGGAGAACCCGGTACTTCCTCCTTTTGAGTCTTCCGATTCCGATGACTCAGATGATTCCACCAGTACCAGAGCTGAACTTTTGCAAGATTCATCTCTTTCTCCTCAGTGCAGAATGTCCCCTCCTGAGGATATGTCTTTTCATGATTTTGTACGTGATATGGCAAAGGGCATTGCCATTACAGTAGTACCAGAAAAGGAGCCTAGAGCAGAAGAATTGAGAATTCTTCAATATCCTTTGGCTCCAAAGGAGGAAACTATGCCTCCTATACACCAGATCTTACATGATCTAATGTTAAGAATGTGGGAAGCTCCTTTAACAGTATCTCCACATTCTAGACGTCTTGACAGTATGTATCGAGTACCACCTTGCCCAGGGTTTCAGAAGACTCAGTTACCACATCATTCTATGGTGGTAGAGTCCGCCATGAGGCGGATTAAGAGTGCTAAACACTCTTCCAATCCACCAGGTCGTGAGTCTAGAGCACTGGATGCCTTTGGTCATCGATGCTTTCAGTCCTCCATGCTATCAGCAAGAATCATTTCCTATATATTATACATGGGAATGTTTCTTGAGCAGGTTACAAAAGACTTGGAGCTTTTGAACCCTTTTCTTCAAGAGGATAAACAGACAGATATTTTACTTTGGTCAAACATGCTCAAAATGTCTCTAAGTTTATGAATCATGCTACCATTGACTGTTTTGAATGTATTAGCAGAACCTCTGCTATATCCATAGGAGCACGTCGTATTGCCTGGCTCCAAGCTTCAAACTTGGAGGAATGGGTGCAAGATAAGCTGGGTAACATTCCTTGCACAGGAGAAAATCTCTTTGGCAAGGATTGGCAGCTTAAAGCTAATGAAATTGACACTGATAATACAACTTTAGACAGGTTGTCAAAATCTACAGCTAACCCAGCCAAGAAAACGTTTTTCAAAAAACCTTTTTTCTCTAAGAGAAAGAAATTCTATCCATCTTCCACCCAGCAAACACATGTTCCCCAGATGGGGCAACAACAAACTAGACAAAGAAAGACACAAGCTCAGAAGGCTCAGCAGAACCAGCCTCCTCAGGGTTTTTGACTGTTGTCTAGAGAACTTAGCCATTCTTCCTGTTCTAAGCCCAGAACCTTTAAATATCCCAGGCCGTATTTGCCATGTAGCCAAAAGATGGCAACAAATCACTTCAGAAAATTGGACTCTATCTATAGTGAGTCTGGGATACAAGCTCCATTTCCTTAGCTTGCCCCCATCCACGCTAATAAAACAGTTCAAATCTCAACCACCGGTCTCAGACCTGTTGTGGCAAGAGGTCACCACTCTTCTGGCTCAAGGGGCTATAGAAGAGGTTTCAAAGTCCCAGCAGGGCACAGGATTCTATTCCCCCTATTTTCTCATTCCAAAGAAGTCAGGGGGACTAAGACCAATCCTGGACCTCAGAGAACTGAACAAATATTTAGTCGAAGAGAGGTTCAAGATGATCTCCCTCTGCACTCTTCTTCCATACCTTCACGAGCAAGATTGGCTATGTTCTCTGGATTTAAGGGATGCTTACATGCATATCCTTATTCATGCAGATCACAGAAAATTCCTTTATTCCTAGTCAAGGGAAGACATTTTCAGTACAGGGTCCTTCCTTTCAGGCTGGCCTCTGCTCCAAGGGTCTTCACAAAATGCATGGCAGTAGTAGCAGCATTTATGAGGACTCTAGGAATTTTTGTCTTCCCTTACTTAGACGATTGGCTCATTCGAGCACCATCAGCTCCAGAGGCAACTCATGCTCTTTCCTGAGCAATGCAAATACTGCAGTACTTAAGATGGATCATAAACCTTCCAAAGTCCCAGCTCACCCCATCTCAATCCCTCGAGTTTATAGGGGCTCGCTTGGACACACAGCAGTCAAAAGCTTTCCTTCCTCAGCCTCGCTGTCTGCACATCATCGAACTAGCATCTCAAGCAGTGCTAGTTCCTCACTGCTCGACAGTTGATTCCTCACTGCTCGACAGATGCTTCGACTTCTAGGACACATGGCATCTACAGTCCATGTGATTCCTTATGCACGCCTTCATATGCGAGCGGCCCAGTGGACCTTAGCTTCCCAATGGTCCCAGGCCTCAGGATGCCTGTCAGACAAGATCAGAGTTACCACACGCCTGATTGTGTCTCTGCATTGGTGGCAATCTCTGGAAAACCTTGCAGTAGGCTCTCCCTTTCAGCAACCCCTACCTCAGGCTGTCCTGATGACAGATGCATCCAAGTTGGGTTGGGGAGCCCACTTGGGCGATCTGTCCACCCAGGGTCTCTGGACCCCACAGGAGGCTTCTCTTCAAATAAACCTTCTAGAACTAAGGGCCATTTCCAATGCTATTTGAGTCTTTTGCTTTCATCTCGTAAGCAAAACAGTTCTGGTGCAAACCGGCAATCAAGTGGCCATGTTTTGCCTAAACAAACAAAGCGGAACAGGCTCTCTGCAGTTATGCATTGAAGCTTTGCAACTGTGGGCCTTTGCCAGAGAGCATCACATTCATTTGTTGGCAGTATACCTTCCAGGCATTCAAAACGTTTGGGCGGACAGGCTCAGTTGAGTCCTGTTGCCACACGAGTGGTCTCTCCACTCATATCAACTTGCCCGAGTATTTAAAGTCTGGGGAACACCAGACATAGACCTCTTTGCACGTCCACAGAATGCCAAACTTCCCCGGTACTGTTCCAGACTGCCAGCTCAAAATTGTCAGGCGAGGGATGCATTCCTGCTCCATTGGTACCAGGATTTTCTCTATGCCTTCTCACCAATTCCCCTAATTCCCAAAACCTTATTCAAACTCCAGAGAGACAGAGGTCGCATGATACTCATAGCTCCCTGCAGGCCAAGGCAAACATGGTATCCTCTTCTCTTAGATCTCTCTCGAGCCACTCCTCTGGAGTTGGGGAGTGCTCCAGATCTTCTGTCCCAGAACAACGGATCCCTACTGCACCCCAATCCCCAGTCCCTTCATCTCAAGGCCTGGCTACTCAAGGCATAGAACTTCAAGATCTAGACCTTTCACAACAAGTGAAGGATATTCTGGCTTCCAGAAAACCTTCCACAAGGCGTTCTTATGCTTTTAAGTGGAAGAGGTTCTCAATCTGGTGTTCCCAGAGGGGACTTAATCCCCTCTTGGTACCAGTAGAGTCCCTTCTGGACTATCTCCTTCACTTATCAGCTTCTGGTCTCAAGACCAATTCTGTTAGGGTCCATTTTAGTGCTATTGCTGCATTTCATAAGCCCTTTGATGGACAACCAATTTCCTCTCATCCTCTTGTTTCAAGATTTATGAGGGGTCTCCTTTTAACAAAACCTCCCATCAAACCACCTCCGGTGGCATGGGATCTTAATCTTGTTCTGGATCAACTCATGAAGCCTCCCTTTGAACCTTTAGCGACTTTGGAGCTAAAGTTTCTTTCTTGAAAAGTCATTTTCCTAATTGCTATCACTTCTGCAAAACGCATTAGTGAACAAGCTTTAGTGGCTGACCCGCCTTATACGAGGTTCCATCATGACAAAGTAGTCTTGAGGACTCATCCTCATTTTATGCCAAAGGTGATATCACCTTTTCATTTAAACCAGTCGGTTTATCTCCCAGTCTTCTTTCCTAGGCCTCATGCCTCCAGCACGGAAAGAAATCTTCATACCTTAGATTGTAAGCGGGCTCTGGCTTTTTATCTTCACAGAACTTAGCCATTTAGAAAGTTGTCTCAGCTTTTTCTGGCTTTTGACTCTAGTCATTTAGGACTTCCAGTCACTAAGAGAGCTCTCTCTAAGTGGATTGCAGTCTGTATTTCCTTTATTTCCAGAGTAAAGAAATCCCTCTTGAAGGCCATGTCACGGCTCATAATGTTAGAGCCATGGCAGCCTCAACAGCTAATCTTCGTTCAGTTGCTATTGATGAGATCTGCAAAGCAGCAACTTGGGCTTCTGTGCATACTTTCACTGCCCACTATTGTTTAGACAAGGACTCCCGTCAGGATGCCTTGTTCGGTCAGGCTGTTCTACAGCATCTCTTCCATTCCTAGATCAACTCTTTCCCACCATCCACTCTTGGATGCCTGAGGTCCCTGGGAGGAAGCATGGCCCATCTTACTTAGATCCGCAACATGCTGGGGTCATCCCTAGGCATTTTTAGCTGGGGAGTCCCCATATGTGAAGACTATATTCCTGCTTGTTCCTGGAGATAGCGTAGTTACTCACCTGTAACAGGTGATCTCTGGGAACAGCAGGAATAAGTCTTCACAACCCACCCACCTCCCCTAGGAGTTGTCTTTCTCTTTCTTTCTATTTTTCTTCTACTTCTCTCCTTTGGTCTCAGCTTTCAACTCAACTGAAGTGAGAGAGGTAGTTGGGCGGGAAGGCAGCACGCATGCATGGTGGGATGCTCCCAAAAGCTTTCCTTTTGGGACGCTGAGGAGCGTTCCCGCGCAGGCTCCGTCAGTGCCAATGGTACCCATATGTGAAGACTTACTCCTGCTGTTCCCGGAGATCACCTGTTACAGGTGAGTAACTACGCTTTCTCTTTCCTATCTGAAAAAACGTAGCTAGCTCCTATTTGAATCTCCAGAGGACCACTAGGTTTATAGTAATTAAAATGATCCTTCTACGTTGAAAATTTCTAAAATCTAAGAATGACTGCAGCTGTCCAGTTATTTCTATGGTGATTCAGCTTTCAACAGTTCTAACCCTGCTCACCCCTTTTTTAAATATGTTGTCGGAAGGGCAGACTGGGAAAAAGTGAAAAGGACAAAAACTGTCAGGCAGGTAAAAAAATTAAAAAGGAAAAAAATTGCAATATTTTAAAAGTAAATCATAAAAATAGCTACTGCTCCCCTGTTCCAGTTTCTGTGTTTTCCTTAACGTTCTGTTTTGTGATGTATCTGTGCCTAAAGAAATCTTTTCCATAATTCATTTGGGCACAGACATCGAAGACAGATTGGTTTTAGTTCATAGAGGACAAAATGACTGCCCTGAAGAGAAAATGGCCGCCTTGCCTTCTTGAGCTGGTTTTACTGTTCCTTGTTTCAGCTCACACTGTCTACCCTTGGCTCATGAGATTTCATTTTGCTTTCCTTGTAAGAAGATATCAGCTAGTTTTTATTTTGGTGCTGCACGTCTCTTCTGTCTCTGCTAGAGGTTAAAGTATGGTGTTACTACACTTAAAACCATCTTCATTTTGCTTTTCAAAACGGGAGCATCCATGCCATTTTTTGACTTCCAAAACACAAGAAACCCCTCTGAATTTGGAGACCTAAAGTAGATTTTTGGTATGCCAAAAGCTAGATTTTACCTGAGCCAGGTTACTATCCTTGTTTCTGCTGCTTGTCAGATTCACAGAAGAGGTGACAATGAACATTAATTTTCTATATTTTAATTTGAAAGTTGAATTTTTTTCTAGTTTTCAATCACTGGTGTTCGTTTTCTAGGTAAAGTATTTTTCAGTTGAGATTTTACGTCACTCTGCCTTTTCTATTTCACACACCTTTTGAAGACAAATAAGATTCAGCTAGGAAGCACATAATCTAAGCTTCTCGTTCACTCCTCCTGGGCTTATTACTGGATTCTCATTCTTTCTTGGTCACTTCATATTTGTATTGGTGTACACAGGAAGTATTTTATTGTTTTGCCGTTTGCCAGCCAAAGTAGAAAGTATGTCTAAAATATAACGGGCTGCTTGAAATTCAGCTCTGGTAGCAATTTAAGAAGATGCTGCTTCTGGAATTAAAGCAATAGCAAATTCATCACACCTGTGGTTTCTAACAAAATTTTTCCACTGGGAAAGTAATTGTTAAGTTTACTGTGTTCTCAGTTCTGCAAGGCTTTGGTGTCCTTTTCTGGGCAAGACAATTTACGCTGAGAATAGACAGGGTGCATCAGATTTATATAAGAGCTATATGTTTTTCTTCCACGGGGATCTGTTGTATGATTAAACTTTCAGTTAAGACACATTGTTCCATTTCTATTAGAGTGCTTAATGGAACTTGAAAGAAAAACTATCAAGACCATGTTACACACTGTTTATTCTGTCGCGTTCCTAGTGTTGTAAGCTTCATGGAACATTGTCGTCCTCTCTCACTTACAGAGGCAGCAAAATATGAATCTAGCACAGGGAGATTAGGAGAACAATGAGGGTGAAGCTGTGTAGAGGGTGAGAAAAGAGCCCTGGGAATTCATGTAGGCATTCCACACAAAGGTGCTAATGTTTAATGCACATTAATTCATCATTAATGCACATTATTAGTAAATAGGTTGCATTGAATAACATGGGACCTGTGCTAAAATAACTTACTTAACAGTGAATTAATGCATGTTAACATTAAGCACACCTTAGTACAGTAACTAGCACTTAAAAATGTAGAAATATGGAGTGGCAAGTCAAGACCTATTTAAGACTAATTTCAACGAGAATGTAAGGCAGGTCATACCACACAGGATGGTTAGGAAGTGGAGGAGGGTAAGAGTTTGCTGCTTTCATTGCAGAATCTGATATGGCAACATCAAAGCTGGAGGTGGCTTATGATGTGTTTTGAAGAGAAACGCCTTCCATGTTTTTGATATATTAGAAAGATTTGCCTTTTTACAGATGGTAGCAAAATCTGCAAGAAGGTATAACCTTGGAAAGCATGGAAACGTAAGGAGAGATCTAGCAAAGTTTGAGGAATCATCTAGAGTTTAGCAACTAAGATCTACAGCAATACTAAAAATATTGGGTCATGTATTTGGGTTGCAAAAACCCAAGGAAGCAGTAAGGTATTTATTTAATTTATTTATTTAACAGGTTTTCTATACTGCCCTATCATTAATTCAGGGCAGTTTACAGAGAACACAGCAAAACCAACTTTTACATAGAACAGGGTATTGAACTTGGAGGTTATATGGGGTACAATGGGTGCATTAAACAACTATTACTTATTTACATGAAGGCAGTGAGGTTTGTAGATGAGACTTTGTGGCTTTCCTATAGTTGATATGTTTGATCAGTATGTTCATGGGGTGGGTCCATAGTATTCCATAAAGAGATGAGTCTTTATAGCTTTCTTATAGTCAAGTGAGGTCGTTGATGGCTTGTATCGTGGCGGGTAGTTCATTCCATAGTGGGGGAGCGTATATGGAAATGCTCTTTTGCAAGTAGATTGTCTGGCTTTCATCTTGCTTGTTGTGACTTCCAAGGTAGTGTTAGATGTTGCTCTTGTTCTGGTCTGCTGTGCTTTCTTGATCGTTGGCTGAAGGATAGGAAGTGATACGTTGTTGGTTATCTTGAAGATTATTGTTAGTCTTGTATTTGGATTGTACGGTGACTGGGAGCCAGTGTAGTTATTGAAGTGTGGGGGTTATATGGCTGTGTCTTGTTGTTCAAGTAATAATTCGGGCTGCAGTGTTTTGCACCAGTTGTAGAGGGAGTGTTTTCTTAGGAAGGCTTTGGTAGATTGTGTTGCAATAATCTATTATGGGTGTGACTATGACTTAACATACTGTTCAGAAGTCACTATCACAGAGTAGAGGTTTGAGTTTGTGTATTGTTCTTAGTTTGTGGTAGGCTGTCCTGGTTGTTTTTATGTGTTCTCCAGCATTTATACACATGGATTTGAGGAGCAAGAGTGCAAGGAGGATTAAGGCAATTAGATTTTTACTCATTGTGCAGGTTGGCTTTGCTTTATGCTTAATGAATAATGGGGCCACTGAAGTGAGAGTTACATATAAACTGGTGGTTAGGATGGCTGAGGGTGGTTTGTACTTCTGTGTATACCTGTAGAGAGCTTACGTGGTTGCTGCTGCTTGGGTAAGCAATATGCATCAGAGTTTACTCACGATTCTGTAGCGCTCTGTCTTTCTGTAGTTGGCATGCCGGTATTATCTCGTGCTTCAGGCTCTTGTTAGCTTATTGTGGTTCCTTTGTTCAAGTGGTCTAAGTTCAAAAGGAGTAAGAACATGGCAGATGGTATCTCAGGCGCAGGCCCACCAGGCATGGGCACAGCTGAAGTGTGCATCTTTTAAAAGTTTGAGCTGGCTTTATGATTGGGCCTTAGCAGGGGTAGCTGGAGGGACTTGCAGGTCCTGCTTCCACCCCTGATGCTGGTGAGGTGGATTGTCTGAAGAGGCTTTCTCTGCTCAAGTGTGCTTCTTTTAAACGTATGAGGTTTATGAGGTGAGGTACTTCTGTGGGATCTGAGAGTTACTGTACCCAACAATCTTAAAGTAGCCAAACAGGTAAGTAAGGTGACGGCAGAAGCCAGAAGGATGCAAAGGGAGAGTAGTGGCCATCAGAAATAAGCAGGCAATACTGCCTCTGTAAAAGTCTCCGGAGAGATCTCATTTAGAGTTCTATCTACAGTCCACATATTACACTTTCAAAAAAATATAATTCAGATGGCCTTAGCCTAGAAGATGGCTGCTGAATGATCAATGGGGACTGATTTAAGGAGCCTAATATGTAGATCTTGGAGGAAAGATCCAACCAAAGGAAGCACAAGTATACTCGCAGCAGCCAAACAATCAGTCTAGAGTGAGTAGACCAAACTATTTTATTGAGAATGCACTAGAAATCCAATTCCTAGTAAGACCAAACAAAGAATACTTAACCTGACATGGCCTTGTTTCGGCAGAGCCTGCTTCAGGGGTTAAAACTACAAGCAAACCATATAAACACAATTAAAATAAAAATAAAAATGGAGCATAAAATACATATAACACATCTTAAAATAAACTGGCAGGGGGACATATAAAATGAATAGAAGCATAATGGACCTTGTTTCATTTTAAGAAAATATATAAATAAATAAATAAGTATAAATAAACATGATGTCTCGTGAGAGGAGGAACAATAAGAGGAGTGAAACCGGTGGATGAGAAGTGGCTACACCCACCTCTACAATTCTTTACCAACATTGACATGTGAGTGCAGTATATTGCTTCCTTTCTGTTTTATTTTTACTCCTCGGATAATTTGTATCATATATACCAAAGATGAAAAAATAACATTTCTGTATTGATACTGACTTTAATGTTTTATATACATTTTTTTATGAACAAACACATGTATTGATCTTGGAGGAAAGATAGCCTAGGGGAGATATGATAGAGGTTTTTAAATACCTCCAAGGCATAAATGCACAAGAAGCAGGCTGCTTTCAACCGAAAGGAGGCTCTGGAATGAGGGATCATGGGATGGAGTGAAAGGGAGGAGACCCAGGAATAATTTAATGAAATATGTCTTTATGGAAAGGGTGCTGGATGCAGAGAGCAGCCTGCAAGTGGATGTGGCGTAGATGGAAGAATGGGACAAGCAGAGGATCTCGGAGAGAGAGGGAGGGATTGTAGAGCTGATCCTTTGGTGTGGGTGGGTAGACTGGATAGGCTGTATGGTCTTTGCCCTCGTGTACTGGCTTGAGCTCTGCAGCAGAGCTCTGCTTGGGATCCAGAAGGGACACCAAGGTTGCTGATCAAACTGAAAAAGACTAAGAATGCCCTGGCTATTAACATTTGGTTCAATGGAAGACGTGTCTTCTACTTTCTCCATTAAGCTGGGCTTGGTGCACACGTTTTTGGAGCCATCTACCAGAAACACTAGGATTCTATAAGTTTCATGTTGTAGCTTAAGGATATGACCATAGTGTGGACATTTTGCAGTTTTGTGGCAGGATGGAGTGGCACATGACCTTGTATGGATTTGGCCTTCCATTTTGCATAGGATGGGTTGTGAAGATGTTGAGGGCTCGAGCTTGTAATATTTATTTAGTGCTATGAGATGTGCAGAGCATTGTAGGTGCACTGGAGAGAGGAGTCTCTGCTCTGTGGTGCTTATAATCTGTTTGAAGCACATAGAAAATGATGGAACATGACTGCACAGAACTGTGTTTGCATCATTCCTGCCCTGAGTGCCAACCATTGAAAGAAATTCACTCCTCTATTAGAGAAACCTCATTACAAGCACCAGATAAGTAGTTGCAAATCGCATATGCCTTAAGCCCTGAAAAGACCTCATTCTGACCTGATCATGCATTAGTATAGAACCTTCTCCAAACACACATTTATACCGTAAAATGGCCACTTTCAGTTTCTATGACAACCCTGCAGTATAGCGTTTGTGTGTTACCTTCGCTGGTAACAGTTCCACTTGAAATTAATTTCCTTTACAGGTACTTGTATACCATTAATAGTTCACCCAGGATGATCCACTCTAGATAAATCTCTGCCGACTCTGTTGCCTGGTGTTCATCTCTGATACACTGTATGACACTCAAAATTCACGGCACTCTGGCATACAGTATTTTGTTTTGCAGAAAACGGTAGTAAATTGTTAGGCGCCAGCTCAACTTCCCTGCATTTTGATGAGTGTCCTGCCTGACATGTCTCCTGGGATTTGAGAATGAAGGATTTTTGTTTTCTGTTCACCCTTCTCTCTCTCTCACACCCCACTAGCTGCTTGTCACTGTGCCAGAAGGATGCAGATTTTATTTTGCGGACAGAGTTCATACATGAGACCTCTGAAATTGTCTGCTAAGACTTAACAAGTTCATCTGACTGGAGCAAACATACCTTCATCTCTTGCAGAATATAATACTTTATGCTTCTTTGTGGGCTGTGAAAAGGGAAGCAAGCTTTGTGTTCTGGAAACAGTGGACACTGCAAGATCTTTGGGTAATTTTTACATTGGCGTTCCTGTCTTAATTTCTGGTTACAGTCATTTATTATAAACCACCCTGATACTTCTTGCATGGGCGGTCAGTCAAGCAACAAAATAAAGATAAAGATTTGTCTAGTAAGTTATTAGTCTGTACAGAATACAATTTTCACTATGACCAATAAACTCCTCTGGCTGTTATGTTGCAGCCTTGGATGAACCCTAAAACCCCTTCCTTCAAAGTTTCCACGTCTTGGTTGTTCTCTGCTATCGCATGATGGTGACACCTGGTGGTCAGACTGAGGTTGCACGAATGCAGGATTTTGGAAGGAGCCAATCTGTGGTATTTGGCCGAAGTCTGAAGCAGCAAAGGCCTATAAAGGCAGAAAAACCTCAGGTAGTTGTGAACATAAGTCCTGGACAGAGCCAGAAAGCCAAAGGTTCAGAAACCACTGAAAATACCACAGCATGATTAATTGAAACTCGTTATTTTGCAACAAGCACAGCCTCAACGTGTTCCTGCTGGCTAGACTCCGCACAAATAATTTTGCAATTGACATTTTCGGATAGTGGCAATAAATGTTGGTGCCTCAGCATTTTTGTGTATGTAATTGTGTTCCCGAAACTGTTGTTGCTGCAGTGTATGGGGCATTCTGAGGCACGACAGTACTTTGGAGAGAAGCTCAAGGTTGAGAGCGACGGCGTTGCCGCACGAGAGAGAGAAACATTACGCTGTGCCTGCCTGACAGTCCGTGGACAAGGCATCTCCTTCAACAGGCTGCTCAGTGTGGCCGGCTCACAAGTTTCCCATGTTTTACCCTTATAGATTCACAAGTCGCAGCATTTTCTGCTCCCTTCCATTTCCTCTTCTGTCGCTTACTTTGAAAGGGGAATTGGGAAAATGAATGATAAGACTGCAGACATCCATCTCCAGGAACAAGCAGGAATGTAGTCTTCACATATGGGTATCGTCGGTACCGACGGAGCCTGCGTGGGAATGCACCCCAGCATCCAATAGAAACGCTTTTGGGAGCATCCCTCAGCACATGTGCGCTGCCTTCCCACCTTTCCAACTGTCCCTCTCCAGTTCTTCGTTTTCCGCAGAGCCGACAGGACTCATACCCTGTCACCGCAGAAAATTTCTTCTTTAATCTTGTTTTCTTACGGTAGCGCTTGCCTCCACACGACGCCTACCGGTACCGCTGGTTCTTTTCTTTCTTTTCTTCTTAAAAAAAAAAAAAATCTGAATTGTTTCTCTTCAGAAACTTTCTTTTTCGGTGCTAGGCGCCATTTTGGGCACTAGGCCCCATTTTTTCCTTAAAGATGGAAAAACCAGCTAGTGGTTTTAAAAAATGCACTAAGTGTGGTGGTACCATTTCCGTCATCGACACCCATGACTGGTGTCTTAAATGTTTAGGCCCTGACCTTTCTCCATCTGAGTGTCTCTCTTGTATGGGAATGACTAAAAGAGGAAGACAGAACCGGGCTGCAAAGCTCAGTACCCTCTTTTCTTCGGATGCCAGGTCCATTGCATCAACGTCTTCAAGAGCCTCTTTTTCCTCCCATGGATCTCAGGTAACTAAACATAAAAGCCGGTCCTCAAAGGGTAGCTCTCCTGCTAAGCATCGAGAGGCCATTGGCATTGCCCTTGAGGGAACCACACCGGCAAAACAGCCCCGGCGGGAGGCTTCGGCTTCCAAAGCATCGACGGGGTTCCAGGATGTTCTCAAGGCCTCTGCCTCGACAGAACTACTGGTGCCATGCTCAGGGGTCCCAGCCACCTTCACCAGTACCGACACCCAGGCATCGACAGCGTCGATAGACCAGAGATTCCTCGCTATCGAGCGCAGTATTGCAGCTCTCCTTACAGCTGCGGTACCGTTGACATCGATGGTTCAATGGGCACCGGCAACGGTACTGATACCGGTACCAGCACCGATGGTACCGGCCCCAGTGGGAATTCTTCCCATGCCGTCTTTGCCTGGCATCGAAAGATCGGTACCGGATCAACTCGGTACCGACTTCGATCGATACTGGGACCGTGCCTTAGATGAACATCGTGATCAGAGATAATTTGAATCCTCTGATTCCGATGACTCTGATAATTCTGCTGGTACCAGAGTTTCTCTCCCAGAAGACTCTTCTCCCCAACACAGAATGTCGCCTCCAGAGGACATCTCCTTTCAGGATTTTATTTGTGATGTTGCCAAAGGCCTTTCAATCATGGTAGCTCCTGAAAAGGAACCTAGAGCAAAGGAATTGGAAATTCTCCAATATCCTAAAGCTCCAAAGGAGGCAGCCACTCTGCCCATTCATGAAATTCTTCATGATTCGATGCTCAGAATGTGGGAGACACTTTTGACCACATCTCCTCATTCTAGGAGGCCTGATACCATGTATAGAGTTTGTGATAAGGAAGCTTATCATAGCTCAGGAAGGAGCTATAGAAAAGGTGAAGTGACTCTGAACAAGCAACCTGTCAGTTCTGGTAGAAATGAGAAAACAGAATTTTTCCATAAAAGACTACCAGTCCCAGAATGCACCAGGTTTCCAACAGCCATTAGAGGAGCTGAAGTGGGGAAACGTGTGTTCAATAAGGAGGGCTATGAGGTAATCCCCAAGCACTCATCTCAAAGGGCAGGGCCTGATTCAGCACAGCTGCGCTGTGCTAGGGTGGAGCACTCATCTAAGCAGAATAAAGGTAGAGTTTATTCTACAGAGAATCATCCTCAGTTTCATCTGGGAGATCCTCAGAATCATCTTCATGATCTTGGACAGCTTCATCATCTGGAGGATCATCAGAAGCAGAAGCCAGAGCGGACGGACAGAGAGGGCAAGAAACCCTTTGGAAGAAAGAAGAGAAAAGCATTTGGGAGGTCTAAAGGAGTCCAGAGCAGTACGTATACTGGGAGACATTCAAAAGGCCAGCATACACCATTGGACTGGGGAAAACCAGAGGAGTGGTGCTGCAGAGCTAGGAATCTCCAGACGGTACCTGTGAGGGAGACGGCTGCACTTGGAAGGGACCCTAGGACCCGTGCCTGAAGGTATGTGAAGAGAGACCCAGTGTCCAGGGATCTGGATTGGAAGGCTGGACATAAGAACTGGACTACATACTGGCCAGGCTATTTAGAGAGGAACTCTAACAGCAATGGAAGCTCAGGTATGAACACTGATCTATGCCCTAGCTATACCCTTGAAAGACAGCAGGGAAACAAGTATTCTCCTGAGAGTGCTCCATTGAGAAATTCCTCTGTGCCAATCCATGATATTGAACCCATGATTGTTGAAGGGGGGGAGGTTATAGATACAGGTTGTGAATACATGGATTGCTCTCTGTCTAAACTCCTTTGGTAATTTGCTGTTACAAAGAACAACAACCATCACAAAGAAATACAAACTTGTTCTTTAATCTACTCAGAAAAGCTCCTGAGTAGGATTTGAGCCACGCAGTAGAAAGCAAGCCAGCTAAGGGGTTTCAGCTGGGTAACTGCTAGCAATTGAGCCTTACCTAATTGCTTGTGAGCTCTGAGGAAATCACTTCTGAGTCTATGTGTGAAGATATAAGAAGTTAACCTGAAAAGAACAGTTTTTCCCTACTTTGTGGGTTTGGTTTTGTTGATTAAAGCACTGCTAAGAAAATATTAGCTAGCGCCTACAGAAAAGACCAGTTTGTTACCAACCAGGTCTTTATTCCTTTGTTTTGATTGCCTGACAAGTTCAGCTGTTGTTTTCCTGATTTTGTTTTTCTAAGTTTAACACTGAAAGCAAGTATCCTGTTTTATGTGCTACCAAGCATATCTGTGTTGGGAGAAATAACCCCATAAATAAATATCTTATTGGCTTTACACTCAAGCACAACTAATTATTGTGAACGGCTGTGTCTGGTGTGAATGGACTACATTTCCCACAATCCCTTGCAAATCATATTAACATATGCCTTTGCCAAGACTGTGAACATTCTCACCCAGGCACCCGTCTGACAAGTTCCACCATGTCCTGGATTTCAAAAGACTCAGCTGCCACACCGTTCCATGGTAGTGGAGTCAGCCATGCGTAGGATGAAAACTGCAAAGAGACATGCATCCAATCCTCCAGGTCGTGAATGCAGGACTCTTGATACTTTTGGGCGTCGAACCTTTCAAGCTTCCATGCTTTCATCTAGGATCAGCTCATATATCTTATATATGGGTATGTTCCTCAAGGAGGTCACAGAAGATTTGGAGCTTATGAGCCCACTTCTCCCAGATGACAGACGACAAGACTTCCTTACGCTTGTCAGGCATGCTCAAGATGTCTCCAAGTTCGTAAATCGTGCAGCCTTTGACTACTTTGAATGCATCAGCAGAACCTCTGCTATTGCCATTGGCGCACGATGGATTGCCTGGCTTCAGGCATCAGACTTGGAGATTTGGGTACAGGATAAATTAGGCAACATCCCTTGCACAGGAGAAAATCTCTTTGGCAAAAATTGGCAGGAAAAGGCTAATGAGATAGATGCTGACAATATCACCTTAGATAGATTGTCAAAATCTACAGCCACTCCAGCCAGAAAGAAACCCTATAAGAAACCCTCTTTCAGCAAAAAGAAGTTGTTTTATTCATCCTATACCCAGCAAAGCCAAGCTCACAGTCAAGTTGCCCAAAAGGGACAACAGCAGCAATTCAAACAGCAGAAGAAGCCAAAAGGCCCGAGAGCTCAACCAGCTCCGCAGGTTCAGCCCCCTCAAGGGCTTTGACTCCTTCCTAGAGAGCTTGGCCTTCCTGCCTCTGAGGGTCCAGAACCCCTAAATATTCCAGGCAGGCTGTGTCATTTTGCCAACAGATGGCACCAAATAACAGCAGAAAATTGGACTCTGTCCATTGTAGGAGAGGGGTACAGGCTTCATTTTCACAGCATGCCCCCTCCTACAATCTTAAGGCAATTCAATTCCCAGACATCTGCAGAAAATCTGTTGGATCTGAGGTCTCAACACTTCTTGCCCAAGGGGCAATAGAGGAGGTACCCATTCTCCAGCAGGGTACAGGGTTCTACTCCCCCTATTTTCTTATTCCAAAGAAAACAGCAGGACACAGCCCCATTCTAGACCTCAGAGAATTGAGCAAATACCTGTTCCAAGAGAAGTTCAAAATGATTTCTCTAGGAACTCTTCTGCCATACCTTCAAAGTCAAGATTGGCTTTGCTCTCTAGACTTAAAGGATGCATATACTCACATTCTGATCTATCCAGATCACAGGACGTTCTTATGATTCCTTTTCAAGGGAAAACACTTCCAATACAGGGTTCTTCCCTTTAGTCTGGCTTCCGCACTAAGAGTATTCACGAAATGCATGGCAGTAGTAGCTGCATTACTGCAAACCCTAGGGATTTTCATCTTCCCTTACTTGGACGACTGGCTCATTCGAGCCCCCACGGTTGCAGAGACCAGCTTTGCACTGTCTCGCACAATGTGAATCCTCCAATATTTGGGATTGGTAATAAACTTCCCAAAATCCCAACTTGTTCCTTCCCAGTCTCTGGAGTTCATAGTAGCCTGTCTAGATACCAGACAGTCAAGGGCTTTCCTTCCACAGGCCCGGTGTCTTCGCATAGTGCAACTAGCTTCTCAAGCAGCAGAAAAATCCTAACTGCTCAAGAACTGCTACAGTTACTGGGACACATGGCATCCACAGTCCATGTACTTCCCTATGCTCGCCTCCACATGCGAGCAGCCCAGTGGACCCTATCCACACAGTGGACACAGGCCACAGGACGTTTGTCAGACAAGATAGCAAACTCTCATCGGCTGATCTTGTCCCTTCAATGGTGGCAATCACTGGAGAATCTTTCAGTGGGGTCTCCTTTCCAGCAGGGTCTCCTTTCCAGCAACCCCTATTCCAGGCTACCCTAACAACAGATGCATCACAGGTGGGTTGGGGAGCACACCTGCATCATCTCTCTACTCAGTGCACCTGGACTCCACAGGAGGCTTGTTTTCACATAAACCTGCTGGAATTAAGAGCAATCTATTTAGCTCTTAGAGTATTCCATGCCCTGCTCAGCTACAAGATAGTCCTAGTCCAGACGGACAATCAAGTAGCCATATTCTATGTGAACAAGCAGGGCAGAACAGGCTCTCTGTAGTTATGCAACGAAGCTTTACGACTTTGGGCCCTCGCCAGAGAGCATCAAATCCACCTTCTTGTGGTATATCTTCCAGGCATTCAAAACCTTTGGGCAGACAAACTCAGCTGAGTATTGCTGCCTCACGAATGGTCTCTCTACCCAGACCAGGTGACAAAGATATTTCACATCTGGGGGACTCCAGACATAGACCTCTTTGCAAGTCCACTGAATGCCAACCTTACCCGGTTCTGTTCCAGGATTCCGGCTCACAATTGCCAGGCAAGGGCTGCCTTCCTCCTTCACTGGGGTCAGGACTTCCTCTATGCCTTCCCACCCATTCCCCTCATCCCCAAAACACTTTTCAAGCGTCAGAGAGACAGAGGTCGTATGATCCTCATAGCTCCATGGTGGCCACGCCAAACGTGGTATCTCCTGCTTCTACATCTCTCTCAAGCTGCACCTCTGGAGTTAGGCTGTGCTCCAGATCTCCTTTCCCAGGAGAGCGGGATGCTATGGCACCCAAATCCCCAGTCCCTGCATCTCATGGCCTGGTTGCTGAGAGCTTAAAGCTTCAGGATTTCAACTTTCCCAACAGGTAAAGGATATCCTTCAGGCTTCTAGAAAACCTTCTACAAGACGATCTTACGCCTTTAAGTGGAAACGTTTCACTATATGGTGTTCCCAGAAGGGGTTAAACCCCCTGGTGATACCTTTGGAGTCGATACTAGAGTATCTACTTCATTTATCAAATTCTGGTCTAAAGACCAATTCAGTAAGAGTCCATCTTAGCGCAATTACAGCTTCCTATAAGCCTCTAAATGGACCACCAATTTCCTCTCATCCTCTCATATACAGATTTATGAGAGGTCTTCTTTTAACAAAACCTCCCATCAAACCACCACCGGTGGCATGGGATTTAAATCTAGTTCTTGGGCAGCTCATGAAACCACCTTTTAAATCTTTAGACACTAGTACCCTAACGTTTTTGTCCTGGAAAGTCATCTTCCTAATTGCAATCACCTCTGCATGTCGCATTAGTGAATTGCAAGCCTTAGTGGCTGATCCTCCTTACACTAGGTTTCATCATGATAAGGTTGTCCTCAGCACTCATCCACACTTTATGCCAAAGATTGTCTCGCCTTTTCATTTAAATCAAGCGATTTATCTTCCTGTATTCTTTCCGAGGCCTCATGCCTCTAATGCAGAGAAGAACCTTCATACTTTGGACTGTAAAAGAGCCTTAGTTTTTTACCTACAAAGAACACAGCAACATAGAAAGTCTTCTCAGCTTTTTATTGCTTTTGATTCTAGTCATTTGGGACTTCCAGTCTCCAAGAGGACTTTATCCAAATGGATTGCACGGTGCATATCCTTTGCATATGAGAGTAAGAGTCTTCCTCTTCAAGGCCATGTCACAGCTCATAATGTGAGAGCCATGGCAGCCTCTATGGCTAACCTTCACTCTGTGTCTATTGATGACATTTGTCGAGCAGTCACCTGGGCTTCGGTACATACCTTTACAGCCCACTACTGCCTAGATAAAGCCTCCCGTCGGGATGCCTTCTTTGGCCAGGCTGTTCTTCAAAATCTCTTTTAAACCTACTACAACTCCTACCCACCAACCCTGGTGGGATGCCAGAGATCCATGGGAGGAAGCATGGCCCACCTCACCATAAGTGGCAGCTTCCTGGGGTCATCTCCCTGGCATCTTCAGCTAGGGAGTCCCCATATGTGAAGACTACATTCCTGCTTGTTCCTGGAGATAGCGTAGTTACTCACCTGTAACAGGTGATCTCCGGGAACAGCAGGAATTTAGTCTTCACAACCCACCCACGTCCCCTAGGAGTTGTCTCTCTATCTCTCTGTCTCTTTCCTCTCTCCCTCTATCCTTTCACTCAGCTACAAACTTAACTGAAGAGGGACAGTTGGAAAGGCGGGAAGGCAGCGCGCATGTGCTGAGGGATGCTCCCAAAAGCGTTCCTATTAGATGCTGGGGAGCATTCCTGCGCAGGCTCTGTCGGTACCGACGATACCCATATGTGAAGACTAAATTCCTGCTGTTCCCGGAGATCACCTGTTACAGGTGAGTAACTACGCTTTATGGCCTCCCATCGTCCTTAAGGCGAAGGCTGCGAATTCTGCCCCCAGCTTCCCTACCGCTTGGGAAAGGCTTTCTTGTGCTGCAGTGAGACCTCCTCCTAGCTTCTTCGTTCACTTGTGTGGCATTATGATATGAAAAAGACGAGTTTATGAGAGCTTCTGCCACTGCCATTTGGTGCTGTGCCTCTGTTAATCGGCTTGGATAGCTGGAACTGGATTATGCATTTCTGTTAATGGAATGTATATTATCCAATGACAAAAATATGAAGAGTGATACACAGTAGTTACGGGGTCAGAAATTAGAGACCAGAATAAACCTTCCCAGAGAAGAGCAGTGTGACCTGTTTTCCAGGCCACAGCACTGAATCATTGGGCGCTATATAAATGCCTCAAATAAATAAAATAAATAAATTTTGATTAGGATGCTAATAAGAAAAAGAACTGACACACGAGTGCCCTTTGACTTTTCCTTCTTGGGTTACTACCATCTTTCAGAGTTTTCATCATCTGTAAGCTTTTGTTTCTCTGGAGTCCTGTTTGAATGACGGGGCTTTTGAGAAATCCCTTCGCCGATAGCACAAGAGGCATCTTTATTTAAGAGTTAGGCCCATGTACTGTAAACATTTGCTGGCCTTTAGCATCTACATTTACAAAACAGGCATCTGCTAAAAGGGGGCAGGGCCAGGGCAGGAAAGGAAATTAAGTGGCCAATGCTGGGGGCTTAATTTAGGCAAGCCTGTAGTTCTCCAAAGTTGAGGTGTCTCAGTTGGGTTTAAGACACCTAAAATTAAGGTTCGGTGCCTCTGTCCAAGTGCCTTTACTCACTGTATAGAGGTTTCTAAATTTAGCACCTAATGTAAAGGCCTCAGTTGAGGCTGCTGTTCTCTTTCAGTATTGGACTACAAGTGATCTGCAATGGTGTATCCAAATATTCTCATAACTGATTAAAGCAAAGGTTCACAAAATCCCATATTATGGAAATTATTGCCTGAATCATAGGTTACACCAAACTTTTTCCAGGTAAATAAAGATTAAAATATTCAAACTAATGTGATTCACAGATAGGCCCTCTGCAGATGCAGTTTTTTCATAAACCAGATACTGAAATAGAACAGCTGATGCACCTGAACTGTAATGTAAGTGACGTGCCAAGCTGAATAAGTTGGTGCCTTTTAGATGTGAGATGCCATGTACATGTCTTGTGAAGAAGCCCATTAGCTAATGTAGTCAAATGAAGTAGAATTTTTAAATGAGAATCCATTTTTCAAAAGTGATCTTGGAATATGATGCAGGTTGGGGTTGTCTGATTTCTCACAGTTCATTAAGTCAAGAGCAGCGCATGTTATAAAGTGACTTTTAAAATGATAGATTTTTATTTATACTGAAGTTCCAGCGATTAATTTTAAAGGAGGAAAGAACAAAAGCCGAAGTGGGTTCATTAAAATTTTGACATTAGTAATTTAATTAAATTGGGTCTTTGACTATCATTGCAGAAAATGAAACATTAGTTCTACGCCAGTTCTCAACTCATTTAACCCACTTATCTCTATCTTCCTCACCTGTCCTTATAGAAAGAGTTCATGTCATAAAAAGCAAAGTGGGTTGTGTAACTACACATCACATGCTAGCACTGTAGGTAGGGGATGGGAGCTCTTTCCTGATCTGCGAGTGTAACGTATCTGAGATGTCATTCTCTCTTGGTCTGCAGGTTACAGAATGACTTGTTGGGACAAGTTCAGATAGTCAAAGGCCACCTGCCATTGTCTGGGCTTTTAAAGTTATCACAGTGTTATTTATTTATTTACAATTTCTTCTATACTGCACTATTCAGCATCAGTGCGGTTTACATGGAAAATAACAATCAGACAGGGTACATAGGTCTGAGTTTACAATTAACAGGAGAAACATCTTGGATAACAAAAGGTAACCATTTACACAATGAAGTCACATAAGACATAGCAAGAGATTTAATGGTCAAGGACTCCTTACATGGGGTGGATGCCTGGCTTACAGGGTGTGATGGGACAGTTGTAAGTATCTGAGTGGGGATGTGGTTCATTGTTCTCTGTGAAATATTTTATGAAAAGGAAGTGTTTAAGGGCCTTCCTAAACTGGGTCCAGTTAGTTATTGCCCTGATGTTTGTTGGTAGTGAGTTCCAGAATCTTGGTGCGCAGAGACTGAAGGCCCTGTTTGCAGTTATTGAAGTGCATTTTGTTAATTCTCTCGGCAATGATAGCATATTTATCGCAGTGGATCTTCTTGGTCTATTAGGCGCTGTTGTTTGGATAAAGTCAGAAAGTGAAGATGGAGAGAGCTTATTGACTGCTTTGAATGTCAGCAGCACTGTCTTGAATAAGATCCTGGCTTGTATAGGAAGCCAGTGTAACTGCTTTAGAAGGGGCATCACATGGTCTCTTTTAGATGACCCCTGGAGAAACCTTGCTGCACTATTCATGGCAAGTTGTGTTGTTGAGGAAAGTTGATGATCTGTAGGTAGCAGCCTCTCTGAGCACATAAAGATTCTCAGCCTCCTCCCCTCAGGCAGGGGGGGGGGAATCTTCTCAGTGATTTAGGAATAGTTTTCTAAGTGGGCATGGCTGCATTTGATGTCAGAAATGAAAATGGCCATTAGAAAATACCTGCATGTGAACTAGAAACACCAGCTGTGGTGTTGTATCATCGAGTCTGAGTCGTCTCCTCCTCCTCCTCCTTCTGATTCCTAGCATTCTATTTGCCTTCTTGGCTGCCGCTGCACACTGGGTGGAGTATTTCAACGTATTATCTATGATGACGCCAAAATCTTATCTCCAGGAACAAGCAGGAATGTAGTCTTCATATATGGGTATCGTCGGTACCGACGGAGCCCGCATGGGAACGCTCCCCAGAATCCAATAAGAAAGCTTTTGGGAGCATCCCACAGCGCATGCGTGCTGCCTTCCCGCCTCTGTACCTCTCTCACTTCAGTTCTTCGTTTTCCGCGGAGCCGACAGGACGTGCTACTCTGTCACCGCAGAAAATTTACCTTTATTTCTTGTTTTTTGTGGTCGTGTCTGCCTTCATTCAACGCCTACTGGTATCGTCAGTTCTCTTCTTCTTTCCTAAAAAAAACAAACTTGTATTTCTTTAGGGCTCTTTCCCTGATTCTGGTGCTAGGCGCCACTTTGGGCACTAGGCCCATTTTTCTTCAAGTATGGAGAAACTAGCTAGTGGTTTCAAAAAATGCTCAAAATGTGGTGGTACCATTTCCATCACCGACACCCATAATTGGTTCTAAAATGTTTGGCTCCTGAACATTGTCCAATGGAGAGTGTCTCCTGCACAAGGATGACCAAAAGGGGCCTGCAGAATAGAGCTGCAAAACTTGGTACCCTTTTTGCCGCCAACACGTTGTCAGTTGCATCGACGTCTTCCAGGGCTTCATCTTCCTCCCATGGATCTCAGGTAACCAAATTGAAGTCTTCTAAGGCTAGCCAGTCCTCGAAGGGTAAATCTCCTTCAAAGTATCGAGATGCCACTGGCGTTTCCCTCGAGGATACTTCACCAGCAAAACAGCCCCAGCGGGAGTCTTCAGGCTCCAAAGCACTAACGGGGCTCCAGGATGTTCCAGAGGCCTCCACCTCTGCGGAACTACTGGTGCTATGTTCCGGGGTCGTAGCCGCTTCCACCGGTACCGGCACCCAGGCATCGGCAGGAGCGATGGATCACAAAATCCTCGCTATCAAACGCAGTCTAGCGGCCCTCTTAGCAGCTTCGGTACCGCTAAGACCGCAACAGACGGTTCAACAAGTATCGGTACCGGTACCGGTACCGACAGTACCTGCTTCGACAGGACTGTTTTCCCCCATGACGATCTCCGGTATTGGGGATCAGGAACTGAGACATTTCAGTACCGACACCATGCATTACAGGAGTACCCGGAGCTTGAGTCTTCCGATTCCGATGACTCTGACGATTCCACCGGTACCAGAGCGAATCTGTTAGAAGATTTGGTTCCTTTTCCTCAATGCAGAATGTCTCCTCCAGAGGATATGTCCTTCCAGGATTTCATATGTGATTTAGCAAAGGGTCTTGCAATCACTGTGATTCCAGAAAAGGAACCTAGGGCAGAAGAATTAAGAATTCTACAATACCCTATGGCTCCCAAGGAAGCAGCTATGCTTCCCATTCACAAGATCTTACATGATCTAATGTTGAGAATGTGGGAAGCTCCTTTAACAATATCTTCACATTCCCGATGCCTTGACACTATGTACCGAGTGCCAAGTTGTCCTGGTTTTCAAAAACTCGGTTACCACACCATTCAATGGTAGTGGAATCGGCCATGCGAAGGATCAAGAGTGCTAAAACACATTCTTCTAATCCTCCAGGCTGTGAATCCAGGACTCTCGATGCCTTTGGCCGTGGATGCTTTCAATCCTCCATGCTACAAGCCAGGATCAGTTCCTACATTCTTTATATGGGAACGTTCCTGGAAGAAGTCACAAAAGACTTAGAGCTCCTTAGTCCTTGTGTTTCGGAGGAAAAAAGAGCAGACTACCTTATTCTGGTCAAGCATGCCCAGAATGTCTCAAAATTCATGAACCATGCTACCTTTGATTGCTTTGAATGTATTAGCAGAACCTCTGCTATATCCATAGGAGCACGTCGTATTGCTTGGCTTCAAACATCAGACTTAGAACAGTGGGTGCAAGAAAAGCTGGGAAACATTCCTTGCACAGGAGAAAATTTCTTTGGCAAAGACTGGCAGGACAAGGCTAATCAGCTTGAATCTGACAGTACTACTTTAAACAGATTGTAAAAGTCTACAGCAAAGAAGAAAATATTCAAAAAACCCTTTTTCAGTAAGAAAAAGAAGCCTTACCAATCTTACACCCATCAAACTCACTGTCCGCTCCATGTTCCCCAGAAGGGGCAACAACAGAGCAGACAGCAAAGAAAGCCGCAAGCGCAAAAAGCTCAACTGGCTCAACAGATCCAGCCCCCTCAGGGTCTTTGACTTCTCTCTAGAGAACTTAGTCATTCTGCCCCTAAAAGGTCCAGAACCCTTGACCATTCCAGGAAGACTATGCTTTTTTGCCAAAAGATGGCAACAAATAACATCAGAAAATTGGACTCTGTCCATTGTATAACTGTGGTACAAGCTTCATTTTCTCAACTTGCCCCCACCTACAATAATAAAACAGTTCAGTTCTCAGGGCCCTGCCACCGACCTCTTGTGGCAGGAGGTCACATCACTTCTAGCTCAAGGAGCAATCGAAGAAGTACCCATTCCCCAACAGGGGACAGGGTTTTACTCCCCTACTTTCTTATTCCAAAGAAGACAGGAGGACATAGACCTATATCAGACCTCAGAGAATTAAACAAATATTTGTTCCAAGAAAAATTCAAAATGATCTCCCTCGGAACACTTTTACCATACTTTCAAAGTCAGGACTGGCTATGTTCTCTAGATCTAAGAAATGCGTACAAGCATATTCTCATCCACTCAGATCACAGGAAGTTCCTTCGATTCCTGGTCCAAGGAAGACACTTCCAGTACAGAGTTAGTTCTTCCCTTCGGACTAGCCTCTGCTCCAAGAGTCTTCACAAAATGCATGCCAGTGGTAGCAGCATTTATGAGGACTCTAGGAATATTTGTCTTCCCTTACTTAGACGATTAGCTCATTTGAGCATCGACAGCTCCAGAGGCCAGCTTCGCTCTCTCTCGAGCAATGAGAATTCTTCAATACTTGGTGCTGGTCAGAAACCTCTCAAAATCTCATCTCACCCCCTCTCAATCTCTAGAATTCATAGGGGCTCGTCTATACACATGGCAGTCAAGGGCTTTCCTGCCCCAGTCACGCTGTCTACGTATAACACAATTGGCATCTCAAGCATCTATGAAGCTATTCCTTACTGCTCGGGAGATGCCTCAACTGCTGGGACACATAGCATCCACTGTCCATGTGGTTCCCTATGCTTGCCTCCACATGCGAGCAGCCCAGTGGACCCTTTCCTCTCAGTGGTCACAAGCCTCGGGTCGACTAACAGACAAAATCAGAACTACCACACATCTGATTTCGTCCCTGCAATGGTGGCAATCCCTGGAAAACCACCTTGTAGGCTCTCCTTTCCAGCAGCCTCTATGCCAAACCACTCTGACAACAGATGTGTCCAAGATGGGTTGGGGGCCCACTTGCACGATCTCTCCACTCAGGGTCTTTGGACCTCACAGGAGGTTTCCCTTCATAAATCTCCTAGAGCTGAGAGCCATCTTCAATGCTATTCAAGTCTTTCAGGGCCATCTCAGCAGCAAAACAGTTCTGGTCCAAACCGGCAATCAGGTAGCTATGTTCTATGTGAACAAGCAAGGCGGAACAGGCTCTGTTGCTATGCAGTGAAGCTTTATGAATATGGGCCCTCGCCAGAGAGTTACAAATTCACCTGTTTGCGGTATACCTTCTGGGCATTCAAAACTTGTGGGCAGACAAACTCAGTCGAATACTGCTGCCAAATGAGTGGTCCCTCCACTCATACCAGCTTGCTCGAGTGTATTGAATCTGGGGAACACCAGATATAGACCTCTTTGCAAGTCCACAGAATGCCAAACTTCCCCGATTCTGTTCCAGAATTCTGGCTCAAAACTGTCAGGCAAAAGATGCTTTCCTACTCCACTGGGGACAGGACTTCCTCTATGCCTTCCCACCCATTCCCCTCATTCCCAAGACTTTATTCAAACTTCAGAGAGACAGAGGTCATATGATACTCATAGCTTGTGGCCTCCTTGCCCCGCCTAGGCGGTTGCCTATAGAAGGGAAAGGGGGCCCTTTCAATATCCCCTTTATGTGAGCTCCCAGAGCTAGGGCTTCTGGGAGTTGTAGTTGCTTGCACTGAGTTGTAGTTGTGAATAAATGATTAAGCCGAGGGTTTGAAAGCAACACAGGAAATTTATTTGCCTCCTTGGTTCAAGGAACTTCCATAGAAGCTTGGCACATCATATAAGGTAAGATACTTTTGCTCAAAAGAAAGATAACTTCTGTACAAAACTTTTTCCAGAGTCTCTAATTACCTTTGCTTCCCTCAGCAAAGTAAATATCTTTTCACGCCACAAATTATCACGTTACAGTCTTTGGCTAGCTTTAGCTTCCAAACAGCATTCTTTAAACTGCAACACTTATACTTTAAGTTTTCCTTTTTACTTGGATTATCACAGGTTTTGTTAATGGCTCCAGACACATTCAGAATGCAGTCCTGACGGTCTCATGCATTTTAAAACCACAGCAGCAACTTCATATCAAATCTTCTTAGGCTTGTTTTAACCACAGACATTCAAGCATAATAAGTCTGGGATTTTCTTCAGGTTTACAATCTATAGGTTTTCACTTTACCCTCCAAGATAAAGCACAGTCCATCTCACATTCTGAGAAATCAGATTAAATATCAGCCTCATCTATTTGCATACATTCACAGTCAGACTCTGCAGTCTCCGGACTGGAAACAGCTTGGGACAATGTGGGTTTAATTTCTTCCAGCAGCTTAACAACCCGCTCCCTCTTGGCTCAGGGGTGTTATCAGGGCACCGGAAATCCTTATCCCGTAGCAAGCTATTTAGAACTTCTAAAGAATTCAGCTCCTTTCTTTTAACAGCTCTCTTTAACAGCCTTCCCCGAGGTAAACTTCTTTGACCCAGCTCCTCCTGGAAAGTCCCCGTACCTGGGTTATAGACAGTAGTCTCTTCAGGAATAAACCTCCTGCTTTCTAGACCAGCTGTAGCCTTTCTGCCACACTGGCTCTGCTCAAGACTCTGTTGCTGGCTATGAGGAGAGTCTTCCCTTAAGCTGTCATTAGAGTACCTTACTCTGGGCTCTCTGCTAGAATCCTTTCTTTCTGTTTCCTTCAGGATTTCTTCCACTTCTGTTTCTCTGCTGTTCTCTTGGTTGTGCTTGCTCCTGATTTCTCTTCCATTCCCCCTTCCATCTCTCTCACTTCCTGTTCTCTGGGGCTTAAATGAGTGGGAATGCCCTGCACCTTTCCACTCCTCCCTCAGCTGTCTCTCATTACCTCCCTTAGTTGCTATGGTGTTGGGGCGTGGCCTTAGGACAGCAGCTTTAGATATGTTTTTTTTCTCTCCAGCTGAACTTTTAAAGTCACGGCTCCCTGCACTTTCTTTCTGCCTGGAGGTAAAGGTCTGTGTTTTTTCTATTTCCCCGGGCTCTGGAGCAGATACGTCACCACAAGCTCCACGTTGGCCACGGTAAACGTGGTATCCTCTTCTTCTGCGTCTCTCTCAAACCACTCCTCTGGAGTTGGGGAATGCTCCAGATCTCTTGTCGCAGGAGAACGGATGCTTACTGCATCCCAATCCCCAGTCGCTACATCTCAGGGCCTGGTTACTGAAAGCCTAGAATTCCAGGATTTTAACCTTTCTCAACAAGTAAAGGATATCCTCCTGGCTTCCAGAAAACCCTCCACAAGACATTCCTATGCTTTCAAGTGGAAAAGGTTCTCTATCTGGTGTTCACAAAAGGGACTTAACTCCCTTTTAGTACCTATAGAGTTGCTACTAGAGTATCTTCTACAATTATCAACTTCTGGTCTGAAGACCAATTCAGTTAGGGTCCATCTTAGTGCTATTGCTGCTTTTCATAAACCTGTCGATGGACAACCTATTTCCTCTGATCCACTTATATCAAGATTTATGAGAGGCCTACTTTTAACAAAACCTCCCATCAAACCACCACCGGTGGCATGGGATCTAAATCTTGTTCTTGGTCAGCTTATGAAACCGCCCTTTGAACCTTTAGCCACTTCAGACCTAAAGTTTCTTTCATTGAAAGTTATTTTCGTAATTGCCATCACTTCTGCAAGATGCATTAGTGAACTACAGGCATTAGTAGCTGACCCTCCTTATACAAGGTTTCACCATGATAAAGTAGTCCTCAGGACTCATCCTCACTTTCTGTCAAAGGCGGTTTCGCCTTTTCATTTAAACCAGTCTGTTTATCTTCCTATATTCCTATATTCTTCCCTAGGCCTCATGCCGCCAGTGCGGAAAGGAATCTTCACACATTGAATTTTAAAGAGCCTTGGCTTTTTATCTCCAAAGAACTAAGCCACATAGAAAATCTTCTCAGCTTTTTGTGGCTTTTGACTCTAGTCATTTGGGACTTCCATTTTCTAAAAGAACTCTGTCAAATTGGATTGCAGATTGCATATCCTATACATATCAGAGTAAGGGACTTTCGAAGCCATGTCATTGTGTCACGGCTCACAATGTGAGAGCAATGGCAGCCTCAATGGTTAACCTTCATTCTGTCTCTAATTGATGACATCTGCAAGGCAGCCACTTGGACTTCGGTATATACCTTCACAGCCCACTATTGCTTAGACAAGGACTCCCGTCGGGATGCCTCGTTTGGCCAGGCTGAACTACAACATCACTTCCATACTTAATACAACTCCTACCCACCATCCACAGTTTGGATGCCTAAGGTCCATGGGAGGAAGCATGACGCATATCATCTGGGTTCACAGCCAGCTGGGGTCACCCCTTGGCATTTTTCAGCTGGGGAGTCCCCATATGTGAAGAATACATTCCTTCTTGTTCCTGGAGATAGCATAGTTACTCACCTGTAGCAGATGATCTCCAGGAACAGCAGGAATTTAGTCTTCACAACCCACCCACCTCCCCAAGGAGTTTGTCTCTATCTCTCTCTTTCTCTACTTCTCTCCTTTGGTCTGAACTATAAACTCAACTGAAGTGAGAGAGGTACAGAGGCGGGAAGGCAGCATGTGGGATGCTCTCAAAAGCTTTCCTATTGGACGCTGGGGAGCGTTCCCGTGCAGACTCCGTCGGTACCGATAATACCATATGTGAAGACTAAATTCCTACTGTTCCTGGAGATCACCTGTTACAGGTGAGTAACTACGCTTTCTGGGTGGTAGTTTCTAAAATGGAACCTTGCATCATGTAACTATAGTTTGAGTTCTTTCCTCGGTGCATTACTTTGCACTTGTCCCCATGAAATTTCGTCTGCCATTTGGAAGTTCGGTCTTCCAAACTTTCAAGGTGGTCTTGCAATTTTTCACAGTGCTCTTGCGTTTTAACAACTTTGAATAATTTTGTGTTATCTGCAAATTTGATCATCTTTCTTGTTCCCATTTCCAGGTCATGAAGATGTTAAAAAGCAGAGGACCCAGCACTGATCCCTAGGATACTCCACTATTCACCTTTCTCCATTGGGAAAATTAGCCATTTAGCCCTACCCTCTGCTTTTTATCTTTTAACCAGGTCCTGATCTACAATACTACACTGCCACCAATCCCATGACTTTTTAGTTTTTCCTAAAGTCTCTCATGAGGGACCTTGTCAAAGGTTTTCTGAAAATCCAAATACACTTTATCAACCAACTCACCTTTGTCTACCTGTTTATTCACACCCTATTATTGTCCTCAATTGTAGTGATTTGTCTGTAATCTGTTTTGTGTAATTTGTTATTTGTGTATATTTTTTTTCCTTATTTTTTTGTTTTATATTTATTTGCTATAATTTGACATAATTATTGTATTTAACTTTTATTTTAGACTGTAAACCTCTCGGTTACGAAGGACAGTATAATAAGGATTTTAATAAACTAAACTAAGCCACTGCAGGTGTAAATGCGCCGAGAGTCCTAGCGGTACTGCAGCTGGAGATAGAACCTTCTAATGTTGATCGGTTGCAGAAGCCCTTGGCCTAACCAGCAGGACACCCCTCATCCTTTTTGCAGTGGCAGTACCACTGAGGGTGCAGTGTGGTACTGGTTGAGGGCCTTTGACATTCTTTGCTGGATTTACCTTGACTAGCCTTCCTATGCGCCTTTATAAATTTCTCTGGATCTTAATTTCAGGCAGTTCGCTTTTTGTACATATTTGGACTCCATCTAAAAGGAAGAAAAAGATTTGAATTAAAAAATGGTGGGTGTAATTTGTAAAGGGCCCGATTCTGTCCCGGACGTCTAGCCCTGTGGGATCAGAATTGTGAACAGTCCTGCACATGCAGGCTGGAACAGTGATTCTGTCTGGACTGCACCCGGCTAACTCAGCCAGGGCTTTTAAATGGTGCCGCGGCATCATGTTGCCATAGCACCATGGCTCCATTTAAAAGCCGCGATGCCAGCCGCCAAAAAAAAGGGTTCATTTCCCACAGCCCGACCCCCGATCTGGCCTCCTAAGGCCAAGGTCGGGCTGCAGGGAATAAACCCTGGCCCCCTCCTGCCCATTCCCGTGATGCCCATTCTCCAACCCCGTCTAACTTCCCTGCACATCCAATGGGGAAGTTATTTGGGGGCAGGTGAAGCCATGAATAGCGGGGTTCGACGTCCCGTCGGGCCATCCATCCCTGCTATTCGTGGCTCAGAATAACCCGCAAAGTGTTCGAACCTCAGAGAAACATGTCAACTCTAGAAGAGAGGAGGATGGGACACAATAGAGGGATCCATATACTTTCAAAGGTACCAAAAATCCCCAAGAGTAAAACCTTTTTGGTAGAAAGGAAGTTCCTGAACAAGAGAGGACACAATACTTTGGAGTAACATGAAGTAATATTGCTTCTCAGAAATATGGTGTGTGTATGGAAGCCAGTGGAGGCCAAAGAACTAAGAGAATTCAAGAAAGCCTGAGATAGGAACAGAAGATCTGGAGATGAGTGTGAAAGCCTGAGGTTGGGTAGGGTCTTCAGTATTGCCGTATGGTTGGGCAGACTTTATACATGTTTTTATTATGAAATTTGCATAGTGGCTTAAACCATATAATCACGTGGCAGCTTGCAGTATACAATAGAAGATGTTATAATACATTAATCAGTACAAAAAAATTCAAACATACCCCAACAGTGCTACTATAAAGTACAGGGTCAATGTCAGCCACAAGGTCATCACATAACTTTTAATGGATAACTTATTTGTTTAACATTATACCTGCTAGTTGTACATTTGTAGTTAAAATGTATTTATTTAACAGGTTTTTATTTACCGCCTTTAGGAGAATTGTGTTACATAGAACATGGGCAAGTAAACTTGGCATTAAATATAGGGGTTATACATAAAACAGTGGTGAGTGGATGGTTATGATGTATACAATTAGGTGATGTCATTAGGACCAAAATGTTCAATGAAGAGATGGGCCCTGTTATCAATGTTCTTGAGATTAGCTTGTTAAGACAGGGAGCAGAGAGTTTATGGAGGATTTTATAGATGGTGGCTATGGTCTTGTGTTTAATCCTTTGGGCAATCGGTAGCCAGTGTAATCTTCTGAGAGTTGGGGTTGTGTTGATGACCTGATATACCTGTTAGGATTCTAGCAGCAGTGTTCTGCACTAATTGTAGTGGATATAGTGACTGTTCTGGCAGTCCCTGATACGGTATGTTGCCATAATCGAGATGAGGTGTGATGATGGCCTGGAAGACTGATCTGTAATCATTGTCTTGTAGAATGGGACATAGATGTCGGAGGGTCCTAAGTTTCAGGTATGCTGTATTGGCTGCTGTCTTGATGTGTGAGAGCATGTTAAGGTTTCTGTCGAGAGTTATGCCGAAATATTTGACTTCCCTTTTTATTTTAATTTCAGCGTGTTGGAAAATGATTTTCTCTGGCGTATTGAACGCTGGGTCTCAAGATTAGTAGTGCTTCTGTCTTCTTTTTATTCACTGCTAGATTTAATACTGCAAGGAAGTTTGTGACAGCTGTGAAGCAGTCCGATATTTATTTATTTAAAACTTTTTATATACCGTCTTTCTAAAATTCAAGATGGTTTACATGGAACAAAAATAACAGTGTAAGTACAACGGTTTTACATAGAACAATAACTTCTTGTTGGTGAACAGGGAGTTTCAACAGTAAACTAACTTTTTACATATTTACAGAGGGGCAGTTCAGAGGGGCAGATGAGGGGTTGGGTAGAAGGAAGGGGGCAGCATTTAGGGTAGGGGGATCAAGATGTAGTGAATGCTGTGTAACAAATAAAGTTACATCATGGTGGTTGTGGTTTATGGGGGTCGTGCAAAGTATTCTTGGAAGAGGAAGGTTTTGAGCCTTTTTCAGAATTCGGTATGGTCAGAGCAGCATATAAATCAGATGGAGGGCATCCCATAGAGAGGAGGCATAGAGAAGTCCGGGGTGAGAGTGTTGAAGGACGTGCAGAACATGACGTCATCTTCATATAGGTGAAAGTGCATGTTCCATTTTCTTAGTTGCATATGGGCTGCATATAAATGTTAAATAGAAGGGCTGATAAGGTTGATCCCTGTGGTATGTCTTGCTTTATGTTAAGTGGTTTGAAATTACTGGATTCGACTTTTACTTGCAGCATTTTATCTGAGAGGTAAGATGTGAACCAGTTTATTGTGCTTTTAAGCCAGCCTGTGTTTCTGAGTCTGGCTGAAAGTTTGTGGTGTGATCCCGAGTCAAAAGACAACACTGATGTCCAAGATCATCATAATGAATCCTTGATGAGGCTTGTTCAAGCCTCTGATTAGTGTGTCAAAGAGAGTGGTGAGGAGGGTGTCAGCACCATGCAAGGGGCAGAGGCCATGCTGCTGGAGATCCAGTGGAGTATGGGAATCAACATAGTCTTGGAGCTGGTGTGGTATATAGTCTTTTTTTGATTATTTTAGACAGGAATGGGATGCTGGCAGTCGGTCGATTATGAACTGGGATCTGTTGGGTCTAATGAGGATTTCTTCAGTATGGGGCGTATTAAAGCCCATTTCAGGGCAGGGGTAGGTATCCTTGAGAGAGAGAGGTGTGGACCATCTTTAGTATAGTTGGAGAGAGGTCGGTACAAAGGAATTTCATCTATATAACTGGGCATGGATCCAGTGGGGAGGTTGTGGTATTGATACTACTGATGATGTCTGAGAGTTCTCTCTTTGCTATTAGTCTGAAGGTGTTCCATATGTGAGTTTGAGATGAGTTGTCTTGTTGATGTGGTTGATCGTTGATCAGGTGGGGTGTTGGGGATTGCCTGTTGCAGAAAAGGTCTGCCATGGTCTGTGGGTCTAGTTGTTCTTTTGAGTTTGTGTAATGTGTTGAAGTGGGGTCGCTGGTGAAGGAAGACACAATTGAGAATAATTCCTCGGACGGTTGAGAGATGTCATGAGAATGATGACATAGTATTCTTTTTGGCACTTGTTGATCAGGTTGTTGTATTGCTAAGGAAATGTTGCTTAATGGTTGCGTCTTGTGCTTGTTTTCATCTTCTTTCTAATAGTCTGAGTTCTCATCTGATAGGATAGATTTAGGAGAGTGGGTCGTAGAACGTTGTTCTGTGAATACTGCGGCTTCGTTAATTACTGAGTTCCAGGAGTTGATGAAACTGTCTAAGTTGGGTATGTCAGTTTTGATAAGTAGGGGGATGTTATCAAGGAAGGATTGTGGGTTAAACGCTTTAAATAGACGTCGCTGTTGCTGGGGGAAGTGTGGCAGCTGGGTACAGTTTGGAAGTACGAGCATGGTCTGACCAAGGCACTGGGTCAATCTGGATGTCTAGGTCAACCCTTTGCAATATGTTAGGTGCAATATGAGGTCTAGGAGTGCTGCTTTAGAGTGAGTGGGGGCATCATTTGGATTTGTTGAAGTGTTTCCTTGGCATTCATGAACATGCTTGCTTGCTTTGTAGAAGTGGATGGGAGGTTGAAGTCACTCATGAGGAAGAAGTGTTTGTTGGATGCTGTGTGTGTCCAAGGTGGTTTACATAGAACAACAGTATAGATTGTCAGTGTTGGAAGAGGGTGTTCGATATTTTAAACAGATAGTATGTTCAAAATTGGAGATAGTGAGGAAGTCTAGAGTTTGTAATGGTGAAATTCAGGTGTTCCTTTGCCAATATTAGGACCCCTCCTCCTCTTGTCAGTTCTGGGACAGTTGTAAAGCTTGTAATGGGGTAATAGTAACTGATTGAGGAGTATGTTGTTGCTACTTGAGATCCAGCTTTCAGTGATGCATATGAAGTCAATGTTGGTGAGTTATTTCTCCATCTAGTGGCTGACTTTCTCCACTGAATGGATAATTTTAAGCCCCAGCCTGGCCTATCTTGACGTTAAATGTATTACTTTGGCAGTTTAAAAGTTAACGGGTTTTAGTATTGCACATAAAAACAGCACTTATGCCACTGGAATTGCCACCAGCAATATAAGTAGCTTTTAAATTTTGACCTCTAAATGACTTTCTAGGAACTCAACATATTCCGTGAAGTTAATTTCTGTACACGTAAAACTCTCAGGTGAAAACCTCCACATGTAGTTGGGGCACGCATTGGGTGGGGGGCATGGATTTAGTTTGTTTGGATACCTACAAATTTAATGTATGTAGTAATCATTTGGTTATGCCTTTATTCAATAGATTTGCTTGATTTATTGGCCTTTCGTAAAAACCTGAAAATATATCTGCTCCCTAAGATATAGATGAGGAGAGGTAGGACTTGAAGGGAGTCAGGTTGCTGGTGGTAATAGATGGGAGGCATTAATGTAATTGTGTGTCTGTTTTTCTGGTTGTATTTAGATAAGAGGACAATGATCCTTCATTTATTCTCGTTTACCACCTTGAACGTGTCGCAGATGGTGGTTTAGAAGAATTTTTAAATAAATAAATTCTAGGACACATGCAATGCACATGCAAAGAACGACTAGGTGAAAAGAACACAAAAAAATTGCCCACAAATTCAGGAAAATTCCTTTAACATGTGCTACTGAACTTTCTTAAGTTCTGCATACTCCTAATAGATAAACCTTGTGGTCCTTATTTACAGTTATATTTACTGTTAATGTTTTGTTTCACAAGGAAGAGGTTGCTTCTTTTGTATGGGTTTTGAGTGTGTCTTGAAGTCAGGAAATGTTTGGATTGAGGCTCTGACAAAAAAGGCCAGTGGATTTGTCTTTCCCCTTTCACACAGAAGCTCAGCAAATATCTCAGATGTTTGTCCTCAGATTGGTTTCTTCAACATAATCTTGTGTCTAGAAAACTCAACTGCTTCTGTGTCCCAGCGTCACTCAGGATTATAAATAAACAGAAAAAGTGCATCGTAAGTTATTACATGCGCTGTTCTATATGCTACATATGCTGACATTAGACAAAGCCTGGTTCCTTGGACTGAATATTAAAGATGCTTGAATAATACATTTTTCTTTTTCCTCTTATTCTTGTCCTCCATTATTCATTCTTTCCTTTTCATTATATATATATATCAAATTATGCATAAGATATTCAATTGTGGTAATATATGCTTATATTTAATGCATGCCATATTTTATTGCACATAATAATCCCATATATTTCAAAATGTGCTTGGAGAAAATCAGCTTTTTATGGGATTGCCGAGTAAAAATATTGCTTTCGTTGACCCTGAATGATATGTTTTTCTGTGTATAATATGGATTATAACTGCATTTGATAAGGCGTTAGAGCACTAGAAATGTTGGAAAATCATTTAAATGTTTTCAAGAAAATTTCTCTTTCTTTTCCTTCCTGTTGAACTGATGATTTCATTTGAGGGGACAGTGTTCTTGACCTTCATGCTTGTCGGGAAATGGACCTTGTTATAATGAGGAATAAGTCTACTGTATGACCTCTGGAAGGATTGTGTGTTGCCATGCATGAAGGTGAAATTAGAAGCCAGCTCTTAATGCCCAATTTGCTTTCCTCTGACAGCTCTCCCCAGTCACACCTGTGGAAACCCAGGGCAGCTACAGAATGGGATCCAGCAAGGAACAACCTTCAGCATCGGGGACAAAGTTAGGTATAGCTGCAACATGGGCTACCTTTTGGAGGGCCATGCTGTGCTAACGTGCATAGCCATCTCAGAAACCAGTGCATCATGGGACTTTCCACTGCCCTCCTGTAGAGGTAAACAAATTATATCAAAAGTAATAACTAAATAAATCAGTCATCTTGTACAAGCATGGGCAGCCTGGCTAACAGATTGTAATGCTGCAAGGCTTTTCAAAGCTCGCATTTTGACAGAGAATTAAGTATAATGTATTCTTTGACCTTTCCCAAAAAGCAGTATATAAGTACTATTCCGAGCACTCTTGCTTAAAGAAGCTATAGAGAGATAAGTAGTGTAGAGGAGTCAGGAAGTAGTTGCTTGAGTGGTAGGGGGCAGCCTTTCACTCTGCACCAAAAATTGAACCAGATGGACGTTTATCCTACAGGTGCAGGTCTAAAACCTGACCAGAATGCGGGACTTTACCTTCAGTTGCAGGATGCTTCCTGGTTAGTTAAACCCAATCCACCAGTGCATACTATTAAATGGGCTTGAAAGGAAATGACAGTTTTCCTGGGACATGAGCTGCTCAGCATTTGCAACAGGGCTGTCACGGAACATCAGGAGGAACGAGCAGTTAACCCCTGCTGCTGCTGTGAAAGTTCATTGGTAAGATGGAGCCCAATGATCAGAAGATATTAGCATGGAGAATTATGCACCATGTCGTATGAAGAGGGGCATTCCTTCATCTGTGCTGTATATTCAGTGGCAGGTACATGGTGGCCACTGGGGAGCTTAATACAGAACTCTTGTATCCATTGATTCCAAAAAATATATGGATACTATTGGGCCATTTAAATTGCTAAACGGACAAATATTAGTCATAGAATTGTGGGCCAGGACAGCGGAGGAGTGAGGATGGACCAAAAAATGATCAGTTTAGTTTTAGTAACAATATTCAGCTGCTAAGCAGATAATTCTGCACATGTGGTCAGCCCTAAACTAAATGGGTAATGCAGGTGCAGTCACTGCACCGCCTGGATATTCATCGTTACTATCGCGTGCTAGCTCAGAATTTGTCCCACTGTTCATCGTCCATGAGCATCTCACAACACAGGTGAATAAAAGTGTGGGTGATTCAAGAAACCTTAGAGAGATACCAAGGGCAGTCCAGCCACAAAGCTCAGAGCTCAACAATTTTTATAAAGCTGAAGCTTCCATGAAGAAGACTCTAAGTTCAACACCTAGAGAACCAAGATGTCTACTGCTATTAGACTGTGACTTGGGTGTTTATGTTTATTATATTTGATATACTTCCCTTCTTTAAATAAAAATAGAGCAGTGTACAATTTTTCTATGTTTCTATATTGAAAGCAAGTTCTGCTACGAGGGGACATGGGATGAGGGAGAAGGGAGATAGATTCAGGAGTGATATGCGGAAATATTTCTTTACGGAAAGAGTAGTGGATCCGTGGAATAGTCTCCCAGTGGAGGTGGTGGAGATGAGGACAGTAACTGAATTCAAAAAAGCATGGGACCAACACAGAGGATCTCTAAAGGTAAAAAGTGGACTGTTGTAGTTGTTGTTATGGAAGGACAGACTAGATGGGCCTTGTGGTCTTTTTCTGTCGTCATGTTTCTATGTTTCAATTATCAAAAAAATTACAATGGCCAGTGGCCAAGAAAATGAAAGGAAATTACAATGTAAATGTTAGTAATGTCTTACTATGAAATCACTTGACTGCATACATGCAATGCAATGTGTGCCTTCGAGTCAGTCCTGACTCCTGGTGACCCAGAAGCTCCTGGGTTTTCTTGGCAGTGTCACCGGAAGTAGATTGTCAGGCCTTTCTTCCGAGGCAATGGAGGGTTAAGTGACTTGCCCAAGGCCACAAGGAGTGCTAGTGGGACTCGAACCCTGGTTGCTTGGTTACCAAGCCAGTGTTCTAACCACTAGGCTACTCCTCCACTCCGACTGCTTACATAGAAAGGGATATATTTACTAAAACACACAATGCTTGCATGCTTTTGACTCCAAGAATTAGCACAGAAGCCATGCTAACCTTTTGGGGTGCATCCACATGTCCCCTGCCATTAGCATGTTGGAGCCATGACTAACCATGCTAATGGCACAGGGATGAGCATGCCGCCTCTCCTTAAGGAAGTGGTAAGAGCTCTCACACTAACAGCACTTACCAATGATACCCAAGTTAACTGTGATGTGCTGACAATGTCCATGTTCTGCCCTTAACCCACCCAGTCCCTGACCCATCGTGTACGACTTTACCGCAGTGCCCCGTGCTAAGCTAACACAATGTGCTTAGTGCGCAGTAAATACCACAAAATGGTTAGTGTGGTTTAGTAAATGTGTTAATTTGTACACAGTTTGTGTAGGCTTTCCCAGAAGCAAAGTTTGCATAGGGCAGAGATGGCGCTGCAATGCATTTGCATATTCTATACCATGCAGAAATACATGCGTAGAGCACCTACGCTCATTTACACTTCTTTTTAAGAGCAGGTCTAAATTTGTTCCTGGGAATTTGTGCACTTCTGGGGTTGGTTCCAGGACTTCATGTTGCTTTTATAAGATAGGCTTCAAATGGAGAATTTTTGGATTTCTCGTATAGGCATCCTGTTATAAAGTTCCCCCTGTATGTTCTGCAGCAGGAGTAATCAGAATATAAAGAGCTGTTTCATATGCATCTGTTCTGAGAGAAGCTGGAAGATGCTGTCCTTGACTGGTGCTGGTAGAAATAAGCAGTTTATTAATCCCATGGAGAAAACCAAGTCAGAGAGACTGAGATAGATGGCTCCTCCAGAAAGAGCCATCAATTCCACTTTCATGTCTTCGGAGATCAGTCAGGTTATTTATTTATTTATTTATTTGCTTAGAGATGCCTGTCCACACTGTGTGCAGTGAACTGGAGGCCAACAGACAGGAACCCCAGAGACAGGGAAGCATTGTTCTGATCCAGGGCCACCCAGGCTGTAAATCTTTGTACATTTCCACCATAACCTTTGTCTCCAGGAGGATGCACTTTTCCTACGAAGGAGAGGCTTCTGCAGATTTCCGAGTTCCCAGAAGTTAGGGCTTCCCAAACCCGTCCAGTTGGGTTTCAGGATTTTCACAATGAATTAAATGCACAAGCATTGGAGACCTACTACATATACACATTTATCTCATGCATCTTCATGTGCATAGCTTGAAATCCCATTTGTTTGTTGGGCCCCCCAGGACATATTTGGGAAACCCCGCTGGCAGCATATATTGTGCTGATGTCACTTCCCTGATTCTTCCTGGACTGAAATGGGGAGTAGGGGAGGTAATTTCCAAAGCCATTTCTGTAGGTAAATCTGTGCTTCACCAACACGAGATAGGTTTGTAATATTACCCACCCTATATGCTGCTAACTCTGATCCTATCTGTGCTTGGCTGTTCCATTCCATGGGGCTTATTTCCAATTAAAAGATGGGTTTGTTGGGTGGAGGAAGGTAGATTCCCCAAGACCCTCATTGTCTGCCATACAAACAAAAACATACGTTCCTTCTCTTCCCACAGAAACTCAATACAGTTAGTTGTGTGTTTCTTAATTTAAAAAAAAATCACCTTTGTTTGGCAAAAGCCCCAAAATGAAGCTTACAAAGAGAAAACCAAAACACTGCCAGTTACATTGGAAGACACTGAAATTCTATTTAGTAGTTTAGGTTTATGTAAGCAGGTAGCTTTACTACTATCATTTCCGTAGCCCTACTAGATGTAGGTAGCACTGTCCCTGCTCCATAGAGCTGAGGGTCTATTCAAGACAGATGGGACAAATAAAGGAGTAGTACATTTAGTAGCTCTTCTGTAACTTGTTGTACTTGGGTAGACCTCCTGTATCCTCAGGTGCCAGACTGGTCCTCTCCCTCTTGCTCTTCTCTCAGAAGTTGTTAGAACACAAGAGGATTGTGAAACATTGCCAGAGGACCTTAATAAATTGGGAGATTGGACATTGAAATGGCAGATGAAATTTAATGTGGACAAGTGCAAAGTTATGCACCTAGGAAATCAACCTAAACTACGGTTACATGATGCAAGACTCCACATTAAGAACCACCACCCAAGAAAAGGATTTAGACGTCGTCATGGATAATATGTTAAAATCTCTGCCCAATGTGCAGCGGAGACAAAGAATACGAATAGAAAGCTAGGAATCATAAGGAAAGGAATGGAGAATAAAACAAAGGATATTATAAGGCCTCTGTAGGTTTCCATGGTGTGACCGCACCATGAATATTGTGTGCAATTCTGGTCGCCATATCTTAAGAATATAGTGGAATTAGAAAAGGTACAGAGAACAGCCACCAAAATGATAAAGGGTATTGAAGATAACCCTATGAGGAAAGGCTTACAAGGTTAGAGCTCTTCAACCTGGAAAAGAGACAACTGAGGGGGAGATATGATGGAGGTCTATAAAATAATGAATGGAGTGGAACAGGTAAACGTACATTGCTTGTTTACACCATCAAAAAATGGAAAGACTAGGGGACATGCAGTGAAACTACAATGTAACCCATTTAAGACTAATAAGAGAAATTATTTTTTCACTCAATGCATAATCAAACTCTGGAGTTCATTACCAGAAGATGTAGTAAAAGCTGTTAGTGTAGGTTTGGACAAGTTCCTGGAGGAAAGGTCCATAAGCCATTATTAAAGAGGACCTGGGAAATCCACTGCTTACCCTAGGACGAGCATTGTAGAACCTGTATGCCTTTTTGGGAACCTTCTAGGTACTTGTGACCTGGATTGACCACTATTGAAAACAAGAATCTCCAGGAACAAGCAGGAATGTAGTCCTCACATATGGGTATCTTCGGTACCGACGGAGCCTGCGCGGGGATGCTCCCCAGTGTCCAATAGGAGAGCTTTTGGGAGCATTCCACAGCGCCTGCGTGCTGCCTCCCACCTTTCCCAACTGTCTCTCCCAGTTCTTCGTTTTCCGTGGAGCCGACAGGTCGCACATCCTGTCACCGCAGAAAAAAATCCTTTCTATTCTTCTTTTTTGTGGACGCGTCTGCCTTCCCTCGACGCTACACTGGTACTGCCGGTTCTTCTTCTTTCTTTTCTTTAAAAAAAAAAAGAACAAAAAAACTTACTTCTGGAGTCTTAAAAGTAATTTTCTCTCAGGTGCCACGCGCCATTTTGGGCACTAGGCCCAACTTTTCCTTCAGAATGGAAAAATCCGCTTCGGGTTTTAAAAAGTGTTCTAAGTGTGGCGGTACCATATCCGTCACCGACACCCATGAGTGGTGCCTCAAATGTTTAGGTCCTGACCACTCTATTTCAGAGTGTGTTGCCTGTGGGATGATCTCAAAAAGGGGCCGGCAGAACTGAGCTGCTAAGCTTAGCACCCTTTTTGCCTCCGATGCAGCCTCCATGGCATCGACGTCGTCCAAGGCTTCGTCTTCCTCCCATGGATCTCAGGTAACTAAACATAAATCTAGCCGGTCCTCAAAAGGTAGATCTCCTTCTAGACAGCAAGATGCCTCTGGCATTGCCCTTGAGGGACTTTCACCGGCAAAATTGCCCCGGTGGGAGGCTTTGGCTTCCAAAGGCTTCAGGCTTCAACCTCGGCAGAACTACTGGTGCCATGCTCTGGGGTACCGGCCGCTTCTTCCGGTACCGATACCCAAGCATCGGCACCGTCGATAGACCAGAGATTCTTGGCTATTGAACGCAGTCTGACAGCTCTTCTCATGGCCTCAATGCTCTTGAAACTGCTTTAGACAATTCAACCGGTACTGGCACAGACTGCATCGGCATCGGCAGGTATTCTACTGGGACCGAGTCATGCGTATCCATCCGGTATTGATAGGTCGGTACCAGACCACTCTGATGCACGATCACCCGGATTGGAGATACTTTGAATCCTCGGATGAGTCTGAAGATTCTGAAAGCTCTGCCGATACCAGAGTACTTCTTCCTGAGGATTCCTCTTCTCCTCAGCGTAGGATGTCTCTACCAGAGGATATGTCCTTTCAGGATTTTATCCGAGATGTGGCTCGAGGTCTTTCCATCACAGTGGCTCCTGAAAAAGAGCCTAGGGCAAAGGAATTAGAAATCCTGCAGTACCCTAAAGCTCCCAAAGAGGCAGCTACCTTACCTATTCATGAGATCTTGCATGATCTCATGTTAAGGATGTGGGAAACACCTCTAACCACATCTCCTCACTCTCGAAGACTCGACACTATGTATCGAGTTCCTCCCTGTCCTGGGTTTCAGAAGACTCAGCTACCACACCATTCCATGGTGGTGGAGTCAGCAATGAGAAGGATAAAGAGTGCAAAAAGGCATGCATCTAATCCTCCAGGACGTGAGTGTAGGACTCATGACGCCTTTGGACGTCGAACCTTCCAGGCTTCCATGCTTTCTGCTAGGATCAGTTCCTATATCTTATATATGGGAACGTTCCTTAAGGAGGTCAGAGGAGATTTAGAGCTTATGAGCGCTCTCCTTCCTGATGATAAGAGGCAAAATTATCTCGCCCTTGTCAAATATGCTCAGGATGTTTCCAAGTTTGTGAATCGTGCAGCTTTTGACTGCTTTGAGTGCAGAAGCAGAACCTCTGCCATTGCCATAGGTGCAGGTAGAATTGCCTGGCTCCAGGCATCTGACTTGGAAATTTGGGTACAGGATAAACTAGGGAATATTCCTTGCACAGGAGAGAATCTCTTTGGCAAGAATTGGCAGGAAAAAGCTAATGAGATTGTCTAAATCTACAGCTGATCTTGCGAGGAAAAGATCCTCTAAGAAAACATTCTTCAGCAAGAAGAAAACGTTTTATCACTCCTATACCCAGCAGGGACATCGTTTAGGTCAGTCTGCCCAAAAGGGCAGCTACAACCTAGGCAAAGGAAGCCAAAAGCAGCTAAGCCTCAACCGGCTCAGCAGACTCAGCCTCCACGGGGGCTTTGACTCCTATCTAGAGAACTTTGCCTTCCTGGCCCTGAACGGCCCAGAACCCTCTACCATCCCAGGAAGGTTATGTCATTTTGCCCCCAGATGGGGTCAGATAACAGCAGAAAATTGGACTCTGTCTATTGTAAGAGAGGGGTACAAGCTTCATTTCCTCAGCATGCCCCCTCCTACAATGGTAAGACAGTTCAATTCTCAGACCTCTCTCAACGTCCTGTTAGGTCAAGAGGCCACTGTGCTTCTTGCCCAAGGGGCAATAGAAGAGGTATCCATTCCCCAATGGGGTGCAGGGTTTTACTTCCCCTATTTCCTTATCCCAAAGAAAACAGGAAGACACAGACCCATTTTAGACCTCAGAGAATTGAACAAATTCCTGTTCAAAGAGAAGTTCAAAATGATTTCTCTGGTAACTCTGCTGCCATACCTTCAGAGTCAGGATTGGCTGTGTTCTCTAGATCTCAAGAATGCGTACACTCATGTTCTCATCCATCCAACTCATCGAAAGTTCCTTCGCTTTCTGTTTCAAGGGAAGCACTACCAATACAGGGTTCTTCCTTTTGGCCTGCCCTCTGCACCAAGGGTGTTCACAAAATGCATGGCTGTGGTGGCAGCATTTCTCCGCACCCTAGGAATATTCGTCTTCCCTTACTTAGACGACTGGCTCATTCGAGCCTCTTCAGAGCCAGAGGCCAGGGGTGCTCTCTCTCGCACAATGTGCATCCTTCAATATTTGGGTCTTGTCATAAACTTCACAAAATCCAACCTTGCTCCCACTCAGCCCCTGGAGTTTATAGGAGCTCTGCTGGATACCAGACAGACAAGGGCCTACCTTCCACAGCCCCGCTGCCTTCGCATTGTGCAGTTAGCTTCCCAAGCTGTGCTAAAACCTCGCCCCACTGCTCGGGAAATGTTACAGTTGATAGGCCACATGGCATCCACAGTGCATGTGGTTCCTTATGCTCGCCTCCATATGAGGGCAGCCCAGTGGACTTTATCCACTCAGTGGACTCAGGCGTCAGGTTGCCTGTCAGACAAAATAGCATACTCAGATCAACTTATTTTGTCCCTCCAATGGTGGCAGTCACCCCAAAACCTTTTGGTGGGGTCTCCTTTTCAGCAACCCCCACCCCAAGCCACTCTAACAACAGATGCCTCACAGGTGGGTTGGGGAGCCCACCTTCAAGGCCTCTCTACCCAGGGTACCTGGACTTCACAGGCGGCCTGTCTTCACATCAACCTTCTGGAACTCAGAGCAATCTTCCTTGCTCTTCGAGTATTTCACGCCCAGCTCAGATACAAGACAGTCCTAGTTCAAACGGACAATTACGTAGCCATGTTCTATGTGAACAAGCAGGGCGGAACAGGCTCTCTGTCGCTATGCAACGAAGCTTTGCGACTATGGGCCCTCGCCAGAGAGCATCAGATTCATCACCTTGCGGTGTATCTTCCAGGCATTCAAAACTCTTGGGCAGACAGACTCAGTCGAGTTCTGCTTCCACACGAATGGTCTCTCCATGCAGATCAGGTGGTCAAAATTTTCCAAATTTGGGGAACCCCGGACATAGACCTCCTTGCAAGTCCGCTGAATGCCAATCTTCCCCGGTTCTGTTCCAGAATTCCGGCTCAGTGTTGTCAGGCCAGGGATGCTTTCTTCCTCCATTGGGGCCAGGACTTCCTATATGCCTTCCCACCCATTCCCCTAATTCCCAAAGCCCTATTCAAGCTTCAGAGAGACAGAGGTCATATAATTCTCATAGCTCCATATTGGCCACAGCAAATGTGGTACCCTCTGCTCCTACATCTCTCTCAAGCTCTGCCTCTGGAGTTAAGATCTGCTCCAAATCTCCTTTCTCAGGAGGACGGGATGCTATGGCATCCCTTTCCCCAGTCTCTGCATCTGAGGGCTTGGTGGCTGAAAGCCTAGAACTTCACGGTCTTAACCTTTCTCAGCAGGTAAAGGATATCTTTATGCTTCCAGGAAGCCTTCCCCAAGACGCTCTTATGCATTCAAGTGGAAAAGGTTTACCATATGGTGCTTGCAGAAGGCTCTTAAACTCTGGAATCATTACTGGAGTATCTCCTTCATTTATCTAATGCAGGGCTTAAGACCAATTCATTGTGAGTTCATTTGAGTGCTATTGCAGTTTCTTTCAAGCCTCTAAATGGACAACCTTTTTCCTCTCATCCTCTCATAGCGAGATTTATGAGAGGCCTTCTTTTAACTAAGCCTCCCATTAAGCCATCACCGGTGTCATGGGACTTAAATCTGGTTCTTGGGCAGCTCATGAAGCCGCCTTTTGAGCCATTAGCTACTACCTCTTTGAAATTCCTTTCCTGGAAGGTCATCTTTCTTATTGCAATCACATCAGCACATCGCATCAGTGAATTGCAAGCGTTGGTGGCTGATCCTCCTTATACAAGGTTCCATCATGATAAGGTAGTCCTTAGGACTCATCCACACTTTATGCCAAGGGTGGTGTCACCTTTTCATTTAAACCAAGTGGTTTACCTTCCTGTATTCTTCCCAAGGCCTCACGCCTCAAATGCAGAAAGGAATCTTCATACTTTGGATTGTAAAAGGGCTTTTGCCTTTTACTTGCAAAGGACACAGCAACATAGAAAGTCCTCTCAACTCTTAGTTACTTTTGATCCTAGTCATTTGGGACTTCCAGTCTCCAAAAGAACACTGTCCAGCTGGATTGTACAGTGTATATCTTTTGCCTATGAGAGTAAGAACCTTCCTCTTGAAGGCCATGTCACAGCTCACAATGTGAGAGCCATGGCAGCCTCTATGGCTCATCTTCACTCTGTGTCTATCGATGACATCTGTCGAGCAGCTACTTGGGCTTCGGTTCATACCTTCACAGCCCATTACTGCTTAGACAAGGACTCCCGCCGGTATGCCTTGTTTGGTCAGGCTGTTCTTTAACACCTGTTCCATACTTAATCAACTCCTACCCACCATCCCTGGTCGGATGCCAGAGATCCATGGGGGGAAGTGGAGCCCTTTCACAGGGGCACACAACTTTTGGGGCCTTCTCCCTGGCATCTGCAGCTAGGGAGTCCCCATATGTGAAGACTACATTCCTGCTTGTTCCTGGAGATAGCATAGTTACTCACCTGTAACGGGTGATCTCCGGGAACAGCAGGAATTTAGTCTTCACAACCCACCTTCCTCCCCTAGGGGTTGTATCTCTCTATCTCTCTCTTTCTCTCTTTCCCTCTCTCTTGTCTCAGCTTTAAACTCAACTGGAGAGGGACAGTTGGGAAAGGCGGGAAGGCAGCACGCAGGCACTGTGGGATGCTCCCAAAAGCTTTCCTATTGGATGCTGGGGAGCATTCCCGCGCAGGCTCCATCGGTACCGACGATACCCATATGTGAAGACTAAATTCCTGCTGTTCCCGGAGATCACCTGTTACAGGTGAGTAACTATGCTTACTGGGCTTTGATGGACCTTGGCTAGACTGTATGGCACTTCTTATGTTCTTAAGCTCCAGCTTTCCTTATGAGTCCCTGGGTGGGAATCCAACCACTGCCTCTTTTCCTCGACACACATTCCTACAGCTTCAGAATCTCTCAGCAGCACTTGAGCTAAGTACTTTTATATGTATGGTATGTGTTCTCTGGATCCAGTTTTTACTAAATTCCCTAGAACACACTCCTCCAAAAAAAATGTATCTTTGCAGGAAAAGGCACAAGGGAAGAATGCACAGAAATTTCAAACTTCTTTCTTCCTAGCCATTTGTGATGCACCTTTGTCTGTTCCCTCACAGGTTATGTTGAACATCCAAGGTAGCTTAGTTCGATGCAGCCTCTAGATCCCACAACCTTTCTCGGGTATACCATAGTTCAGTTCTGCTTGCACTCCCACTCCTCAGCAGCCCCATACTGGGCACTTCCCAGGATTCTTGCTGAGTCTGCTTTCACAAGCTCCAGCTAGGCTTCTCTTCTCTCCAGACCCTTCCTCGTTCTGTTCTCCTCTTAGCTACTCTTCTCATTAGACCGGCCTCAATAGCCATATAGAGAGCTAGTTCCCTGTTGCTTCTCAGCAGCTTTGAGCTCCATGGTTCCAATAGCTCACGTAGCCATCACTTGTCCTCTACCTGGTTTTGTGAGGCCTTTTATAGTTCCCTCTGGACCAGAACTAGGGAACTCCCACCGACAGGGATGGACATCTTGGCCTAAAACACTGACTAGGAGCAAAGACTCCAGAAATGTCCTCACTCTACAGACAAGGGAACATTGTGGCCTCTGCTGCACATGCCTGAATGCACATAGGTTTACCCGCTGTCTAAGAAGGCGTTCCCAAGAGTGCCATTGGGGCATTTTTTCACCCATGCATATTCTTTTGAAAAATTGAAATATATGCAAGTATTTTAAGCTAGAAAAATTGTGCACCTCCCAATAGCAGGTGTTAATGTGTGCACGTAGCTTTCCTGGTAATTTTCAAAGCGAAATATGCACACAAGCAGAATCTGAATAGTGAACACTCCATTGAGACATTTCATTGATGTGAGCAGTAATATTATCCCCAGAAAACAAAGTTGGGTGGTGTGGACCCTGGCTTGATACTGCCTCTAATCAGAAGGGCATCAACTTGGTATTGTAATGGATTAATCTCTTTCCATGCAAGCTGTCATTAGGATTGTGGCGTGGACTTTCTTTCTTATGGCACATGCAACACAGTACGTCATTCCATGCTACTGAGATAATCGCAAGGCCTTTGGGATATGGGGAGCGGGGGGTGCTAGAAATTATTGTAAATAAATGAAGATTCATATGCTGCTCTACTGCGCTCTTCACCTCTTGGTGCATCCAGTTGACTGCAGTGCTGCCTTTCAGAGGCTCTCAGAAGGTTAGGCTAAAAATAGCAGCCCAGCTTTCCAGATCTGCACATTTATCGAAACAGACACAAAAACTGTTTCTCAGAAGTCATTTCTGTCCTCTAACAGTGTGTTAGCCTCACATCAGCAAATGAAAAAAGATTCACTTGTAGTTCCTTATCGCTCTTTAAAAAGAAATGAATACACAGCTGCAGAAATGTAGTGGAGATACTCCGGGGGGGATGGGGGAGAGGAATAGGTTGCAAAACGAGTATAGAGTCTGATAATGCATCCATTGACTGGTTAAATTTAACTGTTTCATAAAATTATTTGGGCCAGTTTTGTTCTAGGAGGTTCCCCCCCCCCATTAAATTGATTGGTTTATTTATTTTAAAAAAAAATAGATTCCGCATATCAACAGTCCTACATGAATTACAATGAAAACATAAGAAATAATTATATCACACAAACCAGGACATACAATATAAACCAGATCAAAGAAAAAGAAAAACACCAGCTAATCACAAGTTGCTGAAAGCCTCTTTATGCACTTCCTAAATTTTAAATATTCAGACTCTAAATATGCTTTTACAGGTAATGTGTAGTCCAAAGTACCACAGCAGCACACCATGGTTGCATGGGATCTCCAGGAACAAGCAGGAATGCAGTCTTCACATATGGGTATCGTCAATACTGATGGAGCCCGTGCAGGAATGCTCCTCAGCGTCCACTAGGAAAGCTTTTGGGAGCACTCCACCGTGCCTGCGCATCTGCCTTCCCACCTTCTTAACTCCTCTCCTCCATTCTTTGTTTTCCGCAGAGCCAGCAGGAAGCCCTTTCCTGTCACTACTGAAAAAGTATTATTTTTTTATTTAATTCTGTGCTCTGCCTTTCTGTAGATTTTGGTACCTCCCTGATACCGGCCCCGATATTCTTTTTCTTTGGAAGTATTTTCTTTTTCTTTTTGGTGGTTCTCCACCACCTTAGGCCTCGGTCTAAATTTTTCATGTTTGCCACCATGGACAAACACGTCAGTGGCTTTAAAAATTGTTCCAAGTGCTCCGGCACTATGTCAGTCGCTGATTTCCATGACTGGTGTCCCAAATGTTTGGGTCCAGACCATAGACGAGACAATTGTTCTTTGTGCAAACAAATGACCAAATGAGGCCTAAAGAACAGGGCCAAGCAGTATGATTCTCTATTTGCCCCGGACTCTATTTCAGTGGCCTTTGCATCGTCGAGGACGCGGCCTCTTCAGCTGGTTCCCAGGTCTCCAAAAAGTCCAAACATAAATTAAAGACTAAGTCCTCGGCATTGAAATCCAATACTGAGTTCACCCCTAAACAAAGACATGGGGAGGGGTGGCCTGCACAGAGTGGCAGGTGCACCTTCTCCTGCCATCTTACTGGGCAGACTAGATGGATCATACTGGTCTTTATCTGCCGTCATTTACTATGTTACTATGAGTATTGAGGCGAGATGCACCGATAGGGGCATCTGATGCTGACCAGCCTGCCAAACAGCCCCGGCGGGAGGACCAGCCCTCCAAAGCCACTTATGGGCTTCGGGATGCTTCCGAGACATCGACCTCTGGGGAGCTACTGGTACTGTGCTCTGGAACGGTGACTCATAGCCCCATACTCGAATCCACCCAGGCATCGGTGTCCTTGATTGACCAGCGTTTCTTAGCTATCGAGAGGACCTTGGCAGCATTCCTGGCCGCTGTGGTACCAAATGTATCGACAATCCCGACGAGTTCAGCAATGTCCTCCAGCTCAGTGATGGTACCTCCAGGTCTGATGCCAGCCCTTGAACTGGTATTCTGGGACCCCCCTCTCTCCAATTCCTGCACTGGAACCAGTAAACATCATCAGTATCCAACAGGTTCCTGGTTTGAGTTCCACACGGACTCAACATTGGCATCGACATCGGCTTGAAACCATTGATAATTGATTTTCTTTCCAAATCGGAGTCATAGTCGTCGTCTTCTGACTCTGAAGAGACATTGGAAGATTCCAGAGCCACCTGGGATATCCTCTCCGATTCCTCTCCTCCTCATGCGAGGTGTCAATCTCCGCCAGAGGACATGTCCTTTTAGAACTTCATTCGGGACATAGCAGTTGGTCTCCAAATGGCAATAACATTGGAAATGGAACCGAGGGCTGAGGAAATGGAAATCCTCCAATACCTCTTGATGCCCAAAGAGGCAGCTACATTACTGGTGCATCAGACCCTACAGGATCTAATGCTATATATATGGGAGGCCCCTTCTAATAGTTCCGCCTATCAGTAAATGCCTCAATACCATGTATCGAGTTCCACCATGCCCAGTGTTTCAGAAGCCTGAACTTCCATACCATTTTATAGTGGTGGAATCGACAATGCGACACATCAATAGTTCTAAAACTCATTCATTGTTACCGCCTGGCAAAGATGCCAGGGCTCTCTATGCCTTTGGACAATGCTGCTTCCAGGCATGTATGCTTGCTTCTAGGATTATATCCTACACACTCTATCAGGGCATGTACTTCAAGGGCGTCTCAAGGGATCTAGGAAATTTCGCTCCTATTCTCTCAGATGACAAATGTGATGCATACCTAACTATGGTCACACAGGCTGAGAATACTTTGTAGCCTTCGATTCCTTTGAGTCTACCAGCAGAGCTGCTGCAGTTTGCATAGGAGCTCATAGGATGGCCTGGCTTCAGGCATTGTCTCTCAAGCAGTGGGCTCAAGTTAAATTGGCCAATATTCCTTGCACTGGAGAAAACCTATTTGGTAAAGGTTGGAAAGAGAAGGCAGGAGAGCTTGAGGTGGATGATCTCACCCTCAAATGCCTCTCAAGAAAGACTTCAGACCCCTCTAGGAGGAAAGCTGCTACAAAGAAGAGATTTTTCTTTTTACCAACCCTTTTCTGGTTTCAACCTTAACAGCAGCAGCAAAGGCCACAGGATCCCCATCAGCCTAAAAAGGCCAAAACTCCTAAACCCTAATCGGCTGCTCCGACACAGCCTGCACCTAGTTTTTGACGCCTTCCTAGAGAGCATAGCTACTCTGCAGGATCCCCAGCCCCTTCACATAGCAGGCTTATGCCCACAGGTGGCATCTCATCATATCAGAACAGTGGAATTTCAACATAAACCAAAGGGGCTACCTGCTTCTCTTTCAAAGCTTACCCCCAACCACCTCCACAAGAGATTATCCTGCAGACCATTTGCAGGCCAATCTCCTGTCCTCTGAGGAGGTTACCCTGTTAGCTCAGAGGGCTGTCGAAAGAGTCCCACCTGCCCAAGAAGGCAAGGGCTTCTACTCTCCTTATTTTCTTATCCCAAAGAAAACAGGAGGTTTTTGACCCATTCTATATCTGAGGAATCTCAACACATTTCTTGTTTGAGAGAAGTTTAAGATGATTTCCCTTGGCACCCTTCTTCCATACCTTCAGAGGAATGACTGGCTATGTTCTCTAGACCTCCTAAAAGATGCTTACACCCCATTACAAAGCCTTAACAAGATCCAATCCGAAAAACGCACTCAACACACCTTCCTTAGATGCGCACTTGCGAATGCCCGATCTATACGATCAAAATGGCCCATAGCCATCGATCTTATTTCTCACCACAACCTCGACCTACTAATGATAACTGAAACATGGCTATCTTCCTGCGACAATGTCATCCTCAACCAGATGACACCCCCAGGCTACTCATTCTTCGCTTGCCACAGAGCCAATCAAAGGGGAGGTGGCACTCTCATTATTGCCAAATCCTCACTCCAATTTAGACTAAGTAATACCACAAGTACAACTCACCTAGACACACTCTCCATAACAAATGACACCTGTACCATCAACCTATTATACCGAGCTCCCACTCCATCTCCAGATGACCTTCCCTCCATAATCAATATTGCTGGTAACCCCACCAACCCACGCACCCTAAACTGTGGGAGGAGTGGCCTAGTGGTTAGGACAAGGTACTTCGGGCCGGAGGGCCGGGGGTTCAAGTCCCACCTGGGGACAGCAATCTCAGGCCGGAGGGACTGGGATTTCTAGTCCTATAGACACTCCTTGTGGTCTTGGGCAAGCCACTTAACCCTCCATTGCCCATGTTCCCTGTAAGTATTAACGTATGTGTGTCATATCCCCTCGTGTTAAATGTATCTCCCAATTGACCGCTTTGACCCGGTGAAAAGCGGGATATAAATACAGCTAAATAAATAAATAAATAAACTGGTTAATAGGCGACTTCAATCTGCCATCCCTACATGACTCGCACTCATCAGCCTTCTTCGATGCAATAAACCAACTTGGCTACAACCAACTGATTGATGCTCCCACCCATAACAAAGGAAACTAACTTGACTTGATCTTCGCACCCCACGCTGCTATCAACTCCACTGAGAGTCTGTTGATCTCAATAACACCCATTCCTTGGTCAGATCATAACTTACTTCTCTTTGACTTACCCAACATCCACCCCGGCAACAATTGCAAAAATAGTCAACATACCCTTAGAAACACAGTAGCACGCTATCAACCTTTTGATAAGAATGAAGTCCTTGAGAAGATCTTGCCTCTCCTCACCAATACCTCTACAGACCCTGACGATCTAGTATCGAACTGGAACGATGCGTTCAAGGAGGCTGCACACTGACCAGCCAACACCAAGAGACAATCAAAACGCGAGCATGCACCTTGGTACTCCCAAGATATACGAAAGTCTCTAATCCAGCTCCCCAAACTTGAAAGACATTGGCAGCGCTCACGGACATCTGAGGCTCTATGCGCATACTCTGCACACCTTCAAGCTCACAGACAGATGACAATGGAAAAGAGAAAACAACACCACTCTGAAACTTTGAAAAGATCCATGAACAGGCCCCGTGACCTATTCTCCATCGTGAAAACCCTCACAGGCGACTCTACCCCTCTCCAAGACCAAATGCCTCACCCACAAATCTACTCAAACTACCTTCAGTCAAAAATCATCCAAACCAACATTAACGCCTCCCCCACACCCCCCATCCCTGCAGACATCACCCCGCAACCAACTGTGCTGTCATAATTCCACGAGGTCTCTACTAAACAAATCGAAGAAATCTTCTCTTCTATTAACCTTACCACAGCACCTAATGACCCCTGTCCCTCCAGCTGGATCAAAGAGTTGTGATCTACCCTCAGCCCAACCATAAGCAGGATCCTCAACCAATCCTTTACAACAGGTTCCTTCCCACAAAGCCTGAAATTCACATCAATCCGCCCACTGCTAAAAAACTGCAAACTCGACCCATCCAAAGTCGAGTCATTCAGACCCACCTCAAGCATCGCTCTGCTGGCAAAAATTATAGAGAAGGTAGTTCAACTACAAATTCAACAGCACATCGACACTGAAGCACCACTGGACCATTCACAACATGGATTCAGAGAAGCACATGGTATAGAAACCATCCTTACTACCTTATTCAACGATCTAGTCATGGGAATTGATGATTTACACCAAGGATTCATCCTTATTTTCATGGATATTGCGGCCGCGTTTGATTCTGTGAACCACGAGACACTATTACTCCGCCTCAGAGACAAAGGTATACAAGGCCTGGCCTTAGCATGGTGCAGGTCATATTTGAGCGACAGGCCACAACAAGTCAGAGTAGGATCTACTACATCTGACCCATTCATACTCAAACAAGGAGTCCCCCAAGGTTCGTCCCTTTCATCTCTCATGTTTAATATATATTTGCAACCCATTTGCGACCTTATCCGCTCGTTCAACATTCAGTGCTTAGCATATGCGGATGATATCCTGATGTACTCATCCTTTAAGCTTGACCAACCGGATTTCTCAGCAATAACAAAATGCTTCGATGCAGTTTCCGAATGGCTCCTCTCCCAAAACTTACGCATTAATCACAGCAAAACCGATGTCCTTTTTGTCACTCGAAATCAGAAGTTCATACCACCGCCATCCCTTCGAGTCAACAACTTCGACCTCACAGTCAAACCTACCATCCGGTACTTGGGCATCATCCTCGATCAAAAGCTAGACATGTCACCGCATATCAAGAATATCACTAAATCTATCTACCACAAGATACGGTCAGTACGCCACCTTCGACCACTACTTGACCCTTCTGATTTCCGCTCCATATTCCAAGCACTGGTAACCCCCCACCTTGACTTTGCCAACATTATCCTCCTTGGGCTCCCGCAAGCAACATTGAACCCGCTTAGGCTAGCCATGAATTCTGCAGCAAGAATACTCACCGGAACATCTAGATCGGACCACATAACTCCAGTCCTGATGAGCCTACACTGGCTGCCTCTACATGCTAGAATCATATACAAAGCCCTCGTTCTAACTTTCAAGGCCTCAAAAAATCAGCCCCCCACCCCGGTCACCAAGCTCATCCAACCTATGCCACCCAACAGAAGCAGACGCTCGTCATGTTTGAACAAACTAGAAATGTCTAAAACACTCACGAAATGTTCAAAGACAACATCCAATAGAGCCTTCTCACTATTTGTACCAGGAGCATGGAACTCTCTCCCTCCAGAAATTCGTTCCATCACTAATATCATTTCATTCAGAAAGGCCATCAAACATCATCTGTTCCTAAAATACTATTCCATTCTCATTCCCCCCAGCCAATCCCAACATAATACTCATCTTCACCAAAACTCACACTTAACACAACCCCAACTAGAAAATTCGTTAACCTGACACTCCTCCTGTTACTTATCCGTTTTTCACATTACAATGCCTAACCATGCCCTTCATATGATGTTTAAACCTCTACTTACATAACACTGTACATAGTTTTTCTCCCCTGTTCATCCAAGTTTGTATCCCCTGTTTATTGTAAACTCAGTGTAACATGTTACATTGTTGTATACTTTGTTCAAATGTAAACCGCACTGATTGTAATAGTGTGGTATATAAGAAATGCAAATAAATAAATAAATAAAATAAATTTGCTGATACACAGTAAATATCTGCACTTCCAGATTCAGTAAATCCATTACCAGTATCAGGTTCTTCCCTTCAGGCTAGCTTCCACACCCAGAGAATTCACAAAATGCATGACAGTCATCACAGCATACCTGCGTACTTTGGAAATCTCTGTCTTCCCCTACTTAGAAGATTGGCTGATAAGGGGAGAATCCCCAGAGGTCATAAAACAGTTACTGTCTTGCACCATCATGGTGCTCCAAAGTCTAGGCTTTGTGTTAAACCTTCCAAAATCCAGCCTGATTTCCTCACAGCAACTTGAGATCATTGGAGCTCTTCTCAATACATATCAGGGTTGGGATTTCCTTCCTCAGGATCACTCTGCTCATCTCATCGAGCTGACCCTCACCATACAAGGTCAAAGTGTTGTGACAGCTTAATACATGCTATGTCTTCTGGAACACATGGCCTCCACAGTCCACATTGCCCTATATGCCTGTCTATACATGAGACAGGCCCAATGGACATTCTCTCATCCCAATGGAGTCAGGCAACCGGACATGTCTTAGACAAGATTTGCATCACTCCTCCTCTTGTCCTCCCTTCAGTGGTGATGCTGCCCCCAGTATCTTCTCGGAGGGTCACCTTTTCAGATGTCGCCACCCCAATGTATCCTAATGACTGATCCTTTCAAATTCGGGTGGGGAGCACATCTGAACAATCTCACTACACAGGGGAAGTGGACAGAATGGGAATACCGTATGCAGCTCAATTTCTTCAAGCTACAAGCTCTTACGAATACCCTTTGGGCTTTTCAACCCCAACTATCAGGCAAACACATTTTAGTCCAGACAGACAACCAAGTAGCCAAGTTCTATGTGAACAAGCAAGGAGGAACCGTTTCCTATTCCCTCTGCCAGGAGGCCCTTCAACTGTGGTTCTTCGCCATTGTACATCACATCCATCTCCAGGCGGTGTATCTTCCAGGCGAGCTCAATGTCCTGGCCGACAGACTCAGCCACATCTTGAGTCCACACGAGTGAACTCTAAAACAAGAGATGGCATCTTGGATCTTCCACATGTGGGGAACCCCCAGAATAGATCTGTTCGCCACTCAGTAGAATGCATAACTACTGCTCTTTTGCTCCAGACACAGTCAGGCAGTGGATTCCTTTCTCCTGCATTGGGGCTTGGACCCGCTTTATGCATTCCCACCAATCCCCCTAATATCCAAAATGCTGTTCAAGCTGCAGACTGACAAGGGCTTCATGATTCTAATAGTCCCATACTGGCCCCATCAACCATGATTTCCTCTGCTGCTTTGTCTAGTGAACACTCCACCTCTCAGTTTGGGTCATGCCCCCGACCTCCTCTCTCAGGATCAGGGCCTACTCCTCCATCCCAATCCACAAGCTCTCCATCTCATGGCATGGCTGCTAAAAGCATGACCTGGAACTCCTTCAACTGATCAAGGACATCTTGCTTGCATCACACAAGCCAACTACCAGATGTTCTTATGCCTTCAAATGGTGACAGCTCACCCTTTGGTGCACACCAAAGCAGATCGATCCATCTGACTGCCCAATGGAACTTCTTCTGCAATATCTTTTACACTTGTCCTCCACAGGGCTTAAGACTAGCTCTGTTAGAGTTCACCTCAGTACAATTGCAGTCTATCACAGGCCACTGGATATGCATCCCATTTCCTCACACCCTTTGGTGCAGCAATTAATGTGGGGTCTTTTGCTTTCCATGCCAATGATCAAACCACCACCGGTGGCATGGGACTTTAATGTGGCCCTAGCACAGCTTTTAAAAGCCCCATTTGAGCCCTTGACTAACACTTCTCAAAATTCCTATCTTGGAAGGTCATCTTCCTAATTGCTCTCACCTCAGCTTGTTTCATCAGCGAACTACAAGCTCTAGTAGCAGATCCTCCCTACACTTGATTCCACCATGATTAGGTGGTTCTCTGTACCCATCCGCATTTCCTTCCAAAAGTGGTGTCTCCTTTTCATATCAATCAATCTGTCATGCTTCTGGTCTTCTTTCCCTGACCGAATGCCTCTAGGGCTGAGGCAGCATTGCATACTTTGGATTGCAAGTGTGCCTTTGCCTTCTACTTGGACAGGACCAAGGATTTTAGGAAATCCTCTCAATTATTTATCTCCTTTGACCCAAGTCACTTGGGTCGTCCGGTGTCAAAATATATCCTATCCAACTGGATTTTGGACTGCATTTCTTTTGCCTCTGCTCAGATGGGACTCTCCCTCGAGGGTCCCGTCACCGCTCACAACGTGAGGTCCATGGCAGCCTCAGTTGCCAACCTCCGTTCTGTTTCCATATAGGAGAACTGCCAGGCAGCTACCTGGTCCTCTGTTCACACCTTTGCTGCTCACTACTGCCTTGACAGGGACTCCCATCAGGATGCTGTTTTTGGCCAGGCTGTTCTTTCAGCATCTCTTTGGGTGTTAATCACAATTCTTGCCAATTATACTTCTCTGGCACCCGACTCGTGGCTCCATGCTCTGGCCATTTGCACTCTAATCTGCTGGACCATTTGTGTCCATGCCCTCTTGGCTCCATGTTTTAGCCTCAGGGATGTCTTTTCAGTCTGGTGCCTGGGAGCTCATATGTGAAGACTGCATTCCTGGAGATAGCGTAATTACCTGTAACAGGTGATCTCCAGGAACAGCAGGAATCGGTCTTCACAACCCACCCTCCTCCCTAGGAGTTGTTGGGTATATTTTTCCTCTACCTCTCAGCTACAAACTCAACTTAGGAGAGGAGTTGGGAAGGCAGATGCACTGGTGCAGTGGAGTGCTCCCAAAGGCTTTCCTATTAGATGCTGGGGAGCGTTCCCATGCGGGCTGTCGGTACTGACAATACTCATATGTGAAGACTGATTCCTGCTGTTTCCAGAGATTACCTTTCGCAGGTTAGTAACTACTCTTTTTCTGTCATTCAGACCTTGCATTAAATTGGTTGCATGCTTTTCTGCTGTTCATGCCAGAATTTAGGTATAGGCAACACAAAACTGCCTATGATACCAAATTTTAATAGATGCTAGAATTTTACGGATTCTGCTATGCTCCAGTTTTGGCTTGCTGCTCTGATGCCACTGTCCCAAAGAACAGCTGTCCCTTCGCAGCAACCCCATCACCAGTGGAAAATGTCACCCATCCCTGATTGTAGCTCTGCTGGAGCAACTCCATCTCCAGCAAGAAACTGTAGCTCAGGACCTACAGTCTCCTAATGCTCTCTCAGGTCCTACAGTTCTTTACAACTTGCTTGGTTTCCAGGTTGATAAAAGGTCTGTATGGATAGAGGGATGTAGACACTGCAGGGGCTTTTGTCAGTGTTTGCTCTAAAGTGTGCAGGAGTCCACCATCAGCATTCCTATGATGGGGGTGGTGCAGCAGCATCTTGGGTTTAATCACAAGGGGCAATTGGGTCTCCTGAGAATCCTGCAGAACTTTCCTGCCCTTCTTGACTGAACGTTACTGGCAAGCCCCAAGCTGAACTTTACTGTTGAAGTCAGAGTTACCACGGCAAGACCATTGCAGAGGTGAAACAATCTAAGGAGGGATGATTGGGGGGAGCACCTCTCTGATGTTTGCTGGAAGGACCCTCTTCCTGTATTCCATGGGCAGTCATATTTTAAATTTAGCCTAGTTGTCATTCACAGTAATATAGAGACTGCATGACCCTTCTAGTTGTTCTTCTTTATTCTGTCAATCGTATATCGCAGTTGCCTTCCGTACAGTGTGACTACCTGTAGGATACACATAGCTAAATGAGGAAAAGCCAACATGGATTTAGCCAAGGGAAGTCTTACCTTACCAATCTGTGCATTCGTGTCCATGTCACATGAGGTGTGGCCTGGACAGTTCTACAGGAATGCATGTCACTGTGTGACTTGAGAAAGGCCTGTGCATGTCTGGACCTGGCTGCTGAAGCATCCATGCCAATACCTGCTGCTGACCACAAATAAGTTGCAGAAAAGTGCTCATTTCATGGAGCAACACTTGCAGGGGTAAGAGTAAAATGTGCTCTCGCCATCACAAAACCTGCATGTTAATTACCAGTCCTTTCATTTCCACTGCCCCACCACCACCACCACACGTCTACAGGCTGGGATATGCGTGTATCATAGCATAGAAGCCCTCATTCTGAAATACCTCCGCAGACACGTCTATATACCTGCTTCTGCAGCTGTGCATTTTGTGGATGTCCACGTTTTTAAGCTGGCCTACAAACATACTCATACACAGCCATGCCATTTGTATAGGCCACTCTCCAGAACCTGTTGCATCTCTCAGGATGGAGACGGAACACTTTCAGAAGGCATTTACACATGCTTCCCTTCAGGGCTGCCACTCCTCCGGTATTTTCAATGTTGTGACCAGGAGGTCTCAAATTCTTCCTAGATATTCCTTCTAAAATGCTGCTTCGCATGCATAACTTGCATTAATGCATATTAGGATGTTAATGCAGGTCAACAAATCTAGCCCTAAGCGACAAGGAGTAGCAGTGGGATTGAAAACCTGGCTTTCCTGGTTACTAGGCCGCTACGCCTCCATTTCAGTTATATGAAATATTTATTTCTGTTGGGTTTCTTTTCAGAATTTATCCTGCTGAAACCTGGGGCACATTCTGGTAACCATTAACACATAACTGTAAAGCAAACTTTAGAAGGTACCCCAAGCCAGGCATATTGGACATGAAGGATAATTTATAAAGGCTTCCTATGTAAAAACACGCCGCCAACCGAGATCAAAGGGCAAGCGGCCCTTTAAAAGCGGCGTGCTGCATCGGGAGCTCCCTCTCACATGCCACCAATGGAGATCAAAGGGCAAGCAGCCTTTAAAAGCGGCGTGCTGCATCAGGAGCTCCCTCTCACACCACCAATGGAGATCAAAAGGCAAGCGGCCTTAAAAAGCGGCGTGCTCCATCGAGAGCTCCCTCTCACACGCCGCCAATGGAGATCAAAGGGCAAGTGGTCCTTTAAAAGCGGCGTGCTCCATCAGGCGCGCCCGTGCCTGGTGGGCCCGTGCCTGAGAGCCTCGCCAGCTTTGGCGTGGCCCTTAGGCGTGGGCCTGGGAACGCTCTGGGTGAGCCGTGAACCCTGCTTCTCCTAATCACCGTAGCTGCCTGGAACCGGCCCTGGAACCGAGTAGGCACAGTCGCTACTGCGCCTCCTCACCCCAACCATCACCTTTACCCTCAAGTAACTTTCCTTGACTTGCTGCCCACTGCTGACATTGATCTTCCCTTCCATTATCTGCCTAGATAGTGCTACCCATTGTCTGCATAGAACTGCTAGCCATTGTCTGCTTAGTACTGCTACCCACTGCCTGCATAGAGCTGTTACCCATTGTTTGCATTAAACTGCTGCCCATTGTCTGCTTAGAATTGTTACCCACAGCCTGCACAGAACTGCTACCCACTGCCTGCACAGAACCTCTATCCAGTGTTTGCATAGAACTGCTGCCCAGTGTTTGCATTGAACTACTGCCCAGTGTTTGCATTGAACTACTGCCCAGTGTTTGCATTGAACTGCTACCCAGTGTTTGCATAGAACTGCTACCCAGTGTTTGATTAGAACTGCTACCCAGTGTTTGTATAGAACGGTTTGCATAGAACTGTTTGCATAGAACTGCTACCCAGATAGAACTGTTAACCATTGCCTGCTTAGAACTGCCACCCACTGCCTGCATAGAACTGCTACCCAGTGTTTGCACAGAACTTGTTGCCCATTACCATGGCCCCACATCACATTCTCCTTTTATTCCTCATCCTCCCCAACTGTCTCCCCTCCTTCCAACACCCCCCTCCTCTTCCCCCTACCACACCTACCTTCCTCACTTCACCCTCCATTCTTTCCCCTTACCTAGCATCTGCTCTTGAGCTTCAGCACATCATCCCCCACATTCAACCAACCCCTCTCTCTCTCTAAGGCAACCCCACCCTCGCTTCTGCCGTACCGTCGCTGCCTTTCCACGCTCTCTAATACTCCTTCTCCTTCTCTCATCAGGCAACATCAACCCCAACCCTGGCCCCCCTCGTTTTCTTTCTCACACTAAAAAGAGTTCCTCACCTACCTTATCTAATCTCATCCACATCCCGCTCCTCCCCCCCTCCACCCTCCCTCCCTCCCTCATCCCCCAATCTCTCATACAGAGATATCAACCCCGACCTTATCTCCAATAAGAAATCCTCACATAACCTAACTGATACCAGCAATATCACCCCTCTCTCGCCCCTCACTTCCCCTCTCTCAAGGCCCTCTTGGAGAGCACACACACATCCAGACTTATTCACCCGCACCCTGCTCCCTCTAAATCTCTGCACTTCTCTAGGAATAAAGCCTCACATTACTCTGATAAGAAATCCTCACGTAACTTATCTAACCTTATCCATATCCCTCTTCTTTCTCCCTCCGCCTTCCCGTTCTCATGTGCCCTATGGAACGCATGTTCAGTTACTAACAAACTTCCTTATCTCCAGGAACAAGCAGGAATTTAGTCTTCACATATGGGTATCGTTGGTACCGACGGAGCCTGCGCGGGAACGCTCCCCAGCGTCCAATAGGAAAGCTTTTGGGAGCATCCCACAGTGCCTGCATGCTGCCTTCCCACCTTTCCCAACTGTCCCTCTCCAGTGCTTCGTTTTTCGCGGAGCCGACAGGTCGCACATCCTGTCACCGCAGAAAATATTCCCTTTTTATTCTTCTTTTTTGTGGTCACGTCTGCCTTCCCTCGATGCTACACCGGTTCCGCTGGTGGTTCTTTCCTTTTTCTTAAAAAAGAAAAAAAAAAACAAAAAAAACCCCGAACTTTCTTCTGGAGTCTTTTCCAGCTATTTTCTCCTTCAGGTGCCACGCGCCATTTTGGGCACTAAGCCCAACTTTTCCTTAAAAATGGAAAAACCCACTTCGGGTTTTAAAAAGTGTTCCAAGTGTGCCGGTACCATCTCCGTCACCGACGCCCATGAGTGGTGCCTCAAATGTTTAGGTCCTGACCACTCAATTTCAGAGTGTGTTGCCTGTGGGATGATGTCAAAGAGGGGCCGGCAGAACCGAGCTGCTAAACTTAGCACCCTTTTTCGCTCCGATGCAGCCTCTGTGGCATCGACATCTTCCAGGGCTTTGTCTTCCTCCCATGGATCTCAGCCAACTAAACATAAATCTAGCCGGTCCTCAAAGGGTAGATTTCCTTCTAAGCATCGAGATGCCTCTGGCATTGCCCTTGAGGGACTTGTACTGGCAAAATTGCCCCGGTGGGAGGCTTAGGCTTCCAAAGCATTAACGGGGCTCCAGGATGATCTCGAGGCCCCAACCTCGGCAGAACTACTGGTGCAATGCTCTGGGGTACCGGCTGCTTCATCCGGTACCAATACCCAAGCATCGGCAGCATCGATAGACCAGAGATTTTTCGCTATTGAACGCAGTCTGGCGGCTCTTCTCACGGCCTCGATGCCCTTGAAACCGCTTCAGACAATTCAACCGGTACCGGCAACGATCTCGGTATCAGCACCGACTGCATCGACATCGGCAGGTATTCTACCGCGACCGAGTCATGCTTATCCATCCGGTATCGACAAGTCGGTACTGGACCCCTCCAATGCCGACTTTGATCGGTACCGGTACCGGTATCATGCCTTGCACAATCACCCGCATCGGAGATACTTTGAATCCTCAGATGAGTCTGAAGACTCTGAAAGCTCTGCCGATACCAGAGTACTTCTTCCTGAGGATTCTTCTTCTCCTCAGCATAGGATGTCTCCTCCAGAGGATATGTCCTTTCAGGATTTTATCCGAGATGTGGCTTGAGGTCTTTCCATCACAGTGGCTCCTGAAAAAGAGCCTAGGGCAAAGGAATTGGAAAACCTGCAATACCCTAAAGCTCCCAAGGAGGCAGCTACCTTACCAATTCATGAGATCTTGCATGATCTCATGTTAAGGATGTGGGAAACATCTCTAACCACTTCTCCTCACTCTCGAAGGCTTGACAACATGTATCGAGTTCCTCCTTGTCCTGGGTTTCAGAAGACTCAGCTACCACACCATTCCATGGTGGTGGAATCAGCTATGAGAAGGATCAAGAGTGCAAAAAGACATGCATCTAATCCTCTAGGATGTGAGTGTAGGACTCTTGATGCCTTTGGACGTCAAACCTTCCAGGCTTCCATGCTTTCTGCTAGGATCATTTCCTATATATTATATATTGGAATGTTCCTTAAGGAGGTCACAGGAGATTTAGAGCTTATGAGCCCTCTCCTTCCTGATGATAAGAGGCAGGATTACCTTGCCCTTGTCAAACATGCTCTGGATGTTTCCAAGTTTGTAAATCGTGCAGCCTTTGACTGCTTTGAGTGCATAAGCAGAACCTCTGCTATTGCCATAGGTGCAGGTAGGATTGCCTGGCTCCAGGCACCTGACTTGGAACTTTGGGTACAGGATAAACTGGGGAATATTCCTTGCACAGGAGAGAATCTCTTTGGCAAGAATTGGCAGGAAAAAGCTAATGAGATAAATGCTGACAATATCACTTTGGATAGAATGTCCAAATCTGATCCTGCGAGGAAAAGATCCTCTAAGAAACCATTCTTCAGTAAGAAGAAGAAGTTTTATCCCTCCTCTACCCAGCAGGGGCATCGTTTAGGTCAGTCTGCCGAAAAGGGACAGCAGCAACAACCTAGGCAAAGAAAAACAAAAGTTGCTAAGCCTCAACTGGCTCAGCAGACTCAGCCTCCACAGGGGCTTTGACTCCTATCTACAGAACTTTGCCTTCCTGGCCCTGAACGGCCCAGAGCCTTCCACCATTCCAGGAAGGTTATGTCATTTTGCCCCCAGATGGGGGCAGATAGCAGCAGAAAATTGGACTCTGTCCATTTTGAGAGAGGGGTACAAGCTTTATTTCCTCAGCATGCCCCCTCCTATAATGGTAAGACAGTTCAATTCTCAGACCTCTCTCAACACCCAGTTAGGTCAAGAGGTCACTATGCTTCTTGCCCATGGGTCAATAGAAGAGGTACCTATTCTCCTACAGGGTACAGGGTTCTACTCCCCCTATTTCCTTATTCCAAAGAAAACAGGAGGACACAGACCCATTTTGGACCTCAGAGAATTGAACAAATTCTTGTTCAAAGAGAAGTTCAAAAAGATTTCTCTAGGAACTCTGCTGCCATACCTTCAGAGTCAGGATTGGCTTTATTCTCTAGATCTCAAGGATGCGTACACTCATGTTCTCATCCATCCAACTCATCGAAAGTTCCTTCACTTTCTATTTCAAGGGAAGCACTACCAATACAGGGTTCTTCCTTTTGGCCTGGCCTCGGCACCAAGGGTGTTCATAAAATGCATGGCTGTGGTGGCAGCATTTCTTCGCACCCTAGGAATATTCGTCTTCCCTTACTTAGACGACTCGCTCATTCAAGCTCCTTCAGAGCCAGAGGCCAGGATTTCTCTCTCTCACAAAATGCGCATCCTTCAGTATTTGGGACTTGTGATAAACTTCCCAAAATCCAACCTTGCTCCCACTCAGCCTCTAGAGTTTATAGGAGCTCTGCTGGATACCAGACAGACAAGGGCCTATCTTCCACAGCCCCGCTGCCTTCGCATTGTGCAGTTAGCTTTCCAAGCAGTGCTAAAGACTCACCTCACTGCTCGGGAAATGTTACAATTGCTAGGCCACATGGCATCCACCGTGCATGTGGTTCCTTATGCTCGCCTCCATATGAGGGCAGCCCAGTGGACTTTATCCACTCAATGGACTCAGGCATCAGGTTGCCTGTCAGACAAAATAACAAACTCAGATAGTCTTATTTTGTCCCTCCAATGGTGGCAGTCACCCCAAAACCATAAGAACGTAAGATATGCTATACTGGGTCAGACCAATGCCCATCAAGCCCAGTATCCTGTTTCCAACAGTGGCCAATCTAGGTCATACGTACCTAGCAGTATCCCCAAGAGACACAGGTTTCACAGTGTTGTATTGGGTCAAGCATTGATATCCTGGGACCCTTTTTAATAATGGTTTATGGACCTTTCCTCCAGGAACATGTCCAAACCTTTTTTAAACCCAGCTACACTAACAGCTCTTACTACATCCTCGGGTAAAAATTCCAGAGTTTGATTACACGTTGAGGGAAAAAATATTTTCTCTTATTTGTCTTAAATAGTTTACCCTGTAGCTTCATTACATGTCCCCTAGTCTTTCTATATTCTGATAGCGTAAACAATCGATCTATGTTTACCTGTTCCACTCCATTCATTAATTTATAGACCTCTATTATATCTCTCCTCAGCCATCTCTTTTCCAGGTTGAAGAGCCCTAACCTTTGTAGCCTCTCTTCATAGGAGTATCCTTCCACCCCCTTTACCATTTTGGTGACTCTTCTCTGTACCTTTTCTAATAATGCTATATCCTTTTTAAGATACAGCGACCAGAATTGCACACTATATTCAAGGTGCGGTCGTACCATGGAACGATACAGAGGCATTATAATATCCTTTGTTTTATTTTCCATTCCTTTCCTTATGATACCTAGCATTCTATTTGCTTTCTTGGCCGCCGCTGCACACTGGGCGGAGGGTTTTAACATGTTATCCACGATGACTCCTAAATTTTTTCCTGGGTGGTGGTTCCCAATGTGGAACCTTGCATTGTGTAACCATAGATCTTCAGGAACAAGCATGAATGAGTCTTCACATATGGGTACGTCGGTACCGACGGAGTCTGCGCGGGAACGCTTCCCAGCGTCCAATCAAAGAGCTTTTGGAAGCATCCCACCATGCCTGCGTGCTGCCTTCCCGCCTTTCCCAACTGCCTCTCCTCAGTTTTCGTTTTTCGCGGAGCTGGCAGGACGTCCTCCTGTCACCGCAGAAAATTCTTCTTTTATTTCTTTAGTTTTCTTGTGGTCGCGGCTGTCTTCCCGACGCCACCGGTACCGCCGGTGTTTTCTTTTCTTTTCTTGTAAAATCTTCCTTTTTCAGGGAATATTTTTTCTTCTTTTCCTTCATGGAACCGCCAGCCACTTTCTCCAAGAAATGTTCAAACTGTGGCGGTACAACTTTATTTTTAGACCCTCGACGTCGGTGTCTATCCTGCTTGGGTTCTGACAACACTTTGGTGAGAAAAAGTCTTCAATATCGAGATTCCCTCGATACACGGTTTCCCTCCAGCTTCGGGGCACCGTCCCCTTCTTCTTCTACACAGGATCAGGTGACCCACAAACAGTCTGTTAAGACTAGCCAGCCCTCGAGTGGTAGGTCTCATGCACAGCATGTAGACGGCTCCGGCCTTGCCCTCGAGGGCCCACTGGCTTCAAAACCCCGGCGGGAGTCTTCGGTCTCCAAAGCGTATAAGGGGTTTCAGGTTGTTCCTGGGGTTCACCCCTCACAGAACATACCTGAGCCGTGTCCGGTGGTGGCATCCGCTTCGAGCGGTACCGATACCCCGACATCGGCACTGGTGTTGGATGAAATACTCCTCACCAGGGATGGTCATCTGGCGTCCTCGGTGCCTTCAGGACTGGTGGATACACTCAAGACTGACCTTCCATTATCGGTACCAGCACCGATACTACCACCGACGTCGGTACCCTCCAGACGTGCATCGATAGCCTCGCTTCCTTCGATGCCGAGTCTGGAATCGATCTCCAGTCTGGAGGACTGGGTACCGACTCGCCTTGGTACCGGCTCCTGGTACCGGCTTTATCACACCTCTCCACTTTCACTGGATCTCTCCTCTTTCAATTCCTGCCTCTCTCATGCGGCGTCTTGGCTTTCTCAACATTTCTTGCGCCTTAACCCCTCTAAATCCACGGCTATGTGGGTATCCCTCAGTGGCTCATGTCCCTCTATTGCCCCTATGATCGACTCTACTCCCATCCCTCTTGTATCCTCTTTCCGGTACCTCGGGGTGGTTCTTGACTCTTCCCTTTCTTTACGTGATCACATCTCCTCCCTCACCAGGCGTTGTTTTGCTACCCTCCGTCAACTTCGGGCTGTTCGTACTTTTCTTCCTCTTGAATCCCTGGTTACTCTTGTCCTTGCTCTAATTACTAGCCGTCTCGATTATTGTAATGTTTTCATGGCCAATCTTCCCAACTATCAGCTCCAACGTCTTCAGCTCATTCAGAACACCGCTGCCCGTATCATCACGTTTTCCCGCCGTTTCAACTGTATCACTCCTATCCTCTTCCGCCTCCATTGGTTGCCCTTGCGCATACGTTATCAATATAAACTTCTCATACTCACTCACTGTGCTATCCACTCTAATAACCCTCTGTACTTGGCTGATTTGGTTTCTCTGCACACACCCTATCGTCAGCTCCGTGCTCTCCACGCTAATCGTCTGTCCTTACCTCCACCTTCCCGTGCACATCTTGAAAAGACCCGTCACTCTGCCTTTTTCTTTCTTGGTCCATGGTTGTGGAATGCCCTACCCTCGTCCCTTCGTCTCGAAACCTCTTATCCTCAATTCAAAGCCGTACTTAAAACCTATCTATTTCGGAAAGCATTTGACCTCCCTCTGGACTCCCCTCCCTGATGCAATACTTGGTTGTTGTCTTGTCCTAGTTGCGTTGTGGTCCTGTTATTCCCCTGTTTTGTCAGTGTCCAGTTGAGTCTGTCTGTACTTGGTTTGTGCTTACTGTTTTTCTATCTTACTGTTTTGCACTATCCTTTCTCTTTCTTTCCTGTTAATTTTGGCGTTCTTTTTCCGTAGTTTGCAGTGTTGACCTTTTAATTTCTTTTTGTACACCGCTTTAATGTTTCGGCCTAGGCGGTCTATCAAATATAAAATAAAGATAAAGATAAAGATGATTCGGATCCGCAACTCTCGGTTCCCTCGAGGCCGATTGAGTTGTCACTAGCTGACCTTCACTCACCGGTATCAGACACGGTACCGAAGTCCTCATTACCCTTACAGACGGTGCATTCCATGCTTCGCTTATCGATGCCGAGTTTAGAATCGCTCTCTAGTCTGGAAGACTCCGTACCAGTTCATTTTGGTACCGACACCGATTGATACAGGTGGCTCGGTACCAAGGATAGCACCCGGAGGTTTTCGGTTACCTCGGTACCGATTGAACGGTCACCGATGACTGCTCCGATGTCTTTGTTAAGCTCGACTCCGACATCAGTACCGGTATTGGCATCGGTACCGGTATCCACAGTAGCATCGTGGCCAACTCCTACCATGCTTTTTTCAACAGGATCGCTCCCTTCTATGCCAGGCTTGGAGTCGATACCTGGCATGGACAATGTGGTACTGACGGTCGCTGTTCCTGACAGCCAGTACCGGCGACCATCCTTTAAGCATTCCACACTGCACTGTGCAGGATCTTCTATTCCTATATATCTGGATAGCTCTGTCGGTGCTCAGGCTAGTTCTTCAGATCTAACCTGTTCAACGTAAAATACTGTTGGGGAACCCTCTTTTCAGAGTTTCCTCCTGGATATAGCAAGATCTCTTGCTATTCCTATCCCAGGACATGATCCTGCACAGGACTCTCTTTCTACCAAAGCAAAGGAGAACATAATGCTTCCTTTGCATCATTCCTTGCAGGATCTCCTTCTAGGAATGTGGGAAACACCTTTAAGGGTACCCCCACCTTCCAGAGCAACTGATCTCTTATATCAGGTGCCCCCCTCTCCAGGGTTTCAAAAGACTCAACTTCCTCATCATTCCATAGTTGTGGAATCAGCAATGAGGCGGGTAAAGAGTAAGAAAAAGCACTCTTCTTATCCGCCAGGTCGTGATCTAAGATACTTGATGCCTTTGGACGTCAAACCTTCCAGACATCTATGCTTTCTGCAAGAATTCTCTCATATATTTTCTATATGAGTCTATCTCTTGAGGAGGTCACAAAGCAATTACATCTTTTGACTCCTTCTCTTCCAGGGTCCAGGAGTGCAGACTATTTTTCACTGCTCAAGCATCTCCACAATATCTCTTGGTTTCTTACTCGTGCTTCCCTAGACTCTTTTGAGTCTGTTAGCAGGACTTCTGCTATAACCATAGGGGCATGACGTAGAGCCTGGCTCCAAGCTTCAGGTTTGGACAAATGGGCACAGCACAGACTGGGACATACTCCTTGTACTGGAGACAATCTTTTCAACAAGGAGTCTTTACGTCAGGTTACTCAGTTCTCCACTGACTTACCTGTTCCTAGGAGCTGTTCTGCACCTTCTTCTGTCCCAGTAGGTAGGATATGTCCTGCCAAACTTTCTTCCCATAGGAGAAGAAGGTTTTATGCATCATCTGGAACTGGAAGCAGCGGGATATAAATGTACGCTAAATAAATAAATAAATAAATAAATAAATCTGCCCATCATACAGATGTTCCCAAACAGGGGAAGCATCGTCCTGGTCTATAGAGTTCAACCTCTCACCAGGCTCAGCAAACTCAGCAACCACAGGGTTTCTGATCAATTCATCAGATGCTTGTGACTCTGGGGATTACAATCTGCAGTTGCTTCTGCTCATTAGAGACAATCCACTGCTGTCATTCTAAATCCTAAACATGGATCTCTTCCCGAAAGACATCCATTCTTTCTATGTTCTATGAGCTGTTAGGATGTTCATGCTTCTAGGTCACAGGATTTTTCCTTCTAGGGAAAGAGGTCTATCCACTATTAAATGATAGTTTCCTGTGCCAGCATGTCTTTTCTCCCTCCTATAAACTTACTGCTTTGTGAGTTTTCCTCAGCTCGTTTCTCTTTACCCTCTTACCAGGGTTTTTCCTCTGTAAGAGCGGTATTGCTTCACTGGAGGGCTTTTCTTCAGCCTCTCTAGTTTTCTTACTTTTCCAGTGCGGAGTTCCCTTCTCTGAGTTGACTCCTCTTTTTCAATCTTGCTTTGAAGCAGTTTATCAGACACGTCCAGAGTTTTCTACTCTTGTTTTGTCTGTTCTTACTGTTTTTAAACAATACCATTCTTCTGCTGGTTCTTGTCCACCAGCAACAAGATTTATCCTCCACTAACATTCTGTCTCATCTTACTAGTGGCTCCAAGTCAGTGCTGTCATCTGCCTTGGAAATTTTTTCACTACAAGCTTGCTGGATTGTCTTCTCTGTCTGCCATCTCCATTCCCCTGGGTTTGGCAGCATAGTTGACATAGCTACTGGCTCTTCTGCAGCCAGTTCTATCTCCCCATTCTCCTGCATCATGCTCTCTGCAATTCTACAGAGAAGCTCTCCACTATGGGCCCTTGCTAGAGAGCATGGGGGGGGGGGAGGGAGGCTTTTTCTCCAACAGCCATGCTAGATGGTTGAAAAAGGCTTTTTCAGTCATGTCTCCCATGACTAGAAAAGTTCTCCTTTTTAATATAAAGGACATAGGCCTCCTCTTACGTAAAAGCTTAAGGAGTTGCTAATTCCCTGCTTTGGTCCATAGTATTTCCAGTAGGGAATATGTTTTCTCCTTCCAGCTCGTCCTCATGGTAAGAACGCATGATACCTTTTTGCCCTTAAGCAAGTCAGCATGGTTTCTCATTCCTATGCGTCTTCTATTCATTTACCATGCTAGATTTCTAGAATACTCGGGACTTGCAGGCTGCAGACTGATATCATCCTTTGCTTTTCACGTAACCATCCTGGTTATTCTACTACCTAGCATTCCTGTAGCCATAACCAGTGGGAATTGATTCTCTATATGTCTTCTCAAGTAGGTTCCACCTTCTTGTTATTAGATGAATCTTTCCTCTCCACATTTTCCTATGTGAATACCTTTTGTAGGCATATCTCTGTCTGCTTCTTTGCAGACTTCCATATAGAGGTATATATATATATATATATATATATATATTCATACCTATAGCACACATCTTATAGATGTCTATGTCTATCATGTGTGAGTATTTTATGCCCTTCATATCTCCCTATAGATATATTCTCATATATATATATATATATATATAATATAGGTATCTGTCGAGATTTTTTACTATCAGTAGATATGTTTCTGCTTTATCTACCTGACTGTCGAAGCTCATATAGCCATATGATTCTGACAGATGGGCTTTACCCATACTTATGCTATCCAGCATGTTTTGGGGTCCTACACCCACAACCACTTTGGTGGTAGTTAACACCTACCATAACCCTAAGGTTAGGTACCTCTGAAGCTCTCCATGTTCCTATATCTCTCCCAGCTGACTTCAGTTAGGAGAGACATTGCGGATCTTCAGCTACTCACAGGCTCTAACGCCTCCGGCGTTGTCCTTTCTTTTGGGATACAAGGGGTTCCCATACCCTTTCTCCCCACAAGGACTGGGCCTGTCTGTCCAAATTGGTTAGCCTTTCTATTTTTGTTCCTAAGAGTGGGCCACTTTGCTGCCAAAAGAGTTGGGCTTTTATCATAAAGCCTTCCGCTGAAGTCCCACCGTTTTTGTACTACCCCAGTTTTTTTTTATCCTACTGGGGTTCCCTGTTACCTTTCAGGATTCTGACTTACATTGCTTTTCCTACAGGTTTACTACCTCCACTTACAGTGAGGTCCTTCTCGAGGTTCCTCTACTGGGTTCCCCAGTAGATTCCATGAACCTCCATACTTCTCTAAAGTCCTGTTAGGGGAGGTCCCTATTGAAATATTTTTTCTTTGCAATATCATTCATGACAATTATCATCCACACATGGACTCCTTGTCTGCAAGCCTATGCTAGGTTAGTTGTTCCACAGCACCTTTCTTTCTTCAACTCCTACCCTCCATCCTCAGGATGACTGGTGTTCTGGGAGATAGTATGTTCCAACCTATGACATGCTGGGACTCCAGGCATCTCAGCTTGGGAGTCCCCATATGTGAAGACTCATTCTTTCTTGTTCCTGGAGATAGCACAGTTACTTACCTGTAACAGGTGATCTCTGGGAACAGCAGGAATAAGTCTTCACAACCCACCCACCTCCCCAGGAGTTGTATCTCTATCTATCTTTCCTTTCCTCTCTCTCTCTCTTGGTCTCAGCTTTAAAACTTAACTGAGGAGAGGCAGTTGGGAAAGGCGGGAAGGCAGCACGCAGGCGTGGTAGGATGCTTCCAAAAGCTCTTTGGACGCTGGGAAGCGTTCCCGCGCAGACTCCGTCGGTACCGACGTACCCATATGTGAAGACTTATTCCTGCTGTTCCCAGAGATCACCTGTTACAGGTAAGTAACTGTGCTTGTGGGTTGTTCTTTCCTAGGTGCATAACTTTGCACTTATTCACATTAAATTTCATCTGCCATTTGGATGCCCAGTCTTCCAATTTATCCAGATCCTCCTGCAGTTTTCCACAGTCCTCTTTGGTTTTAACAACTTTAAACAGTTTTGTGTCGTCTGCAAATTTGATAACCTCACTAGTTATTCCCTTTTCCAGGTCATTTATGAATATGTCAAAAAGTAGCGGACCCAATACAGATCCCTGGGGTACTCCACTATTCACCTTTTTCCATTGGGAAAATTGGCCATTTAGCCCTACCCTCTGCTTTCTATCTTTTAACCAGTTCCTGATCCACAATAGTATACTGCCTCCTATCCCATGACTTTTTAGTTTTGCCAAAAGTCTCTGATGAGGGACCTTGTCAAAGGCCTTCTGAAAGTCCAGATACACTATATCAACCGACTCAACTTTGTCTACCTGTTTATTCACACCTTCAAAAAAACATATCAGATTAATAAGACAAGATCTTCCTTGTCTAAAGCCATGTTGGCTGTGTCCCATTAGGCCATGACTATCTACATGCTGTGTAATTTTGTTCTTTATGATGGTTTCTACCATTTTCCCCGGTACTGACGTTAGGCTCACCGGTCTGTAATTTTCCCGGATCACCCCTGGAACCCTTTTTAAAAATTGGCGTTACACTGGTGATCCTCCAATCTTCAGGTATTACAGATGATTTTAATGAAAGTTCACAGATTATTAATAACAGGTCTGCAATCTCATATTTCAGTTCTTTCAACACTCTTGGATGTATGCCATCCGGTCCAGGTGATTTGCTACTATTCAGTTTATCAAATGGTTGTAATACATCTTCGCGGTGTAGCGATATTTCTCTCAATTCCTTTAAATACCACTTCAGTCTTGGGTAACATCCCTACATCTTCCTCAGTAAAGACCGAAGCAAAGAATTCATTCAGTCTCTCCGCTATAGCCTTGTCTCCTCTTACTGCCCCTTTTACCCCCTCTATCATCTAATGGTCCAATTGACTCTCTCACAGGCCTTTTGCTACAAATGTACTTGAAAAAGTCTTTATTTCGTGTTTTTGCTTCCGTAGCAAGTTCCTTCTCAAATTCTCGCTTTGCCTGCCTTATCAGTGCTTTGCATTTAACTTGCCAGTGCTTGTGCTGTTTCCAGTTTTCGTTGTTTGGCTCTTTTTTCCTGAAAGATGCTTTTTTGGCAGCAACAGCCTCTCTGACCCCACCTTTAAACCATGCTGGCAGTTTTTTGGACTTTCTTCCACTTAATGCATGGAATACAGCAGGTCTGGGCTTCCAGGATAGTATTTTTAAACAACACCCAAGCTTTCCTCATTTTATCATAGTCTCCCTTTCGAAAGTTAAAAGGTAGTACTGTGGATTTCTTTACTATCCCTCCTCCACTAATTAAATCAAACACGATCATGCTATGATCGCTAATGCCAAGTGGTCCCAACACCCTTATTTCTTGCGCCAGATCTGGTGTTCCACTAAGAACTATGTCCAGTATGTCTTCCCCTCTGGTTGGTTCATGAACCAGCTGCTCCAAGAAGCAGTCATTTATTTCATTTAGAAGCTTTATCTCCCTAGCATGTCCTGCTGTGACACTGACCCAGTCGATACCGGGGTAATTGAAATCACCCATTATTATTACTCTGCTGTGTCTTTTGTTAGCTTCCTTAATTTCTTTGAGCATTTCATCATCCATTTGTTCATTCTGGCCAGGTGATCGATTATACACCCCCACTGCCATTACCTTCCCCTTCATACATGGAATTTCAATCCATAGAGATTCTAAAGCAAATTTTGTTTCCTGCAAAACTTTCATCCTTTCTGACTCAATGCCCTCTCTAACATAGAGCGCAACCCCTCCACCAATTTGATCAGTTCTATCATTACGATATAGTTTGTATCCAGGTATCATAGTGTCCCACTGGTTATCCTCCTTCCACCATGTCTCTGAGATTGCAATCATATCTAACCTCTCATTTAGTGCTTTATATTCTAACTCTCCCATCTTATTGCTTAGACTTCTAGCATTTGCATACAAGCATTTTAGAGACTGTATTTTATTAATATTAATCTGGCTATTGGTAGGCATGGGTAATTTGGAATCTTTACGCTCTGTCTGCACCATACTCAAGGGCATTGTGGCTACTTTACTCTTTTTTGGAACCTCACTGCTTTTGGTAGTATCCTTCAAGGATACCGTCTTCCGAACCATGCGCTCTTGGGCGACTGTCGACTTTCCCCTGTTTTCTAGTTTAAAAGCTTCTCTATCTCCTTTTTAAAGGTTAATGCCAGCAGTCTGGTCCCATCCTGGTTAAGGTGAAGCCCATCCCTTCGGAAGAGCCCCTCCTTTCCCCAGAATGTTCCCCAGTTCCTAACAAATCCAAAACTCTCATCCCTGCACCATTGTCTCATCCACGCATTAAGACTCCGGAGCTCTGCCTGCCTTTTGGGTCCTGCACGTGGAACGGGAAGCATTTTGGAGAATGCTACCCTGGAAGTTCTGGATTTCAACTTCCTACCTAAAAGCTTAAGTTTAGCCTCCAGAACCTCCCTATCACATTTTCCTATGTCATTGGTACCAACATGTACCAAGACAGCAGACTCCTCCCCAGCACTATGTAAGATCTTATCTAGGCAATGCGTGAGGTCCGCTACCTTCGCACCAGGCAGGCATGTTACCAGGCGATCCTCACGTCCACCAGCCACCCAGCTATCTACATGCCTAATGATTGAATTACCAACTATAACAGCTGTCCTAACCCTTCCCTCATGGGCACATGGCCCTGGAGAAACATCCTCAGTGCGAGAGGGTTTTACATCACCTGGAGGACAGGTCCTAGTTACAGGATCGCCCTTTTGGTGGGGTCCCCTTTCCAACAACCCCCAGCCCAAGCCACTCTGACAACAGATGCCTCACAAGTGGGTTGGGGAGTCCACCTGCAAGGCCTCTCTACCCAGGGTACCTGGACTCCACAGGAGACCTATCTACACATCAATCTCCCGGAACTCAGAGCAATCTTCCTTGCTCTTTGAGTATTCCACACACAGCTCAGCTACAAGACAGTCCTAGTTCAAACGGACAATCAGGTAGCCATGTTCTATGTGAACAAGCAGGGCGGAACAGGCTCTCTGTCGCTCAGCAATGAAGCTTTGCGACTATGGGCCCTTGCCAGAGAGCATCAGATTCATCTCCTTGAGGTGTATCTTCCAGGCATTCAAAACTCTTGGGAAGACAGATTCAGTCGAGTTCTGCTTCCACACGAATGGTCTCTCCATGCAGACCAAGTGGCCAAAATTTTTCAAATTTGGGGAACCCCGGACATAGACCTCTTTACAAGTCCACTGAATGCCAAACTTCCCTGGTTCTGTTCCAGAATTCCAGCTCAGGGTTGTCAGGCCAGGGATGCTTTCCTCCTCCATTGGGGCCAGGACTTTCTGTATGCCTTTCCACCCATTCCCCTAATTCCCAAAACCCCGTTCAAGCTTCAGAGAGACAGAGGTCATATGATTGACCATGGAAAATGTGGTACCCTCGGCTCCTACATCTCTCTCAAGCTCCGCCTCTGGAGTTAGGATCTGCTCCAGATCTCCTTTCTCAGGAGGATGCTGAGGGGATGCTGTAGCATCCCAATCCCCAGTCTCTCCATCTCAGGGCCTTGTTGCTGAAATCCTAGAACTTTGTGGTCTTAACCTTTCTGAGCAGGTAAAGGATATCCTTTATGCTTCCAGGAAACCTTCCACAAGATGCTCTTATGCTTTCAAGTGGAAAAGGTTTACCATATGGTGCTCACAGAAGAGTCTTGACCCTCTTGCGATACCTCTGGAATCATTACTGGAGTATCTCCTTCATTTGTCTAATACAGGGCTTAAGACCAATTCAGTGAGAGTTCATTTGAGTGCTATTGCAGCTTCTTTCAAGCCTCTAAATGGACAACCTATTTCCTCTCATCCTCTCATAGCAAGATTTATGAGAGGCCTCCTTTTAACCCTTTGAAGGCCTACTTTAAATTTTTAATCCGCATTCTGCAGCCAGGTTAATTTTTGCATATTTCAGGAAAATTGTACCCATCTTATTCAGTATGTTCTAATAGTGATTTTCCTTTTGCTATGGTCATGCATTATATACCATTTGATAGGAATATTTAGTCAGAATTTTGGATTCCGAGAGTTTTGGGCTTAGCCTGGAAAGGGTTAATTAAGCCTCCCATTAAGCCACCACCGGTGGCATGGGCCATGTTTGAAGTCAGGTCTGTGGACATTCCCATCACAAGGACATCCAAAGTGGAATAGGGGGTGTGGTGGAGACATGGCCAGGGTGTTACCAAGAATTTGGACATTCTCACCTGATTTCAGAAACATCCTGGACATTCTGAGCCATGTCAAAGGTTATCTCCAGGAACAAGCTAGAATGCAATCTTCACATATAGATGATGTTGGCGTTGACTGAGCCCGGTATGGGAACACTCCCTAGCATCCAATATAAATGCTTTATGGAGCATATGTGCCCTCCTGCCTTGCCAACTAGTTACCTCGGTCATCTTTTTTTCTGCGGAGCCATCGGGACATAGTCCCAACCACCGCCATTAAGAGACTTCTATTTTTTTCTTTTTGGTACCTTCTCGGTGCTCCGTGTCACCTTCCTATCGACCAGTGCTGCTCCCCCGTCACTCAAGTACCCATTTTTATCATTTTTAAAATTTTATTTTCTTTACTTAAATTTTCTTCTTTTCATCAAATACTTTTCTTGAGCCTAGTGCCCAGTTGGGTACCATTGCCAACTTTGACTTTGTGTCCCTTATTTTCCCAAAGATGGAGAAGCCCTGTAGTGGGTTCAAAAAGTGTATAAAGTGCCTCAGCACCATTTCTGCCATCAATGAGCATGATTAGTATCTTAAATGTTTGGGTCCAGACCATGACATGGATTCCTGTGCCCACTGCAAGCACATGACAGCCAGGGGGAGAAAGAATCAGGACAAGCAGAGGGTTAAGCTGTTTCCGACAGGCTCAGCTCCTTCGGTACACTCCTTGAGGATGTCAACACCGTCAAAGTCATCTCACGCTTCCTGCTCATCTTCCCCTTTCAAACATAAGAAAAAACATTGATCGGGGTCTCCAGCACATAAAACAGCAAAGACATTGGAGTTGGCATAGAAGGGATCCCATTCCTCAGCTTCGGCGTCTGTTTCGGCCTCGGACTCCAATGCATTGGCACCAGCATTAGTCAACGGATCCCAATGCAGGCCATCCAGCCAAACAGCCCCGATGGGAGGATATGTCCTCCAAAGCCTCAGAGGGGCTCGGGAGTGCCCCCAAGGCTATATTCTTGGTGGAGCTCCTGATACCATGCTCGGGCATCATGGCTTGGGTCTCCGGACCCGGTGCCACACAATCCCCTGCACCACTCCTCGAAGACCGCATACAGGCCATCAAGAGAAGCCTCACAGCGATACTGGCTGCTGTCACCCCGGGGCTCTCAAAGCCGCCTGATACCATGGCAGAGCTCGGTGCCCCAGTACCAGCTTCAGGGCTTGATGTCCCTGGTACATTGACATCGCGCTACGGTACACAGGTGTCCCAGCGCCCTATTGATACACCAACATTGATGCAATCAGAACTGCTGCATCCGGCACTGCTTGCTTCCGAGGCTCCCTGCCTTTCTCACCAGCATCAGCCTTCAGAGCATCATTGGTACTGGGGTACCAACAAAGATTATTTTGACTTCCTGTTGGATTCAGACTCTGGTTCCTCTATTTTGGAACAGGAATCGCTCGAGTCCAATCCCTACAAGGATATTCCCTCAGACCCTTCACCACTGTATGAATGACGCCGTTTTCTTCCCGAAGACCTTTTAGGACTTTATTAAGAATATGGCTGCAGCCTCAAGATCTTGGTGTCGATGGAGATGGAACCAAGGGCGGAAGATATGGATATCTTATAATATCCCTCAACACCGGAGGAGGAAGCAACCCTTCCCATTCACAGTATCCTTAGGCATTAAATGTCCAGGATGTGGGACACTCCCCTTAAAACTCATGCCATCAGTAAGCTTTTGGACACCCTCTACAGGGTTCCCCCCCTCCCCCATCTTGGATTCCAGAAGCCACAGCTGCCACATCACTCCATGGTAGTATAATCAGCTATGAGGAGAATAAAGAGCAGAGGAAACACTCTTTGACTCCTCCTGGCACAAAGGCAAGAACCCTCGATGCTTTTGGAAGGAAAGCCTTTCAGTCAGTCATGCTAGCTTCAAGAGTAAACTCATACATGGGCATGTTCCTCAGGGTTGTTTCCAGGGACCTTGCTGAGTTCACCACTCTTCTTCCATTTGAAAAGCAGGCCCCTCAACAAGTCCTGGTTGCCCGTGCTCAGAACACACCCAAGTTCCTCACCAGGGCAGCTTTTGATGCCTTTGAAGCCACAAACAGGACAGCAGCAGCTTGTATTGGGGCAAGAAGAACAGCTTGGCTTCAGACCTCGGATCATGAGCAGTGGGTACAGTATAAATTAATTAGCATCCCCTGCAATGAATTTGTTTAGTCAAAGGTGGCGAGAAAAGGCAGGTGAAATTGAAACAGATGACCTGATTATGAAAAGGTTTTCTAGAAAGACTGTAGTAGGCTTCTTTTTGGTGGAATTAGCAAAGAAGCCATTCTATCCTAAAAAGAGGAGGTTTACCCACCATACCACTCATACTCCTACCATCCTCAACAATCGCAACAAAAACGGCAAGGGCCCAGACAGCCTAGAAAACCTAAGACTCCTAAGCCCAACCTGCTACACAGACTCAACCTCCACAGAGCTTTTGACTCCTTCCTAAGGAGCATAGCCAGTCAGCCTCTACAATCTCCTGTTCCTCAACATATCCCAGGAAGATTGATTCTTTTTGCAGAATGTTGGTCCATCATAACCTCAGAACCCTGGACTTTGCAGCTCAACCGCCTACTTTCTTTGTGGACCAAAACCAGTTGGATCAGTCCACCCTACTGCAACAGGAGATCCTTACTCTCCTCTCTCAGGGGGCCATCAAGTAAGTCCCTCCACCGCAGCAAGGCTTAGGGTTCTATTCCCATTACTTTCTCATTCCAAAAAAGTCAGAAGGTTACAGAGCAATCCTGGATCTCAGGAATCTCAACAAATACCTAGTAAAAGAAAAGTTCAAGATGATCTCACTAGGTACTCTTCTTCCCTATCTACAGCATGAAGATTGGCTATACTGTCTGGATCTGGCCTATACTTTCATCCTAATCCACCCCACATACAGAATGTAACTAAGATTTATCTTCCAAGGACACCACTACTAAAATCGAGTTCTCCCCTTTGGCCTAGCTTCTGCTCCAAGACTTTTCACCAGGTGTCTGACAGTCATAGCAGCCTTTCTGAACACTTTGGGAATCTTTCTCTTCCCTTACTTAGACGACTGGCTCATCAAGGGAGCTATCCCAGAAGCAGTTGCCACATCTCTTCAACAAACCATCCAGGTCTTCCAGCATTTAGGATTAGTCATAAACTATCCAAAGGTACACCTTACTTCAATACAAAATCTAGAATTTATAGGTGCTTGCCTAAACACAGGCCCAAAATAGCATCTGAAACCTGCTCATTTTGTCTGTAAACATCTGGAGGGTGTGGAGAAGAAGGTACTCTCATATCCTCTTTATTTTACAATTTGTCATGAGCACTCATGGGGGAATAAGGGCTCATGTTTTCATTTTGCCATACTGATGGATGTCCCTGTACGCAACCTTGCTTGAGATGGACTTTCCCACCCCATGGATTAATAGCAGGGACATCTGTATGGCTGCCAGCATGGATATCCATGTCGGGGGTCTCTCTGTTTCTAAAACTGTGCTGAAGCACAGACGTCCCTGGATGTTCCAGATTGCACTTGGATGCCCCTTTCTAAAATACCACTTCAGAAATGCAAAGTATATGTGTGTAACCCGCAGACATGGCTGCACCGAAGCAGGCTTAAACACACACACACCAGTACTGACTGCAGGCAAAAGCAGCGATTTTAGAAGGGAAATTGATGTATGCACAGTTTAAAATCATCACTTTTTAGATGTATTCTACTTATGTGGCTAGTTTTAAAATTGCCTGCTACGTGATATCTGGAGTGCTTTTGCTCACGCCCACAGCATCTTATTCGCCAGGGTATGCCCGCCACATAGCAGTGAGTTAATGCTAGATTCATTTGAGGGTACCTCTCTTCTATAACGGCACTGCAAAGCTGTTCTTCTTCCCAATAGATCACTTTCATTCATTATACACGCATAAATCAAGAGAACTGGCTGCATTATTTTGGCTGCCTCTTCCCCCTGCATCTCTGCAGAATTTTCTGCTAATGAAATGTTGCCATGCCAGACATAGATAGACTTCCTTTGTACTCACCTGCCTAAATAATTCAATGGTCTTATCAACTAGAAAGACATAAAATACTCTGAAGAACAATGCATGGCAGGATTTTTAGAAACATTATTGCTTTTGGCTCATCCCAAAGAAGACTTTGGCTAGCAGTAGACTTTGTTCTCTGATATTTTTGATGAATCGGGGCTTCCAGAGAGAGGCTACAGAGAGACCTGCTTCAAGTCGCTTCTTTAAGAGGGGAACTAGAATGATCATATTAACCCCTCTCTCCCCTTTCAGAAAACAAATAGCAGATTCGTTGCCATCATCAATGGTGCTTCATGCGATGCCTTCCCCCTATTTCGTATCTTTCTGATACGTTAGAACTATGTTTCTGACTGAGCGGCGGACATTGTTGCTGTGTTCTGAGTGTCTGTCAGGATCTCTTTAATTGGTTAACACCCAGTTCTATGAGCTGGAAAATAAATGTTTGAAGGGTAGTGTCTTGTGGAGTTTTCCTTTGAAGATTAAGGGCCGGCAGTTGCCTCGGGTATTTCAGTACTCATCATATATCTTATGTTGAGATTTAAATAGAGGCACACTGTCCCTCTCCCACCGAAACAAAAGAAAAAAAATGAAAAAACTTAAATAAAATGGGAAATTCTGTAAATGAAACAAGAAACAAAAGAAAGTGAAACTTTATGGCCTGCACACCCTTATTAGTCATTCGAATAAATCGTTTGAAAATTGACCTCTTTCTATGCTATTTGGAATTTTGCAGCCTGCAGTCTAGGTCTTCAATATCTCTCAAAATATTTGCCCTTTTCTAGTCTTGTCCTCTTAATCTTTGTATGTATGTCCTGGTAAGCATTATGTATTTCATTATGTTGCCTTGGGCTTTTTCTAAGGGCAGTTAAAATATCTAATAAGTGAAATGAGGTCCTGGGCTTTCATAGCACTAATGGAAAACTTAAAGCCAAATGCAAGATGTATTTCTGTCTGCTTGAGATTGTTATACTATCTAGACCTTAGTTCTCACTCATACTGCCGTTGGCTTTCTTTGGATCTGCATTTATGTGTTTGGACAGAGTTCTAGGGGTGAAACCTATGAGAATGGTAGATAGGAAGAGCAGGTGATTGCCTACTTAAAAAACAATAGATTCCTGGATCCGTATGGATATATGGTAAAATAAAAACCTTACTAATTCAAAATAATCCTCTAGAAACAATATATCTGTTAGTACAGATTTACATATTGGATCACAATCACGGTGAACTAATTAAAACATTAATGATTGCTGACTACTGATTTGCTTTTTCATTTACATTCGCTTTTCTGGAATCACATTTCATCCCAACACTCAAGCCTATAGAGGCCAAAGTTATGAAAGACACAGAAGCATCTGCTCCACTTGTTTCCTTCTGAAACAGGGGAAGTGCTGAACAGTTTGGGGGGGGGGGGGGAGACGTCCATTAGCTCTACTAAACTGCTGGAAGCCAAACCCCAGCATTTTTCTGTAAACGTAACAAAGGGAGTCTGCAGTAAAACAGTGCATGTGCCTTTGTTGAGGCTGCTTAACTGTATGTTACATTTGAAACTCTGCTGCTGAATGTGCATTTAACGTGAAGTGAAATATTGCAGTAATCACTCACTAAGAGAGGCTGTTACGAGCGGCAGTGTACCTGTAATTTATCAATATTGATTTTATACTTGGTTAACATCTGTTGAATCTGTACTTTCTGAGACCTTTTTTGGACAGATGTATAACTGAATCATTTGCAAACTGTGTAAGAAAATGCCTTTGTTGGAAGGGAACATGTCTCGGGTGGGTTTTGCAAGTTGACAATAATACTGGTAAGAGAATGTTAGACAAAATTTGTTTTTAGAAGTTTTGTAGTCGCATTGCACTTAAGCAATAGTGCCTTTTGGGGAAGGTCTGTATGTCTGCCCTCTGTATTCATCTGTTTGTTGGCACACTCACATATCTCACAGATGCCATCAATCACTACACACACCATACGCATTCATTCAGACACACACACACACACACGCATCTCCTACTACAGAATACGTAGATGCCCAGTTTTAAGAGGACCAGTCCTGGATTACTGAAAGTCTGAGTCTGATGCATTATGGGACATTTAGCAATGATTTAAATGGGTAGAATTAGAGACTACAAAATCAATACTACTTTGGGATGTAAGTTCAAAACTAGTATTGCCCAAAAAGTCTCCCTTGTGGCACTGGGAAACTTATCAGCTCTATTGCTGCTTTACTGAAATGCACATTACCAAGTCCCCCCTTCCCCCCCCCCCCGAGACATGTCTGAGTCTGCAAATGGAGGAAAGGGTAAATGTGTCGCACTCAAACAGGCTGATGCAAAAACCTGGCATTTGCTGTAACGCAGCACTTTTCTGGTCATTTCCGCATGTTAGGCTTGCTGTGCCATGCAGAAAGCAAGCTAGTGCAGGAAAATCGCCAGAAATAGCACTGTGCTGAACCATAGTGCACCCAAGCTAGTCGCATGCAAAACGCTACATATTTAATTCCGCCCAGTGTGTAAAAAAAAGAAAGAAATAGCTGTACTGAAACCTAGCACAGATTTTCACTTTACTTTTAACGCTGCATCATTACGCCAGCATTGGAGGAGCAAAAGGATCATCTGAGGTGAAGTTTGACACTGACCAGTGTTGGGGTGGGGGGGCAGTGCCCTTCCCTGGACACCAACTCCTCTCGACCAGTGCAAAAATCATTGGTGGCCTGTGGGACTCCTATAACGCCCCCACCCCCTCACGGTACCTTTCACTGAATAGGAGGCAGGATTGATACCCACATGCAGCGCTGTACCTAGCCCTGCATGAGTGCTGCCGCCGCACAGGGCCAAAGGCTTAGGAGGTGAATTTCGGCTGCCTGCTGTTGCCCTGCCGCAGCCACTTTTTGTTCTCTCAGCAGCGACGGTGGCACCAGCAGCAGCAGAGCAGACCCGACTAAATTTTAAAAACCCCAAACCATGTGGGTCTTTCTGCAGGTGTGGTCCGTCCCTCCTCTGATGCAATGTCAGAGGGATCAGATCTGCTTAAAGTTAGGTCTGTTCTGCTGCCGCCGGTGACTTGCACATTGGGCATGCCCTCCCCCCTCACCCATACCTCCGTCCTGCTGCTGCCTGCTCTTGCCTTGCTGCCGGCGCCACAGAGGGTGGCAGCAACAGGGTAAAAGCAGGCAGCAACTGGACGGAGATATGGGAGAGGGGGTGCACCCGATATGCAAGTTGCACAGGGCACAAATCTGGCTCAGTACGGCCCTGTCCAAATGCTCCTGCCTTCCCAACGCATTTCTCACCTGCACCTGTGCTGTGCATCCTGGACTTATTTTGCAGACTCTGCTCCCACGGGATGCACATGCGGGATCAGGTCTCATTCAGGTAAACAGTGGCTGCTGCTTTTCCCGAACTCTACATATCCGAGACTGCTCATAGTTGTGCTCCAGAAACTGTTGGTTTATAGTTAGCTCAAGTCTGTTTTGTTGGTAGCTCAAGACCAGTCACATTCAGGTACAGAGCAGCTATTTCCCCATCCCAAGAGGACCTATACTGTAAGAGCTAGATGAATGAGCAGTGTTCAACACAAATCTTATTATTCTCAACAAGTCGATTTATTAACTATGGGGGTTATGTTAGAAGACCTATTGGTGAGTTGGACATCTGAATAGGAGCACTTAAACATGCAAATCATGGCAATGTCCCTGCAGCCATTTTAGAGAGCTGGGAACATAGATATCCCTGGCATGAGAACATCCAGGTGGCGTGGAGGTGTGCCCTGGGTGGAGCAATGGAGATGCACATTGTTGTGCGATTTTTCAGACTGGCACAAGCACATCTGGCCCTGGTTGGTGCATTGTCCATGCCTAGACCTGTTCCTGACCATGAATAAAGTGCAAAAGGTGCTTGTTTCATGGCTGCAGTGCTTTCAGCGAGAAGAGCAAAATGCGTTTTCATTGCCATCTTTAATATTTCCTGGCTGAAGAAACTTGCATGTAAACATATTACTGGTCCGCAGTCACATGTCTGAGTATCTGAAATGGCAGCTAGGATGTGCCTGTCTCATAACGTAGATGCCTTCCTTCTGAAATATCCTCGCCAGGACATCCAGGTACTCAGTTCTGCAGGTGTGCACTTTGGAGACATCCACATTTGTGACGTGGCCCTCACCTTTGCATGTATCTGGCCTTGCTGTCTGCACAGAGTCCGTTTGCAGAACTGGTTACTGGGACATTCATTTTTTGGGGGTGGAGACAGAATGCGCTTCCCTTCTCTGTTCTCTAGATGGCCCAGATTCATCCAGACATCCCTTCTAAAAGGCCACTTTGTGTGCATAACTCACAGTAACACATTAAGAAACTTTAGTGCGACTTCTATACAATGCTTAGTCTAACCACATAAAATGATTGGGGGTCTGTAACTTTTGAGTTTCCTATACTACTCTGTAGGGGCTTCTTGAATAAGGAAGGGTCTGCATATCTCTATGCAGAGGATATATGTATATTTTAAATACATTTTCATAAAACAAGAGGAAGTTGAATTAAAAGCCATTAGAGTCTAAAAGCTTTTCCAGTTCACTGGTGAGCTCATGCCCTTAAAAATAGCCACTTGCTGCTTTTAACACTTTTTTCCACTCTGTTGCCTTCCTATCAGCTTGTTTCATTCTGCTGAAGTGATACAACTGTCAATTAAAGTCCCATTTAAGTAGCTCATTGATCCATTAAACTGCCTGAAATAAAGTCCGCTCCCAGATATACAGTCTCATTGCGGGGCTGTCCCAATAAAGTGAGAAATCCTCTTCAAAGCAGGGCTGATTGTGAGATCTGAAGCTTTATACCATGGTATTAAAAATTGGCTAGTCTAGCGCTGTAAATCCCAAGCCTATGAATTCTTGATATTTAGCATCACCTTTGCCATGCCTTAGAAAGAAGTATTCAGTTTACACATCCAGCGGAGAGGACATGCAGTGTGGCACCCACAAAATGTTATCGATTTCCAGTCATGGAATGGAAAGAGGAAAACGTCAAGAGCTGTTTCAATTAATTAACCACCTTTATAAAGATATTCACCCAAGGCATGGTGTACAGCAGGTCTCACCTGACATAGATAACTTACATTGTAGCAGCAGCTTAACAATAGCAAAATGACTTCATGACAATTAGGACAGTGAGAGAAATTTGGAGATGGATCAGTAATGTACGCCTTAAAGCAGCACAGTAGGACATTCAAAGAACAGACCTATGATGCAGTACAGCATAGGACAAAAGCTGTACGTTAGAGACAGTCTAAATACTCGGATAACAGACAGGATATTCACAATGTCAGCACAGTTCAAATGATGTACCATAAAAGTTAACACAGTAGAACATTTATGTAACATAGATAGGACACACACAATATTAGCACTATGCAGTGAATATCTTAATAGGTAGAACAGGGGACAGTTGCAGTTGGGATGTATAGACATAAGATGAGTAAAGACAAAGGCAGAGGGGTAAGTAAAAATGGGTAACTAGACTGAGAGTAAATTATACATGCAAAGAATAAGGTACAGTATGTTGCACTGGAATCCATTTCAGGATAAGCAGTAAACTAGTCCTGAAGCAGTATGAGTCAGTCATCATGTGCTTCCTGAAGTAGAGGTAGTCTTGAGTTAGACATAGTCCCCCGGGGAGTGAGTTCAAGTGTAGGGGCTACTCCTGAGAAAGCTCACATACAATTTTTTTGGTGAAGGTACACTTAGGGGATGCTCCTTGAAATGACCTCAAAGCCTGAGAAATGTGTAGAGGGCTAACTTCTACTTTAGGTTTTCTGACCCATTTTGTCTGAGGGCCTTGAAAATCAGAGAGGTTTTTTAAAATTTGGCCTTGTAGGCAGTGGTAGCCAGTGCATTTTCTGCAAGAAAAATGTGATGTGGCCATGTGGCTTACAACCCTCTTATCAGTTGTGTTGCAGCATTTTGAATTGAAACTGGTGCAAACTCTTTAAAGTATGACCATAGAACGGGCCACTGTGATCAGACTCATGTTCTCAATTTAGTTAGAGGGGGCAGCAGGTGTCATTAGGGTTGCCAACTTTTTGAAAGAGAAAAACCCGCCACCTGTGGCTAGTCACGCTCCGCCCATGCCCATCCCACCCCTGCATTTTCCTGCCTCCCACCCCACCTTTGTTCCACCCCCTATCCCCCAAAAAATTGCAGAGAGGGCAATGTGCAAACTGAATGAGCAAGATTTCTACACATTCTTAAACAGAAATTCTATACTGACAGAATACGAAGCATTGGTTGTACACACACACACACACAGTACAGACAGGTCTTCATCAATAAATGAGCACAAAAAAGAGAAATATTTAGACAAAAATTAAACTGAAACCCCAAGAAGACAGACTCTGCATGCAGTGCAATATCAGATAAATAAGAGATACAGTTCCCCATACTGTGTAAAATATAAAAATAGTACAAAGTCCAATCATTAAATTAAAAATAAAATTTTTTTTTCTACCTTTGTTGTCTGACCATTTTATTCTCTGATCATGCTGGTTCCGATCTGAGGCTTCCGTTTTCCCATCTTCTCTTAGCTCGTTTTCTATCGTCTGTAGTCCATCTGCCATTTCTTGTCTCTTCTTTTCTTTTCTTCACTTCCTTCCATCAGCCTATTTCCAGTCCCAGTAACCCTCCATCCAGCCCCCTTTTGAGTCCTCCCCTCCCATTACATTCCAGTGCCAATCCAGTGTTTCCAGGACTGCCAGTGGCATCCATTCCCTTCTAGTCCCCCTCCTTCCTCACTTGTAGTCCAAACACCATCCCAGGTATCAGCTCACTTCCACTCCCAGTGCCTTCCTCGTTTCCGCTCCCTTCCAGTCACCCTACCCTCTGTCCATCCCACTTCCAGTGCCATCCCCACGTTTCTGCTCCCTTCCAGTCCCAGTGCCCCCTCCCTTCCAGCCTCCTCCCCATTACCCAGTCACTTACCAGTACCATTCCCAGGTGTCAGCTCCCTTTGAGCTCCCTCCTTACCCCCTCTGTCAGCTCCCTTTCAGCCACCTCCTCCCCACCTTTCAGCTCTCTTCCAGCCCTCACCTTCTACCTGTCAGTCCCTTCTGCCACCTCTTTCCCCTTGTAGCCACTGCTCCTGCTTCTTACAGAGCAGCGGCTGCAATAAAGTTAAGTTAAAAATGAATTTAAGCCTGTGTGGAGCCTTCCCCTCCCCCCCCCAGTGCAGCTTCATCTTCCCTCCCCAGTACAGCTTCACCCCCCTAGTAAAGCTTCACTTCCCCCCGTCACCCCGTACAGCTTCACCCCCACAGTACAGCTTCACCTTCCCCCCTCCCCCAGTGCAGCTTAACTCCGCGAGGTATCAGTGCAGCTTCACCCCTTGCAGCCGCTGCTCCTGCTTTTTACAGAGCAGTGGCTGCAATAAAGTTAATTTAAAAGAAAAGACAACCTGTGAGGAGCCCTCTGATCCTAGGAAACTCCTTCTGCAGTGCCCGGGCTAAAAAGGAAGTGATGTCAGAGGGGGCGGGTGCTGCAGAAGTTGTTTCATAGGATTGGAGGGCTCCTCACAAGTTCTCTTTTAAATTAACACAATTTGAAAACTGGTTTTCTGCTCTGGCCACTTCTGATCTCATGGTCAGAGGAAAAAACTGGCTTTTCAAGGGCCAGTTTTGTATCTCTGCCGGCAGCCGGCCTGGCCACGGAAAAACTGGCCAGGCCGGCTGGCAACCCTAGGTGTCATGTGGACGTGAACATTCTCATTCTTATTACATACCAAACATAGTAACATCCAAACAACCTCAGATGAGAATGTCAGACAACTACCTTTTTCTTAAACCAGCCACGTAAATGAACATTTGTGTGGTGTTGCAGGAGCTCTACAGAGCTTTGTGCTACTGGATGAAAATTAGGAATGAGAAAATGGCCTGCACTTAAGTCTTCTAATTTTTTTTTTAAATATATTTATTAGTTTATACATACATTCAAGAATACATCTTGAAACGGAAATTGAGAAGGGTACAAGCAAACAATATTACAGACTAAACAGTCCCAGCAATAAAAAACAAGAAATTATGTCAAGTACACAACTCACTCTAGCCCTCGATTGGGGAATACCAAGAGGAAAGAGGAAAAAGAAAATTATAACCCAAATTCCAATAGGAAATAGAGGAAGTCTTCTAATTTAAGCTCTTCTTTTGGGCTGACAACCCCAGTGAACTGAGCTGCCTCCATTCAGTGAGTCCAGACTTAATTCACATTCTAAGTGTTTGTGAATTAATGAACCAGGTTAAATAATTTTATGATGTCCAGTGTCCTCTGAGGGATGATTCATGATGTAATCTCTTCTTTCTTTATTTCTGTGTATCAAATTGGATTAAATTGGCAATCACTAGACTACCCAGGTAGCTTAGTGGTAGAGCTGTGCACTGCATGCTGAAGATTTGGGTTTGAGTTCTAAGTCGAGCTTCTGCCCCTCTCAGACTGACTGAGGATGCAATGGAAACAGCAATTCTGGGGGAGAAACTCTCACCCCGTGGTGATACCTCGAGGCCAGATTTAAGGTCTGCATTATGTGAGGCTTTGAGCAAGGTGGTTTGTGGCCCCTGGCTGAGAACTGTTACTGCAAGGGCTGGGCTTGGGTGGAGGACTAACAAAAAAATAGGGGAAGCATCTCCCCCCCCCCCAGGGATATTTACAAACGCAAGTTCATTGCAATCTAGGCAAGTAGAAGCTGGTTCGAACTGAAGTGGAGCCAAAAACAGCTGGACTATATCTTTTAAACACTTTGAGAAAATCACTGTTAAGAACGTATCTCCAGGAACAAGCAGGAATGTAGTCTTCACATATGTGGGTATTGTCGGTACTGATGGAGCCTGCGCGGGAACGCTCCCCAGCGTCCAGTAGGAACGCTTTTGGGAGCATCCCTCAGCACATGCGCACTGCCTTCCCGCCTTTCCAACTGTCCCTCTTCAGTTCTTCGTTTTCCGGGGTGCCGACAGGATCTATTCCCTGTCACCACAGAAAATTCCGTCTTTAAATTTCTTTTCTTGTGGTCGCGTTTGCCTACCGCACGACGCCTACTGGTACCGCCAGGTTCTTTTCTTTTCTTTTCATACAAAAAAACAAACAAACTTAGGCTTTAGACTGTTTCTTTTCAGAAACTTTTCTCTTTGGTGCTAGGTGCCATTTTGGGCACTAGGCCCCATATTCCTAAAACATGGAAAAGCCAACTAGTGGTTTTAAAAAATGTACTAAGTGTGGTGGTACCATTTCCGTCACTGACACCCATAATTGGTGTCTGAAATGTTTAGGACCTGAACATTCTCCAACTGAATGTCTCTCCTGTATAGGGATGACTAAAAGAGGAAGACAGAACCGGGCTGCAAAGCTCGGTACACTCTTTTCTTCAGTTGCCAGATCCATTGCATCGGCATTGTCAAGGGCCTCTTCTTCCTTCCATGGATCTCAGGTAACTAAACACAAAAGCCGGTCCTCAAAGGGTAGCTCTCCTGCTAAGCATTGAGAGGCCATTGGCGTTGCCCTTGAGGGAACCACACCGGCAACAGCCCCGGTGGGAGGCTTCGGCTTCCAAAGCATCGATGACGCATCGGCAGTGTCGATAGACCAGAGGTGCCTCGCTATCGAGCACAGCATCGCAGCTCTTCTTTCAGCTGCGGTACCGGTGGTCCCACGGGCACCGGTATCGACACCGGTACCGACACCGACGATACCGGTACCAATGGTACCGTCCCAGGTGGGAACTCTTCCCATGCCATCTCAGGCTGGAATTGACAAAGCGGTACCGGGTCAGCTCAGTACCGACTTCGATCGGTACCGGAATCATGCTTTGCAAGAGCATCGGGGTGAGGAATACTTCGATTTCTCCGATTCCGAAGACTCTTGACAATTCTGCTGGCACTAGAGGGTTTCTCCTAGAAGATCCCTCTTCTCCCCAACGCAGAATGTCAACTCCAGAGGACATGTCATTTCAGGATTTCATCCGTGATATGGCCATAGGTCTTTCAATCACAGTAGCTCCTGAAGACAAACCCAGAGCAAAGGAATTGGAAATTCTCCAATATCCTAAAGCTCTTAAGGAGGCAGCCACTCTGCCTATCCATGAAATTCTGCATAGCTTGATGCTCAGAATGTGGGAGACACCTCTGACTACTTCTCCTCACTCTAGGAGACTTGAAACTATGTATCGAGTTCCGCCATGTCCTGGATTTCAGAAAACTCAGCTGCCACACCATTCAATGGTAGTGGAATCAGCCATGCGTAGGATGAAAAGTGCAAAGAGGCATGCATCCAATCCTCCAGGTCGTGAATGCAGGACTCTGGATGCTTTTGGGCGCAGAACCTTTCAAGCTTCCATGCTTTCAGCTATGATCAGTTCATATATCCTATATATGGGAATGTTCCTCAAGGAAGTCACAGGAGACTTGGAACTTATGAGCCTATTTCTCCCAGATGACAAGAGACAAGATTTTCTTGCTCTAGTAAAGCATGCTCAAGATGTCTCCAAGTTTGTTAATCGTGCGGCCTTTGACTGCTTTGAATGCATCAGCAGAACCTCTGCTATTGCCATTGGCGCATGACGGATTGCCTGGCTAAAGGCATCAGACTTGGAGACTTGGGTACAGGACAAGTTAGGCTACATTCCTTGCACGGGGAAGAATCTCTTCGGCAAGAACTGGCAGGAAAAGGCTAACGAGTTAGATGCTGACAATTCTACCTTAGATTGTCAAAGTCTACAGCCACTCCAGCCAAAAGGAAGCCTTATAAAAAACCATCTTTTAGCAAAAAGAGGAAGTTTTATCTTTCCTATACCCAGCAGAGTCAAACTCCAGGTCAGGTTGCCCAAAAGGGACAAACTAGACAGCAAAAGAAGCCAAAAGGTCCGAGAGCCCAACCAGCTCTCCAGGTTCAGCCCCCTCAAGGGCTTTGACTCATTCCTAGAGAGCTTTGCCTTCCTGCCTCTGAGGGGTCCCCAACCCCCCAATATTCCGGGCAGGTTATGCCACTTTGTCAACAGATGGTATCAGATAACAGCAGAAGATTGGACTTTGTCCATTGTAGGGGAGGGGTACAAACTTCATTTTCACAGCATGCCCCCTCCTACAATTCTAAAGCAATTCAATTCACAAACCTCTGCAGACAATCTGCTAGATCACGAGGTCTCCACACTTCTTGCCCAAGGGGCAATAGAGGAAGTACCCATTCTTCAACAGGGTGCAGGGTTCTACTCCCCCTATTTTCTTATTCCAAAGAAAACAGGAGGACACAGACCCATTCTAGACATGAGAGAATTGAACAAATATCTGTTTTGAGAGAAATTCAAAATGATTTCTCTAGGAACTCTTCTGCCATACCTTCAAAGCCAGGATTGGCTTTGCTCTCTAGACTTAAAGGATGCATACACTCACATTCTCATCCATCCAGGTCACAGGAAATTCTTACGTTTCCTTTTCAGGGGAAAACATTTCCAGTACAGGGTTCTTCCCTTTGGTCTGGCTTCAGCACCAAGGGTATTCATGAAATGCATGGCAGTAGTAGTTGCATTTCTACGAACCCTGGGGATTTTCGTCTTCCCTTACTTAGACGACTGGCTCATTCGAGCCCCTACTGTTGCAGAGGCCAGCACTGCACTGTCTCATACAATGCGAATCCTCCAATACTTGGGTTTGGTAATAAACTTCCCAAAATCTCAACTATTTCCTTCCCAATGCCTAGAATTTATAGGAGCCTGTCTAGATACCAGACAGGCAAGGGCTTTCCTTCCACAAGCCCGGTGTCTTCGCATAATGCAACTAGTTTCCCAAGAAGCAGGCAAATCCTCCCTCACTGTTCGAGAGCTACTGCAGTTACTAGGACATATGGCATCCACAGTTCATGTAGTCCCATATGCTCGCCTCCACATGCGAGCAGCTCAGTGGACCCTCTCCACACAGTGGACACAGGCCACGGGTCATTTGTCGGACAAAATAATAATCTCTCAACGACTAATTTTGTCCCTCCAATGGTGGCAGTCACTAGAAAATCTGACAGTGGGGTCTCCTTTCCATCAACCCCTCTTTCAGGCCACCCTAACAACAGATGCATCACAGGTGGGTTGGGGAGCACACCTGAATCGTCTCTCTACCCAGGGCACCTGGACTCCACAGGAGGTTGGTTTACACATAAACCTCCTGGAATTAAGAGCAATCTATTTAGCTCTTCGAGAATTCCATGCCCAGCTCAGCTACAAGACAGTCCTAGTCCAGACGGACAATCAAGTAGCCATGTTCTATGTGAACAAGCAGGGTGGAACAGGCTCTCTGTCATTATGCAACGAAGCTTTACGACTGTGGGCCCTCGCCAGAGAGCATCAAATTCACCTTCTAGTGGTATATCTTCCAGGCATTCAAAACCTTTGGGCAGACAAACTCAGTTGAGTACTGCTGCCTCACGAGTGGTCCCTCCACCTAGACCAGGTGGCAAAGATATTTCATCTCTGGGGCACTCCAGACATAGACCTTTTTGCAAGTCCACTGAATGCCAAACTTCCCCGGTTCTGTTCCAGGATTTCGGCTCACAACTGTCAGGCAAGGGATGCCTTCCTCCTTCACTGGGGTCAGGACTTCCTTTATGCCTTCCCACCCATTCCCCTCATCCCCAAAACACTCTTCAAGCTTCAGAGAGACAGGGTTCGCATGATTCTTATAGCACCACGATGGCCACGCCAAACATGGTATTCCCTGCTTGTACATCTCTCTCAAGCGGCACCTCTGGAGTTAGGGCATGCTCCAGATCTCCTTTCCCAGGAGAACGGGACGCTATGGCACCCGAATCCCCAGTCCCTGCACCTCACGGCCTGGTTGCTGAAGGCTTAGACCTCCAAGATTTCAACCTGTCCCAACAGGTAAAAGATATCCTTCAGGCTTCTAGGAAACTTTCCACAAGAAGATCTTATGCCTTCAAGTGGAAACATTTTACTATATGGTGCTCCAAGAAGGGATTAAACCCCCTGGTCATACCCTTAGAATCGATACTAGAGTATCTCCTTCACTTATAGAATTCTGGTCTAAAGACCAATTCGGTAAGAGTCCATATTAGTGCAATTGCAGCTTCTTATAAGCCTCTGAATGGACAACCAATTTCCTCTCATCCACTCCTATCAAGATTTATGAGAGGCCTTTTATTAACTATACCTCCCATCAAGCCACCACCGGTAGCATGGGATCTAAATCTAGTTCTCGGGCAGCTCATAAAGCCGCTTTTTGAACCTTTGGCCACTACAGCCCTTAGGTTTTGACCTGGAAGGTCATCTTCCTAATTGCAATCACCTCTGCCCGTTGCATTAGTGAATTGCAAGCTTTAGTGGCTGATCCTCCTTATACTAGGTTTCATCATGATCAGGTTGTTATTTGAACTCACCCACACTTTATGCCAAAGGTGGTTTCGCCTTTTCATTTAAATCAATCAGTCTTCCTGTATTTTTTCCGAGGCCTCACGCCTCTAATGCAGAAAGAAACCTTCATACTTTGGATTGTAAAAGGGCTTTAGCCTTTTACATACAAAGAACACAGCAACATAGGAAGTCCTTACAACTTTTTATAGCTTTTGACCCTAGTCATTTGGGACTTCCAGTCTCCAAAAGAACTTTATCTAAATGGATTGCCCAATGCATATCCTTTGCTTATGAGAGTAAGGGTCTTCCTCTTCAGGACCATGTCACAGCTCATAATGTGGGAGCCATGACAGCTTCTATGGCTAATCTCCACTCTGTGTTTATCGATGACATTTGTTGAGCAGCCACCTGGGCTTCGGTACACACCTTCACAGCACACTACTGCCCAAATAAAGCCTCCTGTCGGGATGCCGCCTTTGGCCAAGCTGCTGTTCAAAATCTCTTTCACACCTAAATCAACTCCTACCCACCAACCCTGGTGGGATGCCAGAGATCCAAGGGAGAAAGGATTCCCACCTTCTAGGGTGGCACCTTCCTGGGGCTATCTCCCTGGCATCTTCAGCTAGGGAGTTCCCATATGTGAAGACTACATTCCTGCTTGTTCCTGGAGATAGCGTAGTTACTCACCTGTAACAGGTGATCTCCGGGAACAACAGGAATTTAGTCTTCACAACCCACCCACCTCCCCTAGGAGTTGTCTCTCTATCTCTTTGTCTCTTTCCTCTTTCCCTCTATCCTTTCACTCAGCTACAAACTTAACTGAAGAGGGACAGTTGGAAAGGCGGAAAGGCAGCGCGCATGTGCTGAGGGATGCTCCCAAAAGTGTTCCTTTTGGACGCTGGGGAGCGTTCCCGCGCAGGCTCCGTCGGTACTGACGATACCCATATATGAAGACTAAATTCCTGCTGTTCCCGGAGATCACCTGTTACAAGTGAGTAACTACGCTTTCCTCCTGATTCCTGTGGGTTTCATGGTTCAGGTTGGCGGTGAACTGGATCATACCAGATTCTAGCCATTTATGAGAATCACTTCTTGCAGGCCAGAGGTCCATTACCAATGATTGGTCCTGACTGTTGGGTAGCCACAGCTGAGCTTGACCAGTTTGAATGAGTCCAAGGTGGCTTCTCCATCGCAGAGAGCCCTGTTCTGCAGCTGCGGGATATTTTGTAAAAATTATGGTATAGAAAGTTGTTAGTATGTAAAGCTACATGGTGACATAATCAACAAGAATACTCAGCCTTAATCTTTCAGATTCTAGCAGAGTATTTATTGATTATGATTTGTTTGCAGAGTACCAGGTTACCCAGTTCAGGAGGGAAATTTTAGGCCAGTCCTGGATTTTCGACGACCCTATCCTGGTGTATTTTGGGAAAGCTGCGCTGAGTTTAATGGGAAGAATCAGGGACTACAAATGCGACACTGCCTTGGGATGTAGGTTCAAAGCCAGGACTGGCTGAAAAGTCTCCCTGCTGGAACTGGGGAATATGACAGCTCTGTTGTCGTGTGTGTGCTGCTGTGAGGAGGATGCCTTCATGTGTACACCCGGAGTTGTGCTCAAATTTGTGTTTTGTACTTGCAGGTGATGATGCTTGTGGAGGGACTTTAAGAGGCCAGAGTGGGATTATTTCCAGCCCTCACTTTCCTTCAGAGTATGGCAATAACATGGAGTGTATGTGGACCATATTAGCCGAGTTGGGAGACACTATTGCCCTGGTGTTTACTGACTTTCAATTAGAAGATGGATATGATTACTTAGAGGTTACTGGAACGGATGGATCCTCGCTTTGGTAAGTCTAGAACTCCCTTTTATCTTCATTCTAGTGAACCTTAGTTTCTGCTCCTGAAAGGAAACCGTACTTCTGACCAGTACTCTTAAGTAATGTAACATCTCATTGGGTTTATCTGACTAAGTTTTTCTGTACAAAACCTAACATTTGAATATCCCACCCCACTCACCAGCTATATTTTATCCAGCCACTTCACTGGACAAACAAAATTGAGCTGAATAAAAAAGGGAGAGTTTGGAGGTGTTCCCAAGGCCTGGCAAAACTTGTCTAGTACTCAGTGCTGGCCTGATAAGATTAAGCAGACAAGTCGGTGCACACAAAAGGCCGTCTGAAAGTTATAGCTGTGAGCAAATATATGCAGTGATAGACTTGTCCAGATAAGGTCCACTAAATGTCTATTTTAAATGTATCCATATCGCTTTGCCACTGACCCTCGCTGTCCCTTTCTGCTGCTGACGGGAGCTCTCTTTTTATGCTGTACAGATTGTCGTGCTCCCACATAGCATCAAGACATCTCGCCTAAGACAGCATGCATGTGTTCACAGTCTCATGAGTTCACGATTACTGTTAATTAAACTACAGACGTGAGGAAAATGTCTTCTTTAGTGCTCACTGATTAAGATTAGAACTTGTGAATAATCTTTGGCATGCTTGCATGTCGCAGAATAACGCTTTCCCCCAGGGCTATAGCTAGTAGAAATGCACTCTGTGCAACTCAGGATGTACCCCCCTCCCTCACCCCCCCCCCCCAACCGCACCAAAAATCTGGCTCTTCTCATTCTTCCAATGCCCTTCTGTACCTGTGCTGCGTGCAGCGGCTGCTCACATTATTCTTGCAATATTCTGCCCCCTCCTCCCCCATGAGACCTGGTGAGGTTCTCAGTACTGTGCACCTGCTTAGATGAGATCCGTTCTGAACTGGGGAACTTTATGGGAAGTATTCGGTCATTGCTTGGAGGACTATGAAGCATTATGTTGTCATCTGTGGAAAGCATTCTTCCAGTGTGTTCTTGGCAAAGCCTCTCGACCTTTTGTTATACAACTGTTGCTGGCTGTAGAATCCGTAACGCTGCCCTTTTGTCATGTTTGGTCCTGTGGAAATTTGCTATAACTGGTTTACTCCCCATTGGAGAGACCACATTTGGATATGTAAGGACAGCAGGCTTTTCTCATTGGGTTGAGTTTGGGTGTTCCTTTCACAGGGGCTGTTTTGTTTGGTGTATTAGTAATAATTGTGTGGCCTAGCACTGGTTCATAATTAGTCAGTGCTCTGTGGAGTTGCTTAACTGGGAAATCTCTATTTTTGCATGGAAAGGCAGAAATGAAACCGTAGACAGGAAATTCAGGGTCATAACCACATGTAAAACTTCCTGCTGTTAGTAAATAATATTTAAAATGTAAAGAAAAGTGTTTTTCTCATGAAGAGATGCCAGCCACAGGCTTCTAATTTAGATATGAGGAAATGCATGAGCAGCTGTATTAAGGCTGACTGAGAACGGGTTGGTTGGAGACATGCTGGGCAGCCCTGTGGGTTAGGACATTGAAGCCCATATGTGGAGCCTGGCAAGGAATGGGGGAGCCTGGATTCTCATTCAGTTGTCTTGGTGCCATTAATGTAATTGGTTGGCCAGGTTCTTCTGAAGTGAAGCAAACTAAGGAACGGAGTTACATGCTTTCCACTCATAGACGTGTTAGTCAAACTAGGGCTAAAATTGGATGCGACTACAGAGATGTGCTCTCATTTACAACAAAATAGAAAATGTCAAATGTTCATTTTCCTTTTGTTTTGTTTACAATAGTCAGCCGTCTCCTCCCCTGATTAAATTAGCCATCAAACCTAAAAGAAAAAGCTCCCTTCACCCATCTTAGCAACCCTTGTCTACCAAATCTTAGTCATAGTTCTGCCTGCGAGGCCCGAAGGGAGCAGAAGAGATTCCCAGTCTGCCTGTGCGAAATACGAAATGAAACTGACTGTTCCGAGGCTATGAATAAGATGGGGGGATGGGCTAGGGGAGGTTGGTGAAAGCTTGAAAGGGGGGGAGGGACTTTATTTTAATTTGTAGGCAGGAGTTTTATTTTTATTGGCATTGCAAATTATCTTAAATTTAGGAGATCAGCCCTAGTCTGCTTTGAAAGGGGAAAAGTTAGTTGCCTAACTCCAAATGTTAGACTACTAAACCCTCTGAAAACTGACCTGTTAGTAGTTTGGGGTCCAAGAATGGCCTATAGCATGTTTGTGAGAGAGAGAGTAGGAATTGAACTTGGAGTCTGACAACTAATTACCCTTTATTTGGATAGAAAAGGGGGATTTAGAGCAAGTTGGGCCTTTCAGAGCTTCTAATCAGGCCCTCATCATTTGAGATTCTGCAGTAGTTCAGATGGGATTAATACCAAGCTCAATAATGCATCCCTAAGAGAAATCCTCCCAAAGTCACCGTTGTTGTCCTTGTAATTCTGGACTGGTTTCTGCAAACTAATAGCTCAATTGCACAGACCAGAAGCCCTGCCAGAAAAACTCAAACAAATTATCTGTGATAAGAAGAGAGCACCATTATATTCCCAGACATTGCTGGACTCAAACAAATGTGTTTCAGATTCCATTACAAATAAAGCTTGAACAAAAGTGGCCTGACCAGCATGCGTCATGAATGTGAATATAGATTGCTCTGTGCATAAACCCCTCCGTGAAAGATAAAACTGTTCTTGGACAGAGGGAGAAGAGTACTCCCTCACCTCTATGCAGCTGGATTCTTGATGTTTTATGGGGCTCAGTCACTTTTTTAGAACCAAAGATATTAGTGATGCAAATGTGCTAATTAATGAGAAACCCTGCTGAAATGATTACAAAAGGATGAAAGCCCGGGAGATTCTTTCTTCCAAGCTATAACTCAATGACACATCTTGGTAATGAGGAAGGGATGGGATTGGATCATCCTGAGGGTGAAACATTTTGGTTAAGGTGATGCTCATCCTCTGCTGGTTGACTGTAGTACCTTCTAATTGCCCAACGTTAAGAGGATAACCTAGATGAACTTTTGAGACCACATAGGACCCCTTTGCATATACTGCAACATATTGTTTGGTCCAATACCAGGAATTACAGCCTGTCTCCAGGATTCTTCTGGACCAGTGCAGCTACTGAAGGCTTTTACTATTAGCTCACATACTTTATAGAGTTTCAATTTACAATTGTTCCAACAGAAACAAAAACCGAAACATCCCAATTCTGCCCCCTGTACAGCCCAAGGACAGAGCGAGGGCTTCCTAAACTTAACAAGGGCTTTAATCAGATACTTTGTAACCCCCAGGGCCTTGTCAGGTTACAAAAGGTAACTCCACTGGCAGCAGCTGGACACATTCAGGTCCCTGGCTCCCTTTGGGCTATAACACCAGGTCTTGGGATCAGGGTACTGGGCACTGAGTGCCAGACAAAATTTGGGAAGTGGTAAGCTTTGGGTGCCTGATAACAGGTTTAAGCACTTTCTCTACCCTATTCTTAATGTCTTAAAAATTTGAGAAATAAACCATGAACCAGTTAACCATACATAGGCTAGCACACAGATAATAAGTGGGGGGGGGGGGGGGGGGAAAGGGAGGGACATGGTATAGTGCGCTTGATCTTCTCAGCAGTGGAAGTAAACAGATGAATGGAAAGATTTCACACTTTAAACTGCACTAAACATTCTGGCTAGTGGAAAAATGAAATCAAGACCTCCGACCGGGGTTCACATTTGAAATAAAAACCAGCAGTGGAAGTAAAACTCCACAAGACAAATGTCACAATTGACGGCTTTATGGAGTCTCTTGGCTACTAACTTCCTTCTGCGATACTGAAAGTCTAGATCTCTGGATGAGTTCCAGGGTGGGGTGGTCTTGTGTTTCCTCTAGCTGAATCCTAGTTATCTAGTAGCTGTGTGGCTCTGCTCTCAGCCATTCTTTCCAGGATCTAAAGGGTCCAGAGTGGCATGGAGAATAGGCTACGCCCAATCCCCAGTGGGTGTGCTCATACCAAGAGGCAGGCACAGTGGGAATGCCCCCATTAAAGTCTTGTTCCATTCTCAACCAACTATATATATCACTACTTTCCTCTGATGAAAACCACTGGACCCCATCTGAAGACTATAGGATATGCCTTAAAACTAGGAAAATTACTATAACTCTGTCTTCATCCTTCTGCAATTTTTGCGTTCTGAGAACAATCCGCACACTTTTCCCTTTTCATAAAATGTCAGCCAGTACTGAGAGGAATCTGGAAAGGGTAATGGCAGTATGATTAAAATATAATTAATTTTTGGCATCATAGACTCCAGCCTCCCCCACAAAGATTAGATATGTCAGAGACCTGCTTGAAATCCATGTGGCAAACATCTCAATATTCCCGATATTATGCTTGAAAGTTCTCTTCATGCCCCACCTCAGATCATATGCCTAGGTACTTGATTCTCTGAGAAGCCCATTGCAGGGAGTAGAGGGTAATATTGATGGCAAAATTCCAGTGATTCAAGGGGAGTGCCTCAATTTTGGAGCAGTTCACCGTGTAGCTTCAGAACTGGAAGTGATACAATTCAAAATGGCATGGGACAGACACAGTGGATTCCTTTAGAGCAACAGGATCAAATCAAAATAAACTTCACTATCTAATTTTTCAACAAATGGGGTGTCCTACACGGAGCGGTTGGTTCACCCCTAAACAAAGACATGGGGAGGGGTGGCCTGCACGGAGCGGCAGGTACACCTACTCTTGCCATCTTACTGGGCAGACTAGATGGACCATACTGGTCTTTATCTGCTGTCATATACTATATTACTAAGTAACTCTTCTGTTGTCTCTAATAAAATTGGAAGAGTGGAGATAGAGGTAACCCAGACTCATTAGATGACTGAGAACAGCTAGTTGCAACAACACCATTCACCAACAGCCTGGCTGTTGGATTCTCCTGAAGTGCCTGAACTACTGAAATAAACACCTACGTGAAGCCAGACCACTGCGGAATATCAAACATACAGTATATTCCCATTCCACCCTGCCAAATACTTTTCCATCATCTAAAGAGAATGGAGCAAAACAAACATAACTATCTTATATCTCAACGAATAGGGGTGACCTACACAGAGCGGTGGATGCACCCCTGAACATGGGGAGGGGTGACTTACATGGAGCGGCAGGTGCACCTACTCTTACTGCCTTGCTGGGCAGACTAGATGGACCATACTGGTCTTTATCTGCCATCATATACTATGTACTATGTTACTTCCTATTTTTTTACCAGGCAAATTGTTACTCCATAATCTGGTGTGCCGAGAGAGTCATAAAACTATTCAAAAGTGTTGTCAAAATTCCTCCTTCCCAGTTCATGATTTTAATATCTAGGAATTCAAGTGATGTTGGATGTTATGAAATTTTAAATTGCAAAATCATTTTGCAAATATTCATCCCTTCCACAAATTCCTGTTCTATCTTTCTCCAGATGAAAACAATCTCATCAAGAAACCTTTGTCTTAATTTGGCCTTTGAGAACCAATTGGATGTATACATTAAGGACTCTTGAAACTGAGCCCTATATAGTGTTGCTACAGATGTGTAACTGTAACTCCCATGGTGATTCTAAATTTTTGCAAATAAAATTGGCCATCCTAACAAAAATAATTTTGTTTTATTATGACTTCCAATAATGTCAAAATAAACTCCTTTGGAATCTGTAGCAGAGTGGAATGCGTAAAATCCAGTCGTAATAGTGTCCAAATCTTCATCCTGTTCTACGTTTGTATATAAAGAAATAACTTCCAGTGTCACTGCTAGTTTATCTCTAGCGTCGCTAATATATCATCAACAGTTCATTGCCATAAGTTTTAAAAACAAGGCAATGAATTTCAACAAAGGATCCAAAACTGATTCCCTGCTAGAAACAATTGGTCCCCCTAACGGCACTGAATATCCAGATTCTCGTGGCATCCGATTCTTTTAAAAATCACTAACCACCTTGGCTGGATAAATTTATATATGTTCAGAACAGATATGTAGCCAGGGGTAGCTTAGCAGTAGAGCAGTGGTTTAGGTGTCCAGGAAACCAGGGTTCACATAGCACTTCCACTCCTTGCAGTCTTGGGCAAGTCACTTAACCCTTCATTGCCTCAGATGTAAGCTCCCTGGGAATAGGGAAATAACGACTGTATCTGCATGTAACTCACCTTGAAGTACTATGGGAAAGGTATGAGCTAAATATTAAGAAATAAATATGCAGTTTGTTACCTTAAGGCCTTTTTTAAAAAGGCGCCGTAATCAGTTAACACACTTTAATGTGAGTTAAGCACATAGTTAGTGAATAGACCCACTGAGAATAGTGGGACATGTATTAGCTGATTATCACATGTTATTAAATGAGGCTCTCAGCTTGCTTTGGAAAATACAGCCTTGGCTGTCCCTCCATGATCAGGGATTTAGTAATAAGCTCTTGCCGTAAGCTGTGTGGGTGGAATGGTAGAAGTCCTGAGCTGTCCTCCAAAACATGTTGATTTTAACTGAGCTTGGAGAGGTTGCCAGGGACATTTGTCATCATCCTCTTCAGAAAATCAAGTTTTAATCATGACTCAGTTCCTCACTTATCTGAATTTCTCAGTTCCAAATTTCCTCCTCCAGTCTTAATAAATAAAAATGCCTTGCTGCAGATCTGCAGAATTTTATACACAGGCAAATTACTTCCAACAATTTCTCAACAATTAAACTCACATTTCTTTATTGCTTGAGTGGAAAACGCAAACAGAAATGTAGCAGAACTAACAGTTCAGTCAGAAACTTAAGGAGTAAACTAATGTCTAAATCTAATTTGTTTTACTTGCTAGTCTGATGTTATTTCTCAAAGTGAAGCAGAGAATGTGAGTGCAAATTAACAACCGTCAGCTTACATTTACTAATGCAGTAAAAGTGGCATTTCAGAAAGGACATCCAGGGCAAAATTCCTAAGGAAACCCCAGGGACATGTTCATTTTGGCCCAGTTTTAGAAACATGGATGTCCCCAAATAGACGGCCACAAAAATGACTTCTTGGACATCCCAGCTGTTATTTCCCAGAAGGGGGATGTCCATATTTGGTGATACTGCAGACCCACGGTGGCAGGTTAGTAATGATTATTACTCATTATAAATGAGAAGCAAGAAATTCTGTGAAGTAGAATGGAGAACAACAAAGGAACAGCGGAGGGCAAATTACCACGGCCTACCAGGATAGTGGGTAAAAACAACTTTATTGGAGACCCAACTCTACAAGTTTCGGCCAAAGGCCTTCATCAGGGGTCAAATAACCACATAGAAGGTGTATAGGACACGTCTATGGGGTGGAGCAATCACTCTTCCCAATCTGCACAGACTGTCAAAAGCGAGAAAACCACTCTTCCCAGTCTGTGCAGATTGGGAAGAGTGGTTGCTCCACCCCATAGACGTGTCCTATACACCTTCTATGTGGTTATTTGACCCCTGATGAGGGCCTTTGGCCGAAACTTGTAGAGTTGGGTCTCCAATAAAGTTGTTTTTACCCACTATCCTGGTAGGCCGTGGTAATTTGCCCTCCGCTGTTCCTTTGTTTGTTTTTTTGCGGAAGGCCTCCTCCTTTTGTTTCTTCTCAAGTAGAATGGAGAAGACAGAAGACCAAAAAAGAACAAACATTTAGGGGCTTATTTTAGAAGCCCTATTTGTGTTTTGGATGTTTGAAAATACATACGCAGATGTTCACTTCAGAAGGGTGTTCCTGGAACAATTTGAGAAACCCAGTATACGGACGTCCCTTGCACGAGGACCTACAAGGAGAATGGGAGCGTGCCGGAGGAGTGGAATGGGCGGAGCTATGGAAATGCAGCAGTACAAGCGCGTCTGACCCTAGCTGTTGAGGCCCCCATGCCTAGACCTGCTCATGACCACAAATAAGGAGCAAAAAAGTTACACCTGCTGGAATTCTGCAAGAAAAATTCAAACCTCTGGGTCAAAAAGTCTGAACTAGGCAAAGCTCTGCATGTTTGTCAAGATAACAAAGCAGATTGTTTTTGAGTGATAACTTAATTTAAAGTACAATACAGAAAACAGTATTATACAAAGTGCAAAATTTCAAATTACAGCAAGAGTAGAAAGTGCTCATTTCATGGTGGCAATACTACCAGGGGGAAGATCCCAATGCATAGAAACATGAGGCATGAAAAGACCACAAGGCCTATCTAGTCTGTCCTTCCATATCACCCACTACAGGAGCTCCCTTTTTTACTTCAGAGATCCTCTGTCTTTGTCCCATGCTTCTTTGAATTCAGATACTGTCCTCATCTCTACCACCTCTACTGGGAGACTATTCCACGGATCCACCACTCTTTCCGTAAAGGAATATTTCCACATATCACTCCTGACTCTATCCCCTTTCACCCTCATCTCATGTCCCCTCATAGCATAGTCAAAGCCGTCTACTTCAAAATACGCTCTCTCAAGCACCTACGCTCCCTATTGGACCCAGATGACTTCCGAACCATATATCAAGCGCTGATACTGCCGCACTTTGATTTTGCAAATGCCATCTTACAAGGTCTCCCCCAATCCACATTAACCCCCTTACAGTTGGCCATGAACACCGCAGCTAGGATCCTCTACGGAGCATCCAGATACGACCACGTGACCCCCATTCTCAAACAGCTGCACTGGCTACCAATCAATGGGAGAATCACCTTCAAAACCCTTCTATTAGCTTTCAAAGCAATCAAAGGTATTTCAGCCTCCTCACTCACTCATCTTATCCACTTTGTCCCTCCCAACAGATCCAGAAGATCAACAGCTGTAAACTTGCTTGCAATACCAAAGGCTTCGACAAAGTACAACTTGTCAACCACAAACAGGACTTTCAGCTGTTACGTACCCAAATGCTGGAATGCTCTACCCCCTGACATTAGGGCCATAGCCAGCCTATATCAGTTCAGGAAGGCCCTCAAAACCCACTTGTTCCTCCAACACTTACCTGACAGCAATTGATCCTAGACATACCCTCCAGGAATTGACCCAATTTAGTTAGAAAAGACCTACATGCATTATCTGACTTTTATCTATCCTTCCAATGTAAATAGATTATGTATATAGTTAGCCCTGTTTTCCAAGTTTATACTCCTGTTCGATGTAAACCTGACAGCTTGTTGTTATGGTCGTTAATGTTATAATGTAAACCGCACTGATGCTAAATAGCGCGGTATATAAGAAATTGTAATAAATAATAAAATAAATAATAAATAAATAACTTGCTTTCAGTTGAGTGGCTCTCCCCCTGTGCATTTATGCCATGGAGATATTTAAAAGTCTTAATCATATCATCTCTATCCCGCCTTTCCTCTAAGGTGTACATATTGAGATCCTTAAGTCTGTCCTCATATGCTTTAGAATGAAGACCACTAATCATTTTAGTAGCCACCCTCTGTACTGACTCCAGCCTATTTATATCCTTTTGAAGGTGCGGTCTCCAGAATTGCACACAATACTCCAAATGAGGTCACACCAAAGACTTATACAGAGGCACTATCACCTCCTTTCTTCTGTTGGCCAATCCTCTCCCTATGCACCCAAGCATCCTTCTAGCTTTTGCCATCACCTTTTCTACCTGTGCTGCAATCGTCCCTGTCAATCTTTCGTGTGCAACGATACCTTCTTGTAAATACAGATTATTTGTCACCGTTAGGTCAATGAGTACCTTGGAGCTATTGACATTGCTATGTGTTGAGAATTTTTTTAGATTCTAGTTGTTGGATTCTGATCCACAGATTTGTTCTGGTGTCACTTTCTTGGGATTATGAAGTAAAGAAAGTCAACAAACAAGTTGTAGGAAGACTTTTTTAATGACCTACATTTCAAGAGCTCCATCTCCATCCAGCAAGGAATTTTGTTCTACCTGTGGAACAGTCTAGCATAAGTTATCGCTATTCTTGTTTTACACACAAAGAAGGAGGTGATCAAACACAGAATAATTCACAGAAGCTTGACCTCAATGGACTGAGGTTTTCTTTCTTTTGAACTATAGTTTGCATTTTCTATCTCCAGGAACAAGCAGGAATGTAGTCTTCACATATGGGTATCATCGGTACCGACGGAGCCTGCGCGGGAACGCTCCCCAGCGTCCAATAGGAAAGCTTTTGGGAGCATCCCACAGTGCCTGCGTGCTGCCTTCCCGCCTTTCCCAACTGTCCCTCTCCAGTTCTTTGTTTTCCAGCGCGCCGATAGGTCGCATATCCTGTCACCGCAGAAAAAATTACCTTCTATTCTTCTTTTTTGTGGTCGTGTCTGCCTTCCCTCGACACTACACTGGTACCGCTGGTGGTTCTTTCGTTTTTGCTAACCCCCCAAAACGTTCTTTCTGGAGTCTTTTCCAGTAATTTTCTCCTCAGGTGCCACGCGCCATTTTGGGCACTAGGCCCAACCTTTTCCTTCAGAATGGAAAAACCCGCTTCGGATTTTAAAAAGTGTTCTAAGTGTGGCGGTACCATCTCCGTCACCGACACCCATGAGTGGTGCCTCAAATGTTTAGGTCCTGACCACTCTATTTTGGAGTGTGTTGCCTGTGGGATGATGTCGAAAAGGGGCCGGCAAAACCAAGCTGCTAAACTTAGCACCCTTTTTCCCTCCGATGCAGCCTCCGTGGCATCGACGTCTTCCAGGGCTTCGTCTTCCTCCCATGGATCTCAGGTAACTAAACATAAATCTAGCCGGTCCTCAAAGGGTAGATCTCCTTCTAAACATCGAGATGCCTCTGGCGTTGCCCTTGAGGGACTTTCACCGGCAAAATTTCCCTGGTGGGAGGCTTCAGCTTCCAAAGCACTAATGGTGCTCCAGGATGTTCTCGAGGCTTCAACCTCGACAGAACTACTGGTGCCATGCTCTGGGGTCCCGGCTGCTTCATCTGGCACCGATACCCAAGCATTGGCAGTGTTGATAGACCAGAGATTCTTGGATATTGAACGCAGTCTGGCGGCTCTTCTCACAGCCTCGATACCCCTGAAACCGCTTCAGACAATTCAACCGGCACCGACGGCATCGACATCGGCAGGTATTCTACTGGGATCGAGTCATGCGTCACTATCCGGCATCGACAAGGGGCTACTGGACCACTCCGATACCGACTTCGATCGGTACCGGTACCGTGCCTTGCACGATCACCTGGATCGGAGATACTTCGAGTCCTCAGAGGAGTCTGAAGACTATGAAAGCTCTGCCGATACCAGAGTACGTCTTCCTGATGATTCCTCTTCTCCTCAGCGTAGGATGTCTCCACCAGAGGATATGTCCTTTCAGGATTTTATCTGAGATGTGGCTCAAGGTCTTTCCATCACAGCGGCTCCTGAAAAAGAGCCCAGGGCAAAGGAATTAGAAATCCTACAATACCCTAAAGCTCCCAAGGAGGCAGCTACCTTGCCTATTCATGAGATTTTGCATGATCTTATGTTAAGGATGTGGGAAACACCTCTAACCACATCTCCTCATTCTCGAAGACTCGACACCATGTATCGAGTTCCTCGTTGTCCTGGGTTTCAGAAGACTCAATTACCACACCATTCCATGGTGGTGGAATCAGCCATGAGACAGATAAAGAGTGCAAAAAGGCATGCATCTAATCCTCCAGGACGTGAGTGTAGGACTCTTGATGCCTTTGGATGTTGATTCTTTCAGGCTTCCATGCTTTCTGCTAGGATCAGTTCCTATATCTTGTATATGGGAATGTTCCTTAAAGAGGTCACAGGAGATTTAGAGCTTATGAGCCCTCTCCTTCCTGTTGATAAAAGGCATTATTATCTCGCCCTTGTCAAACATGCTCAGGATGTTTCCAAGTTTGTGAATCGTGCAGCCTTTGACTGCTTTGAATGCATAAGCAGAACCTTTCTGCCATTGCCATAGGTGCACGTAGGAATTTGGGTACAGGACAAACTAGGGAATATTCCTTGCACAGGAGAGAATCTCTTTGGCAAGAATTGGCAGGAAAAAACTAATGAGATAGATGCTGACAATATCACTTTGGATAGATTGTCTAAATCTACAGCTGATCTTGCAAGGAAAAGATCCTCTAAGAAAACATTCTTCAGCAAGAAGAAAAAGTTTTATCCCTCCTATACCCAGCAGGGACATCGTTTAGGTCAGTCTGCCCAAAAGGGACAGCAACAACCTAGGCAAAGGAAACCAAAAGCAGCTAAGCCTCAACCGGCTTAGCAGACTCAGCCTTCACAGGGGCTTTGACTCCTATCTAGAGAACTTTGCCTTCCTGAACCCTCCACCATCCCAGGAAGGTTATGTCATTTTGCCCCCAGAAGGGGTCAGATGACAGCAGAAAATTGGACTCTGGCTATTGTAAGAGAGGGGTACAAGCTTCATTTCCTCAGCATGCCCCCTCCTACAATGGTAAGACAGTTCAATTCTCAGACCTCTCTCAATGACCAGTTAGGTCAAGAGGTCACTGTGCTGCTTGCTCAAGGGGCAATAGAAGAGGTACCCATTCCCCAGCGGGGTACAGGGTTTTACTCCCCCAATTTCCTTATTCCAAAGAAAACAGGAGGACACAGACCCATTTTAGACCTCAGAGAATTGAACAAATTCCTGTTCAAAGAGAAGTTCAAAATGATTTCTCTGGGAACTCTGCTGCCATACCTTCAGAGTCAGGATTGGCTGTGTTCTCTAGATCTCAAGGATGCGTACACTCATGTTCTCATCCGTCCAACTCACCGAAAGTTCCTTCGCTTTCTGTTTCAAGGGAGGTACTACCAATACAGGGTTCTGCCTTTTGGCCTGGCCTCGGCACCAAGGGTGTTCACAAAATGCATGGCTGTGGTGGCAGCATTTCTCTGCACCCTGGGAATATTCGTCTTCCCTTACTTAGACGACTGGCTCATTCGAGTTCCTTCAGAGCCAGAGGCCAGGGTTGCTCTCTCTCGCACAATGCGCTTCCTTCAGTATTTGGGACTTGTCATAAACTTCCCAAAGTCACACTCAATCCCTAGAGTTTATAGGAGCTTTGCTGGATACCAGACAGACAAGGGCTTTCCTTCCACAGCCCCGCTGCCTTCGCATTGTGTAGTTAGCTTCCCAAGCAGTGCTAAATCCTCACCTCACTGCTCGGGAAATGTTACAGTTGTTAGGCCACATGGCATCAACCGTGCATGTGGTTCCTTATGCTCGCCTCCATATGAGGGCAGCCCAGTGGACTTTATCCACTCAGTGGACTCAGGTGTCAGGTTGCCTGTCAAACAAAATAGTAAACTCAGATCACCTTATTTTGTCCCTTCAATGGTGGCAGTCACCCCAAAATCTTCTGGTGGGGTCTCTTTTTCAGCAGCCCCCACCCCAAGCCACTCTAACAACAGATGCTTCACAGGTGGGTTGGGGAGCCCATCTGCTAGGCCTCTCTACCCAGGGTACCTGGACTCCACAGGGGGCCTATTTCTATATCAATCTCCTGGAGCTCAGAGCAATCTTCCTTGCTCTTCGAGTTTTCCACATGCAGCTCAGCTACAAGACAGTCCTAGTTCAAACAGACAATCAGGTAGCCATGTTCTATGTGAACAAGCAGGGCAGAACAGGCTCTCTGTCAATCTGCAACGAAGCTTTGCGACTATGGGCCCTCGCCAGAGAGCATCAGATTCATCTCCTTGCGGTGTATCTTCCAGGTATTCAAAACTCTTGGGCAGACAGACTCAGTCGAGTTCTGCTTCCACACGAATGGTCTCTCCATGCAGACCAGGTGGCCAAAATTTTTCAAATTTGGGGAACCCCAGACATAGACCTCTTTGCAAGTCCGCTGAATGCCAAACTTCCCGGTTCTGTTCCAGAATTCCGGTTCAGGGTTGTCAGGTCAGGGATGCCTTCCTCCTCCATTGGGGCCAGTACTTCCTGTATGCCTTTCCACCCATTCCCCTAATTCCCAAAACCCTGTTCAAGCTTCAGAGAGACAGAGGTCATATGATCCTCATAGCTCCATATTGGCCCCGGCAAATGTGGTACCCTCTGCTCCTACATCTCTCTCAAGCTCCGCCTCTGCTCCAGATCTCCTTTCTCAGGAGGACGGGATGCTATGGCATCCCAATCCCCAGTTTCTCCATCTCAGGGCCTGGTTGCTGAAAGCCTAGAACTTCACAGTCTTAACCTTTCCCAGCAGGTAAAGGATATCCTTCTGCTTCCAGGAAACCTTCCACAAGACACTCTTATGCATTTAAATGGAAAAGGTTTACCATATGGTGCTTGCAGAAGGGTCTTAACTCTCTTGCGATACCGCTGGAATCATTACTGGAGTATCTTCTTCATTTATCAAATGCAGGGCTTAAGACCAATTCAGTAAGAGTCTATTTGAGTGCTATTGCAGCTTCTTTCAAGCCTCTAAATGGACAACCTATTTCCTCTCATTCTCTCATAGCGAGATTTATGAGAGGCCTTCTTTTGATTAAGCCGCCCATTAAGCCGCCTCCGGTGGCATGGGACTTAAATCTGTTTCTTGGGCAGCTCATGAAACCGCCCTTTGAACCATTAGCCACTACCTCTTTGAAATTCCTTTCTTGGAAGGTCATCTTTCTTACTGCAATCACATCAGCACGTCGTGTCAGTGAATTGCAAGCGTTGGTGGCCGACCCTCCTTATACAAGGTTCCATCATGACAAGGTAGTCCTTAGGAATCATCCACACTTTATGCCAAAGGTGGTGTCACCTTTTCATTTAAACAAAGCGGTTTACCTTCCTGTATTCTTTCCAAGGCTTCACGCCTCAAATGCAGAAATGAATCTTCATACTTTGGATGTAAAAGAGCTTTGGCCTTTTACTTGCAAAGGACACAGCAACATAGAAAGTCCTCTCAACTCTTTGTTGCTTTTTATCCTAGTTATTTGAGACTTCCAGTCTCCAAACGAACACTGTCATGCTGGATTGCACAGTGTATCTCTTTTGCTTATGAGAGTAAGAACCTTCCTCTTGAAGGCCATGTCATAGCTCACAATGTGAGAGCCATGGCAGCCTCAATGGCTCATCTCACTCTGTGTCTATCGACGACATCTGTCGAGTGGCTACTTGGGCTTCGGTTCATACCTTCACAGCCCATTACTGCTTAGACAAGGACTCCCGCCGGGATGCCTTGTTTGGTCAGGCTGTTCTTCAACACCTGTTCCACACTTAATCAACTCCTACCCACCATCCCTGGTAGGATGCCAGAGATCCATGGGGAGAAGTGGAGCTCTTTCACAACGGCACACAACTTTCTGGGGCCATCTCACTGCAGCTAGGGAGTCCCCATATGTGAAGACTACATTCCTGCTTGTTCCTGGAGATAGCATAGTTACTCACCTGTAACAGGTGATCTCTGGGAACAGCAGGAATTTAGTCTTCACAACCCACCCACTTCCCCTAGGAGTTGTATCTCTCTATCTCTCTCTATTTCTCTCTTTCCCTCTCTGTTTTGCCTCAGCTTTAAACTCAACTGAAGAGGGACATTTGGGAAAGGCGGGAAGGCAGCATGCAGGCGCTGTGGGATGCTCCCAAAAGCTTTCCTATTGGACCCTGGATGCATTCCCGCGCAGGCTCTGTCGGTACCGACGATACCCATATGTGAAGACTAAATTCCTGCTGTTCCCGGAGATCACCTGTTACAAGTGAGTAACTATGCTTTCTTGCACTGTGAAAATACTTTACCTCTCCATTGGAGGAACTTGCACAGCACCATAGAACTGTGTGCCAGCTTTTAGCGGCCACTTATATATTAACCTAACTGTTAGTTCATCTCAACTGATACCTACAAAACTAAAGAGATAAACTTTCCTATTTATTGTCCTACAAATCTACTTATTTTATTACTAAATTTTTGTCGGACCGTTCGCCATGAGAAGGAACTTTCCCTCTCTCGTAGCAAACACTCCTTTTACTCTTTGTTTTTTTTTTTTTTAAAAGAGTGCACTCACCCTTTTCCCAACATGCCGAGGCAAAATTCTTAAATTATCCTCAGTTTTTCAAACAGAATAGAGTCAAAGCAAGAAAGTACTTAGCTTAAGGTACACTCTAGCAGCAGCCTGAAAAAATCCTCGGACTGCAAGAGGAAGGATCGGGAGATTCAAGGTCCAAAACATGCCGCTATGTACTATAATGAGAAGCATCTTTACAACAAATCCGTTTCAAAAATTGTAACTGATGAGATGATGAAGAAATGGAGTTGAAGAATATATGGAAGATAATTCACTAATGACGGGCTGCTAAGTTATTAATGGCGGTCTGGGAGCGGAGAGAATGAAATGCACCTTCGCCATCTGGTCTGAGGATTTTTTCAGCCTGCTGCTAGAGTGGACTTTAAGCTAAGTACTTTCTTGCTTTGACTCTGTTCTGTTTGAAAAACTGAGGATAATTTAATAATTTTGCCTCGGCATGTTGGGAAAAGGGTGAGTACATGCTTTTTAAAAGAAAAAGAGTAAAAGGAGGGTTTGTTACGAGAGAGGGAAAGTTCCTTCTCATGGTGAATGGTCCAACATAAATTTAGTAATAAAAATAGTAGATTTGTAGGGCAATAAATAGGAAAGTTTATCTCTTTAGTTTTGTAGCTTTTAGCGGCCGTCAGTCTTATTGATTCCCATGGCAATTTGAATGGAGTTCAAGAGGTTCATACCAAGGAGAGTTTTAAGTGCTTTATCCCTGTAGTGTGTTTAGGGGATAATTTTCTACATGTAAAGCATGTTTTGCATGCAGAGAGTGGCTCTTGTCAGGCTGTGCGGATGTGTTTGCGCTTGCAGACGAGAGTGTCGGCTGTCTGTAGTCAGCCCAGTTGATCCAAACTGGAAAGAAGCAAGGTACAGTGGTGTAATTCCCAGTAGCTCACAAATTCTATTTTCTAAAAGCACAAAGATCCTCCTTATGTTTTTGTAAAATAAGTGAATTTTTTTTTCCTAATTTTTGTGTAGGTGCTGTGCTATAAAATTACCCTTTATATGTGGGGCCAGATATTTCAAGTGCTTAAGATAGTTGGCAGAGCTGCTGACCAGGCTGTGCGGCGACACTGCCGCTCTTAGTGCTGCTGCTGGGCACCTTGATGCTTGCTGGTTAGCATTGAGGCATTCTGTGGGCAGAGCAGGGGTAGCACCGAGGGATAACTGGACAGTGGGGATATTCGGCCACCGTACGGTTATCCCTCTGTGGTGAAAGCTAGGCACAGTAAAAGCTGTCCTAACGTTCGGTGCCCAGGACCATACCAAGCAAGAAATACGTCCTGTGAGACTAATGAATCTGGTGCCCCTCCTTCACCCAGCCATGTTTAGTAACTCACTTTTTTTGTGCTTTCTGGAAGCCCAGTGATTAATCAGTGCCACCTTCTGTGCTTGCATCCTGTGTGGCCGCACCGCTCGCATAGGCCTTGGTACGGCCCTGTTGCTGCTGAAGCTAACCGGTTAGTGGCTGAATATCACCACTGCCCATTTAGCTTCAATACTATTTGGTTGATTCGGAGATTCAATTCTGGTGGCTGGATATGGCTTTGACACTGTATATCGGGCCCCTGATGATTTGCAGATGCCATATCTGGAACCTTTCTACAGTAGAGAGACATGCAAGCATTAATGAGAAGAGCAGATGTAGCAAATTGCCCAAGCAGGAAGTGTTTAAACTTCGCCAGTGGAAAGGATTATTGCCCACCTTCAGTGTAGGAGATAAAATACCTGCATTCTATAATATCTTTTTTCTCCTGCTTTGTTTAGAGGTGTCCCAAAGATGGCATTGAATAATGTGGCTAGTTTTAGGTGAAAAAAATACTGAAAGAGAAAATGTAGATCTCTCTGTGTGATTTTAGGGAGCAATCAAAAGTTTAGCTTTGTTATTGCCACCTGTAATGCAATATTATGCTTTCAATTTAATTGTTCTTGTTAAGTGCAATTCCCTGGTAGCTCAATGTAGCAGTAGAGTACAACTATTTAACACTAGAAGCCCCAAAGTGCTTCAATTGATGCAAATGCATCTTCGAAGTTGTATACCAGCGCCACTGCTAGAGCCATGTCAGTCATGTTCCATGACTTTGTTAGCAAGGTCAAGATATTCAAATATGTGCATCGAAAATTAATGACAGATGTACCACCTAGCAGGAAAATGAATTTATACCTAGAAGCCCCGCACTCAATTGTCTTGGATGCATCAATTGACGTACTTTGGGGCTTCTAGGTATAAAATCATGTTCCCACTAGGTAGTGCATCTCAATCAGTGTTCACAGTTTTACTCCGACATTACAAACAATAAACACACGATGACGTCATGTAATGACGTCTCATTCTGCACTTATTTAACAAATAAGTAACTTCACATTAATTCGCATCTGTATTTCATGCTAAACGCAGTCGTCGTGATAATGCATCAATTGACACACTTTGGGGTTTCTAGGTAAAATTCCTTTTGGGGTTTCTAGTGTTAAAGTTGTTAAAACCCATGAGGATTGTGGAAAATTGCAAGAGGATCTTGATAAATTGGAAGACTGGGCATCAAAATGGCAGATGAAATTTAATGTGGACAAATGCAAGGTTATGCACCTAGGGAAGAACAACCCAAACTATGGTTACACGATGCAAGGTTCCACATTGGGAACCACCACCCAGGAAAAAGATTTAGGCATCATTGTGGATACCATGTTAAAACCCTCGGCCCAGTGTGCAGCGGCAGCCAAGAGAGCAAATAGAATGCTAGGTATCATAAGCAAAGGAATGGAAAATAAAACAAAAGATATTATAATGCCTCTATATCATTCCATGGTGAGACCGCACCTTGAATATTGTTTGCATTTCTGGTCGCCGTATCTTAAAAAGGATATAGCATTATTAGAAAAGGTTCAGAGAAGAGCCACCAAAATGTTAAAGGAGATGGAAAGATACCCTTATGAAGAGAGGCTAAAAAGGGTTAGGGCTCTTCAACCAGGAAAAGAGACGGCTGAGGGGAGATATGATAGAAGTCTATAAATTAATGAACAGAGTGAAACAGGTAAACGTAGATTGATTGATTGTCATCAGAATATAGGAAGACTAGAGGACATGCAATGAAGCTACAGGGTAAACTATTTAAGACTGATAAAAGAAAATATTTTTTCACTCAACGTGTAATCAAACTCTGGAATTTGTTACTGGAGGATGTAGTAAAATCTGTTAGTGTATCTGAGTTTAAAAAAGGTTTGAACAAGTTCCAGGAGGAAAGGTCCATAAACCATTATTAAGAAAGGGACCCGGGATATCACTGCTTGACCTTATACAAGCATTGAGGAACCTGTGTCTTTTGGGGAAAGTGCTAGGTACGTATGACCTAGATTGGCCACTGTTGGAAACAGGATACTGGGCTTGATGGACCTTGGTCTGACTCATTATGGCATATCTTATGTTCTTCTTACGTACATATAATATTGAAAAAGAAAACAGATCACACTAACATAAATCAAGAATTACCAATGAAACAAAAGCTCTAATGTGAAATGGAATTGATGATTACTTTTGCATTATTAGAATATTACATGCAATTTCCCAAATTAAAGCATAAAAATATAGAGCAGAGAGTTTGCAGCTGAAGAAACTTTATCTTAGTGTGTGTCCCCTCTTCTCTGAATGGCCTCTGCTACACATCCAAAGCTGGCGGCATAGATAAACAAGCCAGGCTATCTATTCTCTGTGTCATTAGAATCTTTTCTTGTCAGATAATCCAGTATCAAGCAGGCCTGAGATTTGCTATATAAAAATACCACTTTCTACGTATTCAGTGAGGAGCTTGCCTTTATCCTGAAGCTTATTTTCTTATCACACTGTTGGGTACCCTAGAGCATATTACAAGGTCTAAGTAGGAAAGGCAACAAATTCTTTATATACCGCAGAAATCTTTCTAGTGCTATTACTGAAATATTAATGACCATACAAAGTAAAGAAGAGAACTGTGGTATAGAAGATGAAGGCCTTGAGAGCTACTTTCTGTACATAGAGTTTACATAAACTCCTGTAATAGACTATGGTCTCTTTCCCATCCATTTAGGACTTGATGTGTTCGATAATACATTTCAAACAATATAGATTATTGTACAAGTTGTAAAATGCCAAATCTTCCTGAAGAAACTAACAGGGACTCCATTACAATTACTGGAACCACTCCTTGTTCTCCTGTGGCAAGTGTGGACAGTCCTAGCAAACTTCAACTCTTTAGGGGCCAGTACAGACTATAAGATGCTGTGATCAGTGTATAAAGCAATGCGCCTACAAGCTGACTTTATACATTTGTGTTGCTCTTACAAAGAGATAGAAGGACTCATCATAACTCTGAAGGCTGTAATAGAGCCACTCTGGACAAAACATTACAATTCTCAGCTCAGTCTTTAGCAGAGGTCAAATGAGCAAATAGGATGCTTAGGAGAGATGACTAAAACCGTTAAGGCAAAAGGTAGCGTGGATGACTTTTGGGTGCAACGGCTGCATTGCTGTGTCCTAGATTGCAAAGTGGTAACAATCACAGCAGCCACAGATGCCACTCTATCAACAATGAGTCACCTGACTGAAGACCGAACATAGTTTAGGACAGCTATCCAGAGGGGTTGCACTTGCCATGAGTCTACACTGACTCGACGGCCCCTAACAACACTGGTAGTACCATGTGATTACCACTAGGAGTCAGCGGTGCCATTTTGAAGAGTTACCTTCTTCCAGGCAGGAGTGAGTGGGTCATGGTCCTGCTCTCACTATACGCCAATGACCCAGTAAGCCCCGAGATGAGAATAGGGGGCAGGGGGTCTTCCAGGGGTCATGACCCTTTTTTCAACGAGTGCCTTCAGGTGGGAGATGGACTTTGACAGCTTCAGATGGAATGAGAGGAGTGGGGGGATTGGAGCCTTCATTCAGGTGGAGGGGTAGGAGAGAGGATGAGAATGGGAGGGAATGTTTTTGGGGCTGAGGATGCAGGTTGGGGAGGAAGGCCTGGACCTGTGATACTGCAGTGATATGCCCTCTGTGCTGGTGCAACGATTTTAGGATGCTGATTCCACATCTGTGTGGAGAGGTTTTCCACGTCTTTTCTTCCCATGTACATCTTCCTAAAATTGCTGCTCTACCAGCCATGCAGGGACGTATCTGTGTGGTTCTGCAGCTATTTTACAGGGCTCTACCTTTGGCAGAAGTTCTTGTAAAATACTGTCCTAATTCTCCACATCCTGAGGAACCTTACCACTTTTTTACACTAAATGGTAAATACAGCATAAGTATGATAATAAACATAAAAGCTATTTATTACTTGGCCAAGTGGTTGTACATATAAATCTAAACAGCAATGCAGGAAAAAACAGTCCTTGAAGAGAGCTTGTGGAAGAGGAGCCCATCCAGATTCCTCCGTATCCAAACAAACTCGTTGACATCCAGCAAGGTAAGAAACAAACCTTTGTAGTACAGTTTCTGCAATGCCAAAGGACTTCAAAATGATTCATAAGTTGCACATGATGCACAGAATGAAAAGGGACTTAAAGACACCCACGGCATGGTGTTGACACACTCTTCACTGATGTCTTCAACCGGCTCATCATAGGCCTAGACAAGCCTCATCATAGATTTGTGATGATCTTCCTGGACATCAGTGCTGTGTTCGATTCGGTATCGCATTCCATCATGCTAGACAGATTCAGAAGCACATTAAATTGTTTCATATCCTACCTCTCATACAGAACCATGCAAGTAAAAAGCAGATCCACCAATTCCAAACCATTTAATCTAAGACAAGGCATTCCTCAAGGTTTGGCCTTGGCTGGCTTGCTTTTTAACATCTACATACAGCCTATATGTAATCTACTAAGAAAATGGAACATGCACTTTCAGCTCTATGCAGATGACACCTTGTTCTATATGCCATTCAACACATTCAATCTGGACTTCACAATAATTTCAGATGTCTTATTTATTTATTTATTTATTTAACACTCATTTATATACCGCATCTTCCAGAGATCAGTTGCGGTGTACAATTAACAACAAATTAACAAAGCGAGGTTTGTTTTACATAGAACATCTTAAATTTAACATAGAACATCTTAAATTAAACAAAGCTAAGTCTAGTAAACTAAACAGTATATTTAAACTGGAACAGTCTTCACTGCTGTCCCTAATTTTCTTGATGAACTAAATCTTGCAGTGAATAAAAACAAAACTGAAGCATTACTAATCTTCAGAGACCAAGCTTTCAATCCTCCAGCTAAGCTCACTTTACAAACTATTGACAGCAACCTCAGCATGCTTTCACAAATCAAGAATGAAGCAAATACAGCATACTGGAAACTTAGGCTCCTCAAACCTCTACGCCCTCTTCTACAAGACAATCATTTCAGATCCATTTTTAGGCCATCATTACACCCCATCTTGACTATGGCAACATTCTCTATCAAGGGCTGTCAAAACAGGCATTATATCTACTCCAGCTAGTGCAAAAAATGTCTGCTAGAATCTTAACAAGCACATCAAATCGTCAACACATTGCTCCAATTTTCAGAAGTCTGCACTGGCTCCCAATTGCCCAATAGATTAAACATAAATCCATAACCACAATCCATAAAATCTTTCATAATCTCTCCGCTCCCTGTCTTGGGGATCAAATCTCGAGAGCATCCACAGCAAGACCCAGAAGATCAATGACTCAAAATCTCCTGATCATCCTTCCTTGCGAGACCAAATGTATGCAGCAGACAAGCAACGGAGCCTTCTCACTATATGCCCCAATGATTTGGAACTCCCTACCCAAAGCCATCAGATCTGTTCAATCTACTAAAAATATGAAGAAACTATTAAAAACACACCTCTTCATAGAACACATTGGGCCTAATGACATTACCCAAACATACAGTACATACCACAACCACCCACCCACCATTGACTCAGTTATTTATTTGTGTGTTTTTTATACCGCTATATGGAGTAATCAAAGTGGTTTATAATTGAAACAACAGATACATTAAGCATCTAACAGGAAAGGATATCAGAAATTTTTTATAATTCTTACAGTAAAACTTATTTACAATTCAAAATGAGAGACAATGTCATTAAATCTGTAGTGAAGGAGGGGGAAGTTACTTAAGTAGGATCTATGTCAGTTGGAACCGTATCAGGTGGGGTTTCATTATGACCAACATTTTCAATGAAGAGATGAGTTTTGAGGTCTGAAAGGAATAAGGATAGGTCCGTAATGTTCCGAAGGTTAGCTGGTAATGAGTTTCAGAGCTTTGGGGATGTGTATTCAAAAGCTTTGTTGCTAGTGCATTATTTAGTATTATGGAACTCTGATGCAGGGCTGGCCTGTCCATTGAGCGAGAATGTTTTTTGCACAGGGCCCTGCGTTTCAGGGGGCACTGCGCAAACAACATTCTGTATTACAAGTAAATCAAAAAAAAAAAAGCTGGCCGCTGCCACCGTGGCAACGGCAGAATCGAGTGTCCCGCGGCCCCCCCCTGCCCGGCAGAGTCCTCTCTCCCTGCATTGGTCCCTTCGGTGCCGGCTTCAGAGCCGCGAAGGGAGAGTTTCCCTTTCGTGGCTCTGTTAAGCCCGCCGGGGCTGATGGGAAACAGGAAATGCCTGTTTCCCATTAGTGCCGGTGAGCTTAACAGAGCCGCGAGGGAGAAACTCTTTTCCCGGCTCTGAAAGCTGGCACGGAGCGGAGTGATGCAGGGAGGGAGAGCTTTGCCGGGCGGGGGGCCCCGCGGGACACTTGGTTCTGCCAAAGCGGCAGTGGCAGCAGCCAGCTTTTTTTTTTAATTTTAAATTTTCCCTGGGCTGATGGGGGGGAGGGGGGTTAGGACTGGTAATGGGCTGTGGGGGGTGGCTAAGACTGAAAATGGGGTGATGGGGGATAGGACTGGAAGTGGGCTGATGGAGGGGTTAGGACTTGAGATGGGCTGATGGGGTTAGGGCTGGTAATGGGCTGTGGGCTGATGGGGGGGTTAGGACTGGTAATGGGCTGTGGAGGGGGCTAAGACTGGAAATGGGCTGATGGGGGGTTAGGACTGGAAGTGGGCTGATGGGCTTAGGACTGGTAATGGGCCATGGGGGGGCTAGGACTGGTAATGAATTGGGGGGTTGCTAGGACTGGAAATGGGCTGAGTGGAAGGAAAAGCTTGAACTGCAAATAGCTGATGGAGATGGGGGCTTGGAATGGAAATGGACTGAGTGGAAGGGGGGCTTGGAATGGAAATAGCTGATGGGGAGGGGGACTTGGAATGGAAATGGGCTGAATGGAAGGGGGACTTGAATTGCAAATAGCTGATGGGGATGGGGGCTTGGAATGGAAATGGACTGAGTGTGGGGGGAGCTAGGACAGGAATGGGCTGATGGAGGGGCTAGGATAGGACTGGAAATGGGCTGTTGGGGGGGGAGCTAAGATTGGAAATGGGCTGTGATGGGGGCTTGGATTGAAATGGACTCATTGAAGGGCTAGAACTGGAAGTAGGTTCATGGGGGGGCTTGGATTGGAAATGGGCTGAGTGGAGGGGAGCTAGGATTTGACATGGACTGATGGTGGGGCTAGGAAAGGACTAGAAATGGGCTGATGGGGGGCTGGGATTGGAAATGAGCTGATGGAGGGACTCGGATAGGACAGGAAATGGATGGGGGGATCTAGGACTGGAAATGGGCTGATGGGGGGCTAGGACTGGAAATGGGCTGATGGGGGGCTAGGACTGGCCATGGGCTGATGCGGGGACTAGAAGGGAGCGGATGCTGGGTGGGGCTGGAACTAGAAGGGAACTGATGTTGGGGGAGGATTAGAATGGGATGTGGCTGGGAGAGTGAAATGGAGAGGGAAAAAATATTTTGTGTGGGAGGGAAGAAAAATCTACAATTTGCCGGGTATTGGGAGAGTAAGTGGGGATTGAGGATGGAGGGGTAAAATTTGAGTGGATGAAATAGGAATGAGGAAAGAGCAAAAGGAGAAAGATTATTATGTTAAAGCAGATGTAGAGAGAGAATGGAAAAAAACAAGGAGAGAAGAAAGGACAAATGGACTGCAGACAATGGAGAGTTAGCAGAAGACACAAAGAAACCAGAAGAAAGTGGCTGGAGCAATTGCAACTGAAAAAAAATGCACACAAGGTAGAAAAATATCTCTTTATTTTGAATTTAACTGGACTATGTCAGCTCTGGGAAATGTGCATCATTAACGTCTGCGCTTTGTTTAGTAAAAGAGGAAATTAATTTATACTTTTATTTCTACAGTGGTGTTGTACATTCCAAATTTGGCTTTTGGGGTTCCCAGTTTAATTATTGTCTTCCTGTTTCTAAATTGTGATTCCTTGTTTGGTGATGGTCTGTGTTCTGCATGTGTAACTGAGCTGAGGTATTCTGTTTATGTAATTCCTATTTGACATTGCCACTTGTTCTCTTTCCCCATTAGGTCATGTATTGTTGTTCTCTGAAATGTATTGGTTTAATATGTGCAGTGTTGCCTTTTGATAGGTAGGGTCTGGCGCTTTGTGAGTCCTGGTAGTGCTGTTAGGATACGGCGGGTTTGCTATGGGTTCTAAATGGGCAGTGTTTGTAGTAGTTCCTAATGTGCCTGGCGGTTGGCACTGGATTATAGTAATGTAGAAATCTTTTAGTCTTTCTTTATCCATACACTCATTAAGAGGCATGTTTACTAAAAGTTAGTGTATTTATTTATTTAGACAGATTTGTATACCACCTTATCCTACAATCAAAGTGGTCACATCACAATTGGAGGGTTACATTTAACATGAGGGTATTTAACAACATTATATAATGAACTCGTGTGTAGTTGGGATGAGTGGGTATCTAGTTGGCAGAGACAGTTGTATGATAACATTATGCAAATATGCAAATGAGGGCCCCTTATGCAAATGAGGCCTCGCACCGAGTCTCTACACATGGCCCCGCACCCCCCTTGGGCCGCCCCTGCTATGATGGAGTATTGAGAGTGGTATTCATTTGACATCTTCTTTGTCGGTTATTGGGTGCTACTTTGATTAGTTGGGAGAAGGTTGTAGGGGCTGTTTTCCTAATGATCTTGAATGTGATCATCAGTAATTTGTATTTGGATGGGTAACCAATACAAGTCATATAGGACTGGAGTGATATGATCAATCTGGCATAAGTTGTGGATGATTCGTGCGGCTGAGTATTGAGCCACTATGAGTGGGTGCAGGGATGTTTTTGGAAGGCCATGCAGTACACTATTGCAGTAATCTATATGTGGGGTGATTAATGCTTGCATTATTGTTCTAAAGTCAGAAAGCTGTAGAAGAGGTTTTACATGTTGAAGACGTATCTTATTGAATATTTTTTTTATATGTTTTTGATGTGGGACTGGAAAGTAAGGTGTTTGTCAAGAGTTCCCCCTAAGTATTTGACCTCATCTTTGACTTCAAGTGTAATGTCATCCAATGGAATGTTTTATTTATTTATTTATTTATTTACATTCTCTTATATACCGCGCTATTCTGCATCAGTGCGGTTTACATTGAACAAACTGAAATTACATTGAACAGGGCATTATAACTTGGAGATAACTATTTTACAGGGAACATGGGCTTTAGAGGGTTAAGTGGCTTGCCCAAGACCACAAGAAGCACCTGTGGGACTAGAAACCCCAGTCCTTCCGGCCCAAGGTTGCTGTCCTCTAGTGGGATTTGAACCCCCGACCTTCCGGCCTGAAGTACCTTGCCCCAACCACTAGGCCACTCCTCCACTCAGGTGGTTTGTATGTTTGATTCCTGGAGATTATTAACACCTCAGTTTTTTTGTAGTTAATGTTTAGGCCAGGATGCAGTCTCCTTGAAGCAGGATGTTAAAGGGTCAAAGTTGGGGGTAGTTATGTTGAAGGATAAATAAAGCATTATGTCATCCACATAGATGGCATAATCAATCTTTAATTGTTTTATAATTTGATAAACTGAATAACAGAGCTGAGAGTGCTGATCCTTGAGGTAGACCTGTAGTTTGAGGGTAGGAGTTAGAGGATATGTGACCCATGGAGACCTGTTGAAATCTTTCAGAGAGATAGGATATAAACCATTTAAGCGTTGGATTGCTGAGACCAATTTGTTTCAGTCTTTGTATTAGGAGTGAATGACAGAATCAAATGCAGCCGCTATGTCAAGGAAAATTAATATGTAGGCCTGGTGGTTGTTCTCTATACCCTTGATAATTTTATTAGTTAGGTCCCGAATTGGTTATCGTCAAGTGGGGCGTAGAAGTCAGTGTGATCTTGCAGTTGGATGTAAACATTTTTTTCTATTTTGGCAAGGAAAGGGAGACTAGCTATCGGTCTATAGGAAGATGAGTTTGTTTTGTCAAGGGCTGTGTTTTTTATGAGTGGACGTGTAGTAGCTTTTTTTAAGCTCAAGTGGCATGTAGCCTTGAGATAGGGATTTATTTACAATTGTCAGTATTATCTGGGCAGTTTCATTAATTGTATCCTCGATCCATTTGACTGGACAGGGATCTGCTCTAGATGTTGTGGTGGTTATATTTGCAATTGTCCTTTTAAGGGATTCAGGGTATATTGGGTGGAACGTTTCCTAGAGTTCAGCGGGCTGTGATATGCTATTCTCACAAAAACTAATGGAAGTTGTTGGGGCATTTATTTTGGATATATAAATGTCTGCTAGGGTTTGTGGCTATATATCAGGAGATATAGAGGAGGAGTTTGGCTGGGTTGTGAGGGTTTCTACTATAGTGAATAGGTCTTTTGGCTTATTGACAGATCTCATAAGGAGCTTTGTGTGATAGTCCTTTTTGGTTAGGTTAATGTGTAGACGGTATTTGGTGAGCATGGTCATTTATTTGTCTCTGTTTTCTGTCGTTTTCATGGCACGTCATGTATGTTCTAGCTTTCTACGTTGTCTTTTCATTAGTCTCAACTCAGGAGAAGAACCATAGTTTTGAAGGTTTTTTTGAGATGTTTCATGTGTATTGTGGTTTGGATGTTTCATGTGTCTTTGATGGAGGTGTTCCAATTATTGACAATTGCATCAAGGTCATTTGTACTTAAGTCAACGGAGTTTAGGGGCTCTTTAGTAAAGGTTTCTCTATCATATTGTTTGTATTTAGAGTATATTTTAGGGTTGTTTCATTCTGTAGGGTTTGAAATTGTTTGGTCTCTAGGGTGAATTCAATGAGGTGGTGGTCAGACCAGGGAACAGGGGTTAATAGGGGTGGGGTATTGTGTAGCAAATGGATCTCATGCGGTAGGAATATAAGGTCAAGCGTATTACCCTTCTTGTGAGTGGGGTTAGTGATAATTTGTTTATAGTTTAAATCTTCCATAGCATTGGTGAAGGAAGAGGATTGTGAATTTTGTAAGGAGGGAAGATTGAAATCACCTACCAAGTAGAACAGTTTTTTTCTTTGAGGATATGTTAACCATTTCTTCAATAATGTTTGTGAGGCTCTCATGGTCTGCAGTTGGAGGTCTGTATACAAGGCAAAAAGCTATATTTCCACTATTGATTATTAGAAGGTTGGTGTCTGAAATAGCGCTAGAGCAGTGCAGTTGAGGCTCTAATGAGTCTCTTATTATGATTAGTACACATCCACCACGCTTGTTCTAGGGGTGTGAAAAAATTTGTATTTGGGTGGACATAGTTGATTTAATTGTGCTCACACAAAAATTCAGTCGGTCACTGAACGATAAAACACACTCAAAAGCAATAAAAATATCGTTCACTCTCAATGGTATTGATGGATCAGAAAATATATTGCACGAGGTCTCAGTAGAAAAAAACACTGCTGGCTTTAGGTTCACACCTTATAGCCGCATTTGTGTTACATCAATGACCTCTCAAACTGCAAATAAATAACTGCAAACAAATAACTGCATGCGCGGCGTTTTCTACTGGCAACGGCAATTTGTCAAGCGGTGTTGAAGGGAGTGTTAATGTGGGCAGCATCTGTGTGTCTTTTACCGGTCCCCTGAAGAAACCAACTTGAAACGTCTGGCTGGTACCAGGACTGTACGTTGGGATCATTACTGATTTTGAAGATCTGAACCAGTCCTTCTTGAAGCTGAGTGAAATATTTTGAGATTCACTATTGTAAGGACTGTGTTTTGATTTATTTGCAGTTTGAGAGGTCATTGATGTAATATAACACAAATGCTTCTATAAGGTGTGAACCTAAAGCCAGCAGTGTTTTTTTCTACTGAGATCTCGTGCAATATATTTTCTGATCCATCAATACCATTGAGAGTGAACGATAGTTGGTTTAATAGCATGTTGTCCAGGTCGGTAAGCCATGTTTGTTATAAATATTATATCTGGGGAGACTGCATTCGCATAATCTAAATGATTTGAATTTTCTTTTATTTATGGATCTTGCATTTATACATGCGCATTTAAAGGATGAAGTGTTTTGGAGGTCCCTATGTGTCCCCTGGGCAGCTAAGGGGATGGGGTTGATGTGTATTAGTCTATGGGTATGAAAGTTATTTGGTGCTCTATGGTCTGATTTATGTGGGTCATAGTGTGAGCGGATGATTGGGATTATTTCATGTTGTGTGGGGGATGAGAATTGAGCATGGATTCTTTTGGTAAAAGATGATAGCAGTTGTTTGGTCTTTTTTTCTATGGGCAAATTGACCCTTTAGTCCCGCTTTGGTATACGCACCATTTTCCAGTTTTATCGCATGCAAGCCGGAATAGTAAAAGGTTTTTTTTTTTTTAGTGCCATCAAGTCAGTGTTGACTCATAGCGACCCAGCTACCTCTGGGTTTTCTTGGCAATGTATCACCAGAAATAGATTGCCAGCCTTTTCGTCCGAGGCAATGAAGGGTAAAGTGATTTGCCCAAAGTCACAAGGAGTGCCAGTGGGACTTGAACCCTTGATCTTTTGGGTACTAGGCAGTTGCTCTAACCATTAGGCTATTCCTCCACTCCAAGTCAGAATGATACAAACGCTTACCTCTTACTCCAAGTAAAAGGTAAGCGTTTGTATTTTCATCTCAGTCCAATTTTTAATAGTGGCATACCTTGGCAGGTAGACTGTTTTTTCTGTGTATGAAGCATGGCCATGTTGGGTTATATTAGTAAAATATTTTCCTCTAACTGTGTGGACTCCTGATATTCCCTTGCTGCGTTTCTCGGTACTGGAATGCTGGAACAAGATTGGGTAAGAAGAAGAGAATTTTTGGGTGTGAACATCAAGTCTAGAAAATGTCCAACTTCGTGGGTTGGAAAAAGAACATGATAGGGAAAACCTAGACTTTGCATCTGGAAGAGGAGCTCTTCATCCTGGGGGCTTTGCAGGTTAGCCACATGTACAGTATGCTGAAATCGCCAAGGACAGTTACAGAAGGGAAACAGATCTATGAGAAAAGAGAGTTCTTGAGAACCTTCACTGGTGGATGGCATTGGACATGAAAGGAAGTAGGAGAGGTATGTAGGCTTCAGTGTGTTAGAGATCAAGTGTTTTTAGCTTGGTGCAATCTAGAATGGTATCAAACATAAGAACACCACCTCCACCCCATTTTCCTTCTTGAAAGTTTAGTATGAGGGGGACATGCTTAGAGTGTGTGAGCGACTTTGAATTGTCTGTTTGCAATGTTATTTTACTGTATTTTATTTATATGTACTTCTGTAGACCACATAGAGTTTTCGACGGATGTGTGGTTAATGGAAACAAATATGAGCAAAGGCCCAACAGCCATCATGGAATAAAAGGTAGAAAACAACCCAAGAGCCAGGGGAGCCCAGGTTCAGATCTCACTTCTCCCACTTTTTGGGACCTTGAGCAAGTCATTTCATCCTCCTTTACCTCAGCTGCAAGCAGATTATAAGCCCCCTAGAGCAGGGACGTAGCAGTTGCATCTGAGTACGTAACGCACCCTGATGTCTGATTTGGGAAATTGAAATCCGAAGGAGCTGACAGAGGGATAGCTCAAGGCTGTTACCGTCTATTTTTGCCTCCTGACTCAGAAGAATGCAGTGAAGGTTTTTAGGTGCCTATCTCCCTTCTGAAATGCAGGTCCCCCCCCCCCTTCCACAGCCTATTATCTGATCGTCAAGTTAAACAGCATACAATAGTAGTTCTTGGTTTAATCAACCCATTATTAATTCCCTCCTAACCTATGTGCTGACTCTACTTGAATAGGAACAAAATTTTCCCAGTGCACTCACTAAGTGTTTAATTACAATGAGGAGAGAGAGAGAGACTTTCTCATGGCACTGCAAACCACTGATTACAGAATGAAGTCTATTAACTTCCATCACGTCACATCTGTTTTCTCCTCTGCCTGAGCAAGTACAGTAAAGCCAAATGTAAAACTGCATAATAAGATCCTAAAATAAGCTGGAACAAGCCCACATCTGCTAAATATAGCGTATCTTAGTCTGAGTGACACTAATGAGTTACAGCCCGGGCAGACTGTGTCTCTCTCGCTCTCTCACACACATCCAGTAAAGAGCAGGAACCCATAATGATTGCTTCTTTAAAGTATCTTTCTGGTTGGAGTTCTTCTTAACTCTCTCGTGCTTGTTAACGCTTCATGTGTTCCTCATATTGCTCTGTAGCGGTGCTGATGCTCACTGGCCGTGGGACATAGAGGATTCACAGTCGGACCTTATCTTCCCAGAGCACAGCCATTTGTGCACATGTCGAAATATGCAAATCTTTCCTAGCAACTGCTTAGCAAAAAAAAACCCTGTTCTTCCAGCAATTATCTTAATGCCATCTTATTGCCATGGTAACCAGGCGCCAGTATGCCCAATCCATACCATCGTGTAATGAGTGCAGTTTCATAGGGTTACTAGAACGTGCAAGCGACACTTTGTCTCATGAAGCATGTACGTATTCTGTACGCTGCACAAACCCTTAGATTTCTTGGCCTGCTCTCAAACCAAAGAGTTTCTGGTGGATGGACATATGTCATATAAGGGACTTTTGCTGATTATGTTCCAGCACAGGAAGAAAGCCCCTCACAAATTCTCTTGCAAATTCTAAAGCTGGTTTAATTAAATAAGTCATGAAGACACAGAATGGTAGGAAATAGAAAACGTAATGAAAAGGATGGGTGGGCATAAGAAAGTGCGGCAGTGAATGCTTGGAATAAGAGAGGCGAGCGTGTTGGTTTAGATGGTACCAACAGAGTTTTACTGCAGATTTCATTAAGCAGTGGAAGAGGAGCCCTAAGCGACTCTGGCAGCTCTTAGAAAGTTGGAAGATAAATACAGTAAATTCCTAATGCACTTTAATAGATTTTTACACCATTGACTGATTATCATTAAACATTATATGAAGCAAACATTCTAAGATGAGAGATGTTATACATCGGTGCTGTCCGGGCAGTTAATTATTCCTTTACTATCAAACACTGCTCTCTCATGATTCTGAGCAGAAGTATATTTTAGAGCTTAATCCGTCTACGTACAGTAGAAACAAGGACTTTGCATGGCATGGCCCCAGCTTCAGACACCAGCAGATATGACAGGAAACATGGGCTGTCACACAGGCGGTGCACGGATGCTTTTGCAAAGGCGTGGATAAGCACATTTTCACATGCAGATGGAAGCTGTTAAAGCAGGTGAAGCAACCATGTGAATATTCAGGAAAAGAAGCCAGTAGGTAATGATCTGCAGCATGAAAAGTTTCAAGCCTGATTCATAAGTTGGGTCCGATTCCCCAGATGAGTTTGGGGATTGGGGAGATAGAGGGTCATGAACTGATTCAGGACCCGTGATTGTAGGCTTGTGGACAGCACCAGCCTCAGAGACGATTCAAGGTGTTTGTATCCTAGGCAAACCTTAGCCTTATGTCCCCGCCCTGACTGTCAGAATCTATTGTTTAGATTGGAATACCCTGCTCCCTGCCACCCTAGGTGACAGCCTAGTTTTCCTAATGGTTGGGCAGGTCCTGGTTATGGAAGGAGCTCTGTTGTACCATCACTGCAATGCCCAGTTTAGTTGTGTTATGGGGGATATAAAATGGAAAGATTTCCCAAGTAATTCACAATAGAGGCTGATGGTGCCAGAATCCTGAGCTGGAGGTACAGAGAGGAGCAAGAGGAAACTCTCTGGTCAAAAAAATAAAACAAATAAAATGACTAAGACTAAGAATGTCCTGTCCCTTCATATGCGTGCATTCCTTCCGGACAGTGACGTCTTGAAATCTGATGTCAAGATGTGAAATTGGAGGTGGAGCCACAGCAGGGAAACAAGATGTCCGACACGGGTATTAATAGATCATTTGGTTTACTTGTGCTTGTTGGGCTCCTAGTTTTCCAGCCATGGTTCATCCGCATTGTGCTGTCTGCAGGAACATCTCTCTTCTTTTTTTGTGAAATTGGTGGTATCCATTTAATCTGGCACCATTGCATTTCCCAATACTTTCCAGTACATTTTCTACTGGTGATTAGTTGGGATGGGAGGTTGGAGAAGATGAACCTCTTGAATATTTTTTAATATATCTTAGACAAGTGGATCTCAGTCCAGTCCTCAGGATTTATTTATTTATGCTTTTCTTCTATACCGCTTTTTCCAGAGATCAAAGGCGGTTTACATATAACAAATATTAAACAAGGTTTTACATGGAACAGCGTTTTAACTATATACAGTTAACCTTTCATGAACAATATCAAATTGTAGTAACTTTTTACATTTTGAAATTAATTGAAGTCAACTTAAGCAACGATAACAATGCATTAACATGCGATAGCATGCCATTAACTATTTACAAACATGTGCAAAGCCAGTTGGTTTTCAGCATACCCACAAAACATGTGCATGAGAGAGATTTGCACTGTATACAGATCTGTCTCATGCATATTCATATGCTGGAAAGTTGACTGGCTGAGTGTGTCCTGAGGACTGGATTGAAAATGAGAACACCTGTCATAGACAATTGACCTCAAGTTGCTAACAAAGCTGCGCAAACATAGACTTTACCGGAGGCCTAAGCTCTTCTCTGTGTTAGCAGCTTATGAAGAGCCATCTGCAGACTTTATTAGTCTGTAAATAAATTAGTCTGTGCACTTTATGTCCCTATTATATGGGCTGTTTGCCCACAGAGCATGATGCAGCAGACGCTGCGCAGGAGCATTTTCATTTGGCGCAGGGCCTTGCCAGTGGTACCGTGAAATGCTTTACAGATCTCTATTGGCATCTGGAACAGTGAATGGAAACAGGCAGAATAGATACAAAATCCCTAAGTGAAGATTATGGGCACTAATGTGACTGCGAGATGCTGCACTCTCTGGTGAGAAGGGAGGCAGATAGTGACTAGACACACGTGGATGTGTCGTGGGTAGATGCCACAGAGGTGGCCACATGGATACTATTTTATAATGACCTGCTATTTGCATAGCATGTGACAGGAGAGAAGTGGGTGAGGTAGAGATCGAGGCAGAGCACTGCTGGATCTGCACATTAGTGTGCGCATTCACTGCACGCGTTCCGTTGGTATTGCAGATAGCACGCTTGTACTTAATACCACCACGTGGAGAAGTGCATCCACGATGCACCAGTGCAAATTAGGGTCCGAACCAGTGTGAAATCTGCTGTACACACCCCCAAAGGGGAGTGTACATGTTGTGCACACGTGCACATACTGCATGTTGATATCGACCATGAGTGTGCACCACCTGCAAAACCCTAGTGCAACTTAGTAAACATGCCCAATGGTGTATTTGGCAGAGAATGCATCTTAAATGTAGATACAATCGCTTACACCTGTGTAATGGGGTACATAGAAAGTTACTCATCAATCTCCAAAGGAATTATCAACTGTCCCTTTTAAGAGAGTCTACAGCCCAGAGTTCAGGGCTGGGAGGGTGTGGCTCAGAGGGAAAGGTTAAGAACCCAGCAGGCTGCAGGAGGGAGAGAGGCCCATAGAGCCAGAAGTTCTTCCAAGGCAAGTCGTGCAGAGGAGTTCTGAGGTAGGAACTTTAACTGGGGCTGGAGGAAGGGCCGGGAGAACCAGCTTGTGGAAGTTTAATAAGCTGGGACAGAAGTAAAGCTGCTTTTGTTTTCCCTGAACATCTGTCTGTTCTGGGTTTTGCTTTGTGGAGGTTTAACAAGCTAGAACAGAATTTATTTATTTATTTATTTATTTAGTGTACACTTATATCCCTCTACTTCCAGCGATCAGCAGCGGTTTGCTATACATAACAGTATGGTTGTACAGGCCAGAATATTAACCTATTGAAAAAGTGGACTTCAGTGATGGCTATGATGGTACAGGGAGATGAGTTTGGGCTGCAAATTTCAGCCCCATCAGATCCAGCTCAAGTCCCAATTGGAGACCAGCTCTTTGCTGCCAAGAGAAGAAATCTACGAGGTTTGATCCCCCAGAATCTAAAGGCGTTCTCCATTTGCCGAGGATGAACCTACTTCATTTGTGATGATATCATTACTGACCCTGGGGTGGTTATTTGGCAACAATCCTATAAGATTATAGAAGAGCCTATGAGTGACTGGTTGTCACTCATCGTCTTGGTTCCTAAACCCAATTGAAGCATCAGATTCTGCATTAACCTCTGGAGGGTAAATGCAGCTGTTCAACTGGAAGTGTATCCTATGCCCAGAGCAGATGAGCTAATCAAGTGACTTGGTGGAGCATGCTTTATATCCACCTTAGATTTGATCAGGGGATACTAGTTGGTTCCCTTGACTCCAGTGCCAAGGAGAAGACTGCTTTTTTCAACACTGCAAGGGCTGTTCCAGTTTGCAGTGCTGCCCTTTGAATTACACAGGGCTCCTGCTATGTTTCAGTGCCTAATCGACCACCTATTGAGACCACACAAGGAGAATGAGGCTGCCTACCTTGACAACATCGTCATCTAGAGCAGAGACTGGACCACTCATCTAATTCAAGTACAAGCTGTATTGACCAGTATGTGGAAGTCCATGTTGACTGCCAACCCCAAGAAATGTTTTTTGGGAGGTCGGGATGTTCAATATCTGGAATATTTAATTGGGAATAGGCAGATACGACCTCAGCTATGAAAGGTGGATGCCATTGCCCAGGTCCCCACCCCAAAATCAAAGAAAGAAGTTTGTGCCTTCCTTGGATTGATTGGCTATTACCGCCAGTTTATCCCTATTTTGCAGAGGGTTTTTTTTGTTGTTAAGTGCCGTCGAGTCGGTGTCGAGGTAGTGGAGCTGTTAACCAATCTCCTCCGGAAGAGAGCTCCCAATGGATCATCACCAGACCTGGACCTGGCCTTCCAATGTCTCAAGAAGGCCGTGTGCTCTGAATCTATCCTGAGTAGTCCTGATTTTTCCCTACCATTGTGCAAACTGATGCCTCAGAGTTGGGCCTAGGAGCTGTTCATCACCCCTGACTTCCTGGGCCAGAACATCCCATAGCCTTCATCAGCAGAAAATTGCTTCCTCGGGAGAAGCATTATGTGATGATTGGGAAGGAGGGCCCTGGCTGTCAAGTGGATGCTCAAAACTTTTAAATACTACCTGCTCAGCTGTCTGTTTTACCCTCAAGTGGCTGGCTCAACATAAGGAATTAAATGGCCATATTATATGTTGATTTTTGAGTCTCCAACCCTACCAGTTCCAGGTCTGCCATAGGGCTGGATGGACTCACCTGAATGTGGACTTCTTTCCTGGGTGGAGGTTCTGGATGAGGCAGGCACTCAACGAGGCATGGTTAAGGGGGAAGGTGTGTAATAGGGTATATAGAATGTTAACTGTCCCGCTCCAAAGGGATTATCACTTTTAAGAGAGCCTTCAGCCCAGAGTTCAGGGCTGGGAGGGCATGGCTTAAAGGAGAGGTTAATGACCTAGCAGGCTGCAGGAGGGAGAGAGGCCCGTGGAGCCAGAAGTCCTTCCAAGGCAAATCGTGCATAGAAGTTCTGAGGTAGGAACTTTAACTGGGGCTGGAGAAAGGGCCAGGAGAACCAGCTTGTAGAGGTTTAACAAGCTGGGACAAAAGCAAAGCTGCTTTTGTTTTCCCTGAACTGCTGTCCTGGCCTGTGTTGTAAAAAAAAACCCCTTCCCACCGCACGCCACACTATCACAACCTGCTGCTTTAGACACATTCAAAAATTAAGGTATTTTTTAATCAATACATGTATATGAAAACTCTAGTCACACGACTGGTTTATGACAACCAGCAATGCAAATGCCTTCATTTATTTATTTATTTATTTATGTAACAGGCTTTTTATACCGCTTTATCATTCAAGTTAAAGTGGTTTACATTGTAACTTAAATTTAATATACATTAAGCAGGGACGTTGATAGCTTGGATTTTTCTGAGGCAATGGAGGGTTAAATGACTTGCCCAAGGCCACAAGGAATGCTAGTGGGAAAGGAATCCTGGTCTCTGGGATCCCAAGCCAGTGCTCTAACCTTCAGATGACTCCTCCACTTCGTGCCTGAGCTCACACTTTTACACTGTTAGGGATTTTATAACACCTCCTTTACACTCATAAATGGTCACATACGCATAGGAATGGCTTTATTAAATTACCTCCACAATGTTTCAGGACAGGTTTCCAAATTGTAGCAGGATTTCAGCTTGCAAACATTGCCTGCACCTGTTTAATGTAGCTTAGCCTGAGTTGTTAGAGCTCTCCCTGCAGTGCAGTACACTATAGTGTCCCTGGAAGTAGTAACACACTCAGGAATGAAGCCTGACCTGGGGCTAGTAGGAGAGGTTTGAAGGACACAGCAGTGACCTCAAGGATACACAGAGAAGATTGAAGTGAGAAGCTTTTAGCTGAGGCAAAAAAGGCAATAATGGAGAGATTACAAAATACACACGCAGATAAACTTTTAACGACCTCCTCGATGACTTTGGCAGCCCATGTGCAAATTGCCTTGCCAAGAAGTATTTCTGGATCTGAGGGAGAGAGACACTCTGCTTTTGCAAAGAGAGAGTTCAGCACTTTGGTCCTAGCGGCAAAGAGGATGGATTAAAACCAGTGGAAGAAATATGGGAAAGAGCAGGGCTAGGGCTCAGGCGGCCAGAAAATGAAAGCTTGGAGATCAGTGAAAATGAATGGAGTAGATTGGTAGAGAGGACCGTGGGGGAGGGGAGAGAGAGAGAGACGAGGAGCTCTTTTGTGCCTTACATGAGAGCTTTGGAAGCTCCTCCTTCTCCTCCCCCTCATAAAAAAGAAATCCAGGCAATAATTTGAACTAGCAGGAAATTGAATAGGAAAATCTATTTTCATATCCTGTTAGTAACTGACAGTGAAATACAAGATCATACAAATCCCCAATAATCAGCTGAGGCTGTCTGAAATAGGAGAGATGGGAAGCTGGCAAATGAAAGCAGATAAGGAAATATTTGTTTTCTTTTACTGTGTTTCATTTTCAGGTACATTACGGCTAAATCTTTGCTTCATGTTAGCTTGTAATGTGGGTCACCTTTTCCCAAAAGAGATAATTGCTGTGGCCAAAACCAAGTAAAGCTGATGCCAGATTAAGAAACATCTTGAGTTCAGACTTCATCCTTGGGGCTTAGAAATTCTTTCTAGCATAGCACTCTGCCTCCGACAAACCTTGACGAGAAGAGCCACTGGGAAGGAAATGCAAAGGTAAGTGAGTACTGCAAGGCCAGGAGGAGTGACCGTGCCATCTTTTCATCCTTTCAGGAAGGGGGAGGGTGGAAATAAGGCACAAGGATCGGGTCATTGCCGTAACCATAGGTATGGGAGGCTTCCTGGCTGCCTCTGTGATCTCCTTATTTATGTATTTAGCAAGATTTATATACCGCCTTTCGCCATGGTCAACTGATTGAACCAGTTAAAACGTATGTTTACTTAAAAGCTTCTTAACATTGCTTCTTAATCTTGCTCGTTATTTACATGATGGTGAGCTTTTGTACAGCGTAGGGTAAAAACATTTCGTGTTTGCTTTGTTGCTGTCCATGGATGTTGCTGGATGTTGGTGGGGGGGGGGGGGGTAGGTGAGCACAGACTGGGCTGTGCATTCAAAGACCATTCGTTTCATGTCATTTTGTTTTTAGTATGTTTCAAAGAGAATGCATAAAACGGCAAGTAGGTTTTTTTCTACCATTTCATTTGAAAATGACAGAGGAGCATCATGGAAAGTCATTTCTCCTATGTGCTCGAATTTATGCTCCGGACACCGCAGTGTCATAGATGTCATGATTCCCAGGTAGAATACTAGGCCATGTATAAATATATAACCCCAGAAGTGTTTTGCGAGACGATGAGGGTCAGAGAGATTTTGGAATTGCAACAGGAGACTATTAATTCCTTAGTAGATTGGGTTGTGGGTTCCCACACGCCTCATTCCACTGGCCATGGTGGTGGTATTGGGCTTCTACATTCTCCTTCTTGCCAATTCCAACCCCTCCTGCTGCCTCAGTCTCACTCCTTTCTCTCTTCTGAAGTTCACTCAATCCGCCTTTTCACTCCACTTCCTCTCTGGGTAGCTGTTATTTATCGACCTCCTGACAAGTCTGCTTCTACCTTCCTCACTGACTTTGACTCGTGGCTTTCCTTCTTTCTGGATTCCTCTTCCCCCCACTCTTATTCTTGGGGATATTAACATTCATGTTGATAACCCCTCTGATCCTTATGCTTTAAAGCTCCTCTCTCTCACCTCCTTGTTTGACCTCCAACTCTGTTCCACTGCTCCCCCTCACCAGCATGGCCACTGCCTGGACCTGATATTTTTCTCTAGTTGCTTACCCTCGAACTTCTATAGCTCAGTTCTTCCCTTATCTGACCTTCACCTTTTAAGCTTTAATCTTCATCTCCCGCTGCCTCAGCCTCGTCCTGTCTCCTCCAACCTATTTAGAAATCTTCTTGCTATTGATACCTTGGCTCTCTCTTCCAATATTTCTTCATCTCTTTCTGCCACTGTGTCATCCAAGTCTGTTGACGAGGCAGTAACTTCCTATAATGCTGCACTCTCCTCGGCTCTGGATGCTCTCGCTCCGCCCATGCCATGTCCTGTGAAACATTCTGCACCCCAGCCCTGGCTTTCATCCACTACCTGCTATCTACGTTCCTGTGCCTGTTCTGCTGAGCGCCCTTGGCTCAAATCCCGCTCCCCTGCAGACTTTCTACACTTCAAATTCATGCTTGTCTCTTACCAGTCAGCCATAGCTCTTGCTAAACAAGACTACTATGTCCATCTGACTAACTCTCTTGCCTCTAATCCTCGCCGTCTCTTTACTACTCTCAACTCTCTCCTCAAGGTGTCTCCGCCTCTGATCCCTCCCTCCCTCTCTGCCCAAACCCTGGCTGACTATTTCCATGACAAAATCCATAAAATCACCCTACAATTCCCCACAAAGTCAGCTACTCCCCCTCCTCCCCCTCTCCACTCCCATCTCTCCCCCCACTACTTCTACCCTTTCTTCCTTTTCTGTGATCTCTGAAGAGGAAACTTCACACCTTCTTTCTTCTTCCAAACTCACCACCTGCTCCTCTGATCCTATCCCCACCTGTCTCCTAAGCCCCATCTCCTCCACCGTTGTCCCTTCTGTCTCTCATATTCTCAACCTATCGCTCTCCACTGCAACAGTCCCTGCAGACTTCAAACATGCTGTGGTCACACCTCTTCTCAAGAAACCCTCACTTGATTCCACCTATCCTAATTATCGACCCATCTCTCTCCTTCCCTTCATTTCTAAACTACTTGAACATGCGGTTCACTGCCGCTGCCTCGACTTCCTCTCTTCTCATGCCCTCCTGGATCCCTTACAGTCTGGCTTTCGTCCTTACACTCTACTGAAATGGCTCTTGCCAAAGTCTCTAGTGACTTGTTCCTGGCAAAATCCAAGGGCCTTTACTCTGTCCTCATCCTTCTTGACCTCTCTGCTGCTTTTGACAATGTTGATCACAACCTTCTCCTCGATACCCTGTCCTTGCTTGGTTTTAGGGGATCTGTACTATCCTGGTTCTCCTCCTATCTCTCCCATCGCTCCTTCCATGTGTGTTCTGGTGGCTCCTCCTCCTCTGCTACTCCCCTCCCAGTTGGTGTACCCCAAGGATCTGTCCTGGGTCCGCTCCTTTTCTCTCTCTATACCCAGTCCCTTGGTGCACTTATCTCTTCCCATGGCTTTCAGTACCATCTGTATGCTGACGACTCCCAGATCCACCTCTCTACACCTGAAATCTCTCCGGCAATCCAGACCCGGATCTCTGCCTGCCTCTCTGACACTGCTGCCTGGATGTCTCACTGCCACTTGAAATTGAGCATGGCCAAGACTGAACTTCTCATCTTTCCCCCTAAAACCTCCCCCCCTCTTCCTCCTTTCTCAGTCTCTGTGGATAACTCTTGTACTCTTTCCTGTTTCCTCAGCCCACAATCTGGGGGTTGTCTTTGACTCCTCTCTCTCTTTCTCCACACACATCCATCTAATAGATAAGTCCTGCCGCTTCTTTCTCTATAACATCAGCAAAATCCAGCTCTTCCTTTCTGAACACACTACTAAAACGCTTGCCCACTCCTTAATCATCTCCCGTCTTGACTACTGTAACCTACTCCTTGCTGGTCTCCCTTTGAATCATCTCTTCCCTTCCATCTGTTCAACATTCTGCTGTGCGGCTAATCTTCCGCCAGCCTCATCATGCCCATATTACTCCTCTTCTCAAGTCACTTCATTGACTCCCTATCCTTTTCTGCATCCAGTTCAATCTTCTCCTGCTGACCTATAAATGCATTCACTCTGCGGCTCCTCACTACCTTTCTTCTCTTATCTCTTCTTACAACCCCCCTCAGGAATTCCGCTCTTCCAGCAAACTGCTCCTATCTGTGCCCTTCTCTTCTACTGCTAATTCCAGACTTCGCTCCTTTCACCTTGCTGCACCGTATGCCTGGAACAAACTACCTGTGTCTGTATGCCAGGCACCCTCCCTAACCCTCTTCAAATCCAGGCTGAAAACTCACCTCTTCGCTGCTGCTTTTGGATCTTGACTCTCCTGATGATCTTCCCTCCCTTGCTTTATCCCTGCCTGCATCTTCTGTGTTTGTCTTGACTAGATTGTAAGCTCTGATGAACAGGGACTGTCTCTTATTTGTCTGTGCAGCGCTGTGTATGACTTGTAGCGCTACATGAATGCTCAGTAGTAGTAGTAGTAGCTGTGGCTTCACATGAATTCTTAGAAGAAATGGCTCCAGTAGTTAAACGAAAAGCACAGAGTATACGGTACTTACATGATTGTAGGGCATTAAAAAGGGAATGTGGGAGATTAGAATGTAAATGGCATCATTCTGTTACTGAAGAAGATCGATCCTTGTGGAAGTATAGTTATCGCAGATATAAAAGCCGGATTAGGCAGGCCCAAAAGAAAGTATTATGAAAACATAATTATACAGGCTTCGTCACAATAGCAATTGCTATTTAAAATATCATCTACATTGTTGGGGGAACATTTAAAATTACAGCCTGACCCATTGTTGTCAGCGCAAAATTTGGCAGATAGTTTTCAGAATAAAGTAGCAAAAATTTGAGGTAGTCTTCCTATGGAGGGATCAGATATGGAGGAATTAGCACTTTCACCAAAGGGTAGTGTGGTAGGCAGCATAAGTCGGAGACCGTTCTTGGGCGTCATTTAGAGAACCATCATTTGAAGAATTTGAGAGATATTTTTGTAATTCCACTAAGAAGTTCTCAACAGCGGATGTGTGTCTGGTTTTTATAGTCCCTAAGGATTCAAAGGCTAGTTTAGCAGAAGCCTCTAATTTTCGTCCGATTTCAAACATACTATTCTATACGAAGATATTGGAAGCACTGGTAGGGGTCAGCTTATGCAATTTTTGGAAGATCACGATTCCTTGAATAACTCACAGTTCGGGTTTTGCAAATTTCATAATACTGAATGGTTACTAGGTATTCTTATCTCGGTTATGAATGATCTCTTGACTGGGGGTCATATAGCAGTACTGTTGCAGTTTGATCTGAGAGTGGAATTTGATGTTGCTGACCATGAGATTTTGTTGGTTGTTTTGGACTACCTGGGAGTCTCAGAGAAGGTACTTGAGTGGTTTTCAGGCTTTCTATGTAATTGGAGTTATTACATTCAAATTAAGACTGATTGGTCAAGGCCATGGAAATCAGAATGTGGAACCCCTCAGGGGTCACCATTGTCCCCTGTTCTGTTTAATGTACTAATATTAACCTTGGGATGGCTGTTGGACGAGGAAAACTTTAAATACCATGTGTATGTGGACGATATTATAGTCTTCTTGTCTCTCCCAAGACAGCAAGGGAATTATTCTATATGGAATAAAGAGATTTTAGTTCTGGATAAATGGGCACAATTGCTTCATTTCCAGTTGAATATGGCAAAACCAAAAGTGCTTTGTCTAAATAATGGCCAACCAATACATGAGCCATTACTGGAAACAATAGAGAACCTAAATATAAAGAGAGGTGTGGTGCTATGTATACTGGGGGTATTTTTGGATGAAGATCTTACTATGGAAGCGCATGTTAGCTCAATTATCTCAAGGTCTTTTTTTAAGATGCAGCACCTTCGTAGGCTGCGCCCATACTTTGCGTGACAATATTTTAGATTATAAGTACAGAGTTAAATTGTATTGATTATTGTAATATAACACTTTTAAACTGTTCTCAATGACAGAAGAAAAGGTTGCAGCTTTGCTAGAACATGACAGTGAGGTTAATTTTTGGCACCCACAAAAGTGATTCAGTAGCCCCTTTATTTGCACAGTTGTATTGGTTTAGGACATCAGAGTGTATATGTTTTCAATTTTATTTGTTTTTATATATATTTTTTAATGAATTTGTTCTGGTTCACTTCTCTGGAATGTTACTGCCTTTAAGTACAAAATCTAGACGCTTGCAGGGGCACCATGACCCTTCTCTTCCCCTCAAGTGGGAGAATTATGAGTAAAAAGAGATTTGGGTTTATGATCCCATTTAAAGCAGCCGAGTTCTGGTCTAGGTTTCAGAAAGATTTGAAGGAAATTGAATCATTTGTGGCATTTCGAAAGAAACTTAAAGCCTGGCTTTTTTCTGATTGACTATTTATCTCCAGGAACAAGCAGGAATGTCGTCTTCACATATGGGTATCGTCGGTACCGACGGAGCCTGCGCGGGAACGCTCCCCAGCGTCCAATTAGAAAGCTTTTGGGAGCATCCCACAGTGCCTGCATGCTGCCTTCCCGCCTTTCCCAACTGCCTCTCTCCAGTTCTTCGTTTTCCGCGGAGCCAGCAGGTCGTCGTTCCTATCACCGCAGAAAATGTTTTACTTATTCTTTCTTTTTTGTGATCGCTTCTGCCTTCCTCGACGCTATACTGGTACCGCCGGTTCTCTTTTCTTTCTTTCTTTAAAAAAAAAAATATAAATATCCTATATTTTTTCCAAACTTTTCTTCCCAGGTGCATGCGCCATTTTGGGCCTTAGGCCCAAAATTTCCACCACTATGGAAAAACCTGCTTCGGGTTTCAAAAAGTGCACCAAGTGTGGCGGTACCATCTCTGTCACCGACACCCATGAGTGGTGTCTTAAATGTTTAGGTCCTGACCACTCCATCGCCGAGTGTATGGCTTGTGCCATGATGTCCAAAAGAGGTCGACAAAACCGAGCTGATAAGCTCAGTGCCCTTTTTCCCTCAGATGCAGCTTCTGTGGCATTGACGTATTCCAGGGCTTCGTCTTCCTCCCATGGATCTCAGGTAACTAAACATAAGTCTAGCCGGTCCTCAAAGGGTAGATCTCCTTCAAAGCATTGAGATGCCTCTGGCGTTGCCCTTGAAGGTTCTGTACCGGCAAAATTGCCCCGGCAGGCAGCTTCGGCTTCCAAAGCATTATCGGGGCTCCAGGATGTTCTCGAGGCCTCGACCTCGACCTCGGCAGAACTACTGGTGCCATGCTCTGGGGTACCGGCTGCCTCTGGTACCGATACCGATACACAGGCATTGGCAGCATCGATAGACCAGAGGTTCTTGGCTATTGAACGCAGTCTGGTGGCTTTCCTTGTGGCATCGACACCCTCAGAACCGCGTCAGAATAGTTCAACCGGTACTGGTACCGACACCGGTATCAGTACCGATAGCATCAGCATCGACATCAGTGTCTGCTTTGCCAGCACCCAGTCATGCGATGCCTTCCGGTGCCGATACACCGGTACCAATTCCCCCGGTACCGATTTCGGTCGGTACGGGTATCGGGCTCTACAAGAGCATCCGGACAGAAGATACTTTGAATCCTCGGAGGACTCCGAGGATTCTGACAGCTCTGCTGGTACCGGGATACTTCTCCCTGAGGAGCCTTCCTCCCCTAAATGTAGGATGTCTCCTCCAGAAGATATCTCCTTTCAGGACTTTATCAGAGAGGTGGCTCAAGGTCTGTCCATTACTGTGGCTCCTGAAATAGAGCCCAGGGCTAAGGAGTTGGAGATTTTACAATATCCCAAAGTTCCTAAGGAGGCAGCTACCCTGCCTAGCCATGAGATTTTACATGATCTCATGTTGAGAATGTGGGAGACACCTCTTACCACCTCTCCTCACTCTCGCAGACTGGATACCATGTATCGAGTCCCTCCTTGTCCTGGTTTCCAGAAAACTCAGCTTCCTCACCACTCCATTGTAGTGGAATCAGCTATCAGAAGGATCAGGAGTGCAAAGATGCATGCCTCTAATCCTCCAGGACGTGAGTGTAGAACCTTGGATGCCTTTGGACGTCGTACTTTCCAGGCTTCCATGCTTTCTGCCAGGATCAGTTCCTATATTTTATATATGGGAATGTTCCTTAAAGAAGTCACAGGAGACTTGGAGATTTTAAGCCCTCTCCTTCCTGATGACAAGAGGCAGGATTTTCTCACACTGGTTAAACATGCCCAGGATGTTTCTAAGTTTGTCAATCGTGCAGCTTTTGACTGTTTTGAGTGCATAAGCAGAACCTCTGCCATTGCCATAGGTGCACGTAGAATTGCCTGGCTCCAGGCATCCGATTTGGAGCTCCGGGTGCAGGACATACTGGGCAATATCCCTTGTACAGGTGAGAACCTATTCGGCAAGAAAAGGCCAATGAGTTGGATGCTGACAACTCCACTTTGGATAGGTTATCCAAATCCACAGCTGATCCTGCGAGAGAGAAGTCTTTCAAGAAACCATTCTTCTCAAAAAAGAAGAGGATTTATCCCTCTTATTCCCAGCAGGAACATTCTGCAGGTCAGCCTGCCCGGAAAAGTCAGCAACCACCTAAACAAAGGAAAGCAAAGACTGCTAAACCCCAGCCGTCTCAGCCTCCACAAGGCCTTTGACTTTCATCTAGAGAACTTAGCCTTCCTGGCCCTCAATGGACCAGAGCCTTCCACCATTCCAGGAAGGCTGAGTCACTTTGCCCCCAGATGGGGGCAAATAACAGCAGAACATTGGACACACTCCATTGTAAAAGAGGGGTACAAGCTTCACTTTCTGTGCATGCCCCCTCCCACAATGGTAAGACAGTTCAATTCTCAGACCTCTCTCATCAAACTGTTAGATCAAGAGGTCACTATGCTTCTTGCCCAAGTGGCAATAGAAGAAGTACCCATTCATCAACAGGGTACGGGGTTTTACTCCCCCTATTTCCTTATCCCAAAGAAAACAGGGGGACACAGGCCTATTTTAGACCTCAGAGAATTGAACAAATTCCTGTTCAAAGAGAAATTCAAGATGATTTCTCTGGGAACTCTGCTGCCATACCTTCAGAGTCAGGATTGGCTTTGTTCTCTAGATCTCAAGGATGCGTACACTCATGTTCTCATCCACCCAACTCACAGAAAGTTCCTTCGGTTCCTTTTTCAAGGAAAGGACTACCAATACAGGGTGCTTCCTTTTGGCCTAGCCTCAGCACCAAGGGTGTTCACGAAATGCATGGCTGTGGTAGCAGCATTTCTCCGCACTCTAGGGATATTCGTCTTCCCCTACTTGACGACTGGCTCATTCGAGCCCCATCAGAGTCAGAGGCCAGGACCTCCCTATCTTGTACAATGCGTATCCTTCAGTATTTGGGTCTTGTCATAAACGTCCCAAAATCCAGTCTAACTCCCACTCAGTCTCTAGAATTCATAGGAGCTTTGCTGGATACCAAAAAAGCAAGGGCCTATCTTCCCCAGGCCCGTTGCCTTCGCATGGTGCAGTTAGCTTCTCAAGCAGTGCTAAAACCTCATCTCACTGCCCGAGAAATGTTACAACTGCTAGGCCACATGGCTTCCACCATGCTTGTGGTTCCTTATGCTCGCCTCCATATGAGAGCAGCCCAGTGGACTTTATCCACTCAATGGACCCAGGCATCAGGGTGCCTGTCAGACAAAATAGTAAACACAAATCATCTTCTTTTGTCTCTCCAATGGTGGCAGTCCACTCACAACCTGTTGCTGGAGTCCCCATTTCAACAGCCTTTACCCCAAGCAATTCTCACAACAGATGCTTCACCTATGGGTTGGGGTGCTCATCTGCAAGACCTCTCCACCCAAGGCACTTGGACTCCACAGGAGACTCATCTTCATATCAATCTATTGGAGCTCAGAGCAATCTTCCTTGCTCTTCGAGTGTTCCACACCCTGCTCAGCTACAAGACAGTCCTCATTCAGATGGACAATCAAGTAGCCATGTTCTACGTGAACAAGCAGGGGGGAATAGGCTCTCTGTCACTTTGCAATGAAGTTTTGCGACTATGGGCCCTCGCCAGAAAGCATCAGATTCATCTCCTGGCAGTGGATCTTCCAGGCATACAAAACTCTTGGGCAGACAGACTCCACACTCTGCTTCCACACGAATGGTCTCTACAGGCAGACCAGGTGGCCAAGATTTTTCAAATTTGGGGAACCCCGGACATAGACCTCTTTGCAAGTCCGTTAAATGCCAAACTTCCCCAGTTCTGTTCCAGAATTCTGGCTCAGGGCTCTCAGGCCAGGGATGCTTTTCTCCTTCACTGGGGTCAAGATTCCCTTTATGCCTTTCCACCCATTCCCCTAATTCCCAAAACCCTGTTCAAGCTTCAGAGAGACAGAGGGCGTATGATTCTCATAGCTCCACATTGGCCATGGCAAGTGTGGTACCCTCTGCTTTTACATCTCTCTCAAGCTCCCTCTCTGGAGTTAGGATCTGCTCCAGATCTCCTGTCTCAGGAGGATGGAATGTTATGGCATCCCAATTCCCAATCTCTGCATCTCAGAGCTTGGTTGCTGAAGGCTTAGATCTTCATGATCTTAACCTCCCTCAGCAAATAAAGGATGTCCTTTATGCTTCCAGGAAGCCTTCCACAAGACGCTCTTATGCTTTTAAGTGGAAGAGGTTTACCATATGGTGTTCGCAGAAGGGTCTTAACCCCCTTGCGATACCTCTGGAATCATTACTGGAGTATCTCCTTCATTTATCCAATGCAAGACTCAAGACTAACTCGGTAAGGGTCCATTTGAGTGCTATTGCAGCTTCTTTCAAGCCTCTAAATGGACAACCTATTTCCTCCCATCCTCTTATAGCAAGATTTATGAGAGGCCTTCTTCTATCTAAGCCTCTCATCAGGCCACCACCGGTGGCATGGGACTTAAACCTGGTTCTTGGTCAGCTCATGAAGCCACCTTTCGAACCCTTAGCTACTACCTCATTGAAATTCCTTTCTTGGAAAGTTATCTTTCTCATTGCAATCACATCAGCACGTCGCATCAGTGAGTTGCAGGCATTAGTGGCTGATCCACCTTATACAAGGTTCCATCATGACAAGGTAGTCCTTAGGACTCATCCACACTTTATGCCAAAGGCGGTCTCACCTCTTCATCTTAACCAAGCGGTCTACCTGCCTGTGTTCTTTCCAAGACCTCATGCATCAAATGCAGAAAGGAATCTTCATACTTTGGACTGTAAAAGAGCTTTAGCCTTTTACTTGCAAAGAACACAGCAACATAGAAAGTCCTCTCAACTCTTTGTTGCTTTTGATCCTTCTCATTTGGGACTTCCAGTATCCAAGAGAACACTGTCCAACTGGATTGCACAGTGTATTTCCTTTTGTTTATCAGAGTAAGAATCATCCTCTGGAGGGCCATGTCACAGCTCACAATGTAAGAGCCATGGCAGCTTCAATGGCTCATCTGCACTCTATGTCTATCGACGACATCTGTCGAGCAGCCACTTGGGCCTCGGTTCATACCTTCACAGCCCATTACTGCTTGGACAAGGACTCCTGCCGGGTTGCCTTGTTTGGTCAGGCTGTTCTCCAACACCTGTTCCATACCTAATCAACTCCTACCCGCCATCCCTGGTTGGATGCCAGAGATCCATGGGGGGAATTGGAGCCCTTTCACAGGGACACACAACTTCTGGGGTCTCTCCCTGGCATCTAAAGCTAGGGAGTCCCCATATGTGAAGACTACATTCCTGCTTGTTCCTGGAGATAGCATAGTTACTCACCTGTACCAGGTCATCTCCGGGAACAGCATGAATTTAGTCTTCAAAACCCACCTACCTCCCCTAGGAGTTGTATCTCTCTATCAATCTCTTTCCCTCTCTCTCTCTTTCCCTCTCTCTCTCTCTCTTTGTCTCAGCTTTAAACTCAAGTGGAGAGAGGCAGTTGGGAAAGGTGGGAAGGCAGCGTGCAGGCGCTGTGGGATGCTCCCAAAAGCTTTCTAATTGGATGCTGGGGAGCGTTCCCGCGCAGGCTCCGTCAGTACTGACGATACCCATATGTGAAGACTAAATTCTTGCTGTTCCTGGAGATCACCTGTTACAGGTGAGTAACTATGCTTTATTGTAACTGTTTTATGAATCGTATTGCTATACTTGTGGTGTTCTATTGTAAACCGCACTGGTCCAATGAATAATTGTGAGTTTTGTGGTATAAAAGTATTTTAAATAAATAAATAAGATTTCAAATGACTGCACATCCTCAGTCCTAACATTTGACACCAATGGGATTTAAGTTCATTTTAAGTTCATCACGTTGGAGAGAGAAATTTATTGATGACACCCAAAACTAATTTTAAGGTTTGAATCCTATAACTAAACACAAAAATACACCTTCATGTATCTCCACACTCATCTACTCACTGACTTGAATTCAGCATTGCAGCATATTTTTCACAGAAAGTTTGCGTAATGTGGTATGGTGGCAGTGATCACCACTTGAATACACAAAAATAAAGCTTAGCAAGTAAAAAGAATAAAAATGAAGGTGACATTTTTTCATCGGATCCCAGAAATCTTTACTTCCTCAAGGGAAAAATACTAACCACCTCTACAGTCTCTCTCATGTCTGGATATGAGTATGCGCAGAACTGAGACTCGCGGTAGCAGATAGTGCTAACCCACACTCTGCTAACAGGCAATAGATTTACTACTACCGATCATTTTTATAGCGCTACACACGTAAAAGATGGTCCCTGCTCATTGGAGCTTACAGACTAATGTCTTCATTACCTGACACGCCATCTACTAAGATACTTACATGTAAAATTTGCATGAACCTTGTGACATTCCAACCCAAATACTACATGCGGCATGCATATAGGATTAACTCATATTTAATGTTAGCAATGACCAAAAGAGGGCCAGCCTGTGCAATGTCGCATGGGCTGGAATGTCACAAGTTTCATTTAGATTTGGGCACCCAAACCAGTAGGAGGGAGATGGTCTTTTCATGCTTTCAAAGTTTTCAAAGCCTGCAGATGCAGTACTTGAAGATTCGCAGGAAGGTTATAGGGTTCCGAGGCGTCTTGGGAGCCTTCACAGGTAAAGGAAATTATGGGTCTTTTAGGGGAAGGGCAGTAGTTGGTCTGCCTTGTTGGGACAGAGATTTACCAGCGCTAATGGTTCCTTTCACTTTGGGTTGTCTTGCTTATGGCATTGCAGGACAGATCCAAGTTCTCCATCTCCCTGACTTAGTAAATGGGATGTTAGAACCAGCTGATAACCTGTTCTGTTGTGCTCTTTAAATGTGCTATGGAGAATAGACTCCATGGGGTAATTTGTAAACTCTGCAGGTAGCTTGCAGGATAGAGCTGCAGACTTTCTAGCAGCAGCTAGGTAGCTGTGTTTTAAAGGGACACTCTTCATGGACTTTCTCCCTGCAAATGTGGGTCCAATCTGCTCAGAGAGTCCAGGTGCAAAGTCCTCACCATAAATCTTCATGTGGTCTGCCAGCTATGCCCCTCTCTAGTCCAATGTGTGCAAAAGTTAAACAGCATGGGTACTTTTATCAGCAAAAGAGGAGGGGTGGAGCAGTTCTCAAAGCTTTTTATGCAACTAAACAGTTGTTTGCCTCTATAAAAAGTCCCATTGAAAACTGGCCAGTCCGCTCTGAATAAAAGGGGTGGAGGGTGAGGGTGGGATGGTTCATGAGGGGCTTTCAAGCAAGTACAGAAGTGTGCACCGAAACTGTTGTGCCATTCCTGTGGCCAGCCGCTTGTGAGGGGAAACGCCTGTGCTCGGATAATGTCCTGCAGGATTGCGTCAGCCACACTTGGTGACGTCCTCCGGGCGGTGCCATGCAAACGGAAGTGCTCTCTAGAGCTCTCCAAGTTTTACCTGATCCGCAGGTCTTCAAGTTGCTGTTTCCCCTAATGCTGTGCAGTGCAAATTATTTTGGTTTGTTGGAATAGTCCGTTTTTCTCTGTGTGCTTGCTCAAACCGATGCCACTTGGGTAAAGCTTGTGTTAAACGTGGGTATGGGAGTACTTTTTTAAAGTTTGTCCCATAAACCTGTGCCACCTTGTGACACGCTGTGGAGCAGGTTTACTAAAGACTGCATTGGTAGAGCATGATTGTGCCACAGTATCAGCGCAAAGGCCTTTGGTAATGTGTGTGGGTATTGTGTCTCTATCCTCCATGCCAACAGTGCATTGCTATCGTGTGGCACCGCACTAATCAGCACGCAGGCATCAGTGAGACGGTGGTAAGTTTACCTGCACTAACTCAACAGTCTGTTAGCACTCGCCCATAAGGCCTGTGCCGTGAGTATCCACGCAATGCCCCCGTCCCACCCTGTCTTTGCCCAGTAAGTTCCATGAATATTCTCCTACATGCCCTAGTACACGCAGCATGGAACCTGTGTACCTTTTTGGGACCTGCCAGGTACTTGTGACCTGGATTAGCCATGGTTGGAAACGGGATACTGGGCTTGATGGACTCTTGGTCTGACACAGTGTGGCATATCTTATGTTCTTATGTACACACTAAACTTGACTACTGTAATTCTCTTCTGGCAAGTTCTACAAAATGCGATATTAAAAGATTGCAATTAGTACAAAACACAGCTCTCAGATTTCTGTATTTGCTAAACCATTGGATATGTGTCTCCACTCATAATGACACAAAAATGGCTGTCAGTGGCTAGTAGAATTAAATATCACATTTTGTCACTCACACATAAAATTTGTTAGGCTGGCTTCCATTATATCTTCATTCACTAATTATTCCATGCTGCCCAGTTTGAGTGTTGCAATCTTCACAATTTGATCTATTGGTCAGACTAGATGAATCATGCTAGCAACACAGTAAATGACAACAGATAAAGACGATGTTACTATTAACAATCCCTCCTCCATCAAGGTTTAGACTTGAATTAACTGGACATGCTGCCTTTCGATTTTTGGCTCCTACTTTGTGGAACAGTCTTCCACCATCCTTCAGTTCTGAAAACTCCACAAAAAATTCCAAAAAGGCATATTTATTTATTTAACTGGTTTTGTTATGCCATTTTTCTGCCAGTCAAAACAGTGTAACCAGTCAAAACGTAACATCAGAATAGTTGCTTAATAAAATCTGCCTCACTCAGTAAACAGCAGAGGCGATTAATATTGGCTGTGTTTTTCACTAAATAATATATTGTTGTTGTTGTTGTTAAGTGCCGTCGAGTCGGAGTCGACTCATGGCGACCCTCTGGATAGCTATCCTAAATTGTGTTCGGTCTTCAGTCAGGCGGCTCATTGACGACAGACTGGTACCCGTAGCTGCTGTTATTGTAGCGATCCATCTCATTGCTGGCCTTCCTCTTTTGCGTTGACCTTCTATCTTGCCAAGCATGATGTCTTTCTCTAATGATCTCTCTCTTCGCATGATGTGTCCGAAGTATGAAAGTCGAAGTCTTGTCATCTGAGCTTCTAAAGAAAGCTTAGGTTTGATCTCCTCTAGTACCGACTGGTTTGTTCTTCGGGCAGTCCATGGTATACACAGTATTCGCCGCCAGCACCATAATTCAAAGGCATCAATTTTCTTCCTGTCTGTCTTTTTCACTGTCCAGCTTTCACATCCATATGATGTTATTGAAAATACCATGGCTTGAACAAGTCGAATCTTTGTATGGAGAGAGACATCTCTGCTCTTGAGAATCTTATCTAGGTCTTTCATAGCCATTCTGCCAAGAGCAATGCGTCGTCTGATTTCTTGACTGCATGGCATGTATTATATTTGTATGATTCATTTTCATGTTTGATTTTTATTGATTTTGTTTTAGGGGTTTTTTTTTTACGCATTTATGTATATGTCTGTTTACCTGTACTGTAAACTGTTCTGGTAGCCCCTGGCTATAGGGAAGTATACCAAACACTCCCAATAAATAAAATAAATAAATGGTTAACATCGCCATTAGAGCAGCACATTTAACACATGCTGAATCCCACACTACCTGGCAGTAGGCTTTAGTAAACATGCCTAGTGCGCCGCCTATTACATGATATGCACATAAGCATTCCCAGGAGCATAGTTCAGGTCTAGTTGTGAAATACTTGCATATTTTATAGAATTTGAAGATACACACACAGAAATTATGGCCACATCACCCTGAGTGAGCCCAGTTTTGTCTGATCTAGGAAGCTAAGCAGGGTTGGGTCTGGTTAGTACTTGGGCGGGAAACCACCTTGGAAGACCAGGTGCTGTAGATTTACTCCAAGGAAGAAAGGCCTGGCAATCTGTTTCCAGTTGCAGCTTGCCAAGAAAATCCAGGGTATAGTCACAAAATGGTCACCAGGAATCGACAACACTTAACAACAATACACATTGAAGCCAATTCTAATTGGGGCAAGACTGGGCCATTTTGATGGCCAAAAAGTGAACAGCCCAAACTTGTATCCAGTTATGCAGTGCAGAAGCTAGTTGTTCTTGCTGTTGCAGAATCTGGCACTTCGATGGCCTGGACGTGCGCAGATTTTGCCATGGGAGATATCTTTCCCACTGCTCGGCCAGCCCACCCTATGCTCCTGCTGGGGCACTGATGCTGTGGCGTCCTGTCGCCATGGCACCGGGATGCCCAGCAGGAGCACAGTCAGCCCGACACCATTCCTGTTCCTCTTTTCCTGCTGCCCGACCCTTGGCAGGGGCATCCAGGGCTGGGATCAGGGAGCGGGACCTTCACTGGTTCACCTGCGACACTTTGGGAGGTCTGCATGCCCTGATCATCACAGCCCCCAGAACTTATTCCACTTCTGAGATAGAATAAGTCTCCCATCCATCTTAGCCTCACTGGATGTACAGGGCTGTGACCTGAAAAGGCCCTGTACATCTGGATTCATGGGTCCGCCCACCCTCCGCCTCCGACACTCCCACTCTTAGAACATAAGAACATAAGATATGCCATACTGGGTCAGACCAAGGTCCATCAAGCCCAGTATTCTGTTTCCAACAGTGGCCAATCTAGGTCATATGTACCTAGCAGTTTCCCCAAGAGACACAAGTTCCACAATGCTTGTACTGGGTCAAGCATTGATATCCTCAGTCACTTCTTAATAATGGTTTATGGACCTTTCCTCCAGGAACTTGTCCAAACCTTTTTTAAACCCAGCTATACTAACAGCCTTTACTACATCCTCCGGTAACAAATTCCAGAGTTTGATTACACGTTGAGTGAAAAAATATTTTCTTTTATTAGTCTTAAATAGTTTACCCTGTAGCTTCATTACATGTCCCCTAGTCTTTCTATATTCTGATAAGGTAAACAATCGATCTACGTTTACCCGTTCCACTCCGTTCATTAATTTATAGACTTCTATCATATCTCCCCTCAGCCGTCTCTTTTCCAGGTTAAAGAGCCCTAACCTTTTTAGCCTTTCTTCATAGGAGTATCCTTCCATCCCCTTTACCATTTTGGTGGCTCTTCTCTGTACCTTTTCTAAAATCGCTATATCCTTTTTAAGATACGGCGACCAGAATTGCACACAATATTCAAGGTGTGGTCTCACCATGGAACCATATAGAGGCATTATAATATCTTTTGTTTTATTTTCCATTCCTTTCCTTATCATACCTAGCATTCTATTTGCTCTCTTGGCCGCCGCTGCACACTGGGCCAAGGGTTTTAACATGGTATCCAGAATGACGCCTGGTTCCTACTGTGGAACCTTGCATCGTGTAACCATAGTTTGGGTTGTTCTTCCCTAGGTGCATAACCTTGCACTTGTCCACATTAAATTTCATCTGCCATTTTGATGCCCAGTCTTCCAATTTATCAAGATCCTCTTGCAATTTTTCACAATCCTCTTGGGTTTTAACAACTTTAAATAGTTTTGTGTCATCTGCAAATTTGATAACCTCACTCGTTATTCCACTTTCCAGGTCATTTATGAATATGTCAAAAAGCAGCGGACCCAGCACAGATCCCTGGGGTACACCACTATTCACCTTTCTCCATTGGGAAAATTGGCCCTTTAGCCCTACCCTCTGCTTTCTATTTTTTAACCAGTTCCTGATCCACAATAGTACATTGCCTCCTATCCCATGACTCTTTAGTTTTGCCAAAAGTCTCTGATGGAGTGACCTTGTCAAAGGCTTTCTGAAAGTTCAGATACACAATATCAACAGACTCACCTTTGTCCACCTGTTTATTCACTCCTTCAAAAAAACATAACAGATTAGTAAGACAAGATCTTCCTTGTCTAAAGCCATGTTGGCTGTCTCCCATTAGGTTGTGACTATCTACATGCTGAGTAATTTTATTCTTTATGATGGTTTCTACCATTTTTCCCGGTACTGACGTCAGGCTCACTGGTTTGTAGTTTCCCGGATCACCCCTGGAACCCTTTTTAAAAATTGGTGTTACATTGGCGATCCTCCAATCTTCAGGTATTAGAGATGATTTTAATGATAGTTCACAGATTACTGATAGCAGTTCTGCAATCTCATATTTCAGTTCTTTCAACACCCTAGGATGTATACCATCCGGCCCAGGTGATTTGCTACTCTTCAGTTTATCTAATAGTTGTAAGACATCTTCCCGATGTATCGATATTTCCTTCAATTCTTCCGCACCTTTAAATACCACTTCAGTCATGGGTAACATCCCTACATCTTCCTCAGTAAAGACCGAAGCAAAGAATTCATTCAGTCTCTCCGCTATCGCCTTGTCGCCTCTTAGTGCCCCTTTAACTCCTCTATCATCTAATGGACCAACTGACTCTCTCACAGGTTTTTTGCTACGAATGTACTTGAAAAGGTCTTTATTTCGCGTTTTTGCTTCCGCAGCAAGCTTCTTCTCAAATTCTCTCTTTGCCTGCCTTATCAATGCCTTGCATTTGACTTGCCAGTGCTTGTGCTGTTTCCAGGTTTCGTCGTTTGACTCTTTTTTCCATTTCCTGAAAGATGCTTTTTTGGCAACAACAGCCTCTCTGACCTCACCTTTAAACCATGCTGGCAGTTTTTTGGACTTCCTTCCACTTTTCTTAATGCATGGAATACAGCTATTCTGGGCTTCCAAGATAATATTTTTCAACAACACCCAAGCTTGATGTACGTCTTTAACCTTCGCAACTGCTCCTTTTAGTTTTTTCTTAACTGTTTTCCTCATTTTATCATAGTCTCCCTTTCGAAAGTTAAAAGGTAGTACTGTGGATTTCCTTACTATCCCTCCTCCACTAATTAAATCAAAGGCGATCATGCTATGATCACTATTGCCAAGTGGCCCCAACACCCTTATCTCTTGCACTAGATCTGGTGTTCCACTAAGGACTAGGTCTAATATGGCTTCCCCTCTGGTCGGTTCATGAACCAGCTGCTCCAAGAAGCAGTCATTTATTTCATCTAGGAACTTTATCTCCCTAGCATGTCCTGCCGTGACACTGACCCAGTCGATACTGGGGTAATTGAAATCACCCATTATTATTACTGCGCTGTAACTTTTGTTAGCTTCCTTGATTTCTTTGAGCATTTCATCATCCATTTGGTCATTCTGGCCAGGTGCTCGATAGTACACCCCCACTGCCATCGCCTTCCCCCTTTTACATGGAATTTCAATCCATATAGATTCTACAGCAGATTTTGTTTCCTGCAAAACTTTAATCCTTTCTGAGTCAATGCCCTCTCTAACATAGAGCGCAACCCCTCCACCAATTTGATCAGCTCTATCATCTTGCCCCCGTCCAGCGTTCCCCACACAAGTCCTTTGTGCATGCGGGGAACTGAGGGGAGTGGAATATGGTGCCCGGACAGAACAGGGGCTGGATGGCCAACCCTGCTGTTTGGGGGTCAGAATGCCCCCCTAGTGCACATGCACACATCTTCATTTACAGGTCAAGTGTGTGCATTGACATTTATGCACTCACTTGGGCAGGTTCTGGGAGTCTGTTTTATAGACACATGTTAGCATCTCTATTGCCTTTCTAAAACAGCCTTAAAATAGGAGCCTTCTGGGACTTCTCACTTAGGCTTCTTGTTCTTAAATGACCCCATTGTCTGTGAGAGCACTTCTCTGTAATCCGCCTGTGTGTTCGCTTACAGTCACAGCAAATGTAAATTCATCCCACTGCTGGTCTTTAATTTGGTTTAGGAATTGAATACTAATTTGTACCTTGTCCCTTGATTAAATCCAACCTCTTCCTCCTGCTTGTTTCAGTACTATGTTAATTTCTCAGCCAAACAAATGGCATTTACCATTGTCTTGTGCCATTAACTTCCTGACATGACCTCTGGCCCTTATTGCTGCACTAAAGTACCTGGGAAGAAAAGTAGGGAAAAACAAGAGAGGAAATTAGTTATGGAGGCACAAGCCAACTTGATATTTCTGGATGCCCTGCTCACCCAAGGGCATGACTCCCAGCCTTTTCTGCCTGATACACATCGCTGGTCTCTTGCCAGGTTCGTAACAATGGATCTGAAGCACTGGACCAAGCCATCAGTTTGATGGCCAGGGCTTGATTATTGCAATGCCCTGTTGGCAGGCCTCCCTTGGAAGGATGTGTCTTGGCTGCAGTTCATACAAAACGTTGCTGCTAAGTTAATTAAAGGTTTAAGGAAGTTTGATCATGTGACACCAGCTTTAGTTCAGTTGCAGTAGTTGCTGGTGGTTTTTCAGGTTCAATTTAAGGATTTTGTATTAGTGTATATGCTGCTTCATAATTAGGCCCCCAGCTATCTTGGTTCTAGATTTGTGGTTTACTCACCAGGCTGCGTTTTGCAGTCCCAGTCAAATTGATTGTTGGTCGTTTATCTGCTCGTGCAATGCTTAACGCCTGACATAGGATTAAGGAGTTTTCTGTTTAAGGCCCAATATTGGGACAATTGTGACTGTTTTGAAAGGCTGTTAAGACTTTTCCTTTTCAGCGAGCTTTTCGTTCAGCTTTGTGGGTCTGAGGTTATTGGGGGGGGGTTGTGTTCTGGGGTTAGGTTGGTTTAGGTTTATGTTTATCCTTATTGTTTGTTTTATTCTGGTTTTCTGATGTAACATCTATTATGTTGTACACCATGATGGACAATATAAAAATGTAATTAAATAATAAAAACTAATTATCCTTGTAAGCAGTCAAAAAAGAGAAGGGGGGTCATTTCATTACAGGACAGCTATGGGAAATGTCCAAAAGCGCCGCCTATTGTGTGTCTCTTATAAAAGCCACACAGGTGCTATGTAAATGTCACAACTCCACTCAAACTATACCCCTAGTAAAGCCTGTGCACCATCTTATTGCATACCCAGACACAATTTCTAACAGCCATTTTGCATGTATAAAACAATGTAAAAAGTGCTTTATAAAATTACCGCTAGAGTTTCCAGGGGTTCTCAACCCTGTCCTGGGGACCCACCTAGCCAGTCGGGTTTTCAGGATAACCACAATGAATATGCATGGAGACATTTGCATATAATGGAGGCAGTGTATGCAAATCTCTCTCATACATATTCATTGTGGTTATCCTGAAAACCTGACTGGCTAGGTGGGTCCCCAGGACAGGGTTAAGAAGCCCTGCGCTAGACGTTTTGCAGACACACCTGTAGGATAGATACACATGCCAGACGTGTCAATGTGTGTTGGCATTTGGCCATTATTGGGAACCTATGTTGTCTCTATGACTAGGAGCCTTTGTGGAATTCTCATGTTGGTGGCCCGTCAGAGCCTGGATTATAAATCTGCCAGAGCATAACTCCTGCAAATGTGTTGAGCCTTCCTATGAAGGCACAGCACCGGGCATGACAGCACCAAATACTTAGCTACTGAAGCAATGGAACAAACTGGTTTCCTTGGGGTCCTTATAGAGAGAGTGCACCATACCTCGTTCACACGCGCAGAACAGAAAGACCCCATGAAGCTTCCCTTGGACCATGCACATAAGAGTATCCACATTCTTTGCTCTGGCTTACCCAGGAGTGCAGGGGAGTAAGCAGAATATAGTCTTTCTCTTTCCAGCCCCCCCCCCCCCAGCCCTGCCCCTTTCTGGTACGTCTGTAAGTGCTTCTCATTGTATTTCTTTGGCTTTCATCCTTGGCAGTAATTTAGAATAGCTAATCAACACTTCCCCATTTCATTCTGTAGGCTAACCCCTTCCCCGCCTTTTCCGAATGCTTGCAACATAAAAGGGCATTTTGCTTTGTAGCAGGGGTCTGCTAAGAGATGGCTATTTTAGGGCTGCCAACCAGCTCCGTTTTGAGAGCAGAGGTTGGCCAGCTCCTGGTTTTAGCCTAATTGCCGCCTCGTATTCATGCCCCTTTCCCTAATGCCATCTGCACACACTCATGAGCCAAGTAGTGCAGAAAGGAGATGAGGACACAGTGATTTTGGGATTCAGTGGTTACTATGCCCAAGTCTGTGGAAGGAGGTTTGTCAGACTGTGTATCATTGCAGTGCTTGCGCCTCCTCAGACCTCATCCTGGAACAGACACGGGCCACCATGTCCAAGTCAACCTGCTATTTCTTAAGAGTAAAGAGCTCTGTTAAACCCAGGAGCTGGTTAAAAAGCCCAGCTATCTATCTGTGCAGGTCAGTCTTTCCAGCAGGAAAGAGACAACTTTGCCTGAGAAATGGCCACGGTAATGAGCTGGGTTTGGAGGCATGATAAGAACAGGTAGGCAAACAGGATTCGGCAGGCTCTGGGAGTCTGTTTTATAAGCCACATAGACGGCTCTATTGCCTGTCTAAAACAGCCTTAAAATAGGAGCCTTCTTGGGTGCAGGTAGGTAAACAGGTGATTTGTCTGCTGCACTGCGGCCACTTGACCAAGCAGATCTTGGAGAGAGATGCTTAAATAAGTATTAAAGGTCAAATGCCTGTGAGTACTGAATCTCAGCACCCTTCTGGGGTAGTCCATACAGATGCTCACAAACAAAAGGTGGGTTTAGCCTTTCATATCGGCAATAAGTCCTGAACCCTTGAGGATTCGGAGTTCTGCTGGTCGCTCTCTGGAGAAAGGCTGAGGGGAGGAGAGGAGAGAGCCCACAGGTCTTCTGATCTTCGTTTTTGCAACATAGGATAAAGTTGTATTTTATTTGGTTATAAAAGTGTGGTATGTAAGAACAAACAAATAAATAAATCAAATAAATATTGAATTTTAGATTGAACCATCTTGCAAATCGGAGCTGAAAACAAGCTGCATATTCACATACAGGTGCAGGTCCCTTCCCAAGTCATAGTTGAGGTAATGGAGGGTGAAGTGACTTGCCCATGGCCACAGGAAGGGTCAGGGGGAAAAGCAGCATTTGGGCCCTGCTGTCCTGGTTCTCAGCCGGCTGATTTACCCATCAGGCTCCTTCCTCCACCATTCACCAACTTCAGCAAATCTTTCTGCTGCAAATTTTCCAAAGTCCCTAATTTGACTGAATTGAGACTAAGGTTACCAAATGTCCCTGATTTTCGGGGTTGTCCCTGATTTTAAAGCCGTGTCTCAAATTCCCACCTGTTTGGCAGTCTCCTGTCCTTGATTCCAGCAATGGAGACAGAAGGGGCAGAGAAAAATTGTTATTTTCAATTCAGTGATTTGACTATGTAGTTTTTAGAATTTACAGCCATTCTCCTTTGTCATTTGCACAGTGCATCACTCTTTCTATGTCTGCTTGGGTGTTATATTGTGCTGGTTGGGGAGCATGAAAATGACTCTCTTCCCCTCTTCCATGCTTTGTTGCTTAAACCTGGAACTAAGATGATCCTTCCCCCAATTTGAATAAGTGCCCCAGATTTGCCTGCAAGCAATCTGCTAACCTTAATTGAGCCCTACATTAAAAGAACAGTTTTCCTAATCACACCTGTATTAGAAACATGAACACAGACACAGCAGATGGTGTGGAGCCAAGATCATAACCAGGTATGTCTGTCTCGTGCACCTCAGTTTCATAGAATAGTGTTATAGATCGTACTCTTTCTCCATTCATAATTAGATGACAAAGGAGATGAAGGCTTAAGAGATGACCCTGTTAGCGACTTGTCATGATGGCAAGCGTCACATGTTTAGAGCTGCATATTTCTCCATATGTTAACAGTCAGCAGTTCAGAGTATCAGCTAGACCTCCCTACATAGGAAATTGGAAAGGGGTCTGAATAACAAACGCTCTCTGTAAAGGTTTCCACAGCTATGAAAGGTCTGACCCAGAAAATAAAGTAAAAGACAAAGGTGCTTTTTATGCTAAGCAATCTTTCCAAGCAGCACTAAGAGCCATCGGAAAATGATTGCAGAATGCATTAGTGAGGTGCTTCCAGGAGCCCTGCACCTAAACTCCTCTTTGACAAATTCCAGTAAACCTGATGGAACTTTTGTCCTTGAGAGAAACCTTCAGCTCTCTGTGAAAAATTGTCTTGCTATTCCTGACTTAATTTAGTTTTGTGCTACTTAAAAGAAAGAGTGCTGTTAAGCATGGGAGGGATTTTTGATAGCTAGGGATCCTCTGTGGTATAAAAGAACAGAATGTGACATAGTATGGGTAATAGAGGGTGTCGGATTTGCAGGGAAGGGCTCACAAGAAATGTTTTGTTTGCTTTAAAGTACATTCAAATTCCCTTGATATGTCGTCTAATGAGAGGAGATGGGAAAGGGAGGGGGAGGTCTCTAAACTGTTTAGTTGCTTACTGTCAAACAACTTTCTGCTTCTACAAGAAAAATGATGATGCATTTATATTTATTGGGGGTCACTGTATATTGTTTAATCTCCAGGAACAAGCAGGAATGTAGTCTTCACATATGGATATCGTCAGCACCGACAGAGCCCGCGTGGGAACGCTCCCCAGCGTCCAATAAGAAAGTTTTTGGGAGCATCCCACTGCACCTTGTCCCCCGCAGCCCCCTCTGGTGGCGGCGTAGTGGTTTCACGGGGCTGGGGAGCTCATAAGAATAGGGGTATTAGGGTTGACCTGTTGCGAGGGTCATGAGGTAGCGGCCCTCTGTGTCAGCCTCGTGGTCAACTTCCCAATAAAGCAACATTTAGCCAAGGGTAGGGAAAAAGAAAAAGGCATTTATTTCACCTTTACGCAAACGGGTTCAAAATATGCGGTTAAGAAACATAACAGGGCTGTATCCTTTCTTGTATCAAGTGCAATTCACAAAAGTGTTCAAAGTAACATTGTTAATCTTCACAAACTCAAAACATAAGGCATCCTGTAATCTCCAGGAACAAGCAGGAATAAGTCCTCACATATGGGTACGTCGGAACCGACGGAGCCTGCGCGGGAAAGCTCCCCAGCTTCCTAGAATGGAAGCTTTTGGGACCTCCCACTGCACATGCGCGCTGCCTTCCCGCCTTCCTGAACAGCTCTCCTCAGTTTCTCTTTTTCCGCGGAGCCAGCAGGTCGTGTATCCTGTCACCGCTGAAGAAATTGTAGTTTTTTGTTTTGTTTCTTTAGACCGCGTACCTGCCTTCCCATACCGATACCGGTATCGCCGGTCTTCCTTTTTCTTTCTTGAAAAATTATTTTCTTTTCTTTTATTATTTTTCAGCACTTGGTCACTTCAGTTAGGCCTTCAGGCCTACTTGAATTCTCCACATGGAGAAGCCAGCCCCTGGATTTAAGAAGTGTACCAAGTGTACTGCTGTAATATCAGTCACAGACACCCATGAATGGTGTCTTAAATGTTTGGGGCCTGACCACTCCATTCCGGACTGCCCTTCCTGCTCCCAAATGTCTAAGCGTGGGCTGCAGAACCGGGCCAACAAATTCCATGTGCTGTTTGCTTCAGAGAATCCAACATCACAGTCATCCAGGTCATCATCTCCGGATGGATCTCAGGTAACCAAACCTTCTGTGGGCAAGTCCTCAAAGGGCAAATCTCCTTCAAAGCATCGAGAGGCTCTTAGCTTTGAGGACCCTGCCCCAGCCAAACAGCCCCGGCGGGAAGCTCTGCCTTCCAAAACGCCAATTCAGGGGCTACAGGTTGACATCGATGGCACGGCCTCGACAGATCACCTGTTGGACTGCTCTGGGGTACCGGCCCATACCGGTACCGACATCCAGGCAGCCGTGGCGTCTATGGGCAATACTGTCCAATCCATGCAGCAGGCCGTCATGGCTTTCATTAAAGCTGCAACGCCATCGGTACCGCTTCCAGCGGTTCCGGGCCCGGTTCCGGTATCGTCCGCCATGCCGGAACCCAGGCCTTCCTCTTCTAAACGCAAATCGGTACCGTATGGGCTTTCGCTCCATACCGCTTCCATACCCGGTACGCCCGATGTCGATACCGATCGGTATGCGTATCGTGCGTTGGAGGAAACTAGAGAATACACCGATTCCTCTGAGGATTTTGGCTCCTCTGATGAGTCTGCAGAGCTCTCCCTTGACCTTCCTGAGGAACCTTCTTCTCCAAAAAGGAGAATGTCTCCTCCAGAGGATTTGTCCTTTCAGGACTTTATTTTAGAAATGGCTAAAGGCCTTTCTATCACTACCTCCTCTGAAAGGGAACCAAGGTCAAAAAGGTTGGATATTTTAGGATACTCTAAGTCTCCTAAAGAAGCAGTTACCCTGCCTATCCATGAAATCCTTCAGGAACAATTGATGGATTTCTGGGAGAACCCTTTAACTCTGTCTCCTTATTCCCGTAGGTTGGACACCATGTATCGGGTCCCTCCTTCTCCTGGTTTTCAGAAAACTCAATTGCCTCACCACTCCATTGTGGTAAAGTCTGCAATGAAAAAGATCAAGAGTACTAAAAGGCACTCTTCTACACCTCCAGGAAGGGAATGTAAGACACTGGACTCTTTTGGTAGGAAAATCTTCCAGGCTAGTATGCTTATAGCCAGGATTAATTCCTACAGCCTCTATATGGGCATGTTCCTAGGGGAACTTGCCAAGAAAGTGCGGCATTTTGCCCCCTTTATCCCTGAGGATAAACAGGAGGACTTCCTTTCTGTAGTGAAACAACTTTTAGATGTTTCTAAGTTCTCCAACAGAGCTGCCTTTGATTCCTTCGAGGGAGCCAGCAGAGCTTCTGGCATTGCTATTGCAGCCAGACGTCTAGCTTGGCTCCAGGCTTCTGATCTGGAACCCTGGGTTCTAGATGGCTTACGGAATCTGCCCTGTACAGGTGAGAACTTATTCGGTGCAGAGTGGCAAGTTAAAGCCACTCAAATGGACGCTGAAAATGCCACCTTAGAGAGACTTTCTAAGTCCACTTCTACTCCCACTAAGAAGAAGTCTTTCAAGAGGCCTTATTATAAGAAGGCCAGATATGCTTCCAATACTGGCCAGCAATCTTCTCAACCTCGTTTTGCGGCTAAACGTCAGCAAACGAAACAAGCAAGAGCAAAGCCTGCAGCAGCTACTGCAGCTCAACAGGCTCCACCCCCTCAGGGGTTTTGACTTGCCCCTAGAGAACTTGCCATTCCTGGTTCTGGACCAACCAGAACCTCTCACCATACCTGGAAGGTTAGCTCACTTTGCTCCCAGATGGGAACAAATCACAACAGAGCAATGGACCCTCTCTATCATCCGAGAGGGTTACAAACTTCATTTCTCCAACCTTCCTCCTCATCACATGGTGAGACCCTTCAATTCTCCATCTCCTCTCCTAGCCCTGTTGGATCGGGAGATCTCTTCTCTGCTTGCCCAAGGGGCCATAGAAGAGGTTCCTCTTCATCAACAAGGGTCAGGTTTCTACTCCCCCTATTTTCTCATTCCAAAGAAGACAGGGGGATTCAGACCAATCCTGGATCTGAGAGAATTGAACAAATTTCTGTACAAGGAGAAATTCAAAATGCTCTCTCTGGGCATTCTCCTTCCATACCTTCAGAGTCAGGACTGGCTTTGTTCTCTAGACCTGCAGGATGCGTATACACATCTACTCATCCATCCATCCCACAGAAAATATCTTCGCTTTCTGTTCAGGGGAAGTCATTACCAATACAGAGTACTTCCCTTCGGTCTCGCCTCTGCCCCAAGAGTCTTTACCAAATGCATGGCAGTCGTAGCCGCATTTCTCAGAAGCATGGGGATTTTCGTATTCCCATATCTGGACGACTGGCTCATTCGAGCTCCAACTCAGTCGCAGGCCCAGATTTCCCTAGACCGCACAAGGAGCCTTCTGCAGTATCTGGGACTGGTGGTAAACCTTCCCAAGTCTCAACTCAGCCCTACTCAGTCTCTAGAATTCATAGGGGCCCAGTTGGACGCCACCACTGCAAGAGCCTACCTTCCACTGGTTCGGGGTCAGCGTCTGCTGAGCTTGGCCTCCCAAGCCCAGTCCAGTACTCACTTGACAGCCAGGGAAATGCTACGCCTCCTGGGCCATATGGCCTCCACAGTACATGTGGTGCCCTATGCTCGTCTTCATATGAGAGCAGCTCAATGGACCCTGGCCACCCAGTGGACTCAGGCGTCGGGAGCACTCTCAGACCAAATACAAACCTCAAACCGTCTGTCTTGGTCCCTCCATTGGTGGATATCCACCAGGAATCTGTTGTTGGGGGCTCCCTTTCAGCCCTTGCTACCCCAAGCAACCCTCACAACAGATGCCTCCCAATTGGGGTGGGGAGCCCATCTGCTAACTCTCTCCACTCAGGGCACTTGGTCTCCACAGGAGGCCACCCTTCATATCAACCTCCTGGAACTGCGAGCAATTTACCTTGCCCTCAAGGTCTTCTATACCCTCCTTGCCAACCTGACTGTCCTGGTTCAGACAGACAATCAGGTGGCCATGTTTTACATAAACAAACAAGGAGGGACGGGCTCTCTGTCGCTTTGCAACGAAGCTCTCAGATTATGGGCCTTCGCCAGAGAGCACCAAATTCATCTGCTAGCAGTGTATCTTCCAGGAGTTCAAAACTCTCGAGCAGACAGGCTCAGTCGAGTTCTGCTGCCACACGAGTGGTCCCTACCCGTGGACCAGATAAGCAGAATCTTTCAGGAATGGGGGACCCCGGACATAGACCTCTTTGCAAGTCCGTGGAATGCCAAACTTCCCCGGTTCTGTTCCAGGACTCCGTGTCAGGAAGCTCAGGCCACGGACGCCTTTCTCCTCCATTGGGGTCAGGCGTTCCTATATGCCTTTCCACCCATTCCGCTGATTCCCAAGACTCTATTCAAACTCCAGAGAGATCACGGCTCTATGATCCTCATAGCTCCACGCTGGCCACGCCAAGTGTGGTTCCCTCTGCTTCTACAGCTCTCCCAGGGATCCTCCCTGGACTTAGGAGCTGCACCAGACCTTCTGTCTCAGGAGGAGGGGACTTTGTGGCACCCAAACCCCAAATCCCTACATCTCCGAGCTTGGTTACTGAAGGCTTAAGTCTTCAAGACTTTAATCTTTCTCAACCTGTGAAAGATATCCTTCATGCCTCTAGGAAACCTTCCACGAGGCGGTCTTATGCTTTCAGATGGAAACGTTTTTCCATTTGGTGTGCTCAGCAGGGCCTTGACCCTCTGGCACTTCCTTTGAATTCCCTCTTAGACTATCTCCTGCATCTTTCCAATGCAGGCCTTAAGACGAATTCTGTAAGAGTCCATTTAAGTGCTATTTCAGCATCCCTGAAACCTGTAAATGGACAACCTATCTCCTCTCATCCTCTTGTTGCAAGATTCATGAGAGGCCTGACTCTCACTAAACCTCCCATCAGACCCCCCCCGGTCGCATGGGATTTGAATTTAGTGCTTGGTCAACTTATGAAGCCACCTTTTGAGCCGTTATTTTCTACCTCCTTGAAATTTCTTTCCTGGAAGGTACTATTCCTAATTGCAGTCACTTCCGCTCGCCGCATCAGCGAACTGCAGGCTCTAGTGGCTAATCCACCTTATACAAGATTTCATCATGACAAGGTGGTCCTTAGGACGAATCCCCACTTTATGCCCAAAGTGGTCTCGCCTTTTCATCTTAATCAAGAGGTATATCTACCTGTCTTTTTTCCGGCTCCTCATGCATCCAGTGCAGAGAGGAACCTTCATACTCTGGATTGTAAAAGAGCTCTAGCCTTTTACCTTAATAGGACTCAGCCACATCGAAAGTCTTCTCAACTTTTCGTGGCTTTTGATCCTTCACATTTGGGACTTCCAGTCTCCAAGCGTACACTTTCCAATTGGATTGCTCAGTGTATTTCCTTTGCTTACCAGAGTAAAAACATTTCTCTGGAAGGCCATGTCACAGCTCACAATGTGAGAGCCATGGCAACTTCTATGGCTCATCTGCACTCTGTTTCTATTGATCAGATCTGTCGAGCCGCTACCTGGGCCTCGGTTCATACCTTTACAGCCCATTACTGTTTGGACAAGGACTCCCGCCGGGATGCCTTGTTTGGCCAGGCTGTCCTCAAACACCTGTTCCATTCTTAGACAACTCCTGCCCACCTTCCCAGGATGGATGCCTGAGATCCATACGAAGATGGCGAACCCTTGGAGGGGGATCTCCCAGGCATCTCAGCTAGGGAGTCCCCATATGTGAGGACTTATTCCTGCTTGTTCCTGGAGATAGCACAGTTACTTACCTGTAACAGGTGATCTCTGGGAACAGCAGGAATTAGTCCTCACAACCCACCCACCTCCCCTAGGAGTTGTATCTTCTATCTATCTGTCTTCCTGTCCTCTCTCTATTGTCTCAGCTATAAACTCGAAACTGAGGAGAGCTGTTCAGGAAGGCGGGAAGGCAGCGCGCATGTGCAGTGGGAGGTCCCAAAAGCTTCCATTCTAGGAAGCTGGGGAGCTTTCCCGCGCAGGCTCCGTCGGTTCCGACGTACCCATATGTGAGGACTAATTCCTGCTGTTCCCAGAGATCACCTGTTACAGGTAAGTAACTGTGCTTTCTCTTCATACATTTGGTTGCTCCAAATAACTTAAAACTTTCCTATTGTGCAATAATTACAATCCATGGGTTCCACGGCCTCATTAACCTCAGATTCCCCTGGCATCCACTCCATCTCTGAGGGGTCTGACTCTGAAACCTCAGGAAGGTTGGATTCAGGCTTTCTAAAAGCATGCCATACTGTGTTCCAATGTTGGCTTGTCAGTTTGGGGCGTCGGTTTTTAGCTATATTGTAGAACTCTGGATTTTCTTCTGCTACAGGATTAAAAGTTCGCTTATCCCAGCTTTTAATATTATTAGCCTTTTTCCTAGAGAGCTTATCTGGTACTTTTGGCCTAAAAGTGTCCTTATCATACAGATAAAAGTTATTCCTTTGTTTCTCTCTTGTGCTAGGCTTAGGTAAGCACTTGCAGGCAACCACTGTTTTACCTTTTAACTTCCTGCAGTCTCTTTTGGGAAAGGCTTGAGGCCTAGCCTGAATGTCCTCCACTTCTTGCAGGCTCAAGTGTTCCCTGGGGGTCTTTCCTCCTTTAGAATGGGGAGTAACTCCTCTGAGGCATGGCTGCTGCTGAGGCGCTTGTCCTCCACTTCCACCCCTGTGGCAGTTGGCTACTGGCCGCGCCCTCTCAGCACTTCCTTGTTCCCCAGGCCTCTGAGTTTTCCATTCCTCTTTCAGGTTACTTTTATAAAAACTTTTAAAAGTACCTTTTTCTCCTTGGGTATTCCTTGCAACCGGATATCTCTTCCTCAGCTTGTATCCCAGTCCTTCTCCCTGGATAGGGCTTCCTCTCAGGTTGGAAGGGAGAGCACCTCCTTCCTTGGCTGCTCTCTGCAATGCTGCTCCTTCCAGTTGTATCTGGCCTTCCTCTAGGCCTGCTCTTGGGCCTTCACCTCGGCCTGCTCTATGAGTTGTTCCTTGGTCTGCTTCTCGGCCTACTCTCTGGCCTGCTCTCCAAGTTGCTTCAACTCCTTGAGCTGTTCTGGGTCTGACAGTGACTCTAACTCTCCGAGCTGCTCTTTCCAGTCCGGCTTTGACGCTCACTCTGGTGCCGTCTCTGTCTCTCCGATCTGCTCTGCATGATTCAGCTCTGTCCCTGCTTAAATCGGGACTAACTGATTCAAGGTCCTGCCCATAGAGGCGTGGTTCCTCTGCTTCCAGGCTTGCTCTCCTGCTCCCTCTATGTGGACCTTCAGGAAATTGCATGTAAATCTTGTTTTTTTCAAGATTTAAAACTTCTTTTCTTTGTGCCAGAGGGTCCGCAGTATCACAACCTGCGCCACTGCCTTCCCGCCTTTCCAACTCTCTCCCTCTTCAGTTTTTCATTTTCTGCGGAGCCAACAGACAGCAAACCATGTCACTGCAGAAAATCTTTTTTGTAGTTGCATCTGCCTTCCTGTCAACGCCTATACCGGTACCACAGGTGCCGCTTTATTTTCTTATTTTCTTTTCTTCTAAAAAAAAGAAAAGGAATAACTTATTTTTTGAGAGTCTGTCCCCTCTTGGTGCCAGGCACCATTTTGGGCACTAGGCCCTCTTTTCTTCCAAAATGGAGAAACCATCTACTGAAATAACCACACTCGTTATTCCACTTTCCATATTCATAAATGACCTGGAAAGAGGAAAATCGAGTGAGGTTATCAAATTTGCAGATGACACAAAACTATTTAAAGTTGTTAAAACCCAAGAGGATTGTGGAAAATTGCAAGAGGATCTTGATAAATTGGAAGGCTGGGCATCAAAATGGCAGATGAAATTTAATGTGGACAAGTGCAAAGTTATGCACCTAGGGAAGAACAGCCCAAACTATGGTTACACGATGCAAGGTTCCACATTAGGAACCACCGCCCAGGAAAAAGATTTAGGCATCATTGTGGATAGCATGTTAATACCCTCGGCCCAGTGTGCAGCGGCAGCCAAGAGAGCAAATAGAATGCTAGGTATCATAAGGAAAGGAATGGAAAATAAAACAAAAGATATTATAATGCCTCTATACCGTTCCATGGTGAGACTGCACCTTGAATATTGTGTGCAATTCTGGTCGCCGTATCTTAAAAAGGATATAGCGTTATTAGAAAAGGTTCAGAGAAGAGCCACCAAAATGGTAAAGGGGATGGAAGGATACTCCTTTGAAGAAAGGCTAAAAAGGTTAGGGCTCTTTAACCTGGAAAAGAGACGGCTAAGGGGAGATATGGTAGAAGTCTATAAATTAATGAACAGAGTGGAACGGGTAAACTTAGATCAATTGTTTACGTTATCAGAATATAGAAAGACTAGGGGACATGCAATGAAGCTACAGGGTAAACTGTTCTAAGACTAATAAAAGAAAATATTTTTTCACTCAACGTGTAATCAAACTCTGGAATTTACCGCAGGATGTGGTAAAGGCTGTTAGTGTAGCTGGGTTTAAAAAAGGTTTGGACAAGTTCCAGGAGGAAAGGTCCATAAACCATTATTAAGAAGGGACCCAGGATATCAATGCTTGACCCAGTACAAGCATTGTGGAACCTGTGTCTTTTGGGGAAACTGCTAGGTACGTATGACCTAGATTGGCCACTGTTGGAAACAAGATACTGGGCTTGATGGACCTTGGTCTGACCCAGTATGGCATATCTTATGTTCTTACGGTTTCAAAAAATGTTCAAAATGTAGCAGTACCATTTCTGCTACCGATACTCATGATTGGTTTCTTAAATGTTTAGGTCCTGACCATTTCCCATCGGAGTGTCTCCTTTTTTAGAAAGATGACCAAGAGAGGCCTGCAGAACACAGCTGCAAAACCCGGCACCCTCTTTGCCTTGGATGCAATGTCCATTGCATCAACGTCGTCCAGGGCTTCATCTTCCTCCCATGGATCTCAGGTAACTAAACCCAGGTCTTCTAAGACTGGCCGGTCCTCAAAGGTAGATCTCCTAAGCAGCGAGATGCTACTAGCATTGCCCTCGAGGAAAACACACCAGACAAACAGCCTCGGCAGGAGGCCCCTGCCTCCAAAGCATTAACGGGGTTCCAGGATGTTCCCGAAGCTTCCACCTCCGGAGAACTCTTGGTGCCATGTTCTGGTGTCGTGGCCTGCTCCGCCAGTACTGACACCCATACATCGGCAGGCTCCATGGATCAACGTATCCTGGCCATTGAGCACAGTCTTGCAGCTTTATTAGCAGCCTTGGTACCACTAAAACTCTACAATCGACGCAATTGTCCATACCGATATCGGTACCGAATGTACCTGCATCGACCGATGCACCTCTCTCCACGTTTCCTCCCATGCCGGCTCTGGAATCGGTCTCTGGCATCGAGAGTCCAGTATCGAGGCATTCAGATGCTGACTTCGATCGATACCGCCGACAAGCAATACGAGAGTATCTGGCTCGACAATACTTCGAATACTATGATTCCGACGACTCTGTCAGTACCAGAGTGGTTCTTCCAGAGGATCCCTCTCCTTCACCACAGCGTCGGATGTCTCCTCCAGAGGACATGTCCCCATTCAGGACTTCATACGTGATGTAGCCCGGGGACTCTCGATCACCGTGACCCCTGAGAAGGAACCAAGAACTGAAGAATTAGAAATTCTTCAGTATCTGGCAGCTCCTAAGGAGACTGCTACCCTTCCCATTCACCAAACTTTGCATGATCTCGTGCTTAGGATGTGGGAAACGCCCCTGACGGTGTCTCCACATTCTAGGAGACTCAATACAATGTACCGGGAACTGCAATGTCCTGGTTTCCAAAAAACACAGTTGCCACACCATTCCATGGTGGTGGAATCAGCAATGCGTAGAATCAAGAGTGCTAAGATGCATTCTTCCAACCCTCCAGGTCATGAATCGAGAACGATCGATGCCTTTGGGCATCGATGCTTTAAGTCCTCGATGCTATCAGCTAGAATAAGTTCTTACATACTTTATATGGGTATGTTTCTTTGGGAGGTTACAAGAGATTTGGAACTCATGGCTCCACTTCTTCCCGATGAAAAGAGGGCAGACTTCCTCACTCTGGTCAAACATGCCCAAAATGTCTCTAAGTTCATGAACCGTGCAACCTTTGATTGCTTTGAGTGCATTAGCAGAACCTCTGCTATCTCCATTGGTGCACGTCACATTGCCTGGTTACAAGAATCTGATTTAGAACAATGGGTGCAAGACAAACTGGGAAATATTCCTTGCACAGAAGAAAACCTCTTTTGCAAGGATTGGCAGGACAAAGCTTCTCAGCTTGAGTCCAAAAACACCAACCCAGCTAAGAAAAAGATAGCTAAGAAACACTTTTTAAACAAGAAAAAGAAATTCTATCCATCTTACACCCAGGCTGTCTACTGCCCAGTTCATGCTCCCCAAAAGGGGCAGCAGCAACCCAAACAGAGGAAGGCCCAAGTCCCCAGAGCTCAACCAGCTCAGCAGACACAGCCTCCTCAGGGGCTTTGACGCCTTCCTAGAGAACTTAGTCATCCTAACCCTAAAGGGTTCAGATCCTCTCAACATTCCAGGCAGACTCTGTCATTTTGCCGAAAGATGGCAACAGATAACATCAGAGCAGTGGACTCTCTCTCCATTATAACAGAGGGGTACAAACTCCATTTCCACAGTATGCCCCCTCCCACCATCACAAGACAGTTCAATTCTCGAGGCCCCTTCACCACGCTCTTGTGTCAAGAGGTCACCTCACTACTTGCTCAAAGAGCAATAGAAGAGGTACCTATGTCCCAATAGGGCATGGGTTTCTACTCCCCCTACTTCCTCATTCCAAAGAAGACAGGGGTTTACAGGCCCATACTGGACCTCAGAGAGTTGAACAAGTATCTGTTCTGAGAAAAATTCAAGATGATCTTTCTTGGAACATTTAGAGTCAGGATTGGCTATATTCTCTAGATCTAAAGGATGCATATGCACATATCCTCATTCATACAGATCAGAGGAGGTTTCTTTGATTCTTCTTTCAAGGAAGACATTACCAGTATAGGGTTCTACCCTTTGGATTGGCTTCTGCCCCAAGAGTCTTCACAAAATGCATGGCAGCAGTAGCAGCATTCTTGAGATCTCTGGGGATATTCGTCTTCCCCTACTTAGACGACTGGCTCATCCGAGCATCAACAGCTCCAGAAACCAGCTCCGCTCTCTCCTGTACAATGCAAATCCTGCAGTACCTGGGACTGGTCATAAACCTCCCAAAATCTCATCTCACCCCTTCAGTCCCTAGCGTTCATAGGGGCTCTTCTAGACACAAGGCAGTCAAAGGCTTTCCTCCCACAACCACATTGTGTTTGAATACTCCAGCTGGCCTCTCAAGCAGCTATGAAATCTTTTCTAACTGCTCAAGAAATGCTTCAGCTGCTGGGGCATATGGCATTCACTGTCCATGTGGTTCCCTATGCTCGTCTACACATGCGAGCAGCCCAGTGGACCCTAGCTTCTCAGTGGACACAGGAGTCAGGTCACCTAGGGGACAAAATCAGAAACTCTACACGCCTCATTTTGTCCCGACAGTGGTGGCAATCACTGAAGAACCTTCTCGTAGGGTCTCCCTTTCAGCAGACATTACACCAAGTCACCTTGATGACATATGCGTCCAAGTTAGATTGGGGGGCTCACCTGGACAATCTCTCCACTTAGGGTCTCTGGACCGAGCAGGAGGCTTGTCTTTACATAAACCTCCTGAAATTCAGAGCCATCTTCTATGCTCTTCAAATATTTCAGGACTGCCTGAGCTACAAGACGGTTCTTGTCCAGACCAACAATCAAGTAGCCATGTTCTATGTGAACAACAGGGTGGGACGGGTTCTCAGGCGCTGTGCAATGAAGCTCTACGCCTCTGGGCCTTCGCCAGAGATCTTCAAATCCACCTACTAGTGGTGTATCTTCCAGGCACACAAAATCTCTTGGCAGGCAAACTTAGTCAAGTACTGCTGCCACACGAGTGGTCTCTTCATCCAGAGCAAATTGCTTGAATCTTTCAGATCTGGGGAACTCCAGATATAGACCTCTTCGCAAGTCTTCAGAATGCCAAACTTCCCTGGTTCTGTTCCAGAATTCTGGCTCAGAACTGTGAGGCAAGGGATGCCTTCCATCTCCATTGGGGTCAGGACTTCCTCTATGCCTACCCACCCATTCCCCTCATTCCCAAAACTCTATTCAAACTTCAGAGAGACAGGGGCCATATGATCCTCATAGCCCCACGCTGGCCATGACAGACGTGGTATCCACTCCTTCTACGTCTCTCTCAAGCCAAGCCTCTGGAATTGGGATGTGCTCCAGATCTTCTTTCCCAGGAGAATGGGACGCTATTGCACCCGAATCCTCAGTCTCTACACCTCAGGGTGTGGCTGCTGAGAGCCTAGAATTCCAGAATATGAACCTTTTCTCAACAGGTTAAGGATATCCTTTTGGCCTCTAGAAAACCTTCCACAAGGCGGGCCTCCGCCTTTAAGTGGAGAAGGTTCTCTATCTGGTGTTCAAAAAAGGAGCTTAATCCCTTTTCAGTTCCAGTGGAGGCGTTACTGGAGTATCTCCTCCATTTATCATCCTCTGGTCTTAAGACCAATTCAGTAAGGGTCCACCTTAGTGCCATTGCGGCTTTCCACAAGCCCTTGGATGGACAACCTGTCTCCTCTCAACTGCTTGTAGCGCGGTTTATGAGAGGTCTACTCTTAACTAAACCTCCCATTAAGTCACCACCCGTGGCATGGGAATTGAATCTTGTCCTTGGGCAGCTTATGAAACCACCCTTCGAACCCTTAGCCACTACATCTTTGAAGTTTCTTTATTGGAAGGTAATCTTCCTAATTGCCCTCACTTCTGCAAGACACATCAGTGACCTACAAGCTTTAGTGGCTGATCCTCCTTATACAAGGTTCCATCATGATAAAGTAGTTATTAGGACTCACACTCACTTTATGCCAAAGGTGGTTTCGCCTTTTCATTTAAACCAGTCGGTTTACCTTCCTGTATTCTTCCCTAGCCCTCATGCCTCTAATGCAGAAAGGAATCTTCGTACTCTGGATTGTGAAAGAGCTTTAGCTTTTTACCTTCAGAGAACTAAGCAACATAGAAAGGCTTCTCAGCTTTTTGTTGCCTTTGACTCCAGTCATCTTGGATTACCAGTTTCCAAGCGAACTCTTTCTAACTGGATTGCAGATTGCATATCCTTTGCCTATGAGAGCAAGGGACTTTCTCTCGAAGGTCATGTCACAGCTCACAATGTGAGAGCAATGGCAGCATCTATGGCTAACCTTCGCTCATTGTCCATTGACGACATTTGCAGAGCAGCCACTTGGGCTTTGGTACACACCTTTGCAGCCCACTACTGCTTAGACGAGGACTCCCATCGGGATGCCTCATTTGGCCAGGCTGTTCTGCAGCATCTCTTTCAGACTTAGAACAACTCCTACCTGTCATCCCGGGTTTCAATGCTAGAGATCCATGGGAGAAAGCATGAACCATCTCAACCTGGGTTTCACAGCTTTCTGGGGTCCATCTCCCTGGCATCTCTCAGCTGGGGAGTCCCCATATGTAAAGACTACATTCCTGCTTGTTCCTGGAGATAACATAGTTACTCACCTGTAACAGGTGATCTCCGGGAACAGCAGGAATTGAGTCTTCACAACCCAGCCACCTCCCCTAGGAGTTGTATCTCTATCTCTTTCTCTCTCCTTCTCTCCTTTGTCTCAGTTATAAACTCAACTGAAGAGGGAGAGGTGGGAAGGCAGTGGCGCAGGCGCAGGCACAGTGGGATGCTCCCAAAAGCTTTCTTATTGGATGCTGGGGAGCGTTCCCGCACGCGGGCTCCGTTGGTGCCGACGATACCCATATGTGAAGACTCAATTCCTGCTTGTTCCCGGAGATCACCTGTTACAGGTGAGTAACTGGGTAGGAAGAATCACTTTCACTTAAAAGTATAATAAATCTCTTTCAGCTTTAAAATAAGAGTTCTCCTCGTCATGCTCATATTACCCCTCTTCTCAAGTCACTTCATTGGCTCTCTCTCCGTTTCTGCATCCTGTTTAGACTTCTCCTGCTGACCTATAAGTGCATTCACTCTGCAGCTCCTCACTACCTTTCCTCTCTTATCTCTTCCTACACCCCACCCTCGGGAACTGGCAAATTGCTTCTGTCTGTGCCCTTCTCTTCTACTGCCAACTCCAGACTTCGCTCCTTTCACCTTTCTGCTCCTTATGCTTGAAACAAACTACCTGAGTCTGTACATCAGGCGTCTTCTCTGATCCTTTTCAAATCCAAGCTGAAAACTCACCGCTTTGCTGCCGCTTTCAGATCTTGACTCACCTGATCTTCTTTGTGTTTCCTACTATTCCCCCTAGATGTATCCCGTGTCCATAGCTACTGTGTTGACTAGATTGTAAGCTCTGATGGGCAGGAACTGTCTCTTACATGTGTCTGTGCAGCGCTGCGTACGTCTTGTAGTGCAATGCAAATGTTCAGTAGTAGTAGTAGCAGCAGCATTAACTGTGTCTGGACAGGGCCTTGGGGGTCTCTCTGCAGACTGAAACGTAACCTAGCAGTAAGCGTAGTTCCTTCACTCTCACACAATATGCATTTTAGTTTCAGGCCGCATGAATGAGATTCCACTGAAACAGTTTCCCTTCTGCTGTTAGGAGCATCCATTTTGTGCTAACATCAGGATAATCTGTGACATCAAAATATCATCAGTACCCTACAGTGGGGTTATGTTATGTTGAAATGTCTGCTTCTGGCAAGCCTCTAAACCCAATGGTGGGCCTTGTCGGGATGGCCACAATGTCGCCTTTTTTAAGGGAAGGTCAGTCAAGAGCAAACCCAAAGATCACACAGACAGACTCTTTATAATTAGGAGGTTGTTTTTGCCTTCAGCAGATGTATTTATATTGTGCATTTGTGGATGGGTATTTGACTATCTCTTTGGTCAAGTCTGCTGCTGTAATTAGACCTCCAAATCCTCCTCCTCTTCTCTCCTGCCTTGGTATCCTGGTGATGGTGAGAGTAGAGCAACCACATGACAGCACAAAGGACAGAGCCATTCCCTCAGGCTAGAAGGCAAGAGTCAATTATTTGATATTTTGTGCAGATTATGTGGCCAATTTGCCTAATTGTCAGATCTCAGCATCTGCATGTTGGTGGGCGTCTGTAGCACACATCTGTCTTTCTCAGAGGGTGTGTCTGTATGGGGAGTCCACCTTCGATGGTCTGGAAGCAGCTGTAAGTGTAAGCACCTTCTTCGTTGCTTGGGCAGAGGTTTTGCCACTGATATAAGGTAAAGAAACCTGTATAAATAAACAATAGAGTCTAACCCAGCTATCAGGTTCTACAGGGTATTTAATGTCTTAACTTGGGCTCTTGCCCCAAAGTATTGCCTGGAATGGCTCAAGCCATTAAGAGTCAAAATTGCCCGAGCAGAAGGGGAGGAGAAGTGGGATCATGGCGTTTTCTATTCCAGTTTACAACCGCATGGATTTATTTATAGCTCGGTGCCCAGCAGGGTTTTATGTAGACATTCCCTGAAGCATTTTTCATATATTGTTTCCAGTTCTTTCCTTTCAGCTGAAGTTATTCCTCACTGGGGTGGGGAGAGGGGGTAAAGTCTCTTTCTAACAGGGCAGGTAATAAATCAGTAAGTTTAACAAATAACATAGTAACATAGTAAATGACGGCAGATAAAGACCAGTATGATCCATCTAGTCTGCCCAGTAAGATGGCAAGAGTAGGTGCACCTGCCGCTCCGAGCAAGCCACCCCTCCCCATGTCTTTGTTTCAGGGGTGAACCCATCTCTCCGTGTAGGACACCCCTGTATGTTCAGAAATTAGTTAGTTAAGTTTATTTTGATTTTATCCTGTTGCTGTAAAGGGATCCACTTTGTCTGTCCCATGCCATTTTGAATTCTGTCACTGTATTTGCCCCCACCACCTCCATCGGGAGGGCTTTCCAAGCATCCACCACCCTTTCAGTGAAAAAGTATTTCCTGACATTGCCTTTCATTTTACCCCCTTGCAGCTTCATATTATGCCCTCTAGTTTTACAGTTTCCCCGTCTTTGGAAGAGGTTTGTTTGTTCATTATTTCTCTTTAAGTATTTAAAGGTCTGAATTATATCTCCCCTGCAATGTTCCCTCTAATTTTCTGTAGGCTGTGTGCGCATAAAATATCAGCTGTGCAGCTTTTGAAGGAAGGTTAAATTTTTGTGCGCCACATAACGACACTCGGAGTTAAATACTTTAAAATTTGACTACACATCAGAATACAGTATTGTACACCACATTGATTGCACTAGAAAATATTGTAGAACTTGTGAAAACCGTAAATACACAACAACTTTTAAATTTTAAGATGTCTGTGTTATTTTCTATCAGAATCAGAACCGTAATTTTTGTGCGCTCTGTTGTAAAGTATGTGCGCTCGCTCGGCGAGATGTGTGCACGCGCACACGCGCACAGCTTAGAGGGAACAGTGCTCCCCTGTCCCTCCTCTCCTCCAGAGTGTACATATTTAGGTCTTCAAGTCCCTTCTCATAAGGCTTCTGACACAGGCTCCAAATCATTTTGGTCGCCTTCCTCTGAACAGTTTCCAGCCTTTTTATATCCTTTGTAAGATACGGTCTTCAAAACTGAACACAGTATTCCAAGTGAAGCCTCACCAGTGACTTATACAGTGGCATTAGTACCTCTTCCTTTCTGCTGGTAATTCCTCTTTGTATGCAACCCAACATCCTCCTGGCCTTTGCCACCGCCTTGTCGCACTGTTTTGCCACCTTGAGATTTTGCAGAAATAATCACACCAAGGTCCTTCTCCTGGTACATGCACACCAATCTCTCTCCCATATCGCGTACATTTCACCTGGATTTCTGCTTCCCAAGTGCATGACACTGCACTTCTTTGCATTAAATCTTAACTGCGAAGCATTAGACCATTCTTCCAGCTTTTGTAGATCTTTCCACATGTTAATCACTCCCTCGGGGAAGTCCACTCTGTTGCAAATTTTCGTTTCATCTGCAAAAAGACAGACCTTTCCATTCAGTCTTACAGCTATATTACTCACAAATACATTGAACAGTGCCGGGCCCAGGACCGAACCCTGAGGCACCCTGCTAATCACCCTCCTTTCATCCAAGTGAACTCCATTTACCATCACGTTCTGTCGTCTGTCAGTCAATCAATTTCTGATCCAGTTTACCACCTTGGGACCCATCCATAAGCTGTTAAGTTTATTGATAAGCCTCCTATGAGGAACAGTATCAAAGGCTTTGCTGAAATCCAGGTAGATGACATCTGTCGCATGCCCCTGATCTAGTTCTCTGGTCACCCAGTCAAAGAACTCAATCAGGTTAGTTTGGCAAGATCGTCCTTCGGTAAAAGCATGTTGCCTCGAATAATGCAACCTGTTCGTTTTGAGAAAGTCCACTATTCGCTCTTTCAGAAGCGCCTCCATTCCTTTTCCCGCCACCGAGGTAAAGCTCACGGGCCTGTAATTTGACACTTCTTCCCTGTCACCACTTTTGTGAAGAGGTTCCACAGCAGCCCTTCTGCAGTCCTGAGGAACCTCTCCTGTTTCCAACATGCGACATCAGTTTCATTGCTGCACACGTGGCATTCAGGGACATTTTAAACCTTGACCTAGACATATTTGTATAGACTGTCAAGCTGGTACCTGAAGACGCACCTTGAATATCATGTGCAATTCTGGTCACCGTATCTTAACAAGTATATAGCGTTATTAGAAAAGGTTCAGAGAAGAGCCACCAAAATGGTAAAGGGGATGGAAGGATACCCCTATGAAGAAAGGCTAAAAAGGTTAGGGCTCTTTAACCTGGAAAAGAGACGGCTGAGGGGAGATGATAGAAGTCTATAAATTAATGAACGGAGTGAAACAGGTAAACGTAGATCGATTGTTTACATTAGCAGAATATAGAAAGACTAGGGGACATGCAATGAAGCTACAGGGAAAACTATTTAAGACTAATAAGAGAAAATATATTTTTACTCAACGTGTAATCAAACTCTAGAATTCGTTACCGGAGGATTTAGTAAAAGTTGTCAGTGTAGCTGGGTCTGAAAAAGGTTTGGATAATTTCAGGAGGAAAAGTCCATGAACCATTATTAAAGAGCACCAGAGAAATCCATTGCTTAGCCCGGGATAAGCACTGTGGAACCTGTGTACCTTTTTGAGAACCTGACAGGTAATTGTGACCTGGATTGGCCACTGTTGGAAACAGGATACTGGGCTTGAGGGATCTTGGTCTGACCCAGTATGGCATTCTTATGTTCTTATGTCACTTATGAAAGTGGGGGATGGGAATGTGAATGTGTGCATGCATGGAAACGCAGGGATTTCAGAGAGCATATGGGTTTATGTATACTTGTGTGTACAAAAACCCACATGCGTGTGTGCGCATGTCTAAGGATGTGTGTTTATACTTTACAGATATACCAGACAGGTGTGTACTGAACTCCTAAGAGCCTCACCCTCTGTGCCCAGAGCAGAATCAGTCCAGCCCAAAAGCCCTGAGATGTTTTGCGAGTAATTCTAGAGCTGCCCACACATACTTTTCGATATATATATGAACTTTCTTAAATTTCCAAGAATAAGCGGGTATAAATCATAAAACAGCATACATTTTACACTTGCTGTTTGGGTCCTGTGATTTTTGGGGGGTTAAAATAGAAGCCCTGCCCCACCTCCGCCAGGAAGGCTGCCCCAAATGGTGGATGATGTTAATGTGTATACAAGCTGAACACATGCAACTTGATCCATACAAAGGCCATACGATTTTATAGTAGCCTGGTTCTGCATGTAAAGAAATGGCTCTGAAGATTATCCATCCCTGTATATAGGCTTTGCCTTTCTGTCATCCAGTCCCCTGCAGTTGCTGGATGATTTTGGAAATTCTCACCCATGATGTGATGTCATTCATGGCATTGTATCCCACAGCAATCACAGCCGCTGAGCGTGCGGTTCATTTGTGGTTCTAGTTACCATTTGCCAAAGAATTGGAATACAGGAGAATTGTTTCAAAGCTGATTCAAGAATTTAAACATTCCCAGTTCCGTATCAAACACCCTTGGTCCTAATATCAAAACCGGTAATCTCCAAGAACATAGCATGGCACAAGAGCAGACTTTAAGGGACATGCGCACTAAACCAAGCCGCAATCGTGCAGTTAACGCCTCCTTAGCTGCAAAAGCAGTTTATTATCCGTTAGGGGCGTGCACAGCATTCCCCCAGCATATGACACATGGAAAATGCAAACAATCATGGATGTAGCTACCACCAGACATTGAGCCGGTGTAGTTTCACCCGTGATGTCTGCAAAGCATGCGGTTACTACAATGGTGGGCATGTTGCCCCCACACCCCGCCCATGCGTGTAGCTAATGCATGGTCTGCAGATCACTCTATCTGCATTTGCCCCACATGAACTGTTAACAATATCCTTGGCAAGTGCTGTCCGCCATGTTAATAGCTAACACAAATTATAAACATTGCCCCTAAGTTCACGGCATTCAGTGTGGTGCGTAAGAAATGGAAACCCAGGATCTAAGAGATGGAGAGAGAGAGAGATCGAGTCAGTTCCTAGCAGCCCCCTTGTCATGTCACAGTGGAGTTCATTGTGGTTAGAACAGAACAGAACTGCAAAGAAAATTTCAACAAGTTCTTGGAGAGCAGCATTGCACAGATGCACTACGATGTAATGGTTTGTGGTTTATTGTATCCGCAAGGCTGCAAAGCAGTATACAATAACATTTCAATAGTAAGAAAGAAAAGAATTGCAATTTCATAGATGAAAGAAAAACAGGAACTTAAATTACTAAAGTTCTGTTGATTTTTTTTAAAGGAGTTTAAGAGCGTTTGCCCCTGGTCAGTCCTTTGGCATCACTGACCCTCACATGCCACACCAAACAGGCAGCTTTGAAAGCCTTGCAAGATGGTTCAAACTGAAGGTAGAGGGGTAGCGAATTCCAAAGACTAGGCGATGTAAATAAGAGGGCCGAATGGCAGGTGCATGGGGAACTGGCGGGATATGTAAACGATTTCTGGGAAGCCAAATATCTAGGGGCATCCCTGTGCAAAGCTTTGTGGGCCAGGGTTAAAATTTTGAAATGAATATGCTCTAAGACTGGGAGCCAGTGGTGTTGAAATAGACGTGCATTTGTGTGAGCAAGTCTGCTAACGTGGCAAAGAATATGGCCAGCAGAGTTTGGAATAGTTTGTAATTATTTCTAATATTACTTAGCTATATTTGGAGCTTTTTATTCAAGCGATTGACAGAACTCTTTGCAGTCATCACAGGCTGTGCTTGTGCTACGCAGAAGAAAGCAAGACTGATGGAATGGGATTTAGGAGACTCGGGATTAAATCCTGCTTCTGTTTAACTCTTACTTTTTCAGAGGAAAATGGCCTCCGACTGACTCCATGCAGCGGGGGAGCAGCTTAGTCGTTAGAGCAGCAGGTTGAGAACCAGTCAAACAGGATTCAGATCAGATGGTCCTTGTGTGCTTTAACCTTCTGTTGCCTTAGGTACAAACTCATACAGGAAAGATGGGAGCTAGCTGTAAATATTAGCTCTGCTGAGGCTTCACTCTACAGGAGAGACTGTAAGTGGAGTGCTGCTAGTCAATCTTTCACAGCAAGCGCCTGCTTTTAGCATTTCTAATTACTGGTACACCAGGTAACTCCGCTGTTTTCGTGAAATTAAAACATTCAGCATTTGTCAAAAACTTTACAAAACGTTATATTATGTAATCCAGTGTGAACATAGAAACGGAAGGACGCAATTAAGCTTGGTGAACAGGAGATTTGTTATTGCTTAACGTCTTCATTGGTGTCATTCACTATAAATTTAGCTTAATTAAATCTAAGGGGGCAGAATGATTGATTAATGTTGTCTAAGGATTACATCAGTACTTAGTCAGCTGTTGGCCTCCTTTTCTTCATGTAAGTTTTCTTGTTTTCGTGAGGTAGTAAAAGCAATTAATTTACACAGCTTTGTCTCATGCTTTAGATTTCGGGGGAAATAGCTTGATGGGTTATATTGACCTAGCTGAGGGTGTTCATCCCTCATTCAGGGAGTTTCCCAGTGTGAAAATCCTCTGTAAAACTTATTGGAAGATCAGGGTCAAGTCACCCTATTTCTTTGTAGCTGAAGTCATGAAGTCATGCACCTAAACTAACAGGTGACATTGATAGAAAACCAAAAGATTAATACAAAACCAGGGGTGTGCTCTGATTGGACATAGCAAGAAGATTTTAACAACATTCCCTATTTTGTTTCCTTTCAATCTTAAAATAAAAAAACCCTTAAATTTTGTTCATTTTTGTTTGAAAATATAAGCCCGCCCATTTTAAAAACTACTATAAAATCCCTTCCTTGCTACATAACCTTCATTGCTTCTTACCCCATCTGTTGCTAAAGCAAGATTCATCATGGGACAACAGAGGGCAAGAGTTCCTCAGGCCCCACTGATGCAAGAGTGGAAATGGCTCTGGTCAATTTCAGGATGACACCATTATGAACAACTGCTCTAAAACAGAAGAGACTCGATAGTCTTCACAGTGAGGTCATGCAACCTGACCACTGACTTACAATTTCATCGCTGCTCTCACAAAAACTTTTTAGTCTTTGATTTCTTTAAATGTGGTGTATATATATATATGCGTATATGTACGTGTGTGTGTGTATATATACACATGCACTCACACATGTAAAAAGTAAAGCCAAAGTCCTTTTTTTGCATATTAAGGTCAAGAAAAGGTCTGTTGGTACTTATTGTAGGCATTTGCCCATTGGGCATGTAATATTCTTTCATTATTCTACCCACTTTGGCTGTATTGTTTTCTGTGCGGAACCTTTTGCTATTTATTTTTTCAGGCTCTGAATGCCCAATGCTGTTAGAGGAGACTCCCGCCCTACTCAAGCTAAATTGTCATTGCTTTCTCCTTAGATCTGTTGGCCACTTTCAACTTAGTTGACCACGATCTGCTTCATGCATGCCTCTCTGACCCAGGTATTCACGGTACAGTCCTCACCGGGTTCTCTTCTTTCCTGTACCACCGCTCTAACCAGGTTAGTGCCCATAGCAACATTTCATCCCCCCATGCACTCCTTTGTGGTGTTCCACAGGGGTTGATCCTCTTGCCCTTGCTTTTCAATATTTTTGTAAGCCCCTTGGTTACTCTAATCCAGAGTTTTGGTATCTCTAGTTATGTCTACACGGATGACATCCTCCTGTTTTTTACAAATGAACTCTTCCCTGATCTTACCCCTGTTAACGCACAGTATTGCACAGTGGTTGAGCAATAATTCACTTAGGCTTAATCCACTGAGAACCATTGCTACTTGGTTTAAGGGCTCTTCAAATAGCCCGACTTGCCCCATTCTGGAAGGTACTCCAGTGCTATTGCAGCCCACCCGTCATTACTTAGGTATGTTATTTGACACAAATATTCCTTTTTCCCTCAGATAGCATGTGTTATCAAGCCATCCTTCTTTGTATTACACCATTTTTGTGCTGTCTAGCCATACGTCAATAAATCAGCTCAAACAACTGTTCTCCTATACACAGTATTCTTCTGCCTGGATTACTGCAACATTTCCTATTTGGGACTCCCTCATTACCAACTTTGCCATTTATGGTCCATAGAAAACAGACCAACAAAATCTCTTAGCACACTACCTTCATTCAAAACACCTTATTCAAGCACCTTATTGCAAATATTCCACTTAAAACAGTGGCTAGCAACCAACACTGCACTAAGGGTTAAAGAAGACCTCAGGATGGCTATTGTGACATAGTGGGTCCTTCCAGCCCGGTAGAAGAGGCTAAAAAGCCAGGAACAGGAGTAGGGCTGAGTTGTAAACAAAAGCACATGGCTCCTGGTTACCTTAGAAACCAAGCACAGAGGCAAGAGAAACCCCATGCTACCATTCAGGGAATGAGTCAGGAGCTAATGCAGGACACCTGCTAGGGGGTGGAGTTGAGCACTGCCCTAGAATTCACCCTGATAAAGAGAGTTCAGTTGAGCTTATGGAGTTAGAAAGAGTGGAAGGGGAGGAAGGAGAAGAAGGAGAAGTGGATGAGGCATGTGTGCTGGATAAGGAAGCTAATGAGAGCTACGGTGAAGACAGCAGTGCCAGGAAAAAGCCAGAGTCTCTGTGGAAGGGTGAGACTGAGTCTTTCTTCAGGAAAAGAAAAGTAACCCCAAGGGAAAGATATAATAAGGGCAGAATGGATTACTTGCAGTATCCAGGGGAACACAGAATTGAAAGGAAGCCAGGAAGGCAAGTGAAATCTTCTGTGCAAGGCTTAGGTTGGGAACCTACAGCCAGTCCAAAGCCACAAAGGAAACCTCCACCAGCTAGGCTAAAAGGTAAGCCAAAAGGCTGGTATAAAAATAGTTACAGTGACTGTATTTACCCAGAGGGTTGGAGTTGGGAAGAGAATACCTGTGCTGATAATGTTTGTGAAAGCCAGTATTTAACTCAGGAATATCAGGTGAAACCTGAAGCAGTTAGAAAGGGCGTGGCATCAGGAGTGCCGTTACAAACATTTCCTTCTAGCCAGGAAGAGTTAATGGACTTTGAACCTGAGTGTGTGAATATTGATGAAGATATCATGGACTGTACGATATCGCTTGCTAATGAAATAATCTCATTACGCTGAAGGCATGCTTTGAAAGAGAAAGTACAGCACTACTAGCATTGAGAAGCAGAGAGCTGTGAAGAAACAGCATTGTTACATTGGAATGCTAGATATCAACCTGTTTATTGCTGAAGTAAGCCTTTTCTGTTAAAGAACCTTTGATTTGTCCTTATGCCAGTAAATACCTGGTTTGTGTTACTTTGTTCATGGTGAAATCCACCCCGGGAGGGGAAATAAAATCCTTTGGTTGCTTAAACCACTTTTCCACAACTGCTCCTCATTGATTCAGTGAAGGGACTACATTTCCCAAAAAGCCTAGCTTCAGGATTTGTAAAGTAGCTGCTTCATTGGGGAAAATCCACTCACGTAACCTCTACTCACTTATATACGGGGGTTTAAGGAGAGCTGGTGACAAATGGCGTAGTAGTTTGGATTTTTACCTGGATTTGAGGACACCACAAGGACGAGGTTCCTGCAGCAAGAGCTGACAGCCAGGAGGAAAAGATCCGGAGCTCGGCTGACGATCGGTCAGACTGGGGAGTTCCCTTTTCTCAGTGCCTGACTCTGCACTGGTTCCAGGTAATTGTAGCTGGGTACGGGTGGAGAAGGATACAAAGGAGAAAGGGTGGTGCACAGGAATAGTGCACGGCGTTGGAAAAAAAAAAAGAAGGGGAATTTTTTTTCTCTCTTTTTTTTTTGGGCCACACTTGGGTTTTTTTTTTGTTCTGTTGCAGATACCAGGAGATCCAGAATGGACTCGCAAGAAATACTAAGGTGGATGTCCCTGCAATGGGATAAGCAGCTGGAGATGTCGCGAAGGGTGCATGACCAAGCGATGACTGCCTTGCAAGAACAGCTGAGACCAGTTAATGCTCTCATAGAACATTTAGCAAAGCAACAGCAGGAGCCAGCGGGAGTTTCTCCAGGATTTACCCAAGGGGTAGGACTAAATGGTACCGGTTCACTTTTGCTGGGACAGTTATCAGGATCCTACTGACAATTTAGATGATTATGTGGATGCATTTGAACGGATTGCAGAAGCCGTCAAACTGCCTAAGGAGCAGTGGGCTATAAGATTTGCCATGTATTTATCTGGTGAAGCTTTGTCGGCATACAAGTCAATGCCAGCCACCTTAGCAATGAATTATGACGCAGTAAAGAGCGCGGTACGAGACAGGTTAGGGCTCACCCCTCTGTTCTACAGGCGCAGGTTTAGGGAGGCAAAGTTAAAGCCTGGAGAAACCCCTAAAGCCCTGTATTTTAGAATAAAGGGATTAGCCTGTAAATGGCTCAAACCTGAGCAGCAAAATGTAGAGTCTATGTTTGATGAAATAATGTTGGAACAGTACATGGAAGCTGTACCTGCTGAGGTTAAAAAGTTTCTTATGTTACAGAACTGTAAGACAACAAGTGAAGCAGCTGCCATGACAGAACGGTATTTTGAGGCTGAATTCTCAAGAACCTCAAAATCTGGTGTTCTGGGCATGACACAGGCTGATAAAGTAAGTAAGAATTTTGAATGTAAAGCACCTTATGAAAATGTTTCAAGTGTGGAAATGTTGGGCACTTGCAAAAAGACTGTATTATACGCACTGCCTTAGTATCTGGTAATGGGGAAAACCTCAAAGCAGACTTTTTACTACCAGTCCAGGTGGAGGGCATAAAGGCCCAAGCACTACTTGACTCGGGCGCGGACCAGAGTATGGTGTCCCAACGACTCTGGGAAGCCATACAAGCTCAAGTAGCGCCGAGTCCAGCAGTGGGGCAGGTGAAAGTACAGTGTTTGCACGGGTCAGCTTCTTATTACCCTGTATATGACTTCATGATAGAAGGTTTAGGATCAGCCAAGAAAGTAAAGGTGGCAGTAATCCCACAGCTGTTACACGATGTAATTTTGGGAAATGATTGGCCCCCATTTTGCTGGGGAATTGAAAAGGGTATAGAAGAGAGGACAGGTTATGTCTCTACCCGCTCCCAGGCAAGAACCCCTCATAGGGAAGAGGACCCCGCTGAAGAAGTGGCAGGCCCATCCCGAGTTAGGGAAGATTCCCCTGACTTAGAAAGGGAATATGATGAGGAAGCAATAGACCCATTGCCCACACAGACTGACCTTTTTGATACCATGCCCAAGGAGGTGAGGAAAGGAAAGGCCAAGAAAAAAACAAGAAAGGCAACACAGGACCCAAGGAAGGGCTAATTTGGGAGCCGGGGAGGGCTTACCATGGGTACCCTCAGAGTTAGTAAAGAAATTCCCGTCCTTCCCAGGGGAACAGAAAGCGGATCCCGCTTTGAAACGAGCCTTTATGTTTGCGCAAGAAGAAAGGGATACTCTGCCCCGCTTCCTTTTAGAAAGGGATATCCTGTACAGGGAGAGTAATAACCCGCTTACCGGTGAGGTAAGAAAGCAGTTGGTAGTACCGACTACATTTAAGGCCATAGTAATGCGTCTAGCCCATGACCACCCAATAGGAGCCCACAAGGAGATTCAGGGGACATTGGACCAGGTCTTGGCCCGTTTTTACTGGCCAGGGGTCTACAAGGAAACTTCCCGCTATTGTGAAGCGTGTCCCACCTGCCAACGGGTTACTGCCTCGAAACCGAGAGCAGTGCCTATGATACCCACACCTGCCATATCCACACCCATTAGGCGAATGGCAATGGACATCATAGGGCCACTCATTAGGACTCCCCAGGGTTTTCAGTACGTGTTAGTGATCGTGGACCAAGCTACACGTTTCCCATGGGCCATACCCATGAGAAATACCTCCGCCAGAACAATAGCCTTGGAGCTGATAAAATTGTTCTGTGAGGTTGGCTTCCCTCAGGAGATGCTCACTGACCAAGGGAGCAACTTTTTGTCAAAATATTTAGCCACTGTGTGGGATGCCTTTGGCATACACCATGTGCGGACTGCAGCATACCACCCCCAGTCCAATGGGATGGTTGAAAGAACAAACCAGACCATAAAGCAAATGCTTAGGAGGGGACTAGATGGGCAGATGTCCGAGTGGGATACATTGTTACCCTTTGTATTGTATGCATGTAGGGAGCATGTACAGGCGTCCTTAGGGGCATCCCCGTACGAGCTGATATTTGGTAGAGCCCCCAGAGGAGTTCTTGATATACTCAGAGAACAATGGGTGGAACTAGATAGGGGGGAGACAGAAGTACCCCAGTTCCTCAAAGACTTAAGGAGTCGTTTGAAGAGAACGGCTCAAGCCTCTTTAGAAAACTTACAGGCTAGCCAAAAGAGGCAGAAAAAGTACTACGACCGGGGGAAAAAAACCCGTCAATTAGCAGTAGGCGATAAAGTGGTGATTATGGTGGCCACGGTAGGACCAAAATTCGAGTCCAGATGGAAGGGGCCCTGTACGGTAGTGGAGAGGGTAGGTCCCGTCTCATACCGGGTAGAGAATAGTAAGGGCCGGCGCCAGGTATATCACATTAATGTTTTAAAACCCTGGCAAGAAAGGGTAGCCACAGTACAATTAGCTATGAAGGAACACCACAGGAACCCTACACAAGGGATTACGTGCTGTCCGTCGCAGGCTTTGGCAGCCCGTAATATTTTAAGGGGGGGATCTGTGACATATTGGGTCCTTCCAGCCCGGTAGAAGAGGCTAAAAAGCTAGGAACAGGAGTAGGGCTGAGTTGTAAACAAAAGCACATGGCTCCTGGTTACCTTAGAAACCAAGCACAGAGGTAAGAGAAACGCCTGTGCTACCATTCAGGGAATGAGTCACGAGCTAATGCAGGGCACCTGCTAGGGGGTGGAGTTGAGCACTGCCCTAGAATTCACCCTGATAAAAAGAGTTCAGTTGAGCTTATGGAGTTAGAAAGAGTGGAAGGTGAGGAAGGAGAAGAAGGAGAAGTGGATGAGGCATGTGTGCTGGATAAGGAAGCTAATGAGAGCTATGGTGAAGACAGCAGTGCCAGGAAAAAGCCAAAGTCTCTGTGGAAGGGTGAGACTGAGTCTTTCTTCAGGAAAAGAAAAGAAACCCCAAGGGAAGGATATAATAAGGGCAGAGTGGATTACCTGCAGTATCCAGGGGAACACAGAAGTGAAAGGAAGCCAGGAAGGCAAGTGAAATCTTCTGTGCAAGGCTTAGGTTGGGAACCTACAGCCAGTCCAAAGCCACAAAGGAAATCTCCACCAGCTAGGCTAAAAGGTAAGCCAAAAGGCTGGTATAAAAATAGTTACAGTGACTGTATTTACCCAGAGGGTTGGAGCTGGGAAGAGAATACCTGTGCTGATAACGTTTGTGAAAGCCAGTATTTAACTCAGGAATATCAGGTGAAACCTGAAGCAGTTAGAAAGGGCGTGGCATCAGGAGTGCCGTTACAAACATTTCCTTCTAGCCAGGAAGAGTTAATGGACTTTGAACCTGAGTGTGTGAATATTGATGAAGATATCATGGACTGTACGATATCGCTTGCTAATGAAATAATCTCATTACGCTGAAGGCATGCTTTGAAAGAGAAAGTACAGCACTACTAGCATTGAGAAGCAGAGAGCTGTGAAGAAACAGCATTGTTACGTTGGAATGCTAGATATCAACCTGTTTATTGCTGAAGTAAGCCTTTTCTGTTACAGAACCTTTGATTTGTCCTTATGCCAGTAAATACCTGGTTTATGTTACTTTGTTCATGGTGAAATCCACCCCGGGAGGGGAAATAAAATCCTTTGGTTGCTTAAACCACATTTCCACAACTGCTCCTCATTGATTCGGTGAAGGGACTACATTTCCCAAAAAGCCCAGCTTCAGGATCTGTAAAGTAGCTGCTTCAGTGGGGAAAATCCACTCACTTAACCTCTACTCACTTATATACGGGGGTTTAAGGAGAGCTGGTGATACTATATGCCCTACATATGGCGAAAAGATCACCATAGGGACTAGCAGACGCTCACATCACTGGTCTCCAACTTCCCCTGTTTTTTAAATTTTATATATAAACACTTTAATATCTAAGCATACCAATCACAAATTCAACATTAATATCCAAAAAAAGTACTTTTCAGGATTCCCAATATTATTTCATTACAACATCAAAACATCAATAGCAGCAACAGAATCTCAGGCTTTCTTTAAAGAATACCAGAACCCCCACTCATTCTGGAATTATATTCTACTCTCCTGTAAAGAAGCAAAAAGCTATGACAGCAAAATGTTGCGAATACCTATAAAAATAGGATAATGTTTACTTATCTTAGCAAACCGTGGGTTCCAGGATCAAGAAACAAACTCGCTTCACTCTTGAAGCCGACAAGCATGTTAGCCTTGCTCCATTCACATAATTTCAAATCAAATCAAAATATCATCATTGCCCCAATCTTAATACACCTTTGTCAATACACCCAACAAAGATCTTTGTTTTGCCAAAAAGGCTTCCTCAGGGGTTCAGGGGTTTCAGTAACGGAGTATATAGAATGTCCACCGCTACACCATAGAAAACAGAGCCATATGTACTCTCACCTGTGCACATAGGTTTGATCACGTTACCCCACTATTAATGCAGCATCATTGGCTCCTGATCAGCTCTCATGTCCGATTCAAGGTCTTATCGCTTTTACATAAAGCTATCCATGACCGCTGCATATGTAGCTCATCCATCAGGGTTGGCATCCTGGTATGTAGCCTGACTGCTGCCCATCAGCAGATTCCCCAAGTAACTAGTTTGTCTCCTCTGGCCACTCGCCATGCGGGCAGTTTGTTCAAAGTTCACCAAAAAGTGATCAGGTTCATCTTCTGCCATTATTTAAAGTAGCGCCAGCACTAGAGGGTGGCGTGGCGGTGTCTCTAGGGCTTACACCTGAATAAGATTTTGTAGCTGCTGCTGCTGATGTTGTTGCTGTTGCCCTTCTAGCAGGGCTTGTTCAAACTGCTACCGACATTGTTGCTGTTGCTGCTGACCTTCTTCCAGAAGCTGGAGGACTTGGCCATCCCGGCAGGTCACTGTTCTCTTGCGACACCACCACAGCTTCCTCTTCTGCAGCTGAGTTAACCCTGCAGTATTCCAACTCCAACAACTTTTAGTGGTCTCTAGTGGCCAAAACAAAGCCTGCATGTCTGCCACTAACTAAACCTTCTTAAAGCTCCCTAACTGGGGTGAAGCTCACCTTCTTAGCCCACACAAACAAACAAAAAAAAACCCTGACTTGCTGTAGAGGCCCAGCCCTAGAGGAATGTGGATTTGCCTTCAGTCACGTGCATGAAAAAAATCCCACAGCTACCACCATTATGTGGTAGCGTGGTGTGCGGTGGGAAGGAGTTTTTCTTTTAAAACACTAAACAGACAGCAGTTCAAGGAAAAGAAAATGTGTTTTATTCAGACTGTTTGTTACACCTTCACAAAGCTGGTGTCCCGACCCTTCCTTCAGCCTAGTTAAAGTTCCTTCCTTTGGACTGCTTTATCTTCATCCTGATCTTTATTCAGTCGCTTGATAGACCGCTCAGGCAGGAGTATCAGAGCGGTTAACAGATACAAATGACTGCAAAATAGATCAAGGGAAAGGAAAAAGAACACCATTATCTGATAGGACAGAGGAAAGGAGGATAGAGAGATCAAGGTAGTAAGGAATGGAGAGAGACCAGAGGTGGTATCACAGTCGGAAAAACACATCTGAGGGTAAGAGCGGCAGGGCAAGAATGTCGGAGTAGGGGATTGGAAAGATTGAAGGCTGCTTGAAAAAGGTGGTTTTCAGATCAGCTTTGAAATTATTGAAGGAGGGTTCAGAAAGGAGGGTGAGGGGAAGGGAGTTCCAAAGAGCAGCACCCAAGAAAATGAAGGCAGACCATTGCGTACGTTTGAGGTGAGCCTGAGAAATGGCTTGCCTTGAAAGAACTCCTTGCTCCACAGGGCCTCCCTCCTGCAGCCTGCTGGGTTTTTAGCCTCTCCTTGTGCGCCACACCCTCCCAGCCTTGACCTGCGGTCCGCAGGGTCTCTTAAAGGAGCCTGTTGATAATCCCTCTGGAGAGGGATGGGCCGTACGCTGTAGACCCCATCACAGTCTTTATCTTCTTGGAAATGCTAATGCTGACGAGATCAACATGGCATAGTCATGTGATGAAGTGTCACATGACCACATGAGATCCAGATGGCCAAGGAAAGTGCACAGTGAGCCAGTGATGGTGAAGGAAGCACTGTGATGAATTTCTACTGCCCTATTGTACTGAAACGCTGAGGGACTGGAAAATGTCAGACATCTCTCACTTACTCCGTAATTTCCCACATGGACTCTGTCAGAGAACATATACTGACAGACTCCAGGAAGACCCAGGAAGGCAGCTGAGTCCACCTAAACGCACGGGCTTGCCAAAACCTCTAAAGGATGCATTTCCTAATAACATTTTGAAGTGAATTAGTATAATTCTATTTTTCTACCGGCCATGCACAGAGCAGGAACTCTGTCATCCTCATGGTAATGACCGTCAGTTACCATGAAGTACAGGGCATCTTAACAGGATTTCTCCAGTTTAAATAGGTGTTCACATCTGTTTCAGAATATAATTATAAACGTAGTAGAGCAGCGGCTCACAATTTTGTTTCCGAGGCAGTCGGGTTTTCAGGATATGGCAATGAATATGTATGAGATAGGTTTGCCTATAGTAAAAGAAGAGCATGCAAACTTATCTCATATATATCCATTGTAGAAATCCTGAAAAGCCGCATGGGGACACATTTGGAAGCCAGTGTAGTAGAGGATGGCGCGCGCACCTCATGATGAACAAGCTTTATACAGCTCAGCAGCCGTCAGTGGTGTCGGTCTCTGATGGACCTGGTTAAGTTCATCTCTTTCAATATAATGAGCTCTCAGATCTCACTATTTTGGGATGGAAGAATAAAAGTTTGCTATCTGTGGCTTTTAATGTCATTACTATAAAATCACCATTTGTACAATAAAAAAAATCTGAACATCTATCATGTAAAGAATAGAGCCCTCTTTAAATAAATGCAAAAGATACACACATTCCATCAGGATTGTCTGCGAGCTGTACCGCTGTAAGAATTAATCCAAAATGATCATGCTCATGAATTTTCAGGAGCATAGAGGTCTCTTTTCCATTCATAATGGAAAAGCTGGAGAAAGAAAAGATATACTGGGGGGAGATGTATCAGGGCAAGGAAGTAGAGGGAGATTCCCCCTGTCCTCAGTTGCTCGATTGGTGAGATTTTTACAGAATTCTCTGATAGCTCACCAATACATTGCAGCAAGGAGCCATGATTATTTAATCTTTTTTTCTATTCCACTGAGAAACTGATCTGATGTTTCATGACAATCATGGCAATGCATTCTCTAGTGCTAACTCTGTTTCTTTACTAAACCTACGTGTAGTATGGTGGGAAGCAGATCCCCACATGGAAGGGCTGTGCTGCTGGTTTAAATTAATATTAGACCTTGGTGCAGGGGGAAGTGTGTGTTTCTGCTAACTGCAAGCAATTATGAGATGATTGAAGAGAAGATGTTGGATCTGTCAAGCGGTAGCTGTTCCTCCTTGTTGCTTGAGATTAGTAGTGACTGGTGAACGATGCCCGTCCCTTCTGCTACATTGGGCAGGGACTGGAAGATGATTTGCAAGGTTGCCTCTCCAAGTTTCAGTGCTGATTTGATTTCTTCTGGTCACTTCTTGGTCACAATGACATCTAGAGTATTTCTCAAGCTGGGCCTGTAGTCCACCTAGTCAATGTGACCATCAGAATATCCACAATTAATAGAATTGCACAAACTGCCTCCTTTGTATGTAATGATATCTTATGCATATTTATGCTGGAGATCTGGAAAACCAGATTGATTTATTTAACAGATTTATTTAAACCACTTTATCATTTCAGTTAAAGTGGTTTACATTGTAACTTAAACTTGGTAATGTACATTAAACAGGGACATTGATAACTTGGATTTTTCGGAGGCAATGGAGGGTTAAGTTACTTGCCCAAGGCCACAAGGAGTGCTAGTGGGAATCGAGTCCTCGCCTCTTGGTTCCTAAGCCAGTGCGCTAACCATTAGGCTACTCCTCCACTCCAGATTGACTAAAGGGTCAGCTTGAGAAAGTTTGGTCTAGTCTGACCTGACATGCATGACCAAACTTTCATGTTCTGTCTGCTTCCTGCCAAAAAGTGAATCCTTCCTTTTTTATTTATCTTGGAATTTTATGTTTGAACTGTTGTGATCTGCATTGGCAATAATTTTATAGTGAGGCAGATTAGCAAGTGAAATAAAAACAAACAGAGCTGCATTAACTCCATGTCCCTCAGCTTTGAGGTCAGTTCTGCTTTCATCCAGGCCTATCCCAGTATGTGAACAAACAGCTGGCAAAGACCAAAGTACATGGGCTTGGGAGTCTGAAAGCAAAGACTGAGCAAACTTTGCTGGTGATCCGAGTTAGCACAGTGACACAGGGAAGCATAGATGAGTCAGACCAAGGTCCATCAAGCCCTGTTTCCTATTTCCAGCAGTGGCCAATCTAGGTTATACGTACCTAGCAGTATCCCCAAGAGACACAGGTTCCACAATGTTTGTATTAGTTCAAGCATTGATATCCTGGGTCCCTTTTTAATAATGGTTTATGGACCTTTCCTCCAGGAACTTGTCCAAACCTTTTTTAAACCCAGCTACACTAACAGCCCTTACTACATCCTCCGGTAACAAATTCCAGAGTTTGATTACATTTTGAGTGAAAAAATATTTTCTCTTATTTGTCTTAAATAGTTTACCCTGTAGCTTCATTACATGTCCCCTAGTCTTTCTATATTCTGATAGCGTAAACAATCGATCTACGTTTACCCGTTCCACTCCATTCATTAATTTATAGACCTCTATCATATCTCTCCTCAGCCGTCTCTTTTCCAGGTTGAAGAGCCCTAGCCTTTGTAGCCTCTCTTCATAGGAGTAACCTTCCATCCCCTTTACCATTTTGGTGGCTCTTCTCTGTACCTTTTCTAATAACGCTATATCCTTTTTAAAATACGATGACCAGAATTGCACACAATATTCAAGGTGCGGTCATACCATGGAACGATACAGAGGCATTATAATATCCTTTGTTTTATTTTCCATTCCTTTCCTTATGATACTGTGGTAAGGAGGGTGCAGCCCAGCTAGAGAAAACTGAAAAAAAGAAGAATTTTTCTTCTTTACGGGGGATGGGTGCACAAAATCACATACTCCATACTAAAAGCCCTGAAAGGAACCTAGGGGGCAGAGCTAAGGGTAAACCAATCCCAGACCACAGGACAACCCTGCATAGGAGTAGGAGGTTCAAGTGGGCGGAGCCAGGAAGGGAGTTGCCCTGCTCAGCAGTTAACAGGGAGAAAACAAACACAAGAGGGAGAGCCAGTTTGAATAAGGAAGGGACTTTGAGAAGAAGGTCCAGGAGGAATTCAAGAGCAAGCACAAGCGGCAGTTGCAGTTCCAGGCCTAGCCCAGGGTCTAGCCTAGTTCTCAGAAGGCACAGACCGGAAAGTTCTGTGGCCAAACTGAAGAGAAGCTTTGCAGCCAAGGAGAGCAGCAGAAGGAGGAACCACTATAGAGGCAGCCAAGAAAGGTACGCAGGGACCAAGCATTGCCAGCAGGATAGTTCTTGCTCTGACTCAGAGGAGACTGTCATACCCCAGAAGGCTCAGCACAGAAAGAAATATCTCACTAGGGAAGTTAAACAGGAGAGACCCCCAAGAGACCGGCCTGGAGAAGGCAAGGCCAGGCACTGGGAGAGGCTGTTTAATCTGGTGAAGACTCTTAAGGAAAAGAGCCCAGAGCACTTTCAAGGAGCACCCAGCTGTAGCTCAATAGAGAGCATGGAGGTAGGCCCTGAGGAAAGTGTTGTTAATTCTGATGTCTCTGAAATGGAATGCGAGCTGTGCACTAAGGTATTAGTGTGAGCTAGAAACAGTGGAACATAAAAAGGGGGCTGTTGTAGCCTAAAGACAGTTTCAGAAGCCGGAAGAGAGGGGAAAGCCTGAATGTAAAGGATTAAGAATCTCTCCTAAGAAGCTGAAACTGCAGGAGCTCAGTGGAGGTTCAAACAGCTGAAACTGTTTGTGTGTGGCAACAGCAGGATTGAAGCTGATACCTCACTCACTATGTGAAGAGTTTTAAAATGCCTTTTTCTTCTGATGCTAAGGTTAAGCAGTTGCAGTAAGGAACAGGAGCTGGTATAAGTTTGTTCAAGGTTACACTGTTTTGGACATTTTGATTTCTGGGAGAAATTATCCTGTATTTTCTTTTTGTCTGGAGAAACAAAAGTTATGCTTGAAGAATTTTATGTTCACCACTTACCAGCATGGAAACCGAATAAAATTTCCTGTGCGCTTTATTAACCACTTGGCTCTTCTTTTCGTACACAACTGCAAAAATCCTAGAAGGGATATCAGATGGCCAGCCGTCCCTACTAGGCAACCGCCTGGTAGGGGCGCGAGCGTCACAATACCTAGCATTCTATTTGCTTTCTTGGCCGCCGCTGCACGCTGGGCTGAGGGTTTTAACATGTTATCCACGATGACTCCTAAATCTTTTTCCTGTGTGGTGGATCCCAATGTGGAACCTTGCATTGTGTAACCATAGTGTGGGTTGTTCTTTCCTAGGTGCATAACTTTGCACTTGTCCACATTAAATTTCATCTGCCATTTGGATGCCCAGTCTTCCAATTTATCCAGATCCTCCTGCGGTTTTCCTCAATCCTCTTGGGTTTTAACAACTTTAAACAGTTTTGTGTCTGCAAATTTATGAATATGTCAAAAAGTAGCGGACCCAGTATAGATCCCTGGGGTACTCCACTATTCACCTTTTTCCATTGGGAAAATTGGCCATTTAGCCCTACCCTCTGCTTTCTATCTTTTAACCAGTTCCTGATCCACAATAGTACACTGCCTCCTATCCCATGATTCTTTAGTTTTGCCAAAAGTCTCTGATGAGGGACCTTGTCAAAGGCTTTCTGAAAGTCCAGATACACTATATCAACTGACTCACCTTTGTCTACCTGTTTATTAACACCTTCAAAAAAACATATCGGATTAGTAAGACAAGATCTTCCTTATCTAAAGCCATGTTGGCTGTCTCCCATTAGGCCATGACTACCTACATGCTGTGTAATTTTTTATTTATTTATTATTTATTAACATTTCTTATATACCGCACTATTTGACATCAGCGCGGATTACATGGAACATAAACATCCGACAAAATTACATATGTCTGGTCTTACAATTAACAGGAAGTAGAACCTAGATAACAGGGGAAACTATTTACATGAAGAGTGTCGCAAGAAAAGGAGACTGTTTGGTGGTTTACAGTGTTAGGGACACCTGTTGAGAGGGCTTGCCTGCCTGATTGCCACTGTTGCTGATGTTCTCGCTATTTAAGTGGGGATGAGGTTCAGTGTTGTCTGTGAAGTATTTGATGAAGAGGAAATGTTTAAGGGCCTTCCTGAACTGGCTCAGATTGGGGATTGCCCTGATGTGTGCCGGTAAGGTGTTCCACAGTCTTTGGGCACAGAGTCTGAAGGCCCTGATAGCTATTGTCGAGGTGCATCTTGTCATTTCTTTCGGGATTGTTAGCATGTTTGACTCTGCAGTTCTTCTTGGTCTGTTAGGTGCGATTGGTTGGATGAGTTCAGATAGGGAGGAGGAGAAGAGCCCCTTGCCAGCTTTGAAGGTCATCAGCAGTGTCTTAAAAATAATCCTGGCTTGTATGGGGAGCCAGTGTAACTGTTTCAGGAGGGGTGTACATGGTCTCTCCTGGATGCCCCGAAAAGCACCCTCGCTGCACTGTTCATAGCAAGTTGCAGGGGGTTCAAGGTGGATTGCGGGAGCCCTTGTAGTATGGAGTTTGCGTAATCGAAATGGGGAATGATCAGGGCTTGGTAAATGGTACGGAAATCATCTGGCTCGAGTAACGGGCGTAGGTGTCTGAGGGATCTGATCTTGAAATAGATTGCTCTTACGGTGTTGGCTATGTGCTTCTTCATGTCCAGGTTTTGATCCAGAGTCACTCCAAGGTATCGTACAGCGGTTTTTACTTGTAGTTCGGCATCATTTACTTTCACACAGTTGGGTGGTATGAAGTTCAGATTCCTTGAGATGAAAAGAACCTCCGTCTTCCTGTGCTGAATTCGCAGATTCTGTGAGAGTAGCCACTCCGATATGGCATTGAAGCAGTTGGTCAGAGGGGCGAGGTCCAGTTTATCCAAGGATACTGGCATATATAACAGGACATCATCAGCATATATCATACAACCGACACTGAAAGATCTAATGATGTTGCAGATGGGTTGGATGTATATGTTAAACATCAAGGATGATAGAGAGGATCCTTACGGCACTCCTTGACCTTGTTGGAAAGGTTCCGATATAGCCCCGTCTGCTCGTACATGCTGCCATCTACCGGACAAGTAAGATTTGCACCATTCGAGCGCCGTTCCGCTGATACCTTTCTCTCTTAGCCGGATAAGAAGAATCTCATGGCATACTGAGTCGAAGGCTGATGCTATATCTAGGAAAATGAGTGTTGAACCCCTGTCGGATGTTGTCAACGCCGGCAATTATATTGTTGAAAAGGGTGGTGAGTAGTGTTTCCACTCCATGTGACTCTCTGAATCCATGTTGGCATGGATCTAGTGGGGCAGCAGAGTCAATATGATCCTGTAATTGCCTATGCACTACTTTTTCAATAATCTTTGCGAGCATAGGTATACTAGATATAGGCCTGTAAGACTCTACCTTCTGGGGGTCTGACTTGGTGTTTTTTAATAGAGGTCTGACAGAGGTCTGCTTGATAGTAGGTGGGAAAGACCCAGTGTTGAAGGATCAGTTTATGATATTAGCTATAAATTGTAGAGAGGTCACTTCGCAGATCTTTTATCCAGAATGCCAGACAAGGATCTGTGTGTGCGGTGGTAGTGTTAAGGGATAAGATGGTGTCTTCGATAAGTTTTTTTGATGGAGTAGATGTTCTTTATGATGGTTTCTACCATTTTCCCCGGTACTGAGTCAGGCTCACCGGTCTGTAGTTTCCCTGATCACCCCTGGAACCCTTTTTAAAAATTGGCGTTACAATGGCGATCCTCCAATCTTCAGGTATTACAGATGATTTTAATGAAAGTTCACAGATTACTAATAGCAGGTCTGCAATCTCATATTTCAGTTCTTTCAACACTCTTGCATGTATACCATACGGTCCAGGTAATCTGCTACTATTCAGTTTATCAAATATTTGTAATACATCTTCCCGGTGTAGCGATATTTCTCTCAATTCCTCTGCAGTATCACTTTTAAATACCACTTCAGTCTTGGGTAACATCCCTAAATCTTCCTCAGTAAAGACCGAAGCAAAGAATTCATTCAGTCTCTCCGCTATAGCCTTGTCTCTTCTTACTGCCCCTTTTACCCCTCTATCATCTAATGGTCCAATTGACTCTCTCACAGGCCTTTTGCTACGAATGTACTTGAAAAAGTCTTTATTTCGTATTTTTGCTTCCATAGCAAGTTCCTTCTCAAATTCTCACTTTGCCTGCCTTATCAATGCTTTGCATTTAACTTGCCAGTGCTTGTGCTGTTTCCAGTTTTCGTCATTTGGCTCTTTTTTCCATTTCATGAAAGATGCTTTTTTGGCAGCAACAGCCTCTCTGACCTCACCTTTAAACCATGCTGGCAGTTTTTTGGACTTTCTTCCACTTTTCTTAATGCATGGAATACAGCTGGTCTGGGCTTCCAGGATAGTATTTTTAAACACCCAAGCTTAATGTAAGTCTTTAACCTTTGCAACCTCTCCTTTTAGTTTTTTCTTAACTATATTCCTCATTTTATAATAGTCTCCCTTTTGAAAGTTAAAAGGTAGTACTGTGGATTTCTTTACTATCCCTCCTCCACTAATTAAATTAAACACAATCATGCTATGATCACTATTGCCAAGTGGTCCCAACACCCTTATTTCTTGCACCAGATCTGGTGTTCCACTAAGGACTAGGTCTAATATGGCTTCCCCTCTGGTTGGTTCATGAACTAGCTGCTCCAAGAAGCAGTCATTTATTTCATCTAGAAACTTTATCTCCCTAGCATGTGCTGCCGTGACACTGACCCAGTCGATACTGGGGTAATTGAAATCACCCATTATAATTGAAATCACCCATTATTATTACTGTGCTGTGACTTTTGTTATCTTCCTTGATTTCTTTGAGCATTTCATCATCCATTTGTTCATTCTGGCCAGGCGGACGATAGTACACCCCCACTGCCATCACCTTACCCTTCATACATGGAATTTCAGTCCATAGAGATTCTACAGCAAATTTTGTTTCCTGCAAAACTTTAATCCTTTCTGACTCAATGCCCTCTCTAACATAGAGCGCAACCCCTCCACCAATTTGATCAGTTCTATCATTACGATATAGTTTGTATCCAGGTATCACAGTGCCCCACTGCTTATCCTCCTTCCACCATGTCTCTGAGATTGCAATCATATCTAACCTCTCATTTAGTGCTATATATTCTAACTCTCCTATTTTATTGTTTAGACTTCTAGCATTTGCATACAAGCATTTTAGAGACTGTATTTTATTAATATTAATCTGGCTATTGGTAGGCATGGGTAATTTGGAATCTTTATGCTCTGTCTGCACCATACTCAAGGGCATTCTGGCTACTTTACTCTTTTTTGGAACCTCACTGCTTTTGGTAGTATCCTTCAAGGATACCTTCTTCCGAACCATGCGCTCTTGGGCGACTGTCGGCTTTCCCCTATTTTCTAGTTTAAAAGCTTCTCTATCTCCTTTTTAAAGGTTAATGCCAGCAGTCTGGTTCCATCCTGGTTAAGGTGAAGCCCATCCCTTCGGAAAAAACCCTCTTTTCCCCAGAATGTTCCCCAGTTCATAACAAATCCAAAACCCTCATCCTTGTACCATCGTCTCATCCACGCATTGAGACTCCGGAGCTCTGCCTGCCTTTTGGGTCCTGCACATGGAACGGGAAGCATTTCGGGGAATGCTACTCTGGAAGTTTTGGATTTCAACTTTCTACCTAAAAGCTTAAATTTAGCCTCCAGAACCTCCCTACCACATTTTCCTATGTCATTGGTACAGACATGTACCAAGACAGCTGACTCCTCCCCAGCACTATCTAAGATCTTATCTAGGCGGTGCGTGAGGTCCGCTACCTTCGCACCAGGCAGGCATGTTACCAGGCGATCCTCACGTCCACCAGCCACCCAGCTATCTACATGCCTAATGATTGAATCATCAACTATAACAGCTGTCCTAACCCTTCCCTCATGGGCACATGGCCCTGGAGAAACGTCCTCAATGCGAGAGGGTTTTGCATCACCTGGAGGACAGGTCCTAGTTACAGGATCACGTTCTGCCACACCAGGGTGATGCTCTCCTGTTACGTGACCTCTCTCCTCCATGGCAACAGGGATACTGCCAGACTGGAGGTGAGACTTCAAGATTATATCCCTGTAGGTCTCGTCCATGTACTTCTCTGTCTTTCTTATGTCTTACAGGTCTGCTACTCTAGCCTCTAGAGAACGGACTCGTTCCCTGAGAGCAAAGAGCTCCTTGCACTTAGTGCATACGTAAGACCTCTCACCAACTGGGAGAAAATCATACATGTGACACTCAATGCAAAAGACTGGAAAGCCCCCGTCTTGCTGCTGGACTGTTGTCTGCATCTTAGTTTAAAGCTTGTGTTTAGGTCTTTAAATTCTGTGCTTACTAAGGGTTGGTGTAGATGCTTATACTAATAAAAGTGTATCTAATACCTCTAATATACCTTGTTCACCTGAAGCTTAATTAATCTCAGGTCCTCAATGTATGACTGATTTGGATAAAGAGCTGCACCTGAGAGCAGCCCCTTTCCTCTAAGACGTGGGCGGGTGGGTGTTTGGGAGGGAGGAAAGGAGGGAAATAAGACCTATTTATCCACACATTCAGACCTTCTCTCTTTTATACATGCACTTTCTTTCTCACCGAAACAGTTAAACTTTGTCAGGATTAAACAATTCCTGTGAGCAGTACTCTGTTTTAAAGCAGCTCGCTTTCAGGGTTTTTCTTCTCACGGCACTAGCAGCCCAATGGAGAAAGCCGGTACTGAAGTCGCGCGCCATCAATTCTGTACGTCTGTTTACAGTGCACCGATAGCGTGCATCTTCAGCGCTAGCATGCAGAAAGGGGCCCATATGCAAATTAGCCATGCAATAAACTCCGGTGCAAATGGCAGTGTTAAACTGGGAGAAGAAGCCAAACACATGCGCACAGAAGTTGGTGAAAGTTTGGCATACTTTCCCAGAGAAACGGGGGCACCACAGGGCTAATTTGCATATGCGCCCCAACAGTATATTGATGGCATAGGAGGCTTTCCCTGATACCTGGATCATCTGAGGGGAAGTGTCCGCTGAGCCACCGGGGCTTTGCTTTCTGTCAGGGGCACTGGCCCCTTGATAGTATTTTGATTTTATCAGGGGTTTTCTCCAAAGCCTGGATCATCTGAGGAGAACTTTGACACTTTCACTCAGATGATCCGGGCATGGGGTAAAGCCCCCAATGCCATCAAAATACTGTGGGGGCACGTGCTAGATGTTTAAGCCAACTCAAGACCAGATATAGAGATATTGGCGCTGGTTCCAAAATCCTCTACGCATTTCTCTGCATTTGGCGCAGACAATATTAACATGCCATTTTAATATGTGCAGCTCATTTGCCTATAATTTCAATTCTCATGGTGCTAGCTTTTTCTTTACTGCTTACACATGCATCCATCTCTTTTCTGCATTGGACTGTGGTGGTAATTATGCCTAAAACTTGCATTATCTGCATGTAAAGGCCATGCTGGTTATCTCCAGGAACAAGCAGGAATGTAGTCTTCACATATCGGTATCGTCGGTACCGACAGAGCCTGCGCGGGAACGCTCCCCAACGTCCAATAGGAAAGCTTTTGGGAGCATCCCACAGCACCTGCGTGCTGCCTTCCCGCCTTTCCCGCCTTTCCCAACTGTCCCTCTCCAGTTCTTCATTTTTCGCGGAGCTGAAAGGTCGCACATCCTGTCACCGCAGAAAATATTCCCATTTATTCTTCTTTTTTGTGGTCGCGTCTGCCTTCCTTCGACGCTACACCGGTACCACCCATTCTTCTTTCTTTTTTTCCAACCCCCCCCTTCCCCCCCACAAAACGTTTCTTCTGGAGTCTTTTCCATGTAATTTCATCCTCAGGTGCCACGCGCCATTTTGGGCACTAGGCCCAACTTTTCCTTTAAAATGGAAAAACCCGCTTCGGGTTTTAAGAGGTGTTCCAATTGTGGCGGTACCATCTCCGTCACCGACACCCATGAGTGGTGCCTCAAATGTTTAGGTCCTGACCACTCTATTTTGGAGTGTGTTGCCTGTGGGATGATGTTGAAGAGGGGCCGGCAGAACCGAGCTGCTAAACTTAGCACCCTTTTTCCCTCCGATGCAGCCTCTGTGGCATCAACGTTTTCCAGGGCTTCGTCTTCCTCCCATGGATCTCAGGTAACTAAACATAAATCTAGCCAGTCCTCAAAGGGTAGATCTCCCTCTAAGCATCGAGATGTCTCTGGCATTGCCCTTGAGGGACTTTCACCGGCAAAATTGCCCTGGTGGGAGGCTTCAGCTTCCAAAGCACTAACGGTGCTCCAGGATGTTCTCGAGGCCTCAACCTCGGCAGAACTACTGGTGCTATGCTCTGGGGTACTGGCTGCTTCATTCCGTACTGATACCCAAGCATTGGTACCTGTACCGACTGCATCAACTGTACCGGTACCGACTGCATCAATATCGGCAGGTATTCTACCGGCACTGAGTCATGCTTATCCATCCGGTATCAACAAGTGGGTACCAGACCCCTCCAATGCTGGCTTCGATTGGTACTGGTACTGTGCATTGCACGATCACCCAGATCGGAGATACTTTGAATCCTCGGATGAGTCTGAAGACTCTGAAAGCTCTGCCGATACGAGTACTTCTTCCTGAGGATTCTTCTTCTCCTCAGCGTAGGATGTCTCCACCAGAGGATATGTCCTTTCAGGATTTTATCCGAGATGTGGCTCGAGGTCTTTCCATCACAGTGGATCCTGAAAAAGAGCCTAGGGGAAAGGAATTAGAAATCCTACAATATCCTAAGGCTCCCAAGGAGGCAGCTACCTTACCTATTCATGAGATCTTGCATGATCTCATGTTAAGGATGTGGGAAACACCTCTAACCACATCTCCTCATTCTCGAAGACTCGACACCATGTATCGAGTTCCTCCTTGTCCTGGGTTTCAGAAGACTCAGTTACCACACCATTCCATGGTGGTGGAATCAGCTATGAGAAGGATCAAGAGTGCAAAAAGGCATGCATCTAATCCTCCAGGATGTGAGTGTAAGACATTTGACGCCCTTGGACGTTGAACCTTCCAGGCTTCCATGTTTTCTGCTAGGATCAGTTCCTATATATTATATATGGGAATGTTCCTTAAGGAAGTCACAGGAGATTTAGAGCTTATGAGCCCTCTCCTTCCTGATGATAAGAGGCAGGATTTCCTCGCCCTTGTCAAACATGCTCAGGATGTTTCCAAGTTTGTGAATCGTGCAGCCTTTGATTGCTTTGAGTGCATAAGCAGAACCTCTGCTATTGCCATAGGTGCACGTAGGGTTGCCTGGCTTTAGGCATCTGACTTGGAACTTTGGGTACAGGATAAACTAGGGAATGTTCCTTGCACAGGTGAGACTCTCTTTGGCAAGAATTGGCAGGAAAAAGCTAATGAGATAGATGCTGACAATATCACCTTGGATAGATTGTCTAAATCTACAGCTGATCCTGCAAGGAAAAAATCCTACAAGAAACCATTCTTCAGTAAGAAGAAGTTTTATCCCTCCTATACCCAGCAGGGGCATCGTTTAGGTCAGTCTGCCCAAAAGGGACAGCAGCAACAACCTAGGCAAAGAAAATTAAAAGCTGCTAAGCCTTAACCGACTCGGCAGACTCAGCCTCCACAGGGGCTTTGACTCCTATCTAGAGAACTTTGCCTTCCTGGCCCTGAACGGCCCAGAGCCTTCCACCATTCCAGGAAGGTTATGTCATTTTTCCCCCAGATGGGGTCAGATAACAGCAGAAAATTGGACTCTTGTCTATTGTAAGAGAGGGGTACAAGCTTCATTTCCTCAGCATGCCCCCTCCTACAATGGTAAGACTGTTCAATTCTCAGACCTCTGTCAATGACCAGTTAGGTCAAGGGGTCACTCTGCTTCTTGCCCAGGGGGCAATAGAAGAGGTACCCATTCTCCAACAGGGTACAGGGTTCTTCTCCCCCTATTTCCTTATTCCAAAGAAACCAGGAGGACACAGACCCATTTTAGACCTCAGAGAATTGAACAAATTCCTGTTCAAAGAGAAGTTCAAAATGATTTCTCTGGGAACTCTGCTGCCATGCTTTCAGAGTCAGGATTAGCTTTGTTCTCTAGATCTCAAGGATGCGTACACTCATGTTCTCATCCATCCAACTCATCGAAAGTTCCTTCACTTTCTATTTCAAGGGAAGCACTACCAATACAGGGTTCTTCCTTTTGGCCTGGCCTCGGCACCAAGGGTGTTCACAAAATGCATGGCTGTGGTGGCAGCATTTCTTCGCACCCTAGGAATATTCGTCTTCCATTACTTAGACGACTGGCTCATTCAGAGCCTTCAGAACCACCCATACTGAGTCATGTGTCTGTCTCCGGCATCGACAGATCAGTACCGAAGCAACTTTGATCGATACCGGTACCATGTGCTGCATGATCACTGGGATCGGAGGTATTTTGAATCCTCTTAGTCTGATGACTCCGAAGACTCTGCCGATACAAGAGTACTTCTCCCAGAGGATTCCTCTTCTCCTCGGCGCAGAATGTCTCCGCCAGAGGATATGTCCTTTCAGGATTTTATCTGTGATGTGGCCCGAGGCCTTTCCATCACAGTAGCTCCTGAAAAGGAGCCTCGGGCAAAGGAGTTGGAGATTCTCCAATACCCTAAGGCTCCCAAAGAGGCAGCTGCTCTACCTATTCATGAGATCTTACATGATCTTATGCTGAGAATGTGGGAAACACCTCTGACCACATTTCCTCATTCTCGGAGACTCAATACTATGTATCAAGTTCCACCTTCTCCTGGCTTTCAAAAAACTCAATTACCACACCATTCAATGGTAGTGGAATCAGCCATGTGTAAGATGAAAAGTGCAAAGAGACATGCATCCAGTGCTCCAGGTCGTGAATGCAGGACTCTCTATGCCTTTGTGCGTCGATGCTTCCAAGTTTCCATGCTCTCAGCTAGGATCAGGTCCTATATCTTGTATATGGGAATGTTCCTTAAAGAGGTCACAGGAGACATGGAGCTTATGAGCCTCCTTCTTCCTGATGACAAAAGACAGGACTATCTTACTCTTGTCAAACATGCCCAGGATGTTTCCAAGTTTGTAAATCGTGCAGCCTTTGACTGTTTTGAGTGCATAAGCAGAACCTCCGCTATTGCCATTGGTGCACGTCAGATTGCCTGGCTTCAGGCATTCGACTTGGAAATTTGGGTACAGGATAAATTAGGAAACATTCCTTGCACAGGAAAAAATCTCTTTGGCAAGAATTGGCAGGAGAAGGCTAATGAAACAGATGCAGACAATATCACATTGTATAGATTGTCCAAATCTACAGCCAATCCTGCAATAAAAAAAAGAAGTTTTATCCTTCCTATATACGCAACAGGGACACCATCCAGGTCAATCTGCCCAAAAGGGACAACAGCAACAACCTAGACAACAGAAGTAGCCAAAAGCTGCAAAACCTCAGCCAGCTCAGCAGGCTCAGCCTCCTCAGGGACTTTCACTCCTCTCTAGAGAATTTCACCTTCCTGCCCCTGAAGGGTCCAGAACCCTTGGACATCCCAGGCAAGTTATGTCATTTTGCCCACAGATGGTACCAAATAACAGCAGAAAATTGGACTCTGTCCATTGTACGAGAAGGGTACAAGCTTCATTTTCACAGCATGCCCCCTCCTACAATTGTAAGACAGTTCAATTCTGAGAACTCTCTCAACAATCTCGTAGGTCAAGAAATCACAACACTCCTTGCACAAGGAGAAATAGAGGATGTACCCATTCCGCAGCAGGGTACAGGTTTTTACTCTCCCTATTTTCTTATTCCAAAGAAAACAGGAGGACACAGACCCATTTTAGACCTCAGAGAATTGAATAAATATCTGTTCCGAGAGAAGTTCAAAATGGTCTCTCTAGGAACTCTGCTGCCATACCTTCAAAGTCAGGATTGGCTTTGTTCTCTAGATCGCAAGGATTTGTATACTTATATTCTCATCCATCCAAATCACAGAAGATTCCATCGATTCCTGTTTCAAGGAAAGCACTTCCAGTACAGGGTTCTTCCCTTTGGCCTGGCTTCTGCACCAAGAGTATTCACAAAATTCATGGCTGTGGTAGCTGCATTTCTCCTGTGACGCCCCCCACTTGTCTAGGCGGTTGCCTATAGGCAGGGGTGTACCTCCTAATGTCCCTTTTAGTATGGGTTCCCAGAGCCGAGGCTTCTGGGGCCTGTAGTTGTGTGAAATGATGAGTAGGCCAAGGGTTTGAAGGTAAAAACACAGGAAATTTTATTTTTCTCTTCCTTTGCACCAAAAACACATATTAACAAAATTAGGATACTTCTCCCACAAAAGAAAAAGAATTTCTGATCCAGAACTTCACAGTGACAAAAGTTGCAATTGCTTCTTCAGCTGTTACATAATGCAGCTTGATAGTTCCTTTACTTCTGGCTTAAACAACGGCTTTTCCAAACTGTGCAATATTCAAATTAAAGCTTCTTTTACTTCTGGCTGCTGCCCACTCAGATAGTTCTTTCTTAAACATTCAAATCAAGCCTTTGAATATTTTCTAGCTGCTTTAAAACACCAGCAACTTCATTTCAAACACTGTCAGCACTCTAGGCACAAGACATACTGGTATAATAGCTTCTGGGTCTTTCCACATTTAAACCCTATAGCTTCTTCATTTTGTCTTTATACAAAAAGAGCAATCCATTTGAGATTCTGTAGAGGCATTATCAGAATCATAATTATCTGCATGCCCTCATAATCAGGATCTGAGTCTCCTGACTGGAATCAGCGTGTGGGAACGTAGGCTTAATTTCTTCTAACAATTTTATAACCTTAACCTTTTCCCAGCGAGACCTCTCTCTAGGTTCAGGGGTTTTTGATGGGCTATGGAGATCCTTATCTCTCAATAAACTGTTCAAGGCTTCTAATGGGCTCACCTTCTTTCTAGCAACAGTTCTTTTCACAGGCCTTTCCAGAAGTGAAACTCTCCCCACAGGCTCCTGCTGGGCTGTTCCCGTACCTTACTTATAGTCTGCAGCTTCCTCAGGCCAAACGCTCCTGTATCCAGAGCCAGCTGTAATTCCTCTACAACACGGGCTTCCTTCAGGGCTGTAGTTTCCTGTGTTTTGGCTGTTTTCCTTCTGAGGCTGTCTTTGGAGCACCTCTCTCTCTCAGCTTCCCTGAAAGATTCCTTTCCTTCTGGTTCCCTCGTGATCTCCTCGCCTTCCGTTTCCCTGGTGGTCTCCCCTCTTCCTGTTCCCTGAGGCTTAAATGAGTGGGGCTGCCCTACAGCCTCGAACTCCTCCCCCAGGTGCTTCTCATTACCTCTCTTGGTTGCCTTGGAGCTTGGGCGTGGTCTGAGCTCAGCAGCCCCGTGTGTGTTTTTTTTTCACTTTGGCTGTACTTTGAAAGTCAGTGCTCTCTGGGCTATCCCTTTGCTTGAAGGTAAATGTTTGTCTTTTATCTATTTCCATGGGCTCTAATACAGTTTCGCCACCACACTGCACACTCTGGGAATATTCATCTTCCCCTACTTAGATGACTGGCTCATTCGAGCCCCTACAGTGCCAGAAGCCAGCTCTGCTCTGGTTCGCACAATGCAAATCCTTCAGTATTTGGGACTAATCATAAACCTCCCAAAATCCAATCTTGCTCCCACTCATTCCCTAGAGTTCATAGGAGCTCATCTGTATACCAGACAGACAAGGGCTTTCCTTCCACAGCCCCGATGTCTTCGCATAATACAGCTAGCTTCCCAAGCAGTGCTCAAACCTTATCTCACTGCTTGAGAAATGCTACAACTGCTGGGCCACATGGCATCCACCGTGCATGTTGTTCCTTATGCTCGCCTTCACATGCAAGCAGCCCAATGGACTTTATCCACTCAGTGGACACAGGCCTCAGGTTGCCTGTCGGACAAAATAACAAACTCAGACCATCTTATTTCATCCCTCCAATGGTGGCTATCGCTCAAAAATCTTCTGGTGGGGTCTCCTTTCTAGCAACCTCTATTCCAAGCCACCCTAACAGATGCATCTCAGGTGGGATGGGGAGCCCACCTGCACGATCTCTCTACCCAGGGTACCTGGACTCCACAGGAGGTCTGTCTTCACATCAACCTTCTGGAACTCAGAGCAATCTTCCTTGCTCTTCGAGTATTTCATGCCCAGCTCAGATACAAGACAGTCCTAGTTCAAACGGACAATCACGTAGCCATGTTCTATGTGAACAAGCAGGGCGGAACAGGCTCTCTGTCGCTATGCAACGAAGCTTTGCGACTATGGGCCCTCGCCAGAGAGCATCAGATTCATCTCCTTGCGGTGTATCTTCCAGGCATTCAAAACTCTTGGGCAGATAAACTCAGTTGAGTTCTGCTACCACACGAATGGTCTCTCCATGCAGACCATGTTGCCCAAATATTTCAGATTTGGGGAACCCCGGACATACCTCTTTGCAAGTCCGCTGAATGCCGAACTTCCCTGGTTCTGTTCCAGAATCTCTGCTCGACAATGTCAAGCAATGGACGCCTTCCTCCTTCACTGCGGTCAGAACTTCCTATATGCCTTCCCACCCTTTCCCCTCATCCCCAAAACACTATTCAAGCTTCAGAGAGACAGAGGTCATATAATTCTCATAGCTCCACATTGGCCACGGCAAATGTGGTACCCTCTGCTTCTACATCTCTCTCAAGCTCCGCCTCTGGAGTTGGGATCTGCTCCAGATCTTCTCTCCCAAGAGAACAGGATGCTGTGGCATCCCAATTCCCAGTCTCTGCATCTCAGGGCCTGGTTGCTGAAAGCCTAGAGCTTCAGGATCTCAACCTTTCTCAACAGGTAAAGGATATTCTTCATGCTTCTAGGAAACCCTGCACAAGACGCTCATACGCCTTTAAGTGGAAAAGATTTACCATATGGTGCTCGCAGAAGGGTCTTAACCCTCTTTTGATACCTATGGAATCGATACTGGAGTATCTCCTTCATTTGTCAAATGTGGGTCTTAAGACAATTTCAGTAAGAGTCCATCTTAGTGCTATTGCAACTTCTTACAAGCCTCTAAGTGGACAAACTATTTCCTTTTCCTAGCGAGATTTATGAGAGGTCTTCTTTTAACAAAGCCTCCCATTAAGCCACCACCAGTGGCATGGGACTTGAATCTGGTGCTCGGGCAGCTCATGAAACCGCCCTTTGAACCATTAGCCACATCTCTGAAATTTCTTTCCTGGAAAGTCATCTTCCTCATTGCAATCACATCAGCATGTCGCATTAGTGAATTGCAAGCATTAGTGGCTGATCCTCCTTATACAAGGTTCCACCATGATAAGGTAGTTCTTAGGACTCATCCACACTTTATGCCAAAGATGGTTTCGCCTTTCCATTTAAACCAACCGGTTTACCTTCCTGTATTCTTTCTGAGGCTTCATGCCTCCAGTGCAGAAAGGAACCTTCATACTTTGGACTGTAAAAGAGCTTTAGCCTTTTACTTGCAGAGGACACAGCAACATCGAAAATCTTAACTCTTTGTTGCTTTTGATTCTAGTCATTTGGGACTTCCTGTTTCCAAAAGAACTCTATCTAACTGGATTGCACAATGCATATCCTTTGCCTGTGAGAATAAGAACCTTCCTCTTGAAGGCCATGTCACAGCTCACAATGTGAGAGCCATGGCAGCCTCAATGGCTCATCTTCACACTGTGTCTATCGACGACATCTGTCAAGCAGCTACTTGGGCTTCGGTACATACCTTCACGGCCCACTACTGCTTAGACAAGGACTCCTTGCCCTCTTCTTGGTTACTTAACCCTAAGATCGCACTGGTGCCCTTCATCCTGTCCATTTTCAATTCTAGTCTCTCCTCTGGTTTCTTCCCCTCCCGTTGGAAGCACGCTATTGTCCGTCCCCTCCTGAAAAAGCCTACCCTTGACCCTACTCTTCCTGCCAACTGGCGCCCTGTCTCTAATCTTCCCTTCTTGTCCAAAATTCTTGAAAAACTTGTTTTCTCCCAGCTGGCTTCTCATCTTGATTCCACTCACGCCCTCCACCCCCGTCAATCTGGTTTCCGCACCGGCCACAGTACCGAAACCGTCCTCACAGCCTTGCTCTCCGAACTTCACCGCTCTCACGATCGCGGTGATATTTCTCTAGTGGTTTCTCTGGATCTGTCCTCTGCGTTTGATGTAGTCGATCACCGCACCCTTCTTTCTCGTCTGTCTGATTTTGGCATCCATGGTACTGTCCTTCGGTGGTTTCACTCTTTCTTGTCCTGCTGCACCTTCTCCGTCCATTCCGGCTCCTCAGTATCCCCCCCTACCCCCGTCACCTGCGGTGTCCCCCAGGGTTCTATTCTCGCTCCTTTGCTTTTCAATGCTTTTCTTGCTCCCCTAGCTCTGCTAATCCAACAATCTGCTCTCTCCTTTTATATTTACGCTGATGACATCCTCCTGGTTCACCACACTTCTCCCTCCGCCCCTGACCTTGCTCCACTTAACCTTTGTCTATCCTCTATCACCTCCTGGTTTGAGTCAAATTTCATGCATGCTAACCCCACTAAATCCGCTGCTCTTTGGGTCACCTTCGGCCTCCCACCCCCTACGGTACTTCCTGTCATGGGTTCCCATTCCATCCCTTCCGCCCCTACTCTTCGCTACCTGGGTGTTATCCTAGACCCGTCCCTCTCTTTTCATGAGCATATTTGCTCCGTTGTTCGTTCTTCTTTCTTCCACTTGCGCCGCATCAAGGCCGTTCGTTCCTTTCTTCCCTTATCCTCTGTTGTCACTCTTGTCTTGTCTTTGATTATCTCTCGTCTCGACTACTGTAACGTTATCTATGCCGGTCTTCCATCTTGCCAACTCTGCCTCCTCCAACTTGTTCAAAATGCCGCTGCCCGTCTTGTTACTTCATCCCCCCTTCGTTCCCATATTTCACCGTGTCTGCTTTCCTTACACTGGCTCCCAATCAAGTTCCGGTTTATGTTCAAACTACTTATCCTTGCTCACAAGGCCCTTCACTCTGATACCCCACAGTACTTAGCCAACATCATTCATCTTCAGCCCTCTCCCCGCCTTCTTCGGTCATCCCATGGCAATCGTCTTCTCCTTCCCTCACCTACACAGGCCCGCCTCGAATCCACCCGACATTCCGCTTTCTTCTTCTTATGTCCCGCCCTTTGGAACTCTCTTCCCCTTCCACTCCGCACCGAACTGTCTTACACTCGTTTTCAAGGCCCTTCTCAAGACTCATCTTTTTTGTCAAGCCTTCGATCTCCCCCTCCCCACTGATGGTGCTCTTCCCCCTAGTTCCGTCTCTCAGCCCCCTTAATCTTCCCGTGCTCTCCCCCTCACTGATGGTGTTTTATCCCCCTAGTTGCGCCTCCCATCCCTCCTAAATTTGCCCACGTTCTCCCTCCCCCCCCCATTACTTTTTTACTGTTTTTCTGTTTTATTGCTCCCTCTCTACTCTTTACTGTCTCTCTTCCTGTCCTATCATTTTTGGCGTTCTTTTCTTCCCTTCTTTTTTCAGCAGTTGTCATTTTTTATGATTGTACACCGCCCTGATGCTTCGGCCTGGGCGGTCTATCAAGTGTTTTAATAAAGATAAAGAAAGATAAAAGACTCCCGCCAGGATGCCTTGTTTGGTCAGGCTGTTCTTCAACACCTTTTTCAGACTTAGTCAACTCCTACCCACCATCCCTGGTAGGATGCCAGAGATCCATGGGGGGAAGCATGGCTGTTTCACAAGGGCTGACAACTTCCTGGGGCCATCTCCCTGGCATCTTCAGCTAGGGAGTCCCCATATGTGAAAACTACATTCCTGCTTGTTCCTGGAGATAGCATAGTTGCTCACCTGTAACAGGTGATCTCCGGGAACAGCAGCAATTTAATCTTCACAACCCGCCCACCTCCCTTAGGAGTTGTATTTCTTTCTCTCTCTTTGGTCTCAGCTATAAACTCAACTGGAGAGGGACAGTTGGAAAGGCGGGAAGGCAGCACGCAGGCGCTGTAGGATGCTTCCAAAGGCTTTCCTATTGGACGCTGGTGAGCTTTACTGCGCGGGCTCTGTCAGTACCGATGATACCCATATGTGAAGACTAAATTCCTGCTGTTCCCAGAGATCACCTGTTACAGGTGAGTAACTATCTGTCCTTAAAGGCTGCATCGGCACGGTAGTGTAGTTGAGGTTATCCATGGAGAAGGGTGCATGCAGCATAATATCTCACACATTAACACACACACACACTAACACACCCACACACACTAACACTAGTTATTTGTCGTATTTGATATGTCATTTGAACTAACCAGTCTTTCATTTTAAATGTTGATTTCCTTATTTGACACCTACCGTACCCTTTTCATGTATTTTTAATGTGGCTGTCAGTCTGGTTCTGTTTTTTTTTTTTTTTTTTTTTAAATTTTCATTTTCAACCTCTTTTTTTTGTTTTCGTTTTATTTGGCCCCCCCATCACCACCTCGATGTCACAGCCAGAAAGAAGGACCTACCCTGCTTCCCTTCAGCACAAATTTGAGTTGAATCTGCCTTGTGTTTAAAAACATGGCCAGGCAATTTAAACTTTTTACTTCTGCCACTACAGAAGCCTTGGCTAAATACATGAATTGGGATAGTAATAACACTTTCTGAAAGTAGAGAAAATCCGTTTTGTGTAGATAAGATAGCACCGGCGAGCACCAGGCTCTCTGCCGTAGCTGGAAGCAGTGAGCGTCTTATATTTCTCAGTGGCTGCTGTGTGTAAGTAGCTGTGACACTCAGAGGCTGATTTACATTAATCAAAGGCCAGATCATGCTTTGTGGGTTCTTAATTTATATTAATTTCATTAACGCGCTACGCTTTGGTTTCAAGACTCACTTTAGAGTGTTTACTGCATTATTTCATGAAGGACATACTTTTGGAACTGTGGAGCAATGCCAAATTAAAGCAGACTGAAGCTGTGAGTAACATCTCTCTCGTTTTGGTGACATTACTTTAAGTTCTCACCCCTGGAATTGTCCCCTGCAGATACAGCAAGCTTTTCTGGCTTCAGGCTGTGATGTGCTCTCAGTAGTATGGACAGTAATGACTTACGTTATGTTAATATATTAAAGCTTATGAAGTGGCCTATCTATTTTTTTCTAGTATGTGTGTGATAAAAATATTTATGTTTAGGCTAAAATATCAGTTACAGAGCCTTTGCAAGCATAAAATGTCATTTTATGCAGAGAAATAGGCGATTATATAATTTCCCAGAGTTATATTTGCATAAAAGTATTCATTACCAATGCGTTGCACTATCATGCAGTGTGCTGAGTAATTTTGTAAGTTAAGAACTAAAAAGGTGCTTTTTGTAGCTCATTGTATAAAGACACACAGATCATGTTTACTAATGTGCACTAACTGTTGGCAGGGGTTGACCTTGATCATAGTTGTGAGAAGCACACATATCTGGCTTCCTTTTCCAGTAAGCTTATATTCACCTGATCTTAATCCTGTGAATGACGGTATTTCCAAGCTCGCATCCTGGATACATTCTAATCTACTTCAGCTCAACATTAATAAACTTCTGCTACCGTGTTTCCCGAAAATAAGACCGGGTCTTATATTTATTTTTGCTCCAAAAGATGCACTAGGGCTTATTTTCGGGGTAGGGCTTATTTTTTTTTTCATATACAACAATCCACATTTATTCATGAACAACAAAGCCGAAGCCAATCAGCACAACAGCAGCAACAACTGAAAGACAGCCCCTTGGAGAGAAGAAGCCCGCAGCGCAGCACAGCACTGGCAGCCGATCGGCGTCGGGGAGTGGAGCAGGAGGAAAGCTCCTCCCTGGTGGGACCCCCCCCCCCCAGGTACCGAATCTGTCAGTCCGTCGATGATCTTCACTAGGGCTTATTTTCGGGGTAGGGCTTATATTACAAAAATCACAGAAAAACGTGCTAGGGCTTATTTTCGGGGTAGGTCTTATTTTCGGGGAAACACGGTATTTGGCTCACTGAGAGCTGCAAGGTACCCAGTGCTGAATAACAAACTTATACTCTTAAGCATATTAATCTTCAAGATACTGAACAACTTATCCCCAACGGCCCTTAAACCACTGATTAGGAAGGCGAGTCCAACTAGAACAAGAAGAGGTGTAGACCTCAACTTCCTGGTAGCACCACCGAACTGCAAAACAGTAACACAATCCACCTGCAGCAGAGCCTTCTCTGGGAGGGAAGGAAGGGGATAAGGGAAGTGGAAGTGCAAGGGGCTAAATTAAAGGTGGCAATAAAAGGGGCAACAGATAAACATGTAAGGAAAGGAAATAAAAACAAGAGGAGAAGGAAACCTATTTGGTTTTCCAAAGAAGTGGCTGCTCAAATAAAGGCAAAAAACACAGCTTTCACAAAATTCAAAAGCTTGCAAGCAGAGGAACACAGAAATGAATACAGGATCAAGCTCAAAGAGACAAAAAGAGAAATAAGGAAAGCAAAATCAAAGGCAGAGGAAAAGATGGCTAAAGATGTGAAGTGTGGCAACAAAACTTCCTTCAGGTATATTCAGGAAAAGAAGAAGATCGAGGTGGAATTGCAGGACTCAGAAGTGCTGGGAACGGACTCGTGGAAAGGGACATTGAAAAAGTGAAATTGCTAAACAAACACTTCTGCTCTGTTTTTACTAAAGAAAATCCTGGAGAAGGACCACCTGTGACTCCCAAATATAAAAATGGGAATCAAGTAGATACCACACCATTCAGAGAAGATGTGTTAGAACAACTTGCGAAACTGAAAGTGGACAAGGCCATGGGACCGGATGGGATACAACCCAGGATACTGAAAGAGCTCAGAGAGGTTCTTGCAGGGCCATTAAAGGATGTTTTCAACAGTTCCTTGGAAACAGGAGAAGTTCCTCAGGACTGGAGAATGGCTGATGTCATACCTCTACACAAAAGTGATGACAGGGAAGAAGTGTCAAACTACAGGTCTGTGAGCCTTACCTCGGTGGCGGGAAAAGTAATGGAGGCGCTCCTAAAAGAGCGAATAATGGGCTTTCTCAAAACCAACAGGTTGCATGATCCAAGGCAACATGGTTTTACCAAAGGACGATCTTGCCAAACAAACCTGATTGAGTTCTTTGACTGGGTGACCAGAGAACTAGATCAGGGGCATGTGATGGATGTCATCTACCTGGATTTCAGCAAAGCCTTTGATACTGTTCCTCATAGGAGGCTTATCAATAAACTCAGTAGTTTGGGGATGGGTCCCAAGGTGGTGAACTGGATCAGAAATTGGTTGACTGACAGACGACAGAAGGTAATGGTAAATGGAGCTCACTCGGATGAAAAGAGGGTGATTAGCGGGGTGCCCCAGGGTTCGGTCCTGGACCCAGCACTGTTCAATGTATTTGTGAGTGATATTGCTGACGGGCTGAATGGAAAGATCTGTCTTTTTGCAGATGACCCGAAAATTTGCAACAGAATGGACTCCCCTCCGGGAGTGGTTAACATGAGGAAAGATCTACAAAAGCTGGAAGAATGGTCTAATGTTTGGCAATTAAGATTTAATGCGAAGAAGTGCAGTGTCATGCAGTTGGGAAGCAGAAATCCATGGGAAATGCACGCGATAGGGGGCGAGAGGTTGGTGTGCACAGATCAGGAGAAAGACTTTGGTGTGATTATTTCTGTAGATCTCAAGGTGGCAAAACAGTGCGACAAGGCAGTGGCAAAAGTCAGGAGGATGTTGGGCTGCATACAAAGAGGAATTACCAGCAGAAAGGAAGAGGTACTAATGCCACTGTATAAGTCACTGGTGAGGCCTCACTTGGAATACTGTGTTCAGTTTTGGAGACCATATCTTGCAAAGGATGTAAAAAGACTGGAAACTGTTCAGAGGAAGGCGACCAAAATGATTTGGAGCCTGCGTCAGAATCCTTATGAGAAAAGACTTGAAGACCTAAATATGTACACTCTGGAGGAGAGGAGGTATAGGGGTGATATGATTCAGACCTTTAAATACTTAAAGAGAAATAATGAAAAAACAAACCTCTTCCAAAGGCGGAAAGCTGTAAAACTAGAGGGCATAACATGAAGCTGCAAGGGGGTAAATTGAAAGGCAATGTCAGGAAATACTTTTTCACTGAAAGGGTGGTGGATGCTTGGAATGCCCTCCCGATGAAATTGCTGGGGGCAAATACAGTGACAGAATTCAAGATGGCATGGGACAGACACAGTAGATCCCTTTACAGCAACAGGATAAAATCAAAATAAACTTAACTATCTAATTTCTCAACAAATGGGGGTATCCTACATGGTGCCGGTGGGTTCACCCCTAAACAAAGTAATTTGAAGGGGTGGCCTGCACAGAGCTGCAGGTGCACCTACTCTTGCCATCTTACTGGGCAGACTAGATGGAGGACCATACTGGTCTTCATCTGCCGTCATTTACTATGTTACTAGGTTTACGCCCTCCAATCGAAGATCTTCTCGACTTTAAGAAAGCCATAAAGACCCATCTATTTCTTGAATACTACAGTCCCATATAGAAGATAACACCTCATTGCCATGTTACAACTAGAAAACAGATAACCACGAATTGTCCCAAAATACCATCAAGCTGCAATTACAATTATGTATATAGTTAACAATTGTTTAATGTATTATTAGCCCTTATAATCGTCCAAGTTAATTTCACTGTTCTATGTAAAAGCATGTTGCTATATTTGTTCAATGTAAACCGCTTTGAATTTATGATAAAGCGGTATAGAAAACCTGTTAAATAAAATCACTCTGCCTCTTCTCTCAAATAGCTTGGGCCATGCTTGATTCTGAACTCTCCTTTCATGACCATATTAACTCTGTTGTCAAAAGTTTTTCATTCACAATGCCAAATTGGAGCCATCCGCCATTTTCTTCTTCAATCTGTACTAACCGCACTGACCTCCATCTAGTTGTTTCCAAACTGGATTATTGTAATGTTTTTTCCGGCCTTTCAGACTACGACATCAAAAGACTACAAACCATCCAAAACTCCACCATTCGAATACTCAGACATTCATCCAAATTTGACCATATCACCTCACTGGCTTCTTATCCACGTTTTCATTCAATTTAAATTCTAAACATTCTTCATAAGACATTTTACATACTGGTATTCTAGCATGTCTTTTTTTCAAAACTTTATTTTATTTTGAACACCAGTAATAAGCAGGTACAACCAAAAAACAATCAATCCCCGCGTGAGGAGGAACTCTTATCCCCACGTCAGATAGCATGTCTTTCTTCATCGATCATTCCTCATGCCTTCCACCTGTTACACATTCTAAATATGAACCTATGAAACGCTCTGCATGTTCCATCCCTCTAGAATGATCTCCCACAGCCCTCATTCCCCAGATTTAAGGCTGGCTTAAAAACTCATTTTTTCAATAAGGCATTCAATATTGCTATGTAGTACCCTGAGCACCTCTGAGCTGCCCGCCCGCCCCCCCCCCACCCCTCTCTACTGCATGCACGTGTCTATCATCATCTAGACTGCTTTATGGATTTCTTTTCTGCCTTTTATTTAATTTTTATTTTAATGTAAACTTTAAAGACTACTTTGGATCCATTACCTAGCACACTGTCCATTCCTCATTCCCCCCTCCTCCTCCGTACTCAACTGAACATACATTTGGCATAATTCCCCCCCTCCCCCTCCCGGCTATACACAATGCATAGTCTCTCAGATGTAAATAGTATTCCCCTCCCCTACATAACTGTAAATACAACTATAAGTATTGTAGATACTCGCTGATGTAAATACCACATCTGGGATCCCCATGCGTGCCTCCCCCCTCACCTCACCTAATGTTTTTACTGACTGTTTCGCTTGTACAATGTCCCATATAAATCACTTTGATTGTAGGAAAAAGCGGTATATAAAACCAGTTAAAAAAACTAAAACAAACCACTCTGGCATCCAAAGGGTGGTATATTAAGTCTTAAATAAACCGTAAATGTGTGCCCATCAGCTTTCACAGCCTTGATGCTCTTGTGGTGGGACATTTTGTGACAGGTCGTCTAGTTTAATTGTGCAGAAAGGTACCTATTTATCACCTATGTTAGAAAGACCTAAGGGGGCATATTCAAAAGGATTAGCGCGGATTGCAGTCGTGCAAACCAAGTGTGACGCCATGGGGCGGGTTCCAAGGCTACTGGAGCATTCTGAGCACTGTCCTGGGTCCCACAGCCTCAGTTTCAGGTTGGGCTTTCCAGACAAGCGTTCCTTTCAGATCCATAGCAAAGTCCAGCACACAGTTCTGTTATGCCAGGGCCAGGTGTGGTCACTCCTCCTCAAAATAATGCACACAAAGTCACAAGTAGCCGAATCAAATCATCCAGGATCAAACCCAGTCTTTCTCAGAACAAAACAATGTTGCTCAGCTGCACAGTAAATAGCTGTGTAGCTGCCCCTTCCACCCTTCAGGTTCACTATAAACTGGCTGAACCTGCCCCAGGGCTAGAGTTTCCACAGTTTCTCCATGGGTTCCTGGTCCTTATTGTCCTCATATGCTTCAGTTTCCATAGCTTCTTCCTCCTCGGGGGATCTGCCCCCCTTACTGAAGCACAAGGACCTTTCCAGAAGCAGGGACAGACTACACTTCCTGGGCCTCCCCTGCACTGCTTTTCAAACCATATACACCGGCGACAACCTAAGGCCTTGGTTGCTTATTACTGACTCCCTTTGCCACCTGTAGGCCCAATTCCATCTCGGGCGTACATGCCTTCTGTACGCCCGGTCATAAATCGTTGTTAAAGTAGACCAAGGGTACTCCACTGCTTATCCCTGGAATCAGGCTGCCTTTTGGGATTCTGATGAGAACATGCGGCCTGGATTGGCTACTTTTGGAAACAGGATCCTGAGCTTGATGGATCTTTGCTTTGACCCAGTGTGGCAAATCTTATAGGGGGCATAACAGCAGTGGTGATCAGTGCAATTAAAGTGGCTGCCCGTCACCACTTTAATTACTGCCCGAATATTCAATGCCAGGGTTATACCCAAACAGCAGCACTGAATACCCGGTTTGCCCAGGTAGTGATACAGCTATCAGGCTGGCAGCGATATGCAGCCATTGGCTGAATAGCTAAAGCAGATAAACTTAGCAGGACTTTTTCTACCTAAATTTAGCCAGTTTAGATTAGCCATTAGCAGTTCAATATCACCCTTGATCCACCCTCGGAATACTCTGATGCTCAGCAGGATTAACTTGGTTACAGGGTCAGTCACACAAGCCCCAGAATCCCTTAGGGTATGTTTCGGAGTCATTCAGACTATAAGTCTTAGGATGGGAGGGCCTACCACAGAAAGGATCAGGTGATCCAATTAAGAGAATACACACAGACTCATTTGGGACATCCATCCCCGCTATTTGTGCCCCTTCCCACCAGCGTCTAACTTCCCCGCCAGTTGTATGGAGAAGTTAGATGGGGGCAGGAAAGGGGAGGATCGGGGGTGGCGTTAGGGTGGGCAGTGGGCAGTCACTGGCCCCAGACGTACAGGGCCGACATTAGATCTGTTCTCCAGACCCTGATCACATCACATTTTGATTTCTGCAATAGCATTCTGCAAGGGTTGCCTAAGAAAACAATTAGCTCCAGATGATACAAAATGTTGCAGCCCGAGTCATTTATAAAGCTCACCATTCAGATCTTTATCTTTATCTTTATTTGCAGAATTTGATATACCGCCCTTGCCGAAGCGTCAGGCCGGTGTACAATACAGTAATCCATTGGCTACAGAGAATAAAGGGGAGAAAGGAACGGCACTGATAGACAGGAAAGTAAGAGAGAAAAAGAAACAAAAAAGTAGGACAGAAGTGAGACACGACATGGGAGAAACAGAGATACAGGGCAGGGGGAGGGAGCTGTCTAGTGATTTAGGCAAGGGGGTCACAAAACTATTGGGGGGGGCCCGACGGGGAAGAGTCCGAGCCATCAGCAGGAGCAGGAAGGTCATAGGCCTGACAAAAAAGGTGAGTTTTAAGGAGTGACTTGAACTGAGGGTGTGGGCCTGGTTTTCCCACAAAAGTTCCTCAAATATCACCAATATTTCCAATTGCCTGGGCACATGGGAGTCGTGCACCAGAAAATAAAAAGAACTCAGATCACAATTATTTGTCAGTAAAAATAACTCTTTTATTTGGCATAAGCAAAAGCTGTAAGCACAGATACACAAGTGTCTATCTGAGGGATCTGAGTACAGGCAGCGTTCCCTATCTCCACAGTGATGAGACAGAGAAGGCCGCCCTGAGCTCTGTAATTGCATCCTTATATACTCTATACCCTCTGTAGCAACTCATACACAAGAGTTTTGTTCCGTGTGCAAAAGTTGCTATACTGTCTGTAAAAGGTTGTAGGGCCTGTAGAGGCCTCCTTCCTTTGGGACAAAGGAGGGCCGTGTGCAAAAAGTCTGCAGAGGCCTCTTTCCTTTGGGATCCACCCTTATTAGCATATTAATGGCTTTTATTCTTGCTAGTGTTGAGTCATTCTGGCTTCACCCTGCCATTCCTTTTGTTTCATTAATCACTGTAGCTTTCAGCACTGTAGTCTTCAGGGCTTATGAATACTTTGTATCACCAGCTTTGTTTGGCCTGTTTAACTTGTCCAGGCTTGCACAACTTGCTCAGGCCTGTTCAATCTGTTCAGGCCTGACTTAGCTTTTCTTAGCCGGGTCCATTTTCTGTGCACTTCTGTTCAGAGTATGGTTCCCTGGCTTTACTCTTGTTGTGCTGGGCTCTGGGTACTCATTTTCTTAGCCCACGTGTTTTTTTCGTGCCATCATGATGTATTACAGCCTCAGGCAAGGATGTAGCCATACTAGACATACCTATCAGCCAATTTCCCTTCATTCTCCAATTTTTATTTTTATTTTCTTGTGAATGGGGTAAAGGTAATCCCACTAAGGGCAATGAACAACAACCATTTGAGACAAAGAGGGGTCATCAAAAGGCAGCTTCTGGTACTGTTCCCTAGATACAATGTACATGGTTTTAGTGTTCTGCAATATCATTCTTTTACAGCAGGCAAGCAAAATGGATAATACACAACAGGCAATAATTCCAAAACAAGCTATAGTTAAAAGCGTAATAAAGAAGGCTTTAAGACCTCCTCCTAAACTAGCAAACCATGACGTAATACTTCCCCAAATATTATCAAGCTGAAGTCCCCCCTTAAAATCATCAATATGTAATTCTGAGAGATGTTTTATCTTGCTCATTGCATCTAGCAAAAATACCGTATGGTTAGCGATGACAGTACAGCAATTAGTGGCATTAATAAAAGTACAAGTTCCGCCTTCAGCAGCGAGGAGCAAATCAAGAGCCTGTCTATTCTGCAAAGTCATTTGGTTATTTTGTTCTAAGGATTCAGCTAAGCGAGATATGGATTCAGTAACAGCTTTCATCTGAATATGTAATAAGCATTGCAAACGGCGGATGGACATACCTAGTTCAGCAGTAAGAGCAGGGGTAGCAAAGGGAATCCAAGCAGTAGCACTAAGGGCATCTAAACGAGTTTTAGTCATAGGATAAGTGGAATTGATGTATTCGAATGAGGCCTGAATGGCATCATCCTCTGCAACAGAGGAGTCCCAAGGACTTGAGTTGGCTGACAGACTGCGCTTCAATCTGTGCAGAAGGGAGTGGGCAGCAGGGTGATGGGTAACATTAAGGGGTATCAAGACAGAAAAAGGAGAAACTTTGACCAAAGCACAGGGTAATAGGGAGAGGTTCACTACCTGAAACAGAGTTTCCCCACACAACCAATAATGGCCCCCCACAGCAAAGAGGTTTGTGGCAGGTGTCCTTATGCGGTTCATATTATGCCCATCAAACCACTTAACAGGAGAATTACCCGTGATAGATGACTTAAATTGGACATCGGGAGATAGCATGAAGTAAATGGAGATTCATTCTGGGAACCCGTTGTCAGCACAGCTGAACCATCGTGGTAAATGGGACCAACCCCCACATACCAGCGGAAGTCAGATCCATTAAGCACTAGTGGGCTCTCCGTAATATTTCTCCAATCATTTAGCATCTTGGAAAGGTCCATATTATCGGTTTGATTATACCATTTTATCGTGACTGAATTACTAGCAAAATGAAAAGACCCATTAACCACATTATACGACAGGTTACACCTGTGTGAAAAAGCAACGGATGCATTTGTTATCAAACATAGATCAAATACCATATTTGGGTCAGCATATACACGCAAAGGGTCATGTGTCATATTCATCATATGCCACGTTTGGGAACAATTAAAAACTTCATAACAACTGGCAGAAAAATTATTATTGTCTACACAAGCAAGTTGTCCTGCATACTCATTTAAGGGAACCTTTGAAACATGTACCAGAGCATATGAATGCTGGAATGCTCTACCCCCTGACATTAGGGCTATTGCCGACCTATCGCAGTTCAGGAAGGCACTCAAATACCATCTTTTCCTCCAATGCTACCCAACCACCAATGGCACCTAGACATCCCCTCTGAAGAGATGACCCACTTTAGAAACAACCCTCACGTTCATTATGATATTTTTACTCATTACCATGTAAATATCTCATGTATATAATTGACCCCTGTTATCCAAGTTACTCTTTACCATGTAAATATCTCATGTATATAGTTACCCCTGTTATCCAAGTTTGGTCCCCTGTTCGATGTAAAACCAAACAGCATGTTGTTATGGTCGTTGTGTTATAATGTAAACCGCGCTGATGCCAAATAGCGCGGTATATAAGAGATTGTAATAAATAAATAAATAAATAAATAAATAAAATGATACACCCTTTGGCAGAGGAGTACAGATAATGCAGTCTGAAATGTTCATCAGGGAAACAATGTGTAATACTGATTGCTTCCATGTGTTCAGAGAGCCTTCAGGTAAAATCCGGGGTACTCGAGATATCGCCTGGTTAGTCTGGTTCTGTCCTAGGAGGAACAAAGCGAGCTGTCCATCTGGGTGTAGACACTCAATAAGAAGGACGATAATGACTGAGATTCCCAAAAGGATACACAAGGGTGCCCATGGGGCAGAGTTGGTAGTGATCATCCTTGGCACTAATAATGCAGGGGTGTAAGGAGAACACGTTAGTCTTGTAAGGGGAAAGAAGTTGGTTAATCAGATGAGACAGGTGGAGCCGCTTTTAGATGGCTGACATGTATCCAAGTGTCAGTATCATTAAGTCTGGCAGCAAAAGGGGAAGCAGCAGTGACAATGTGGGGTCCTGAAAAAGTAGGGCAGTCCCAGGATGCACGAACACAATTTCTTTTTATAGACAGTAGTCCCTACAGGAAAACAAGGTAACAAGGATGGACTGGATACAGACTGTGTGACTGCTACATGATCAGCAATTTCTTGGAGTGCAATCCGGAGTCCTGCAAGGTAAGAGGAGAGACTATTGGACCACACAGGACCGATTGTCCTGATTATCATCTGTCCTAGGCTTACCATCATGTATTTTGCTGTTATTTTTCTTCTGATTACGTGTATTAGGTCTATCATGCTTAGGGCCCTTTTTGCCTGGGTTGCCTTGACAATCCTGACCATCTTGGCCATCATTATCCTCCCCATCATCACTGTCCTGTAACCCGGGGTCATCCGGATTCGGCATCCCCGTCTCAGGCTCAGTGAGATGTGAGGGAACTTCCTTCCCAGTCCCACTGAGCTGTTGCAGTGCTTTCTGCTTATGCTCATGGAAGGATTGTTTTTCAGCTATTAAATCCTCCTCTGCTTTCTTTAATGCAGCCTCACGCTTAGCATATCCCTTGGGGTCGAAAGCTGGGGTTTTTGATTCTTCTAGATGAACCTGACCAGAAACCTTAATCCAGGTTCCACTTTCCTCATTAGAGGTGTCTTTTAAAGCTTCAATTATTTCTTGGTCCGAGATCGTGGGATCGTGAACCAATTTTCCTGGGGTGGATTTGGGAAGTGATGGATAGAGGGGCCGTGAGGACTCCTGTTTAACCTTAGGGGTCACTACAGGATCAGAGTAACCAATGGCTGCCATAGTTTTACTTTTGGCTGCCCAATAAGGAGGTGGAGATGCAGGGGCAGATGGCAGGGGCTCTGGGCCGGCCTGCATCCACAGAGAAATATGTCGCAAATGTTCCAATTGGGCTTTGCCACATTTTTTAAATAAAATATGATCTCTAATTCTGGTCAAAATGAGTGGATCGAACGACCCTCCTGCTGGCCAAGCAAGTGAGGGTGTTTTCTTCGTCCATTTTTCCCATTGTTTAGAAAAATTTTTTATTGAGGCTTCCAGTAGGGGGTTCTGTTTAACAAGGCTATCTATGGGGTTAGGACTGGACTCAGTCCCTTTTTTATTACCTAATCCCTTCTTGGATTTATTTTTGAACATTTTCTAGACTGTCCCTTTCCCTGCAATCAGTAGACCTGGTGTTTTTCACTGTTTGGGGACACAGGGGCGATTTGTTAATAACTTCACTTTTTACTGATAGAGTATCAAACCTCTTTATCTACAGAGGTGTGAAATTAGAAATCCAGGACTCATACAGACATGCAATCCTTGCGCTTCGTCCAAACCCAGCCAATCCCCTCGCGGGGGTATGGAAACGTGGATAGGGACACACACCCGCTTCGTACCAATGTACGTACAGTCTCAAGCATACACCAATCAATCCTGGAGTTTTAAAGACCTAATGTCTGTGCAAACTTTCAAACTTTCTTTCCCTAATATTACAACTAAACACAGAGACACTCTAACAATTTTCTACACAACAAAACAACATTAGTTACATAAAATACATATGCATATGTGTAAATTTCATACTCACCCACCAATCAGATAGGGTAAGTCTTCTGTCCGTGTTTGTAGGCAGGTAATGCAGCAATACTCACCACTGTAGGGTGTCCACAGAGCTCTCTTCGTCCCTCAGGACGGTATTCTCATCTCCTGAACCCGGCAGGAGGAATCCTCATCTTCTGGACCGGCAGAAGGAATCCTCATCTTTTGAACCAGCAAAAGGAATCCTCATCCTCTATTAGGATGGTATCCACATCTCCTGTTTTTTGCACAATTTAAAACAGGAGGTATCCTCTCTGACAAAAATGCAGGCAAGCCAAAACTGCAGTCAGAAGAATCCTTGGGCAATTTAGAAAAAAATTTAGGAGTTCTAAAACTCAGGAGACCGGGTTTCAGGCACCAATTGTGGGCCTGGTTTTCCCACAAAAGTTCCTCAAATATCACCAATATTTCCAATTGCCTGGGCACATGGGAGTCGTGCACCAGAAAATAAAAAGAACTCAGATCACAATTATTTGTCAGTAAAAATAACTCTTTTATTTGGCATGAGCAAAAGCTGTAAGCACAGATACACAAGTGTCTATCTGAGGGATCTGAGTACAGGCAGCGTTCCCTATCTCCACAGTGATGAGACAGAGAAGGCCGCCCTGAGCTCTGTAATTGCATCCTTATATACTCTATACCCTCTGTAGCAACTCATACACAAGAGTTTTGTTCCGTGTGCAAAAGTTGCTATACTGTCTGTAAAAGGTTGTAGGGCCTGTAGAGGCCTCCTTCCTTTGGGACAAAGGAGGGCCGTGTGCAAAAAGTCTGCAGAGGCCTCTTTCCTTTGGGACAAAGGAGGGCCATGTGCAAAAAGTTTGCAGAGGCCTCTTTCCTTTGGGATCCACCCTTATTAGCATATTAATGGCTTTTATTCTTGCTAGTGTTGAGTCATTCTGGCTACACCCTGCCATTCCTTTTGTTTCATTAATCACTGTAGCTTTCAGCACTGTAGTCTTCAGGGCTTATGAATACTTTGTATCACCAGCTTTGTTTGGCCTGTTTAACTTGTCCAGGCTTGCCCAACTTGCTCAGGCCTGTTCAATCTGTTCAGGCCTGACTTAGCTTTTCTTAGCCGGGTCCATTTTCTGTGCACTTCTGTTAAGAGTATGGTTCCCTGGCTTTACTCTTGTTGTGCTGGGCTCTGGGTACTCATTTTCTTAGCCCACGTGTTTTTTTCGTGCCATCATGATGTATTACAGCCTCAGGCAAGGATGTAGCCATACTAGACATACCTATCAGCCAATTTCCCTTCAAGGGAAAGAAGGTTCAGTATGGAGGGAGTGCGTGAGAGAGTTCCAGAGGGCAGGGCTGAGGAAGAAAAAGGCAGAATGACGGGTGAGCTCAAGGTGGGCCTGGGAGGGGGAAGGAAGAAAAAGCCGGTTACCATGAGCAGAGCGGAGGAGACGGGGGCAGGTTGAAGGTGAATGATGTCAGCCAGGTATGTATTTATTTATTTATTTATTTATTTAACAAGTTTTTTATACCGCCTTTTCCTTCAATCAAAGCGGTTACAAAGACATACAAAGGTTATACAAAAGCAAGGGAAACATGCACTGCTTAATCAAAACATCGAAGTAGAAAGGTGGGATACATAACATAGGTAAACCATTACAGACAATCACATTACATAAAGGTTACAATAAATGGAATCTAGTTAGGTGTTTGAGCCGTAGTGCTCTGTGAAGAGTACAGTCTTTAATTGCTTTCGGAAGTCCTTTATATCCTCAATTGATCGTAAGTCGGGAGGGAGAGAGTTCCATATTAATGGGGCCGCTAAAGAAAGTGCTCTTTGTGTAGTGAATTTGCATGATTTTGTGTAGTTACTTGGGGTGCTGAGGGTGTCTGATGTGGTTTTCCTTCTTGGTCTGTTGTTGATGTTAGGGAGTATGAGGGCTTGGAGGCTGATTGCAGAGCTCTTTTGTCTGATTTTGAATATATTTATGATCATCTTATATTTGATGCGGTGGCTTATTGGGAGCCAGTGGAGTTCTTTGAGGATGGGGGTGATGTGGGCTTGAGTTGTGGAGCCAGTGATTATTCTGGCTGCTGTGTTTTGAGCCATTTGAAGCGGTTTGAGTGAATGTTTTGATATTCCGTTGTAGATCGGGTCACAGAAGTCCAGTATGGGAGTTATTAGCGCTTGGCAGACTGTGCGGAAGTGTTCATGGGAGAGTAGAGGCTTGAGGCGTCTGATTATTTTCATTTTGTAGTATGCGTTTCTAACAGTTTTTCTTATGTGGGACTGTAGGTTGAGTCCCTTTGTCAAGGGTTATTCCGAGGTATCTGACTTCATCCTTTATTGGTATTGTTGTGTTGTTGCTTATGATGAATGGTGGAGGGCTGAAGTCGGTGTTTCGTGTGATAATAAGTGCCTCTGTCTTGTTATAGTTTATGGCTAGGTTGTTGTGCGTGAGCCAGGCGGACATGTTGTCAAGGCAGTTCGTTATCTTGTTGTAGTCGGGGCTTGTCAGACGGCTGCCTGGGTGAGAATCTTCACAGTCTTGGCAAGTGCATATATCTATATGATTTGCAAGGGATTGTGGGCAATGCAGTTCATTCACACCAGACACAGCTGCTCACAATAATTAGTTGTGCTTTAGGGTAAAGCCAATAAGATATTTATTTATGGGGTTATTTCTCCCAACACAGATATGCTTGGTAGCACATAAATCAGGTTACTTGCTTTCAGTGTTAAACTTGGAAAAACAAAATCAGAAAACAACATTTGAACTTGTCAGGCAATCAAAGCAAAAGAAATAAGACCTGGTTGGTAACAAACTGGTCTTTTCTGTAGGCTTTAGCTAATATTCTCTTAGCAATGTATCAAACAACAAACCAAAAGCCACAAAGAAAGGAAAACAACTGTTCTTTTCAGGTAAACTTCTTATATCTTCCCACATAGATTCAGAAGTGATTCTCCCAGAGCTCACAAGCAATTAGGTAAGGCTCAATTGCTAGCAGTTATCCAGCTGAAACCCCTTAGCTGGCTTGCTTTCTACTGCGTGGCTAAAAATCTTACTCAGGAGCTTTTCTGAGTAGATTAAAGAACAAGTTTGTATTTCTTTGTGATGGTTGCTGTACTTTATAACAGAAAATCACCAAAGGAGTTTAGACAGAGAGCAGTCCATGTAAACACATTCTTCATCTGCTATCATTCCCCCTTCTTCAACAAGCATGGGTTCAATATCATGGATTGGCACAGATGAATCTCCCAATGGAGCACTTTCAGGAGAATACTTGTTTCCCTGCTGTCTTTCAAGGTTATAGCTAGGGCATAGATCAGTGTTCATACCTGAGCTTCCATTGCTGTTAGAGTTCCTCTCTATATAGCCTGGCCAGTATGTAGTCCAGTTCTTATGTCCAGCCTTCCAATCCAGATCCCTGGACACTGGATCTCTCTTCACATACCTTCTGGCACGGGTCTTAGGGTCCCTTCCACGTGCAGCCGTCTCCCTCACAGGTACCGTCTGAAGATTCCTAGTTCTGCAGCACCATTCCTCTGGCTTTCCCCAGTCCAGTGGTGTATGCTGGCCCTTGGAATGCCTCCCAGTATACGTACTGCTCTGGACTCTTCTAGACCTCTCAAAGGCTTTTCTCTTCCTTCTTCCAAAGGGTTTCTTGCCCTCTCTGTCCGTCCGGTTTGGCTTCTGCTTCTGATGATCCTCCTCATGAAACTGAGGATATCCAAGCTGATCATGAAGATGATGATGATCCTCAGGATAATTCTCTGTAGAATAAACTCTACCTTTATTCTGCTTAGATGAGTGCTCCTCCCTAATACAGCGCAGCTGTGCTGAATCAGGCCCTGCCCTTTGAGATGAATGCTTAGGGATTACCTCATAGCCCTCCTGATTGAACACACGTTTCCTCACTTCAGCTCCTCTAATGGCTGTTGGAAACCTGGTGCATTCTGGGACTGGTAGTCTTTTATGGGAAAATTCTGTTTTCTTATTTCTACCAGAACTGACAGGTTGCTTGTTCAGAGTCACTTCACCTTTCCTATAGCTCCTTCCTGAGCTACGATAAGTTTCCTTATCACAGGCTGTTAAGGTTGATTGGCGTGTAAATCATGATGTCATCTGCATAAATTGTGTAATCTATTTGATGTGCTGCCATGATGTGGCAGATCGGCTGGATATATATGTTAAAATAGATGTGAGGAGAGCGCAGATCCTTGTGGTACTCCTTGTTTGATCTTCATGGGTTTTGAGGTGTTGGTTCCTATTTTAACCTGGAACTGCTTGTCTGTCAAGTATGAGTTGAACCAGCTTAGGACGGTGCCGGTTATTCCAATGCTCTGTAGTCTGGTTAGGAGGATTCTGTGGTCCACTATATCGAAGGCCGCTGATATGTCTATGAAGATCATTAGGGTTCCTCGATTGTAGTTGTCTATGGTCTGGATGATGTCATTGAATAGATATAGCAGCAGTGTTTTCAACTCCATGGTTGGGGCGGAAGCCATGTTGATGTATATCGAGCGGGGCATGCTCGTCAATGTGGTCCTGGAGTTGTAGTTGTACTGTCTTTTCTATGATTTTGGCTAGGAGCGGTATGCTGGAGATTGGCCTGTATGCTGCTGGATTGCTCTTTTCTAGGTTGGTTTTCTTGGGGATAGGCCTTATTGTGGCTAGTTTCAGCTGTTCTGGCATTGTTCCTCGAGTTAGGGAGTTGGTTACGAGGTTGTGTATATAACTGAGGAAGTTTTGCTTGGTTGTTTTGATCCATGGGACTGGGCAAGGATCCGTGGGTGCAGTGCTTGTGTTGAGAGCGGAGATGATATCTGATAGTTGCTTAGTTGAAGGAGTGTGGAACTTGTCCCAACTTGTGACGGGTATGATAGGGCTGTTGGTTTCTGTGTGTATTTGTGGCGGAGTGTGGCCTATTTTCTCCTGAAGATAATCTGCATATGTTTGTGGGTTGACCTGTATGTCTTTGTCAGGGCTTGGTTCATTGGTTAGATTTTTTCTATCTCAAAAAGTTCCCTGGGTTTGTTATATGCTTTCTGGATAGTGTTTGTGTGGTGCTCTCGTTTTGTTTTATTGATAAGATCGTTGTATTTCTTTTGCTGTGTTAAATATAAGTCCTGTGAGGTATGAGATTTGGATCGTCTCCAGTGGCGTTCTAGCTTTCTTAACTCTCTTTTAGCGTTGCATATGCTATTGGAGTACCATGGTGCGTGATGTCTCTTGTTATTCGTCTTTGTGCCTGCTTTAGTTTTCGCTGCTGTACTGATGGTATTATACCAATTGTCAACTTGTTTGTCCAGATCGAGTTTGTCTGTGTTAAGGTAAGGTAGTGTGTCTTTTAGGAATTGTTCTTTGTTGAAAGCTTTGAATCTTCTTGGTCCAAATGAAGCGGTTTGTGTCTTATTAAGTTTACCCATTTTGTTTGTGAATTCCACTTTGATTCTGTGGTGGTGTGACTACAGGTGAAGAGATGTTGCCCTTATCTATGATGTGGTTTGGGGCGAAAATGAGGTCCGGCATGGATCCGTATCTGTGCGTAGGAGTGTTTATTAGCTGGGTGTATTGTAAAGAGTCCATTGCTTGCAGGAAGGTTTCCTTGTCATTATTGGTGGAGGAGCTGAGGTTAAAGTCACCTAGTAGGATTAGAGGTTTGTGGTTCGTGTTGATTGCGCAGATGGTTTCTAGAGTGGTGGTTAGTTCTTCTGCAGGAGCATGGGGGGGCTCTGTAGATAAGGCAAATGGCTATATGCTTGTTTCCCACTGCAATAGAGCTGCATTGGTCAGAGCTGTTAGAAGTGATAGTTTGTAGCTGTAGTGAGTCTTTTGCGATGATCAGAACTCCACCTCCTCTTTTCTGAGTGTGAGGGTTGTTAAAGGCAGAGTACGTGGGGGGGACCAGTTGGTTGAGGAGGACGTTGTCAGTGGGGGTGAGCCAAGATTCTGTAATGCATAGGATGTCTGGGTGTTGGTCCTCAATGTGGTCTCTGATTGTATGAATCTTGTTTCTTACTGATCTTGTGTTCATGAGTTCTATGGAGGTGGTGTTTAGGGTGTAAGGCTTTTTAGGGTGTGCCTTTGGATTTGTATGATTGTGGTGCTTAATGTCGTTGTGTCTGTTTCTGGTTTTTGTTTGTGAGCTCAGTGAGGTGCATAGAAGCATATAGTATGCTGGTATGATTGTTGGTAACCATATATACAGGGGGTGTGAGTATCGAGTTCCTATTTGATGAGGGTAGAGTTGGGTGATGAAGAGAAATTCAGGGTGGTAGGTAAGTGTGGTCATGACAGTTGATTGTTGTCCTTCCCTGGGAGCAGGGACTCTGCCTTTAACCACCGATGGCTGTTGTGGAGTACTGGTGTGCAGGACCTTGTGGGTGATGGTAAGTAGCTTATAGATGAATCTAACAGAGATTGGAAGCCAGTGGAGGGGTTGACATGGGCGTTAACAGGGGAGTGAGTGATGAGGCGGGCGGCAGTGTTTTGAACTAACTGGAGATGGTGAAGTTGATAACGGGGAAGGCCAGCAAAAACGGAATTACAGTAGTCTAGATGAGTGATCACAAGGGACAGAACGAGAGTAGTGATAGCAGAAGTAGAAAGGAAGGGGCGGATGGATCTAATTCTGTGGAGATGAAAAAAGGAAGCGCACACCACAGAGGAGATGTGTTGGTGGAAAGAAAGGGAGGAATCGAGGGTGACACCTAGATATCGGAGACTAGAAACAAGGGGGATGGGACGAGCAAACATAGTGGGTGACAGAGTGGGAGAAGGGGCACCAAAAGAGAACCAAATGGCAGAGGATTTAGACGGATTAACATGAAGAAAATTGCGGCTGTACCAGGAGGCAACGAGAGTAAGGCAGTCATTGAGAGGAGAAAGGTCGGGAGCAGAGGAAGTATGATACACTGAGAGGGTATCATCGGCATAGATATAAGAGGAGATGCCCGTTTGTTGAATAAGTAAGGTGAGAGGAGCAAGAATAGAGCCCTGTGGTACCCCACATTGCAGCGGGAGTGAGGATGAAGCATTGGGACCCATGTGAACAGTGAAAGTACGGGAAGAGAGGAAAGACCGAAACCACTCCAAAACTGTGCCGTAGATACCCAAATCAGACAGACGGGAAAGGAGGGTATGGTGATCAACGACATCAAAGGCAGAGGAGAGGTCTAGTGAGACAACAAGAGAGAGGTCACCATGATCGTGGGAGCAGTGAATTTCGGAAAGAAGTGCTAGGAGAATAGTTTCGGTGCTGTGGCCGGCATGGAATCCTGATTGGCGTGGGTGGAGGGAGAGGGTGGAATCGAGATAAGTGGCAAGCTCAGAGAAAACGAGTTTTTTGAGGACCTTAGAGAGAAAAGAGAGGTTAGCTACTGGGCGCCATTGGCAGGAATGGCAGTGTCTAGGGTAGGCCTTTTAAGAAGGGGGCGGACTATAGCGTGTTTCCAACTGGTGGGGAAGCAGCCAGAGGTGAGACTCGAATTAAGGATAGTCAGGGTGTATGGAATAAGAGTGAGATAGGGGTTAAGGAGCCAAGAGGAGGGAAGGGGATCAAGGGGACAGGTGGTCTGATGAGAAGAAGGGATGGCTTTAATGAACTCGGCAGAGGTAACAGGACTGAAAGTGCACCAGGTGTGGGGAAAGGTGCAAGTAGGCGGTGGAGAATGTATTACAGAGAGGGAGGGAGGGGGAGAGAGGTGGGGGGCAAATAGGGAAAGAGGAGCGAAGAGTTTGGACCTTATTTGAAAAGAAGGATGCGAGGGTGGTCGGGCTGAGGACAGTTGGTGTGGAAGAAGAGGGGGGGACGGAGGTGGAGGAGAGGGATTTGAGAACCTGATACAGACGCCTAGAGGAATTAGTGGAGGAAGCAACGAATTGTGAATAATAAGATTTCTTGGCAGAAATCTACTACTCCACAATCTACGCTGGTCGCCCATATTATCCAGAATTAAATATAAGTATCTGATGATCGTCTTTAAACTTCTCAATAACATTGCACCGTCATTTCTATCCTCCCTCCTTATCACTCCTGCTAATACAAGGACCAGAAGAAGCTGTTAGCAAAACGTCACTGAAATACCTTCCGATTTCAGTAACACAAATCACAATACTAGTAATAGGACATTCACTATGCCACACCAATACTCTGGAATGCCTTACCGGTAAAATTAAGAGCCACTAAAGATCTCCAAACATTCTACAAAGATATTAAAACTTTCCTCTTCATCGGACATTTCAGTAACCCGATTGACTATAACGATAAATACCCGATATAGCACCATATTAACTTAGGACTCCACATTCCCTTCCCTCCTCTCCTTCCCACCATTCTACTTCTCCCAATTGCCTCCAGTCAGAGCCTAATCATCATCCTGGTGAATGGAGTGGAGGAGTAGCCTAGTGGTTCGGGAAGTAGCCTGGGATCTGAAAGACCAGGTTAAAATCCCATTGACATTCCTTGTTGCCTTGGGCACGTCACTTAACCCTCCATTGCCTTAGATTATAAGTCCTCCAGGGACAGGGAAATACCTACAGTACTTGATTGTAACTTGCCTTGACCTGCTACTGGAACGTTGTGTGCTAAATACTACTAATAAATAAATACTAATAATACATAAGATAAATAAAATATTCCACCTGGTTCCTCATTAACATCTTCTGTAACATGCCTTTGACTCAACCTAATGCCAACTGCAGCCCCCATCTTTCAATTTGTGACATTTAGTGTGGAAATACATTTTTATGTTTATTTAAATGTGGAATTTTTTTGGACCTGCTCAAGTGCGTATTACTGTGATTCTTCTCCAGTGGCTTCCTCTCTCACTCTACACTACATCCCCATAGCATATCCTGCTCCAACAGCCCCACCATCTCCAACATCACAAAACCCCAGCGCATGGTGTTAGCTAAGCCTTGAAAAGAGTTGGTGGGCTGAAAAGTAAACACCTGCTCTGAAAGAGGTATTAAATTTGAGCCCTTAGTTAGCGTGGGCTAATCATTGCATGAAGGAAAGTCTATTACGCTATTTCCTCCTTGCCTGCTAAATCCTAATGTACATATCATGATCTCTCATTCAAATATGGACATTTCCGCAGCTTTTCATACCATCAATCACTGATGAGGTTACATGACTTTGGGATTTCAGGGACAGTTTATTCATGATTCCATTCATTTTTGTCTTGTCAAAAATTCCAAGTTAGAGTGGCTGGAAAGGTGTCATCTTGGTATCCTATCTTGAGAGTCCCTCAGGGATCGACATTATCCACTATGTAGTTTAATATCTATATTTCTCCTATCTGTAAAGTGTTTGCTGGTTTACTGTAGATCTCATGCATAGGATTTATGCTGATGATATTCAGTTTGTTCCCATTAATTCATCTGTCGAGGATGCTCGGGATCATGTAGGGTTGTATATTACTCCTGTAAAAAAAACCCTGGATGACACATAATAAACTGTCAATGAATGTCAGTAAAACAAGTTCTATAACTAACATGGGCTTTATCTGATCGTATCTCCATGAGATTACAGATTGGTGATTGTATTAATCCAATTCAAACCCAAGTGAATCATTTCGGTGTCCTTTGGACTCTCAACTCACCATGCAAAAGCATGTTCAAAAAGTGGTTAAAATTGCATCTGATCCGATGGGAAAAGAATTTATTAGCTGCAGTTTGGGCTTTAATTCTCTCTTCTCTGGATTATAGTAATAGTTTATATTTAGGATTACCAATACGCATTATTCAACCTTTACAAATGATACAAAGCACCACTGCTCGTCTTGTAACAAACAGTGGGAAATTTAAGTATATTTCTGCTCATCTATATGAGCTACATTGGCTACCAATCAAGTAACAAAGTCTTTATAAAATTCTGATGATCGCTTTTAAATCGTTAAATTGTATGGCCCCACATAGCTTGGCTACCTCCTGTCTGCCTTGTGCTTTAAGATTTCAAGATTCTTTTCTTTTAGATGTGCCGTTGTTTCGGTGGGTACATTTTCAGGAATTCAGAAATGGAATGTACTCATGGCAGCCCTACATTGTGGAACCTGTTATTGGCAGAATTACAAGTAATATATGAGATGATGGTGTTTCGAAAGAAATTGAAAACTCATTTATTTCAACCAGCTTCTTCTAATATCCACCTTATTTAAGCTAGCAACTTTGATACTTTAACAGTTAATTACTTTATCAGCACTAGTAGCATGATGGCTTGTATTGTTCTCACTTTTGTATGTTTGTGTTTGTTTTATGATTTTATGTATGTACTGTATTATTTGGGATCTATGTTTGTTTATGTTTGTTTATTGAGCTTAATATACCGCCCTTCAGTAAACATCAGAGCGGTTCACATGATACAATAACATAAAGAAATCATATTTGTGAAAAGGGAAAGGAAGTTATAATAAAAACAGGAAAGCAAATCAGCAGAATCGGTCAACGAGACAGGAAGGGGGAGAGGAGAAGAGGGAAGAGAGGGGGAATGGGCTACACAGAAGGGTCAGGGAGGTCAAAGGCAAGGGCAAAGAGATGGGTTTTGAGTTTGATTCTGAAGTTGGTAAATGTCTGTTCAAGCCGAATGGAGGTGGGGAGAGAGTTCCATAGTGCAGGGCCAAGGAAAAAGAAAGCAGAGGAACAGGTGGACTGGAGGTTGAAATAAATAAGGGTTTGCACTAAGTTTAACATATTCCCACTAATGTCAGAAAAGGACATCACCAGACATTAGTTAAAAATAGCAAGTTGGAGGACTTGTTTAAAACTGCTGCTACCATGCTATGTGCCCACCCATAGGAAAGATAACATTGCAAGTTTAATTTTCAATCACTTTTGCATATTGTTTTGAATTTTAGGTTTTCGGGTACTCTCTGGGGTCATGAGAGGGGATTTACTCTAGTCAGAACCTGTTCAGGGAGCATCCATGAGGCAGCAGGCACCAGCAGGAGCTATAGAGGAACCTTCGTCAGGCAGCAGGCACCAGCAGGAGCTACAGAGGAACCTTCGTCAGGCAGCAGGCACCAGCAGGAGCTACACAGGAGCCTTCTCCAGGCAGCAGGCACCAGCAGGAGCTACACAGGAGTCTTCTCCAGGCAGCAGGCACCAGCAGGAGCTACACAGGAACCTTTGTTGAGCAGTATTCACCTGCAGGATCTACACAAGAACCTTCTCCAGGAAGCGAGAGCTACACAAGAACCTTCTCCAGGTAGCAGGCACCAGCAGGAGCTACACATGAACCTTCTCCAGGCAGCAGGCACCAGCAGGAGCTACACAGGAACCTTCTCCAGGTAGTAGGCACCAGCAGGAGCTACACATGAACCTTCTCTAGGCAGCAGGCACTAGCAGGAGCTACACAGGAACCGTTCTCCAACAGGAGCTACAGAGGAACCTTCGTCAGGCAGCAGGCACCAGCAGGAGCTATAGAGGAACCTTCGTCAGGCAGCATGCACCAGCAGGAGCTACACAGGAACCTTCTCCAGGCAGCAGGCACCAGCAGGAGCTACACAGGAGCCTTCTCCAGGCAGCAGGCACCAGCAGGAGCTACACAGGAGTCTTCTCCAGGCAGCAGGCACCAGCAGGAGCTACACAGGAACCTTCTCCAGGCAGCAGGCACCAGCAGGATCTACACAAGAACCTTCTCCAGGAAGCGAGAGCTACACAAGAACCTTCTCCAGGTAGCAGGCACCAGCAGGAGCTACACATGAACCTTCTCCAGGCAGCAGGCACCAGCAGGAGCTACACAGGAACCTTCTCCAGGTAGTAGGCACCAGCAGGAGCTACACATGAACCTTCTCTAGGCAGCAGGCACTAGCAGGAGCTACACAGGAACCGTTCTCCAGGCAGCAGGCACCAGCAGGAGCTACACAGGAACCTTCTCCAGGCACCAGCAGGAGCTACACAGGAACCTTCTCCAGGTAGCAGGCACCAGCAGGAGCTACACATGAACCTTTGTTGAGCAGCATTCACCTGCAGGAACGTCTGCTGAGAGGAATGTACCAGCAAGAGCTACACAGGAACCTTCATTGGTCAACATGAACCAGCAGGGGCTGCACAGCGCATAGGGCCTTCTCCAGGCAATATGCACCCACAGAAGCTACACAGTGAACATACACTAGCATCTGCAAGCAGGAAACTCACAGGGGGATGTGCACCTGCAGGAATCTAAAAAGGCATATGCACGTTTATATACCAGGCACAAAATCCTGATGTGCAAAGAAGTGAATGTTCTCACGTGTCCTGCAACACCTTATCATCAGAGTTTGAGCGGTTTTTCAATCCAAGCAGCTCCCTGCATTACACTGTCTACTCACATTCGATGCATATTGAAGCACTGATGTTTAGCATTATCCACTCTCCTCATAGCCTGCACTGTTTCAGAAATATTCTGCATTTTCACTCTCAAAGTCTTTGCTGGAAACTTGCTGAGGCACACTGCAGCCTGCAAGGAGGAGACAGCCAGTGAGCATGACTGAATCACGAAACTTCCATCCAAATATTTATTTCATCAATCTAAATGGTAATGCACCGAGAAAAGGTTAGAAAGAGAAGCAGCTCTCTGAAAAATGCTCATCTAATTGCAGTTTTAATAACATAGCACCTGTCCTTTTGTTGTTAGATAAATGAAGAAAGCAGATGGTTGCTTAGTTAGGTGACAGCCATTCATTGATGGAGGGTCTCTGCATCATTATCCGTGGTGGGAAAGCATGGGGAGGATCAGCAGTACAGAGAGTGCAAGATCAGCATAAGGAAATCTCAATAAATTACTATCCTGGAAGGGGAGCAGGGTGTTTGCATCTTACAGTTCAGCACTACTGAGATGTACAATGCAGGGATTTTTAATTAAGTCTAAATGTATGTTTGGGTTTCCGAAATGCAAGCACTGTTTGAATTGAGCTGAGTAATTATTGGTGTCCTGTCGTAAAACAGCGCCAGGGTTTCTTTGTTTAAACAAAATATACAAATAACATAGCAAGCAAGCAGGCTGGGCAAAGCAGCATGCCAGCATTTCACAGCAGGCACTGAAGGAAACTCAAAGGCCCTGTGCCAGGGTCAAATGCTTAGAGACCTGCACCTGTACACAGATATCAGAGTTGTTCCTCTTTTGAATTTTCTTTGAAATTCAGGAAGACTGAAAAGCCTGGAATCCAGTTGAAATTCTAGCCCCAATCCCAGTACACTCCAGCCCGGTAATGGTCTTCACTGGTCACACATGGCCTGAAGGAGTTGGCCTGAAATTTCTCTGATGGAGGAAAGTTTCTCAATTCTTGCATGTCCAGGATTTCTTTGTATTTATTTATTTAGCAGGGTTTTTTTATACCATTTTATCATTTCAGTCAAAGCAGTTTACATTGTAACTTAAACTTGGTAATGTGCATTAAACAGGGACATTGATAGATTTATCTCCAGGAACAAGCAGGAATGAGTCTTCACATATGGGTACGTCGGTACCGATGGAGCCTGCGCGGGAACGCTCCCCAGCTTCCCAAAAAGGAAAGCTTTTGGGAGCATCCCACAGCGCCTGCGCGCTGCCTTCCCGCCTTTCCTAACCAGCTCTCCTCAGTTCTTCTTTGCCGCGGAGCCAGCAGGTCGAGCCCTATCACTGCTGAAGAAGTTCTTTATTTTATTTTATTTCTTTGGTCGCGTGTCTGCCTTCCCCGACTCCGGACCGGTACCGCTGGTCTTTTTTCTTTCTTTCTTTAAAAAAAAAAAAATCTATACTTTCCTCACTTAGTGTATTTTTCTTCTTGGGCCTCAGGGCCCACAAGAAAATTTCCCTCATGGAAAAACCAGCCTCCGGGTTCAAAAAATGCACTAAGTGTAGCGGTACTATTTCTGTTACAGATACCCATGAATGGTGTCTTAAATGTTTGGGTCCTGAACACTCCATTCCGGATTGTCCGTCCTGCTCTCTAATGTCTAAACGGGGTTTACAGAACCGAGCAGCTAAGCTCCATGTGCTGTTTCCCGCTGATGCAGGGTCGGTAGCATCGACATCTTCCAGGTCTTCTTCTCCTGATGGATCTCAGGTAACCAAACATAAACCTAGCAGGTCCTCGAAGGGTAGCTCTCCCTCTAAGCATCGAGATGCCTCCGGGCTTGCCCTCGAGGATCTTGCACCCCGGCGGGAAGCTCCGGCTTCCAAAGCTCCTCCTATGGGGTTACAGGTTGACATCGATGGCACGGCCTCGACCGATCACCTGTTAGAATGTTCTGGGGTACCGGCACAATCTCCCGGTACCGATTTCCAGGCATTCATGGCGTTGATGGATCAGAATGTTCTGTCCATGCAGCAGGCTATCGCGGCCTTCATTCAAGCTGCGACGCCGATGGTACCACAACAAACTCCGTTGTCGGTATCGGTTCCAGTACCGGCACCAGTGCTGATACCGGTACCGACTGCATCGACATCGACCAGGATACTGGCTGCTTTGGTTCCTTGTCCAGGGCTACTTCTCGGTACCGATCCGGTACCGAGGACGCCCGATGTCGATACCGCTCGATACGCGTATTGAGCGTTAGAAGAGCACCCTGACAGGCGATACTTCGATTCCTCTGGTGATTCTGATTCATCAGATGAGTCTCCTGAAGTATCCATAGCCCTTCCCGAAGAGCCTTCTTCTCCAAAAAGAAGAATGTCTCCTCCAGAGTACTTGTCCTTTCAAGACTTCATAAGAGAAGTAGCTAAAGGACTTTCTATTTCAGTAACCTCTGAATCAGAGCCTAGAGCAAAAAAAAATAGATATTTTAGGATACTCTAAGGCTCCTAGAGAGGCAGTCACCTTACCAATTCATGAGATTCTTTATGAACACGATTGATTTATGGGAGACTCCTCTCACTCTCTCTCCTCATTCTCACAGATTGGACACTATGTATCGTGTCCCTCCTTGTCCTGGATTTCAGAAAACTCAGCTTCCTCACCATTCCATTGTGGTGCAGTCAGCTATGAAGAGGATAAAGAGTACAAAGAGACACTCTTCTGCTCCTCCAGGAAGAGAATGCAGGACCTTGGATGCTTTTGGTAGGAAAATCTTCCAAGCCAGTATGCTTATTGCCAGAATCAACTCATATAGCCTTTACATGGGTATGTTTCTAAAAGAAGTTGCACAAAAACTGCATAACTTCCTCCCTTTTCTTCCAGAAGATAAAAGGGACGAATTCCTTATTTGGCTTAAGCATACTCAAGACATTTCAAAGTTTTCCAACAGGGCAGCTTTTGACTCCTTTGAAGGTGCCAGCAGAGCCTCAGGCATTGCCATAGCTGCTCGCAGAATTGCTTGGCTCCAGGCTTCTGATTTAGAACCCTGGGTTCAAGATGGCTTAGGAAATCTGCCCTGTACAGGTGAAAATCTATTTGGCAAAGAGTGGCAAATAAAAGCCACTCAAATGGATGCAGAAAACTCTGCTCTGGATAGACTTTCAAAGTCAACCTCCATTCCTGCCAAGAAAAAGACTTTCAAGAAGTCAGCAACCTAAGCAGGCCTAAGCCTACAGGGGCTGCTGCAACTCAGCAGTCCCAACCCCCTCAGGATTTTTGACTTAATGCTAGAGAACTTAGCCTTTCTGGCTCTACAACAGCCAGAACATCTCACCATTCCAGGAAGGTTAGCTCATTTTGCTCCCAGATGGGAGCAAATCACATCAGAGCAGTGGACCCTCTATCATAAGAGAGGGCTACAAGCTTCATTTCTCAGACCTTCCTCCCCACACCATGGTGAGACACTTCAATTCTCCCACATCTCTTCTCGACCTTCTAGGTCAGGAGGTGACTACCCTTCTTGCCCAAGGGGCGATAGAAGAAGTTCCTCTTCTTCAACAAGGGTCAGGGTTCTACTCCCCCTATTTTCTCATTCCCAAGAAGACAGGGGGATACAGACCCATCTTAGATCTCAGAGAATTGAACAAATTTCTATGCAAGGAGAAGTTCAAGATGCTTTCTCTGGGCACTCTCCTTCCATACCTTCAAAGTCAGGATTGGCTTTGTTCTCTAGATCTCAAGGATGCGTACACACATGTCCTCATCCATCCATCTCACAGAAGATTCCTACGTTTTCTTTTCCAAGACAAACATTACCAATACAGAGTGCTTCCTTTTGGTCTGGCCCCTGCTCCGAGAGTGTTCACCAAATGCATGGCAATAGTTGCTGCATTTCTACGCACTCCGGGAATATTTGTCTTCCCATACCTGGACGACTGGCTCATCCGAGCTCCATCTCAGTCAGAGGCCCAGATTTCCCCGGACCGCACAAGGCGCATTCTGCAGTATCTGGGACTTGTGGTAAACCTCCCAAAGTCCCAGCTCACCCCTACTCAGTCCCTGGAATTCATAGGGGCCTGGTTGGATACCACCACTGCAAGGGCCTACCTTCCTCAGGCCCGTTGCCAATGTCTAGTGCAGTTAGCCTCCCAGATTCAGTCAAAGAACCACTTAACTGCCCAGGAGATGCTACAACTGCTAGGCCACATAGCTTCCACAGTGCATGTGGTACCCTATGCTCGCCTACACATGAGAGCAGCTCAATGGACTTTGTCCACCCAGTGGACTCAAGCTTCAGGAGCTCTCTCAGACCAAATAGCAACCTCCAAACATCTCTTTTCGTCTTTCCAATGGTGGATGTCCACTCAAAATCTGTTGCTGGGGTCCCCCTTCCAACAGTTGTTGCCCCAAGCAACCCTCACAACAGATGCCTCCCAAACAGGTTGGGGAGCTCATCTACAAGACCTCTCCACTCAAGGCACTTGGTCCCCACAGGAGACCTCTCTTCATATCAACCACTTGGAACTTCGAGCAGTTTTCCTAGCTCTCAAGGTCTTTCATACCCTCCCCAGCTACAAGACAGTCCTCATTCATATGGACAATCAAGTAGCCATGTTTTACATAAACAAGCAAGGAGGAACTGACTCTCTGTCGCTTTGCAATGAAGCTTTAAGATTATGGGCCTTTGCCAGAGAGCATCAAATCCATCTCCTGGCAGTATACCTCCCAGGAATCCAAAACTCTTGGGCAGACAGACTCAGTCGAGTTCTGCTTCCACACGAATGGTCCCTGCATATGGATCAGGTACTCAGAATCTTCCAAGAATGGGGAACCCCGGACATAGACCTCTTTGCAAGTCCGTGGAATGCCAAACTTCCCCGGTTCTGTTCCAGAATTCCATGTCAGGGAGTTCAGGCCAAGGATGCCTTCCTCCTTCATTGGGGTCAGGGCTTCCTGTATGCCTTTCCACCCAATCCCTTGATTCCCAAGACTCTGTTCAAACTCCAGAGGGATCAAGGATCTATGATCCTCATAGCTCCACGCTGGCCACGCCAGGTGTGGTACCCTCTACTTCTGCATCTCTCCCAAGCCCCCTCCCTGGACTTGGGAGCTGCTCCAGACCTTCTGTCCCAGGAGGAAGGGACTTTGTGGCACCCAAACCCCAAGTCCCTTCACCTCAGAGCTTGGTTACTGAAGGCCTAGACCTTCAAGGCTTGAATCTTTCTCAGCAAGTGAAGGATATTCTCCATGCTTCCAGAAAACCTTCCACCAGGCGTTCCTATGCTTTTAAGTGGAAAAGATTTTCCATTTGGTGTGCTGAAAAGGGTCTTGACCCTCTAGCACTACCTTTAAATTCTCTGTTAGACTATCTCCTGCATCTTTCCAATGCAGGACTTAAGACAAATTCAGTAAGAGTCCATTTGAGTGCTATTGCAGCGTCCCTTAAGCCCATCAATGGACAACCTATCTCCTCTCATCCTCTCATTGCAAGATTCATGAGAGGCCTAACTTTAACTAAACCTCCCATTAGGCCTCCTCCAGTGGCATGGGACTTAAATTTGGTTCTTGGTCAGCTTATGAAGCCACCTTTTGAACCCTTAGCCACTACCTCCTTGAAATTTCTTTCCTGGAAGGTTATTTTCCTCATTGCTGTCACTTCTGCTCGCCGCATCATTGAACTGCAGGCCTTAGTGGCTAATCCACCTTATACAAGGTTCCATCATGATAAGGTAGTCCTTAGAACAAATCCACACTTTATGCCTAAAGTGGTCTCACCTTTTCATCTTAATCAAGAGGTATATTTACCTGTCTTTTTTCCAGCTCCTCATGCATCCAGTGCAGAGAAGAATCTTCATACTCTGGATTGTAAAAGAGCTCTTGCTTTTTACTTACAAAGGACACAGCAACATAGAAAGTCTTCCCAGCTTTTTGTTGCTTTTGATCCTTCTCATTTGGGACTTCCAGTCTCTAAGAGAACACTGTCCAATTGGATTGCTCAGTGTATTTCTTTCGCCTACCAGAGTAAGAACCTTTCTCTGGAGAGCCATGTCACGGCTCATAATGTGAGGGCCATGGCCACCTCTATGGCTCATCTAAATTCTGTGTCCATCGACCAGATCTGTCGAGCAGCCACCTGGGCCTCGGTTCATACCTTCACAGCCCATTACTGCTTGGACAAGGACTCCCGCCGGGATGCCTTGTTTGGTCAGGCTGTTCTCAAACACCTGTTCCATTCTTAAACAACTCCTATCCTCCTTCCCTGGATGGATGCCTGAGATCCATAGGAGGACGGAGAACCCTTCCCAGGGTCTCATATCCTTGGGGATCTTCCAGGCATCTTAGCTAGGGAGTCCCCATATGTGAAGACTCATTCCTGCTTGTTCCTGGAGATAGCACAGTTACTTACCTGTAACAGGTGATCTCTGGGAACAGCAGGAATAAGTCTTCACAACCCTCCCACCTCCCCTAGGAGTTGTACCTCTTCTCTATCTTTCCTTTCCTCTCTCTCTCTATTTAAACTCGAACTGAGGAGAGCTGGTTAGGAAAGGCGGGAAGGCAGCACGCAGGTGCTGTGGGATGCTCCCAAAAGCTTTCCTTTTTGGGAAGCTGGGGAGCGTTCCCGCGCAGGCTCCGTCGGTACCGACGTACCCATATGTGAAGACTTATTCCTGCTGTTCCCAGAGATCACCTGTTACAGGTAAGTAACTGTGCTTTCTCAGGCAATGGAGGGTTAAGTGACTAGCCCAAGGCCAGAAGGCGTTCTTGTAGAAATTGAATCCTGGTCTCTTGGTTTCCAAGCCAGTGCTCTAACCATTAGGCTACTCTTCCACTCCAGGATGGCGGAGACCAGAGAACATTAGGGCAGGATCTAAAGTACTTCAACTGACTAACATTGTCATCATTTTAATGCAGGATCTAGCAACATATTGTCACGCTCCCCTGCTACTGGCCAAAGGCTTTATAGTAGGGGTGACCGCTGTTTTGCTTCTGAGTGTCCTTTATACTAGCCAGCAGCAAGGGTTGCTGGGATATGTAGTTTTTGGTTTCACTCTCACAAAAATGTGTTGTGGCACAAGGGTCTTTTGGAACAGATAAATTTATTATTGTTGGGTTTTTCCCCTCACAGAGGTTCTCAGGCAAATAAGCAAAGCAATATAATTCTTTTCCAGAATAAACAGAAAAACAGGAGCAAATGAAAAGCATCAAATAAAAGTGGAAAAACTGTTTCTTCACAGCAGCACAAAACTTCCAAACTACTTTGTAATTCTTCTTACCAAAGCTTGTTTAACATAAGTTCATGTCCGCTCTATTACACATAGAACAGTCCATCTCAAAAGAACCAGAGGACTCAGGAACATCTGCTGCGTCAATGATCATGTCCTCGCTTTCATTCTCACAGTTCTGCCTAGGAGAACTTTTAGGCTGGCATTCTGGAATAGCCTTTTGCAGCTGCTCTAGAAGATTCCCTCCTCTACTAGCCCTGACGTCCTCTAGCTCAGGAGTTTGGTTAGTACGTAAGCTTCTCTTTATGGTTTCTACATCTGCATTAAACCATTTATTCCAAGTGTTTCTGCTAGGTGGTTTTACAGCCGTGCTATCATGGCACTTGTTAGCACTGGCTTTTAGTTGTTTTACAATGTCTTCAACAAGACTCTGATTAGGCAGAAAATCCAACGTACCTTGTTTGCTATCACTGCCCGGTCTGTGCTTGGAGCTCTCTTCCCTTCTACAGGTAAAATGCTTGTCCCTGTCTTCAGGTAGCTCCCACGATGGCGTTGACTTAGCTTTAAGGTAACTGGGATTGGACCCACCAGAATCCCTCTTGCCTGGAGCTGAGTTCCAAGACTTCCTCAGTTGCTGCCTTCCTTGTTGAAGTGGTTTAGACACTTGTAAAGGCTTTTCCCTGCCTTCTTGTCTGTCCAGTTTCCTTCTCTGCTGACAATCCTGTTGGCTGTTCTGGTACTGCGTGCTGTTCTGAAAGACTAGCCCTGAATCTGGTTTAAAATGGCTTCCTTGTTCAGGCACGCCCTTCTGACTATCCAGGTGCACCTCCTTAGGGCTGCTTCCAGCTCTTACGTCATGAATCTGACTGAGCTGCATTCTCTCTGAAAGCTTCCTGCTGTCATGGAAACCTGGCTTGCTCTGGCTTTTAAAGGTGCAGTGCTCGCTATTTTGCCATTCCATCTGCTCAGGCATGCTTTCGGTACCACAATATTCAATCTGGAAAAAGAAAACCTGGGGCTTACTAATGCAGTTGCCAGTTCCTGAAAATATTTTACATACAGCCGGATGTTTGGCACATCTAAATGTAAGGAGATTCTAGATTCTTTAACGTCAACTTCCACATATATGCCGACGACATAATGCTATACGCCCCAATTACAACCACAGACCCAAAAAACAACCATCAGCCTGCTTCACCGACGTATCCAACTGGCTACAAGAGAACAACTTATCCATTAACATAAAGAAGACCGAAGCTCTTATAGTGACAAAAGACCCAGACTTCAAACCACCCACTCAGCTCACCATGGGAACCACGCAAATTCAAATACAACCACACCTAAGATATCTCGGAATTATCATTGACCAAGCCCTAACCCTTAAACAACAAATCAACAAGACCACTAGAACTGTATTCCACAAGGCAAAATCGGTGCAACGTCTCTGACCTCTCCTCGAACCGCAGGACTTCAGGACAGTAATGCAGGCTCTGACACTCCCCCATCTGGACTACTGCAACATAATCTACCATGGCCTACGTGCCATACAAACCAATCCCCTCTGAACTGCCCTAAACACCACGGCAAGAATAATTCACAATGCAAAGAAACGGGACCACATCACCCCACTTCTGAGAGACCTTCATATTCTCCCCATTGAAGCAAGAATCAAGTACAAAGCACTTCTGCTCACCCACAAAACCATCCACCAAACACAAGACACCCCACTCCGTGCCCTACTGCCTCGCCCAACCCACAGCAGAACGACCAGACAATCCTCCAACAGCTCCATTGCCGTCCCCCACAAAAGAACCAAGGCAACACAACGGACCTGCAGCAGAGCCTTTGAACTCTATGCCCCGTCCCTCTGGAACTCTCTACCAAACCATATCAGGAACAACGGTGATCTCCCATCATTCAAAAAACAACTAAAAACCGTCCTATTCCAAGAACATCTCTGAATAGGACCCCATATTCTCCTCAGACCAGTAACTGTACTATCCTGTCAGTCTCTATGTCCATCCCAAAATCATTAATGTTGAGCCCCCGGTGATGGCCCCCCCCCCCTGTTATATGTTCCACCGCTTTGACCCGGTAAAAAGCGGGATATAAATACAGTTAAATAAATAAATAAATTTACAGGGAGAATTATTCCAGCAACAGGTAACACAACCCACACATGAAGGGGTCATACTGGTCCTGGTGCTTACCAATGAGGAAAGTGTTTCTGATGTTATAGTGAGAGACCATCCCACATCCAGTGTTCATCTGATGGTGTGGTTCAGTATTAGGATTAGGGCCGATAAAGTCCATTCAAAAGTGAGAGTCCTAGACTTTAGGAAAACTAACTTTGCTAAGATGGGACAATACTTCAAGGAGTAGTTAGCGGGATGAAAATAGCTGGGGGATGTAGAAAAGCAATGGGCAAAACTGAAGGGATATTTTAAGGGCAGTAAACCTTTCGGTTAGTAAAAGGAAAAGGGGACTATTGTAGTTGATATGGAAGGGCAGACTAGATAGACCATATGGTCTTGTTCTGCCATCATGTTTCTATGTTCTCAAAAGAAGTACCTGAAAAGAGGGTGGCCTTCATAAAATACAAGAGATCACAGAAAGAGGAAGGCAAGCATCAATATTTGGAAAAAGTTTGATAAGATAGGAAAGTAATCAGGAAAGCAAAGATACAAACAGAAGAAAAAATAGCCAATGTAGTAAAATGGGGGGACAAGACATTTTTCAGATATACTATTAGAGGAGGAAGTGCAAAAGTGGTATTGTCAGACTCAAGGGTGAAGGGGCGGAATATGTAGAAGCTGATGAAGCTAAAGCGGAATTGCTTAACAAATATTTCTGTTCTTGTTCATAGATGAAGGAGCAGAAGCAGGACCTCAGAAAACACCCACAAATAAAAATGGTAGTGAAGGGGATCTTGAACTATTTTCAGATATGACACACACCTTTAAATACTTAAAGGGTATAAATAAACAAACAAACCTTTTTAAAAGAAGGGGAAGTTATAAAATTAGAGGGCATACAATGAAGCTGCAAGGCGGTAAACTTAAAAGCAACATCAGGAAATACTTTTTTCACTGAAAGGGTGGTAGATGCTTCCAATGCCCTCCCAATGGAGGTGTTGGGGGCAAATACAGTGACGGAATTCAAGATGACATGGGACAAGCACTGAGGATCCCTTTATAGCAAGAGGATGAAAGCAAAGCAAACTTAAGTATCTTTTATACTCAATAGATAGAGGGGGGCTGACCCGCACAGAGCGGTGGGTACAACCCTAAACCCAGGCATAAAGGGGTGTTACCTGCACGGAGCTGCAGTTACTGGGCAGACTAGATGGACCATACTGGTCTCTATCTGCTGTCATATACTATGTTACAATGTAATTATGTATGTTACTAGAGGTTTGTGTTTGTGAGGAAGTAGCTAAACTGAAAGTAGACAAAGTGATGGGGCTGGATGGGATACATCCAAGAGTACTGAAGGAACTTGGGGAAGTTCTAGCGGCTCCACTGTCTGACCTTTTCAATGGTTCTTTAGAGTCGGGAGTAATCCCAGAAGACTGGAGAAAGGCACACATGGTCCCTGTACACAAAAATGGAAGTAAGGATGAGGTTGAGGACTACAGGCCAGTTAGTCTGACCTCTGTGTTGAGTAAATTAATGGAAATGCTGCTAAAACAGAGGATAGTGAGATTTCTGGAGTCCAGTGGATTGCAGGATCCAAGGCAGCATAGTTTTATGAGGGACAGGTCTTGTCAGACCTGTCTAATTAATTTATTTGATTAGGCGTCCAGAGAGTTGGACTGAGAGAGAGCCCTAGATGTGGTGTACTTAGTAAAGGCTTTGGAGAGACATTCCACTGGAAATCACTCATTTCACCAGGTATGCCGTACACGTGTTTTGGCCCAAAACCACCTTCAGGGAATTGCGACCTTATATGTCATACACATATAGAAAATATAATAAATAAATAAATATTACATAAAAAACATAGTGTAATAACTAAAACACAAATGTTAAAATTAAGAAATTGTATACATAACAGAGCCCAATAATAAAAAATTCATTGTAATTAAAAATTATATCCAAAACCATATACATAATGTGCTAAAATAATAAATAAAGATTAATAATAAAATACAAGCCAAAAAGGCCATATGAATTGGTGATGATGAACCAATAATACATAGAGAACATATGACAGAATCCATTACTAATTGAAAAGGTGTAAAAGTGTCTCCTCAACGGTGAGTGCACAGCCTATACAAGTCTAATGTAACATAGATAATTATTTGATTACAATCACTTGGTTTTTTAAGGTATTCCTCGGTGGATGGTTTCCTCTAGTGTCTCTCTGTATATCTCTGTGTCACATGTTCTCTATGTATTATTGGTTCATGGCCTTTATTTTCAAACTTGCTGAGTGAAGGATTTTCGCCGTACTGTCTGATCACGGCATGATCGCATGTAACTGCCTGACATCAAGTCTTCCAAAAATCCACATTGGTGGCTTGCATATTTATTATATTGTACTGAGACATATCTGCTCTTGATGCAGGCAGTGTTCACGATGAATACATGGCGCACCTCAAAAGTCACCGTGAACTAATGTGGTCCAAAAGGAAGGAACATCATGCAAAATTACTTAGTCGTTCACTAAACAAACCCCGCGAGCTTTTCAACTTAGTTAAATCACTATCCAAGGAGCCTTCACCGCAGCAGCAAGAATATATCCATCCCCAACAGTATGCGAATTACATCCAATCCAAATTAACCAGAACAATTTCGGATTCATCACAAGCATCCGCTCAATTCAAGCAGTCTCAAGCACCACTCCTCAGTATCTCACCTCCATCATCCAAAACCATCAAAGAACTAATTGCCACCTTGAATACCACTACCGCAGCCAACGACCCATGCCCACCACACTGGATCAAATCAATGCGCTCGGAGCTCAGTCCATATATAGCCAAAATTGCAAACCTCTTTTACTCCACTGGAACTTTCCCAGTTGCTCTCAAGCAGACTTCAATACGTCCCCTATTAAAGAACAACCAGATCGACCCTAAGAAGGAAGAATCATACCGTCCAATCTCCAGCATCCCGCTTCTTGCCAAAATTCTTGAGAAAGAGACACAACGCCAAATTCAGCAATATATTGACACATCTTCCCCTCTAGATCCGTGCCAACATGGATTTAGGGAAATGCATGGAGTCGAGACTCTCATGACCTCATTAATCAATTCGCTCATCTGTGGGATCAATAACATAAGATCTGGCGTCGCAATGATCTTCCTCGATATATCCGCTGCGTTTGATTCGGTAGACCATAAGATTCTACTATCGCGACTCTACGAAAAGGGCATACAAGGCCTAGCATGGAACTGGTGTAAATCATACCTCGAAGATCGTTGGCAACATGTTCGCATCGACTCCAAAACATCAGAACCATTCCTCCAAACGCAAGGGGTTCCACAAGGCTCCTCTCTATTGGCGCTCCTCTTCAATATATATATGCAGCCAATTTGCCAAATCACCAAATCATTTAATGTTTCCTGCCTCATTTACGCTGACGATGTGCTTATTTTCACCCCGATTGATATAACGAGTCCAAATTACACCAACTTAACCAACTGTTTCAATGCAATAGCAGATTGGCTTTTAGATCAAAACATGCGAATCAACTTCAAAAAGACTGAAGTTTTAATGGTCACAAGAAACAAGCTCTTCTCACCCCCTGCATTCCTCAAGGTACGGGACGCTGAGCTCCCAATCAAGAATACAATCTGTTACCTAGGTGTGATCCTTGATCAACGACTGGATTTTACCTCTCACATAAAAAGCACGGTAAAAACTATCTACTTCAAGATAAAAACATTACGCCACCTAAGACCCATGCTAGAATACAACGACTTCCGCTCAATATTCCAAGCAATAGTCACTCCACACTTTGACTATGCGAATATTGTATTACATGGTCTTCCAAAGAACACCATTAACCCCCTGCAACTAGCAATGAATGCTGCGGCCCGTATCCTAGTTGGAGCATCAAAGAGAGACCATATCACGCCAATCCTTAGGGACCTTCACTGGCTCCCTATAGAATGTAGAATTAGCTATAAAGTTCTCCTCATCACATTCAAGGCCTTAAATAATTTATCACCAGCAACGACTTCAGACCTCATCAGTCTAACGCCCAAGACAAGATCCAGGAGACCACTTGCTGAAAATACTCTAGTCATTCCCAGTGAATCCACAAATTGGTCCCAATCAACAATTAACAGAGCATTTAAATCTTATATATAGTAACATAGTAACATAGTAAGTGACGGCAGATAAAGACCAGCATGGTCCATCTAGTCTGCCCAGCAAGATGGCAAGAGTAGGTGCACCTGTCGCTCTGTGCAGGCCACCCCTCCCCATGTTTTTGTTTCTGTTTAGGGGTGAACCCACCACTCCATGTAGGACACCCTTATTTGTTCAGATGCTAGATAGTTCAGAAGTTAGATGGTACTGTTTGTTTTGCTTTTATCCTGTTGCTGTAAAGGGATCCACTGTGTCCCATGCCGTTTTGAATTCCATCACCGTGTTTGCCCTCACCACTTCCATCGGGAGGGCATTCCAAGCATCCACCACCCTTTCAGTGAAGAAATATTTCCTGACATTGCCTTTCAATTTACCACCTTGCAGCTTCATGTTATGCCCTCTAGTTTTACAGCTTCCCCGTCTTTGGAAGAGGTTTGTTTGTTCATCATTTCAGAAAAGCCATAAAACACCACCTCTTCATTCTGCATTTCCAAAGCACATCATCATCCCTCTAACAGGCACAGTAAAAATTGTAAATACCTTATTTACTCAAGATGTAACTAAGAAATTCTATCCTCTGTATATAAGTTTTTTCACAAATATGTATAAAGTCTCCATAAGTATACAGGTTCATTACAAATATGTACTAAGTTTTTACAAAAATTTTACAAATATGTACAAAGTTTCCCAAAGTTAAATTCCCAGTTGAATTCTCCTGTTATATGTAAACTCATCACAGTTTGTTGCTTGCAATGAGTATTTCTGTTTAATGTAAACCGCGCTGATGAAAAAGAGTGCGGTATAAAAGAACACTAAATAAATAAATAAAATAAAATAAATAAATCATTTCTCTTTAAGTATTTAAAGGTCTGAATCATATCTCCCCTGTCCCTCCTCTCCAAAGTGTACATATTTAGGTCTTCATGTCTCTTCTCATAAGGCTTCTGACGCAGGCTCCAAATCATTTTGGTCGCCTTTCTCTGAACAGTTTCCAGTCTTTTTACATCTTTTGCAAGATATGGCCTCCAAAACTGAACACAGTATTCCAAGTGAGGCCTCACCAGTGACTTGTACAGTGGCATAAGTACGTCTTCCTTTCTGCTGGTAATCCCTCTTTGAATGCAGCCCAACATACTCCTGGCTTTTGCCACCGCCTTGTCGCACTGTTTTGCCACCTTGAGATCATCAGAGATAATCACACCAAGGTCTTTCTCCTGAACCGTGCATACCAACCTCTCACCCCCTATTGTGTACTTTTCCCTTGGATTTCTGCTACCCAAGTGCATGACACTGTACTTTTTCACATTAAATCGTAGTTGCCAAGCATTAGACCAGTCTTCCAGCTTTTGTAGATCTTTCCTCATGTTATCCATTCCCTCTGGGGAGTCCACTCTGTTGCAAATTTTTGTGTCATCTGCAAAAAGACACAATGCGCCTAGATGCTGGAATAAACTTCATCCAGATATCAGAGCAATACGAGACATGAAGCAGTTCAGGAAGGCTATCAAGCACTACCTATTCACTGAGTACTTCCAGCCACCGTAATGCTATCTAATATGTCATAACACAGATTCATAGGCATAACCACTCCATAAGACATACCTTCTAGAACTAAAAATTTTGTTGTAATTACTCTGTTCACTAAAATCTCGCTGCTAGTTGATTGTATGTAAATAGTTCAATCGTTATTGTAGATAGTTACCCTTGTTACCCAAGTTTATTGCCCTGTTATCTGTAACTCATACTTGTTTCAAATGTACTGAGATTGTTTTGTTCCATGTAAACCGCGCTGATGCTAAAGAGCGCGGTATATAAGAAACTTTAAATAAATAAATAAATAAAAATAAATGTTGGGCATAACAAAAGCTTTTTTTTCCTTCTGTAGTACCCCTGCTCTTTTTTCTTGTTTATATATGAACAGTGCTGCCTATGCCAAAGAAGGTCTATGAATCTAGCCAAAGAAGATCTTGTTTTATTAATCTGTTACATTCTTTTGAAGATCTGAATAAACGGGTAGATAAAGGTGAGCTAGTTGAAATAGAGCCTCGTTTCTGGAGGGGGGGGGGGGATGTCGGGGCCATCCAGATGTCTCCGCTGAAGACAGGGCTGATAGGACCCGATTCTGATCCGCGGGAAGAAAACATTTCTGTGAGAGCCATAAGGCCCAAGGATGGCCCAGTGTGCACCTTCTGCCTGCAAGACTGTCCTCCCACGCAGGCATCCCAGACATCCGTGTTCCTGACCCCTCTTTTCCTCGCTGGTCTCCCATGGCCTGGATCGGGTGGCAGGAATCCCCCCGCTGCCCTGGTCCTGGAGGTGGCTTCCCTGTCCCTATCGGCCACAAAATACTGCTTATATTACCTCTAAGGTGGTATAAGCAGCAAGTCCCAGCAGGCCCGGCAGCACATACAGGGCCATGACCACCCACGTTCCACCCCCTTCTGTCCCCCTGCCCAGCTCTCCCTGTCCTGAAGCACAGGAGTATGGGGAGAGCCAGTGGGGGAAAAGGATCTAGATGGATTGTGGGGCTGCACGTCCTGCAACCCACATTTGAGAATGTGGGCCATAGTGTATCTGGATTTTCAGAAAGCCTTTGACAAGCTTGGTCCCTCATGAGAGACTCTTCGGAAAATTAAAAAGTCATGGGATAGGAGGCAGTATGTTTATTTAGCTGTTCTTCTATACCGCTTTTCACCGGGTCTAAGCGGTGTACATATAACAAGGATTATATACGTTACATGGAACATCAATTTGTGTACATTTATTTTCAACCTATTTACATTTAATACATGGAGTAAACTACGTCCATGTTGTTGTAACTATATACATTTGTTCGCTCTTCGTGTTGGTCTATGTACAGACAAGAGTGTTATATTACTACTACTACCACTGCTACTACTATTGAGCATTTATATAGCGCTACCAGTCATACGCAGCGCTGTACAGACATGTAAGAGACAGTCCCTGCTCGTAAGAGCTTACGATCTAGTCAAGACAAAACACAGAAGTCAAGATCTGAAAGCAACAGTGAAGAGGTGGGTTTTCAACCTGGATTTGAAGAGGGCTAGGGAAGGGTGCCTGGCGTACAGACACAGGTAGCTTGTTCCAGGCGTAAGGTGCAGCAAGGTGAAAGGAGCGAAGTCTGGAGTTAGCAGTACGAGTGGAGGGCATAGACAGAAGTAGTTTGTTAGAAGAGCGAAGTTCCCGAGAGGGGTTGTAAGGAGAGATAAGAAATGAAAGGTACTGAGGAGCCGCAGAGTGAATGCATTTATAGGTCAGGAGGAGAAGTTTGAACTGAATGCGGAAATGGATAGGGAGCCAATGAAGTGACTTGAGAAGAGGAGTAATGTGGGTATGATGAGGCTGGCGGAAGATTAGTCGTGCAGCAGAATGTTGAATAGATTGAAGGGGAAAGAGATGGTTCAAAGGGAGACCAGCAAGGAGCAGGTTGCAGTAGTCAAGACAAGAAGTGATTAAGGAGTGGATAAGCATTTTAGTAGTGTGTTCAGAAAGGAAGGGGCGGATTTTGCTAATGTTGTAGAGAAAGAAACGGCAGGTCTTAGCTATGAGCTGGATATGTGTGGAGAAAGAGAGTGAGGAATCAAAGATAACCCCCAGATTGTGGGCAGAGGAAACAGGAAGGATTACAGAGTTACCCACAGAGATTGAGAAAGGAGGAAGAAGAGGGGAGGTTTTTGGGGAAAGATAAGGAGTTCAGTCTTGGCCATGTGGTGGTGTCTTGGCCAAGCGGTGGTGTCTTGGCCAAGCGGTGGTGAGACATCCAAGCAGCAATGTCAGAAAGGCAGGCAGAGATCCTGGTCTGGATTGCTGGAGAGATTTCAGGTGTAGAGAGGTAGATTTGGGAGAAATCGGCATAGAGATGGCACTGAAAGCCATGGGAAGAGATAAGCGCACCAAGGGATTGGGTATAGAGAGAGAAAAGGAGAGGACCCAGGACGGATCCCTGGGGTACACCAACTGGGAGCAGGGTAGGAGAGGAGGAGGAGCCACCAGAGCAGACACTGAAAGAGTGATGGGAGAGGTAGGAGGGAGAACCAGGATAGTAAAGAGCCCCTAAAACCAAGCGAGGACAGGGTATCGAGGAGAAGGTTGTGGTCAACAGTGTCAAAAGCAGCAGAGAGGTCAAGAAGGATGAGGACAGGGTAGAGGCCCTTGGATTTTGCCAGGAACAAGTCACTGTAGACTTTGGTAAGAGCTGTTTCAGTAGAGTGTAAGGGACGAAAGCTGGACTGTAAAGGATCCAGGAGGGCATGAGAGGAGAGGAAGTTGAGGCAGCGGCGGTGGACTGCACGTTCAAGTAGCTTAGATATTGTGGTGATGTGGGTGCAGCACAGCCCTGTGAAAGAGAGAAAAAAGAGGTTTTTTTCCATAAGTGGGGGATGGGCTCACCTAAGCATAGTTCCCAGAGAGAAAGTGAAACTAAAACACACTCTTGCAGAGCTAGCCTGAAGCCACACCCAGTCTCCAGAGCAGCTGCAGGGAGAGAGAGGGTGGGGCCAGAGAAGGAAGCAGGCTACAGAGCATTTAAACTGCGTCACTCAGCAAGTGAGGGAGAGATGGACAGAGGCAGAGGAAAGCAGAGAATTGAAGGAATTCCAGGAGTCCAGAGAAGCCAGGAGAGGAGACAGCACTGCAGGGCTGAGAGTCCTGGTGATTCTAAAGGGACTAGCCTGAACTGCCAAGGCAAGTGGCAGGGCCAGAGGAAAGAAAGGAGCTGGGGAAAGATTCAGAACTACATTTCTGACTCTGAAGACAGCAGCTCAAGCTCTGAGCCCATAACCAAACAATTCAGAAAGCCTTGGAGAGGAAGGGTTTCTGCAAGCCAGGTAAACCAAACATTTCCTGAAATTGATTCAATAAGGGGAAGAAGGGCAAGAGGTTCTGACCCAGTTCCAAAGGGGAGAAGGAATCTCAAGTGGGAAAAGCTTTTTAAACTTTTAAAGAAAGTGCAGCGAAACGTTCCAGAACGTGTCCCAAGCCCTGAACCTTACAGCACAGAGGAGGAGATGGAAGTTGGGTCTTATCAAGATAATCCAGTGTCCTCTGATGAATCTATGGAATGTGGTTTTTGTACAAGCAATGCTTAGAAGTTTTATTGAAGGCTGTGTGAAAATATAAGAAGTGCTGGTGCTAAGTAAAGCCATTGAGAAGGGCAGATAAAAAGGTGGAAAACCTTATGCTTTAAAAGCAGCCATTTTTACTGATGCTGGAGCTGTGTTAAAATGCTGTTAGTTTCTAAGCTAAGAGGCAGCACATAATCACACGCTGGTTTGTAGCAGCTGGGAGAAGCTGAGAAGATTGCTGGACTGTGCATGTAACAGAGTTTAAACTTTTGCTAAAGTGAAGAAGAATTTAAGTTAAAAAGCAAAGAGTGAAGAAACTGCTTTGCTAGAGCAGTTGAATGTCTCTTTTGAAAAGTTTTTGTTGGAGAAATTATCCTTCTTTCTGTTTGCTGTTTGGGAACCTTTATCAAGGCCTGTTGCCAATTTTGATGCTGCAAAGAAAAATAAAAAAAAATTTATAACAAATTTTCCTGTGTCAGCCTCATCCACTCGGACTGCTTTATAATAAGCCCACAACTACACTAGAAGGGCCTCAGCTACTACGTTGAAGCATAGAATCAAGTGTGATGACCGGTCGCCCCCACTAGGCAGCCGCCTAGGAGGGCGCCACGGCGCCACAATATGAAGGGAAGGAGAGAGATGGATCAATAGTTAGAAGGACAGGTGGCATCAAGTGAGGGTTTTTTGAGGAGGGGTGTGACCACAGCATGCTTGAAGTCTGCAGGGAAGGCTGCAATGGAGAGTGATAGGTTGAGAATATAAGAGATGGAAGGGACAATGGTGGAGTAGATGGGGCTTAGGAGATGGGTGGGGATAGGATCAGAGGAACAGGTTGTGAGTTTGGAGGAAGAAAGAAGGAGTGTGGTTTCCTCTTCAGAGATCACAGGGAAGGAAGAGAGGGTAGCAGAGGTAGGGGGGAAGAATTGGGAGTGAAGAGGGGGAGGAGGGGAAGTAGTTGAAGTGGGGAATTGGAGGGTTTGGGAATTGTGGATTTTGTCATGGAAGTAGTCAGCCAGGGTTTGGGCAGGAAGGGAGGGAGGGACCAGGGGTGGAGGCACCTTGAGGAGAGAACTGAGAGTATTAAAGAGACGGCGAGGATCAGAGGCAAGAGAGTTAGTCAGATGGACGTAGTAGTCTTGTTTGGCAAGAGCTGTAGCTGACTGGAAAGAGCCAAGCATGAATTTGAAGTGTAGAAAGTCTTCCGGGGAGCGGGATTTGAGCCAGGCATATTCAGCAGAATGGGCACAGGAGCGTAGATAGCGGGTAGTGGATGAAAGCCAGGGCTGGGGTGCAGAACGTCTCACAGGACATGGGGTGGGTGGGGCAAGAGCATCCAGAGCCAAGGAGAGTGCCGCATTATAGGAGGTTACTGCCTCATCGACAGACTTGGATGACATAATGGAAGAAAGAGATGGAGAAATGGTGGAGGAGAGAGTCAAGGGATCAATAGTATGAAGGTTTCTAAATAGGTTGGAGGAGACAGGACGAGGTTGAGGCAGCGGGAGATGAAGATTAAAGCTTAAAAGGTGATGGTCAGATAAGGGAAGAACTGAGCTATGGAAGTTCGAGGGAGAGGAATTAGAGAAAAGTATCAGGTCATGGCAGTGGCTGTGCTGGTGGGTGGGGGCGGTGGAACAAAGTTGGAGGTCAAGCAAGAAGGTAAGGGCGAGGAGCTTTAAAGCATTGGGATGAGAGAGGTTATCGACGTGAATGTTAAAATCCCCAAGAATAAGAGTGGGGGAAGAGGAATCCAGAAAAATGGAAAGCCAGGTGTCAAAGTCAGTAAGAAAGGTAGAAGCAGACTTGTCAGGATGACGATAAATAACAGCTACTCGGAGAGGAAGTGGTGTGAAGAGGCGAATGGAGTGGACTTCAAAAGAGAGAAAGGAGTGAGACTGAGGCAGCAGGAGGGGTTGGAATTGGCAAGAGGGAGAAAGTAGAAGCCCAACATCACCACCGCGGCCAGTGGAATGAGGTGTATGGGAGAAATGATAGCCCCCGTGGCAGAGAGCAGCAGTAAATGCGGTATCATCTGCGAGGAGCCAGGTCTCAGTTAGGGCAAGAAGATGTAGAGCGTTAGAGATAAAGAGATCATGAGTAAAAGCAAGTTTATATTGTGCCGACATCAGTTTAGTGTTGTGCACAGGGTGAGGATATAGTTGGGGGAGGGGAAGTTCATGGGATGGAGCCAAAGTGCTCTGTGAATAAGTGTGTCTTTAGGTGTTTTCCGAATATTTGGAGTTCTGTGGTGTTTGAGTTTATCTGGGAGCGTATCCAATATTGATGGGGCATATAAGTGGAACGATCATGCACATGCTTGTTGGTTGTTAGTGATTTTTTTCTTGAGGGATGACCAGGTGGTCTTGGTGCTTTGTCTTCTGGCTCTGCTGGAGTGTGGAGTAAGGTCTGTAGATGGGAGGGTGAGGGTCCATTGATGGTCTTGTGAATCATCAGGAGGGTTTTGTACTTGATTTGGCTGTCTAGTGGGAGCCAGTGAAGTTCTTGGAGGATGGGCGTGATGTGGTCGTGTCTCGCTTTTCCTTGCAGAGTGTGTGCTGTTATGTGTAGGGTGGTGCATAGAGAAAGTAGGATAGATTGAGGCAGGCCTTGGTAGATGGAGTTGCAGTAGTCTATGTGCAGGAGGATGACAACTTGAAGTGCAGATCTGTAGTTGGTCATTTCCAGGATGGGGCATAGATGCTGTAGTGTTCTGATTTTGTAGTAGGCTGCTTTGGTAGTGTTCATTATTTGTGGTTTGAGGGTGAAGTATTGGTCCAGGGTGATTCCTAAATATTTTTTTAATGGTTGTACATTAATTTCACTGTTGTCTAGTTTGATGAAGGCTGGAGGTGAGAAGGTGAAATCTTTGGTGACAAATAGCGCTTCTATCTTGTTGTAGTTGATGGAGAGGTTGTTTGTTGTAAGCCATTGTGAGACATTGGTAAGGCATTGGAGAAGTTTTGTGTAGGTGGGTTATTTTGTGTACTACTGTGTACTGTTGTGGATTAGGAACTGGTTAAAAGATAGAAAGCAAAGAGTAGAGCTAAATGGCCAGTTTTCTCAATGGAGAAAGATAAATAGTGGAATATCCCAGGGATTTGTGCTGGACCTGCTTCTTTTTAACATATTCATAAATGGCCTGGAAATGGGAATGAGTGAGGTGATCAAATTTGCAGATGAGACAAAATTATTCAAAGGTGTTAAAACACAAGAGGATTGTGAAAAATTGCAAGAAGACTTTGATAAATTGAAAGACTGAATATCCAAATGGCAGATGAAATTTAATGTGGACAAGTGCAAAGTTATGCACTTCGGGAAGAACAACCAAAATAGGGTTACATGATGCAAGGTTCCACATTATGAACCACCATGTGGGAAAAGGATTTAGGCGTCGTCATCGATATGTTGAAACACTCTATCCAGTGTGCAGCAGCGGCCAAGAAAGCATATAGACTGTTAGGAATCATAAGGAAAGGAGTGGAGAATAAAACAGAGGATATTATAATGCCTCTGTATCACTGCATGGTGCAACTGCACCTTGAATATTGTATGCAGTTTTGGTTTCCATATCTTAAAAAGAATATAGCAGATTTAGAAAAGGTACAGAGAAGAGCCATTAAAATGGTAAAGGGGATGGAAGAACACCCCTATGAGGAAAGGCTTAAAAGGTTAGGGCTCTTCAACTTGGAAAAAAAATGGCTGAGGCGAGATATGATAAAGGTCTATAACTTAATGAATGGAGCAGACCGGGTAAATGTAGATCGGTTGTTTACTCCATCAAAAAGTAAAATGCTAGGGGACATGCAATGAAACTACAATGTAACACATTTAAGACTAATTGGAAAAAGTATTTTTTCACTTGTCGTGTAATCAAACTCTGGAATTCGTTACTGATGGATGTAGTAAAAGCTGTTAGTGAAGCTGGGTTTAAAAAAGGTTTGGACAAGCTCCTGGAGGAACCATTAAAGAGGATCAGGAAAATCCCCTGCTTACCCCAGGACAAGCATTGTGGAATCTGTGTACCTTTTTGGGAACCTGACAAGATACTTGTGACCTGGATTGACCACTGTTGGAAACAGAATACTGGGTTTGATGGACCTTGGTCTGATCCAGTATGGCATTTCTTATGTTCTTATGTCTTGTAACGCTAAAGAAATATTAAGTAATAGGGTTGTGTGGGCAAAAAAACTGTTTCATTTTCTTTTCTTTTTCATTTGTAGGTTTTTCTGTTTAGTTTTTTTTTTTGTTTTAATTTCAAGACAATTTTAGTTATTAAAGAGGTAGCTGTTGCTGCAATCCAAAAAAATGTAGCTGAAAGGTTACTAGATGTTTCATGCAAATAAAATACTCAGCTGTTCTTTTTTTCTTTGGATCAGAAGACAGGCAACTTGCAGAACAGCTATTACATCTCCAGGGGTGATGGGGCTAGCCAGCGTGCTTTATTGCTGGTGATCTTCCTTCCTGTTTCCTGACTGGTCCAAAGTTTGTCTGCTCCGGAGCTGTATGGAAAATGCTAACTGATTTTTTTTGCATTCTTGATTCTATTGACTTCTGCTATAGAGATTTACTCCAAAGATTTTCCTTTGCAATGTTCTTGTGCCAGAATTTCTGTGAAACCATGTCTAGGTATATTATCATAGATGTTTACCAAGCCTAATCCGGATCCGGGTTGTCCAATTAGTGCACAATTTTACAAAAGCCCTTTTCTATATGTGAAACAGACTTTGAATGCAGAAATAGCTTTGTAAAATTACTCCCTTTTTTGCATACCTGGACTTACTGTGCCAAGATTTATTCCTGTATGTACCGAAACACAGTGCCCGACTCCCAGTACTGCTGTTTGAAAGCTTAAGTCCACGGCACTGGAGAGACAAGTCCATCACTCATGAGGTTTTAACCAACAACGTAAAATTTGTTTTTATAGTCGTGTCTTTTTTTTATTTTTTTTATTTTTTTTACTGTTGGCAGATTTACAGAAATAAGTGGGCAGAATAGGACAAAATTGCTCTTTTTCACCTGTTCTCTACTATGTTGTTATGTTACTGATGGCTGCTTGCCTTACGTCACAGGTTATGCCTGGGATTTTAAGACCCCATGCGCCCCTTCAGATTTTCCTTTTGCTGATTCATTCCACTGATTTAGAAAATGCACTGACTAAAGGGCATCAAGGCCTATCTCACATCTAGTCAGTTTTGTTTACTAAAGATTTTCTCCCTTGCTGTGCTGTTTTTTAAATGGAGCTATGGTAATCGTAATGCATACAGAGACTCATCGGGAGATCTGACCTTCAGATTACTGGAAGCAAGCCTGCACTTGGCGTTCTTATTGCGGCATCCTCTGGGAATCTGAAAGTTCAGCCCCCAGAGACATGAAGCACAGAGATGCATTCTGCTGTATATAGAAGGATTCCTCTGATTTTAGCTTTTGCTGTCCTTGACAGCTGGATGGAGAATTTTGCGATCCTGGTGCAGACATTAAAGAGGGATTAAGGAAGCAGCCAGAAACTTTCCTGCTTAGAAATAAACTTCCTTCAATGCTATCTAAAATTTTCTACTTAAGAGAGAACAAAAAATAAGCAACAGAACTAATCCTGCCTACCTTTAGTGCCTTTGTGAGGTGGTGGTGTTAGTTTCTCTGCTCGTCATTTGCAGAAGAAACAGCTGCTTCACCATCAGGGATCGCTGTCTGTACACTGTCCCAACGGCTGCACAGGATGCAATAATGTGTGGTACCTGCCTTGCCAGTTCTCTCACTTGGTGCTTGTAGATTTCTACCAGTACATTAATCATATTTATAGGAGTGTTATCGAACAGTGGGAATCTCAGGTCCCCACGGAATTTAGAGACTTGTTTGCAAATACATGAAGTGTGTTAAGTTCAGGTTTCCTGATTAATGATTTGTAGTGCCCTTGCATCATCACAGTACAGGCATCACAAGAACTTGATGAATGTGTCGTGGGACAAGAGCAGGTTCCAGCACAGTTTTGTTCTTTGTGGCTTTTCCAGTAAGGTTAGGATGTTGGTTTTTGATGTGAGAGGAGACCTAGAGAAGACGACTCAAAACCGCCATGCATGCTGTGTCCTAAGAGCTCTCACTGTTTCATAACATTTTGCTCTCAAGACTGACGAAATCGTAGGGTTGCAACAGCAGAAAAGAGTGGAAAGTTGTTCTGTCTAGGTTAGTGCAGAGTTCAGTAAAATATCAAATATTCTAGCCATTTCCTGTATGTTATGGGCAATGTAACATGACAGAGTATGCGACTTTAATGGATAGACACATAGATTTGGGGTCCCAAAAGACAATGAATTATCCTGAGCAATGGTCAATGTACTTTAGCTGCAGTGAAATTGATTTAATGATTTGCCAATTTATGTAAATTCTACTAAAAGGGCTTTGATAGATCCATCTAAGTTATATGGTAATAGCAGGGCAATGATGGTAGGATTGGTTCTGTTTCCTGCTCAATTAAACACACAGCATATTAATCTCACCTATCATTCTAGAAGGGTTTATTGATACCGTGCCTTATTTGTGCCAGAGTAATTTATCATTGCAAACTGAAGCCAACATGGCTGATTTTTCAACCTCAAATCAAGATATGAGTGCTGCAGGCTAACTCGGTATCTCTGAGTAACATAGGAATATAGAAAATGATGGCCGCTAAAGACCATGCGGTCCTTTCAGTCTGCCAGTCCATACCAACTACTAAGCTCTGCAATCCTTTCCTTTCCCTCACAGATCCTCTATGCTTGTCCCATGCTTTCTTGAATTAAGATGCAGTCCTCATCCTTACCACTTCCACTGAGAGATTGTTGCAATGGCTAGAGGGACAGCTGTTAAACAGGTGCATTGCCCTGGAGGTTATAGTCCTCTTTGTGCCAGGAACGGAAGGAGGCAAATAGTACATGCCACAGGCCAAGCATGAAAAATAATCCCTCTGTGCACTGCACATCGCGTGTCCTACTTACAGTCCTTTCTGTATACTCGCGGCAGTGAAGAAGCCCAGCGTCGAGTCTCTAATAATTAATGCAGAGGGCACCCTAAAATAAAATATACACTGCTGAAAATGAAAGTCATGCTTTCTTAAAGATGTTTTCTTAACACAGTGTCCTGACATGAAGATTTGCAAAGCACTGTCAAACCATGGGGCAGTTTGACCCTAACGAGATGATTTACTCTTTTAGTCACAAGTGAGCTGGGCAAATCTGCATTTTAGTTTGCTCATTGTTCACTTTTTATGGGATGTAATACGGAAATTAGAGGTCTATAAAGATACAAGCTATTGACTTGTTTTTTCCCGTAGCATCTTGGAACGGTATCCTCTTCACAGTATGGATTGGTAGATGCACGGCTGAGTCTTTCCGAGCAGGTGGGGACAGAACTGGTATCGGAATTCAAGTGCAAGGGACTGTTAGCAGTGCTGATGTGGAAGTAAAGTCAGAGATCCAGCTATATATGTATATATATGGGCAATGGGCAGGCTGGGCAGGGCTTTTGTCATCAGCTTCAACTAAGTATAGTGAAATATTTAGAAATGTACATTGATAAGAAGATGTAACTTCTGAAAACTCCATGCCCCATGTAGAGCTCCTTTTACTAACACGTAACTCAAGCTGTCTGCTGCAATCTCCAGGAACAAGCAGGAATTTAGTCTTTTATTTATTTATTTTATTTAACATTTTTTATATACCGCACTATTCATCATCAGTGCGGTTTACATTAAACAACAATATACCTGTCAATACATGACTGATCTAGGTTTACAGATAACAGGGAAGATAAACTGGGTGTGAACTGGGGATAACTATCTACATAATTATAAATACATTGAATAGGTTACATCAGGATTTGATATTTGACAAGATACAGTGTTTTCACATTTTGATCCTTTGTTCTGGGTTATTGTTATGTGTAAGAGTTAGCTGAGTGAGGCGGGAGCCGGTTCTATTGTGTGTATGGTAGCCTGAAGTGCAAAGTGAATAAATAGTGCTTGATGGACTTTCTGAATTGGGTGATATCCCTGATTGATCTGATGTTGGGAGGTAGTTTGTTCCAGCACTTGAGAGCATAGGACACAAAAGCTCTGTTAATAGTTTGTTGTGTCCATTTTGTGGAGATACTAGGAGTAACTAGTGTGTTTTCTGCTACTAGTCTCCTGGGTCTGTTGTTTGGTGTGTGGGTGAGGAGATTTGAGATCGATGCAGGAGATAATTTATTAATAGCTTTGAATGTGATGAGGAGAGTTTTGTATATTATTCTGCAGTTTATCGGAAGCCAGTGTAGATCGATCAGTATTGGTGTTATATGATCTCTTTTAGAAGCTCCAGATAAGATGCGGGCTGCCGCGTTCATCGCCAGTTGAAGTGGATTTAGTGTATTCTTGGGGAGGCCATGAAGGATGATATTCGCATAGTCGAAGTGCGGTGTGACTATTGCTTGGAAAACTGTACGGAAGTCCTTGGTCTCCATCATTGGTTTCAGGTGGCGCAGTGTTTTTATTTTGTAGTAAATTGACCTTACTGTGTTCTTTATGTGCTCTTTAAGATTGAGTTGTTGATCGAGTATCACACCGAGGTACTTTATGGAAGCCTTGATTGGGAGTTCTGCATCTCTTACTATGAGGGTGTTTGGTGGAGAAAATTGCTTGTTTCTTGTGGCTATGAGTACTTCGGTTTTCTTGAAGTTTATTCTCATGTTCTGATTGAGGAGCCAGTCGGTTATTGCATTGAAACAGTTGATTAGTGGAGAGTAGTCAGGATTTGATATATTGATCGGTGTGAATATTAGCACGTCATCTGTGTATAATAGGCAAGATATACCGAAGTCTCTGGTGATTTGGCAGATTGGCTGCATGTATATATTAAAATGCAACGCAGATAGAGATGAGCCTTGAGGTACTCCCTGTTTCTGTTTGAAGGGTTCAGATGTAATGTTGCCTGTACGGACCTGTTGCCAGCGCTCATCTAAGTAAGATTTGCACCAGTTCCAGGCTTGGTTACGGATGCCTTTTTCGTGAAGTCTAGCTAGCATAATCTTATGGTCAACTGAGTCGAATGCCGCTGATATGTCCAGAAAAATCATTGCAATGGCCATGTGAATATTGTCAATCCCACAAATGAGTTTGTTAAGTAGTGAAGTCATGAGTGTTTCTGTTCCGTTAGCTTCTCGGAATCCGTGTTGGCATGGGTCCAACGGGGCTGCTGTGTCAATGTGGTGTTGGATCTGCCTCTGAGTTTCCTTTTCAAGTATCTTGGCTAGATAGGGAATACTGGAAATTGGGCGGTAAGACTCTTCCTTCGTTGGGTCCATCTGGTTGTTTTTTTAGCAGAGGGCGAATTGATGTTTGTTTAAGGGCAGTAGGGAAAATCCCAGTTAGATAGGAGATATTTGCGATCTTAGCTATGTAAGGGCTAAGCTCAGCGCGTAAGGTTTTGATCCAGTGTGCTGGACATGGGTCATTTGGTGCCGTGGTGGTGTTAATGGTGGCGATAATATCTTCGATGGTTTTTCTTGATGGAGGTGAAAATTTATCGAGTGAGACTTGAGCTTGCGGGAGTTGGATTAGTATTTGTGATGACATTGTGTTCGCCTTGACCATTTTGGATTGGATGAAGTTAGCATATAGTTGTGGTTGTATGGATTCTTGATGCGGTGGCGATGGTTCTTTGGTTAATGTTTTTACTAAATTGAAGAGATCACATGGTCTGTTTAGTGTTTTGCTGAGAAGATTGGAGTGGAATTCTTTCCTTGTAGTCCAAGTTAGTTCGCGATGCTTTTTGAGGTGAGTGAGATACTCTTCTTGTACCTGGCTGTTGTGGGTGTGTCTCCATTTTCTTTCTAACTTCCTCAGTTGGAGTAGAGATGTACGTAGTTCTGGAGAGAACCAAGGGGCATCCTGTTTTTTATTGGAGCGATTCCTGGGTGGGAGTTTCTTGTTCATGCTTGGTTGATGGGCATACTGATGGAGAGTGTCGTTCCAGTTAGAGATCAATTCGTTCAGATTGTCCATTGGCTTGGATAGTTTTGGCAACGCTTGTTTAGTGAGGGTCTCTATGTCTAACGGCTTAAATCGCCCTGCGCTTGTTGTTGAGGTGACTGGCTGGGCGAGTATATTTGAATTTGTTGGAATCTGGAATAAGATCAGGCTATGGTCTGACCAAGGGACTGGGATAATAGATGGTTTGGTATAATTATTTAAGCTCGAGACTGCTGATGGAACGAATATCAAATCAAGGATGTTCCCTTGTTTGTGTGTGGGGTTGTGCACGATTTGTTTGTATCCAAGGTCTGTCATTGCATCAAGGAATGTACTGGATAAGTCGTGATGTAGAGAGGCAAGGTTAAAATCACCTAACAACCAGTTTGGTTTGTTGGGGTTGTCAGGATTGCAGGCCAAGTTTATTATATCTGAGAGATCTTCTGATACTGCGTTTGGTGCTGAATAGATGAGATTGATAGAGTTGCTTCTATTTGCGATAGTTATAGTGTCTAGATGCTGGGAGCTCCTGGTTAGGGACACTCGGTATTGCAACTCAGACTTTGCTATTATGAAGACTCCTCCACCTCTTCTATTATCTCTGTTACAAGCGAAGAGTGAGAAATTGGGGGGAGTGATTTGGTTAATTAGGACAGTGTCTGAGTCAGAGAGCCATGACTCAGTGACCATTAGAAGGTCTAGATTGTAGTTGGATATTAGGTCTGTGATGGCTGCCCATTTGTTGCGCACAGACCGTGCGTTGATGAGTGCACATCTGAGCTCGTGTTGGAGGTCTTTGTTGGTCTTTTTGTTAGTAATGGTCTCCAGTGTTATGTAGAGCAGGCGTGGCTGTCTCTTGTGTTGTAGGTTTGGATTAGGTTGATAATAGTTGTAGTGATGTTTTCTATTTGATCCTAGGAGTGCTGGGATAGGGTTATGATCATGTATGTATGAATCAGAGTCATGAATGGTCATGGCAATGGTATAGAGAAAAACGATAGTTAGGGTTGAGGTAGGCATGGTTATCTTTTGGTGTTATTCCTGTTAGGTGACGGTCTAAGGGCACGTCGAATGGTCCTCAGGCGAGGCCCGCCAGGTGCGGGTGTGCCTGCTGGCGCTCTCTTTAATCGATGGCTGCTCAGCCCCAATTGGGCAGAGCAGGCTGTGGGAGGGAGGAATGTTGCTCCAATACTTGGATGCTATAGGCAACAGTAAAATTGAATGCTGTTGGTAACAGAATGGTTGAATGTTCTCGGCAATAGTAAAGTTGAATGCTATTGGTAACAAAATGATTGGGGCTACTGGCAACAGTACTAATTGAGTGCTACTGGTAACAATAATACTTGGATGCTACTGGCAACAGTAATAATTGAATGCAATGGCATTCACATATGGGTATCGTCGGTACTGGCGGAGCCTGCGCGGGAACGCTCCCCAGTGTCCAATAGGAACACTTTTGGGAGCATCCCTCAGCACATGCGCGCTGCCTTCCCGCAATTCCAACTGTCCCTCTTCAGTTCTTCATTTCCTGTGGAGCCGACAGGTCACATACCCTGTCACCGCAGAAAATTTCTTCTTTAAACTTGTTTTTCTTGTGGTCGCGCCCGCCTCCACTCGACGCCTACCGGTACCACCGGTTCTCTTTTTTTCTTCTTTTCAAAAAAAAAAAAATATATATACACCTGAAGTGTTTCTCTTCAGAAACTTTTTCTTTTTGGTGCTAGGTGCTATTTTGGGCATTAGGCCCCATTTTCCTGAAAAATGGAAAAAACAGCTAGTGGTTTTAAAAAATGTACTAAGTGTGGCGGTACCATTTCCGTCACCGACACCCATGACTGGTGTCTCAAATGTTTAGGCCCTGACCATTCTCCATCGGAGTGTTCGTCTTGTATGGGGATGACTAAAAGATGAAGACCAGAACCGGGCTGCAAAGCTCGGTACCTCTCTTTTCTTCAGATGCGATGTCCATTGCATCAACGTCTTCCAGAGCCTTCCTCCCATGGATCTCAGGTAACTAAACATAAGAGCCGGTTCTCAAAGGGTAGATCTCCTTCCAAGCATTGAGAAGCCATTGGCATTGCCCTTGAGGAAACTATACCGGCAAAACAGCCCCGGCGGGAGGCTTCAGCCTCCAAAGCACTAATGGGGCTCCAGGATGTTCTCGAGGCCTCGACCTCGGCAGAACTACTGGTGCATGCTCAGGGGTTCCAGCCGCTTCTACCGGTACCGACACCCAGGCATCAGCAGCGTCGATAGACCAGAGATTCCTTGCTATCGAACGCAGTCTTGCAGCTCTCCTTACCGCTGCGGTACCATTGACACCGCTACCGACGGTTCAACAGGCACCGGTACCGACACTGATACCAGTGCCAGTACTAGCATCGATGGTACCGGCCCCCATGGGAATTCTGCCAATGCCGACTTTTTCGGGCATCGATTGGTACCGAACCAACTCGGTGCCGACTTCGATTGATACCGATACCGTGTTTTGCATGAACATCGGGATCAGAGATGCTTCAAATCTTCCGATTCTGATGACTCGGATAGCTCGGTCGGTACCAGAGTACTTCTTCCAAAAGACTCCTCTTCTCCTCAACGCAGAATGTCTCCTCCGGAGGACATGTCTTTTCAAGATTTTATTTGTGATGTGGCCCACCGTACAGCAAAGGAATTGGAAATACTCCAGTACCCTAAGGCTCCCAAAGAGGCAGCTACCCTGCCCATTCATGAAATTCTTAATGATTTGATGCTCAGGATGTGGGAAACACCTCTGACCACATCTCCTTGTTCTAGGAGAATCGATACCATGTATCGAGTTCCACCATGTCCTGGTTTTCAAAAGACTCAGCTGCCACACCATTCAATGGTAGTGGAATCAGCAATGCGTAGGATGAAAAGTGCAAAAAGACATGCATCCAATCCTCCAGGTCATGAATGCAGGACTCTTGACGCCTTTGGGCGTCAAACATTTTAGGCTTCCATGCTTTCAGTTAGGATCAGGTCATATATTTTATATATGGGAATGTTCCTCAAAGAAGTCACAGGAGACTTGGAGCTTATGAGCCCCCTTCTCCCTGATGACAAACAACAAGACTTCCTTACTCTTGTCAAGCATGCTCAAGACGTTAACAAGTTTGTAAATTGTGCAGCCTTTGACTGCTTTGAATGCATTAGCAGAACTTCTGCTATTGCCATTGGTGCACGTCTGATTGCCTGGCCTCAGACATCAGACTTGGAGACTTGGGTACAGGATAAATTAGGAAACATCTCTTGCACAGGAGAAAACCTCTTTGGCAAGAATTGGCAGGAAAAGGCTAATGAGATAGATACTGACAATCTCACTTTAGACAGATTGTCAAAATCTACAGCCACTCCAGCCAAAAAGAAACCCTATAAAAAACCCCTTTTCAGCAAAAAGAGGAAGTTTTATCCATCCTATACCCAGCAAGGGCAAGCTCAGGGTCAAGTTGCCCAAAAGGGACAACAGCAACACTCCAGACAGCAAAAGAAGCCAAAAGGCCCGAGAGCTCAACCAGCTCCACAGGCTCAGCCCCCTCAAGGGCTTTGACTCCTTCCTAGAGAGCTTAGCTTTCCTGCCTCTGAAGGGTCCAGAACCCCTAAACATTCCAGGCAGGTTGTGTCATTTTGTCAACAGATGGCACAAAATAACAGCAGAAAATTGGACTCTGTCCATGTAGGGGAGGGGGTACAAGCTTCATTTTCACAGCATGCCCCCTCCTACAATCGTAAGACAGTTCAATTCCCGAACCTCTCCAGACAATCTACTGGATCAAGAGGTCTCAACACTTCTTGCTCATGAAGCAATAGAGGAAGTATCCATTCCCCAACAGGGTACAGGGTTCTACTCCCCCTATTTTCATATTCCAAAGAAAACAGCAGGACACAGACCCATTCTAGACCTCAGAGAATTGAACAAATATCTGTTCCGAGAAAAGCTCAAAATGATTTCTCTGGGAACTCTTCTGCCATACCTTCAAAGTCAGGATTTGCTTTGCTCTCTAGATCTAAAGGATGCATATACTCATATTCTGTTCCATCCAGATCACAGGAAATTCTTATGATTCCTTTTCAAGGGAAAACACCTCCAATACAGGATTCTTCCTTTTGATCTGGCTTTGGCACGAAGAGTATTCACGAAATACATGGCAGTAGTAGCTGCATTTCTGCGAACCCTGGGGATATTCGTCTTCCCTTACTTAGACGACTGGCTCATTCGAGCCCCCACAATTCCAGAAGCCAGCTCTGCACTGTCTCACACAATGTGAATTCTCCAATACTTGGGATTGGTCATAAACTTCCCAAAATCCCAACTTGTTCCTTCTCAGACCCTGGAGTTCATAGGAGCTTGTTTAGATACCAGACAGTCAAGGGCTTTCCTCCCACAGCCCCACTGTCTTCGCATAATGCAACTAGCTTCTCAAGCAGCGGGAAAGTCCTCCCTAACTGCTCAAGAACTGCTGCAATTACTGGGACATATGGCATCCACAGTTCATGTAGTTCCCTGTGCTCACCTCCACATGCGAGCAGCCCAGTGGACACCATCCCCACAGTGGACACAGGCCACAGGACATTTGTCAGACAAGATAGCAAACTCTCATCGGCTGATCTTGTCCCTACAATGGTGGCAGTCACTGGAGAATCTTTTAGTGGGGTCTCCTTTCCAACAACCCCCATTCCAGGCCATCCTAATAACAGATGCATCACAGATGGGATGGGGAGCACACCTGCACCATCTCTCCACCCAGGGTACCTGGACTCCACAGGAGGCTTGTCTTCACATAAACCTCCTAGAACTCAAAGCAATCTATCTAGCTCTTCGAGTATCCATGCCCAGATCAGCTACAAGACAGTCCTAGTCCAAACGGACAATCAAGTAGCCATGTTCTACATGAACAAGCAGGGCGGAAGAGGCTCTCTGTCGTTATGCAACGAAGCTTTACGACTATGGGCCGTCACCAGAGAGCATCAAATTCACCTTCTTGTATATCTTCCAGGCATTCAAAACCTTTGGGCAGACAAACTCAGCCAAGTACTGCTGCCTCACGAATGGTCTCTCCACCTAGACCAGGTGATAAAAATATTACACATCTGGGGAACCCCAGACATAGACCTCTTTGCAAGTCCACTGAATGCCAAACTTCCCCGGTTCTATTCCAGAATTCCGGCTCACAATTGCCAGGCAAGGGACGCCTTCCTCCTTCACTGGGGTCAGGACTTCCTCTTTGCCTTCCCACCCATTCCCCTCATCCCCAAAACACTCTTCAAGCTTCAGAGAGACAGAGGTCGTATGATCTCATAGTGCCACGGTGGCCACAACAAACATGGTATCCCCTGCTTCTACATCTACCTTTGGAGTTAGGATGTGCTCCAGACTTTCTATCCCAAGAGAACTGGATGCTATGGCACCTGAATCCCCAGTCCCTGCATCTCAGGGCCTGGTTGCTGAAAGCCTAGACCTGCAGGATCTTAACCTTTCCCAGCAGGTAAAGGATGTCCTTCAGGCTTCCAGAAAACCTTCCACAAGACGTTCTTACGCCTTCAAGTGGAAACGTTTTACTATATGGTGTTCTCAAAAGGGCTTAAACCCCCTTGTGATACCTTTGGAATCAGTACTAGATTACCTACTAAATTTATCAAATTCTGGTCTAAAGACAAATTCAGTAAGAGTCCATTTTAGTGCAATTGCAGCTTTCTATAAGCCTCTAAATGGACAGCCAATTTCCTCTCATCCACTCATAGCAAGATTTATGAGAGGTCTTCTATTAACAAAGCCTCCCATCAGGCCACCACCAGTGGCATGGGATTTAAATCTAGTTCTCGGACAGCTCATGAAACCACCCTTTGAACCTTTAGCCACTACAACCCTAAAGTTTTTATCCTGGAAGGTCATCTTCCTAATTGCAGTCACCTCCGCATGTCGCATTAGTGAATTGCAAGCTTTAGTGGCTGATCCCCCTTATACAAGGTTTCACCATGATAAGGTTGTTCTCAGAACACGTCCACATTTTATGCCAAAGGTGGTTTCGCCTTTTCATTTAAATCAATCAATTTACCTTCCTGTATTCTTTCCGAGGCCTCATGCCTCTAATGCAGAAAGGAACCTTCATACTTTGGACTGTAAAAGAGCCTTGCTTTTTACCTACAAAGAACACAACATCATAGAAAGTCTTCTCAACTTTTTGTTGCTTTTGATTCTAGTCATTTGGGACGTCCAGTCTCCAAAAGAACTCTTATCTAAATGGATTGCACAATGCATATCCTTTACTTATGAGAGTAAGAGTCTTCCTCTTCAAGGCCATGTCACAGCACATAATGTGAGAGCCATGGCAGCCTCTATGGCTAACCCTCACTCTGTGTCTATCGATGACATTTGTCGAGCAGCCACCTGGGCTTCGGTGCACACCTTCACAGCCCACTACTTCCTAGATAAAGCCTCCCGTCGGGATACCTTCTGTGGCCAGGCTGTTCTTCAACATCTCTTTCAGACTTAATTCAACTCCTACCCACCAACCCTGGTAGGATGCCAGAGATCCATGGGAGGAAGCATGGCCAACGTCACCATAGGTGACAGCTTCCTGGGGCCATCTCCCCGGCATCTTCAGCTAGGGAGTCCCCATATGTGACGACTACATTCCTGCTTGTTCCTGGAGATAGCATAGTTACTCATCTGTAACAGGTGATCTCTGGGAACAGCAGGAATTTAGTCTTCACAACCCACCCACCTCCCCTAGTAGTTGTCTCTTTATCTGTCTGTCTCTTTCGTCTCTCCCTCTATCCTTTCACTCAGATACAAACTTAACTGAAGAGGGACAGTTGGAAAAGCGGGAAGGCAGCGCGCATGTGCTGAGGGATGCTCCCAAAAGTGTTCCTATTGGACGCTGGGGAGCGTTCCCGCGCAGGCTCCGTCGGTACAGACAATACCCATATGTGAAGACTAAATTTCTGCTGTTCCCGGAGATCACCTGTTACAGGTGAGTAACTACGCTTTCCCTATGGGCCTATGCTAAGTGTTAATAAAAGGGGCCCTTAAAGTTACCAGTTTAACCAAACCGAAAATTATTTTGGTTCTGCCAAAGTAGATATTGTAGATTGCAAAAAACAAAAAGAGAGACAAATTCCAGGGACAGGAGATCTTATTTGTTTATAAGAGCTTTTATTCCTCCAGTCTAGATTACATAGCACCAAGATGACCAGACTTTTTGCAGGCAAATCTGGGACACTTATCCAGTGGGTGTGTTAGGGGGGGCACATGAGTTCCAGGTCTGAGCAACAAGTCATGGGGGGTGGAAGAGGAGTCATTACTCTGCCCCTCCCATCCATCCCATGACAGCAACACTATCACTTCCAAGCAGATAAATCAACAGAGACCTAGAAACAATGACACCCCCCCGTACTGTGCAAAATATAAAGATAATGTATTTAGTTATCATTTTCTATATACTGCATTTCCTAGGATCAATGTGGTTTACATGTAACAAGTTGAAATACAGTTAACTCTTGTTGTACACACATAATGATGTAAATTCTAAAAACTATCACGTTCAGATCAGTAAACTGAAAATGATTCTTCTTACCCCTTCTGCTCCCGTTGCTGGATTTGGGGACAGGAGGCTGCCAAGCAGGAGAGAGTCGGGGACATCTTATAACCTTTTTTTTTTCTTTTTGTGCCTGCAAGTGAGTGCTGACTCCTGGCGACCCTGCTGCCTCTGGGTTTTCTTGGCAATGTATCACCAGAAGTAGATTGCCAGCCTTTTCTTCCGAGACAATGGAGGGTAAAGCGACTTGCCCAAGGTCACAAAGCGTGCCAGTGGGAATAGAACCCTTGATATTCTGGGCACTAGTCAGTTGTTCTAACCACTAGGCTACTCCTCTACTCAGGTTATTTTACATAGCATATAAAATTAAAATACATAAATAACATGTTTAAACAAAATATAATAATAATAAAAACAGTCAAATTCTACTGATGCCTAGACGAATAATCTTCTGAAAATAAAAGTTTTCAGTTTCATCTAGAACATAGCTTGACAGTGTGTGAGGCAGAAGACATCTCTTACCCTTCCCTCTAGTCCTTTCAGGTGCTGGTTTATTTTAAGGAAGAAAACTGGTCTTCCCTGAACCCCCTCCCCCCAATAGTTTCTAATCCTATCCTAAAGGTGCTGTATACACCTTGAAGTGCTGTAGAAATCATAAGTAGTATTAGTAGTTGTGTTTGTCTCTGGATTGTTATAATATTTTAACAATGTAAATCCCTTTGATAAATGTTTGAATAGTGGTACACGGACTCCTTCTAAATAAACAAACATCGATAAACTGTACTGATCCCTAATCTCTTGAAGTACAGCATTGCGCATTACAGGGTAATTTAATCGTCATTTTCCCCGCATATGTGACCTCAATTAAAATGCTAACTAGCATCAAAGCGCATGCGTTGAGACTTCGCTAGGAAGCATAGCCAGGGGTGTGGTCAGGGCAGATGATGGGTGGAGTTCAGAAGTCCAGACGAGGATAATAAAACCTTAATCTACGCACGTGCATTCTTGAGAGCAGGTATGAAGGTCTGTGCTGGCCGTTAATGCACAGTCTCTGCTTTTTGTCCTAGTATTTCATAAGGTGCCTGTGCGTTATATAAGTGCTTAGCCTCTTACATAAAGCACTTCCTGTAGGGTCAACAAAAGCCTCGGGTCCACCAGCGCCATTAAAGCATTAAATTCTCTTGTGTTTGTGTACCCAGGGAGTGTAATATTCCACAACATTTTAACACTTACTTTAGCTGTGGAATAGTTTTTTATAAAATTATCCGCCTGACATGTCGGCCCACTTATACATATACAGCAGAGGCCGCCTCAGAGAGCGGGTTAGGTCCGTTCATCTTTTGGCTAGTTTCACGTGTGTAAATTAACCCAGTAAATTAGTACATGCTAAAGAGCAGGTATGCATGTAACATGTAAATTATGTCAAAGCAGCAGCACGTGCATACTTTCCTGCTGAAAATTTGTCATGTACTTTCCTCATATGCAAGCGCAGAATGTAACTGGGCAGTAACTGGTATTGAGTCGCTGTCTGCTTAGCTTCAGTGGTGAAAGTTAGATGAGCCTTTCAGGGCCTAACTCACCACTGAATATTCAGCCGTCGGCTAGCTGCTTATCCCCGGGTCGCCAGGAGTCGCACATTGCATTGCATCCGCATACATTCTCTTGGTCCATAAACCATTATTAAGAAGGGACCCAGGATATCAATGCTTGATCCAGTACAAGCATTGTGGAACCTGTGTCTCTTGGGGATACTGCTAGGTACATATGACCTAGATTGGCCACTGTTGGAAACAGGATACTGGGCTTGATGGACCTTGGTCTGACCCAGTATGGCATATCTTATGTTCTTATGTTGGTCAAAAGAACAGCAAAGTGGTTTACAAATTAAAAGAAAACATAAAATCAGCTAATATGAAAAGGTTTGCATGAAAAGATACTTCAAACAGGATCAAACTAGTTCATATCTTAAAACCCAGGCAGAGCATTCCAAGAAAAATGGGACAACGGCAGCAGAAGACAGAACGTCAAGTGTATTTATGTTAGTGATTTAACAGAGGCATTGATTAGAAATGTAGCATTACTTTGACCGTTTATTTTTATTGGGTTCTGAATATCACTCTGTTCTGTGGATATGGTATTAAATAGGGCAAGGAATGGCCAGCAGAATAAAGGAGGTGATAGTGCCTCTGTATAAGTCTCTAGTGTGGCTTCATTTGGAGTTTTGTGTGCAATTCTGAAGACCGCACCTTCAAAAGGATATAAACAGGTTGGAGTCAGTGTAGAGCATGGCTACTAAATTGGGACTTAAGGATCTGAATATGTAAACTTTAGAGGAAAGGCGGGACAGAGGTGATATGATTGAGACATTTACCTCAGTGGCATAAATGCATAGGAGGGCCTCTTTGGATTGAAAGCAAGCTCTGCTATGAGGGGACATAGGATGATAGTGAAAGGGGATAGACTCAGAAGTAATATGTGGAAATATTTCTTTACGGAAAGAGTGGTGGATACATGGAATAGTCTCCCAGTGGAGGTGGTAGAGATGAGGACAGTATCTGAATTCAAAGAAGCATGGGACAAACACAGGATCTCTAAAGGAAAAAAAAGGGGACTGTTGTAGTGGGTGATATGGAAGGGCAGACTGGATAGACCACGTGGTCTTTTTCTGCCATCATATTTCTATGTTTAAATAACTTTTTCTAGAATTTCAGTTTTCTCTTCCCACCTCATATATTATACTATTAAGGCGGTAAAAAAATACTCTCAGGTGTAGGTGATGTGCACCCCACGACTGGAACGGACCAGTGGACAAGGAGAGATCCCACTAGTGGCTGTGAATGTGTGACTGGCATAGTGGTATCTTAGAAAGTAATGGCGTATGACAGGTTTTTTTTCTTAGCTTCTGTCAACCGAACTACTGTAATTAAATCACCAGCCCTTGGACTGCAAGCTGAATTCCCTTTGTTTTGCATTTCATTATTCTGAAAGGTTCTAAGATTCTTCATTCATTACATGTTTTAGTCAGTGGAAATGCAGTGAGACATTGCAGGATTACAAGGGCATAACCCAAGCTGTTGACTTTCTTTTCCAATTTTGAAGGTTTAAGATGCAGTTGCATGGCATAGAAAGCAGAAGATACCATATGAAAATCAGAGCTTTTTATTCTTGTAACATGAAGATTCTGAAACCAAAGTCTACAAGAAGCAAATTTGCTCCACCTTTTACACTAGACTCCGCTGAGTAAAGAAGCATCGTACCTCCAGTATCTCTCCCCCTGCAGTGAGTGATCTCCGGGAAATTCTGCACTGCTGCTCTAGTGATGACCAGCAATCTGCTGATGGGGCTAAGATGACTTTTTAAATTCTCAGAGCAGGCAAAAATTTACTTTCAGTGTCCGGGTTGGATTTCTCTATTTCTCTCCTCACTCTCCTTCAGCCCATGTGTGGCCACTGCTGAGATGAAAAAAGATGAGATGGTGCCCATACAGCCCTCAGAATCCACACTCATTCCTTGGCCATCATGGGTTTGCAAGCTGGCGGGGAGGCTGCCTCGGGGTCCTGAGGAGGGACAGGGTGTATTTTGAAGGGGCCTCTCTTTTATTTATTGATTTATTTATTTATCTGAGCTTTTCTATCACTTTGCACTGGGTCAAAGTTGTGTACATAGAACAGGTTTAAACAACATTTCCAGCGAACTGTAACTATTTACATGAACAGTTGAACAAGGACTCAATTTATATACATTGGTCCTTAACTTATATACATAGCTATCTTGATAGGGGGGAGGGATGGGGTAGGAAGGGTTAGAAGATGGAATAAGTCTGAAATGGTAGTGTGGGTTTAGGAGGTGGAGGCCAAAGTGAAGGGTGAAAAGGAGGGTTTTGAGGAGTTTGTGGAGTGTGATGAGGTCTTTTGTGTTCCTTATGGGGTTGGGGAGAGAGGTCCACATGGTAGGAGTGTAGAGTTCAAAGGCTCTGGTGCATGCTTGTTAGGTGCTTCTTGTTTTTTGTGTGGGGGTGGCTAGGAGGTTTGTAGTGGAGCATCTTCTGAATCTGCTGGTCTGAGGAGTATTAATCAGCATTTGTAAATACGGGGATGATAGGTTATTGAGAGTCTTGAATATTATCAGGAGGATTTTGTATTCTGCCCTAGTGGGGTCTCCTTTCCAACCAGTGAAGTTCATAGAGGATGGGGGTGATGTGATCATATCTTGATGCTCCTTGGATGATCCGGGCTGTTGTGTGCAGGGCTGTTTGTAAAGATAGGAGAGTTAAGTGAGGTAGTTTGTGATATGGAATTGCAGTAGTTGATGTGAAGAATAATCGGAGTGGAGTGGAGTAGAAGTTGGATGGATCAAGTGGCATGCAAAGATGCCATAGGGATCAGGTTTTGTAGTAAATTGTCTTTGTTGTGTTCCTTATCTGTGTCTTCAGGGTGAGGTGGGTAACTCCCAGGTATTTTACTCCGGATCTGACTTGGATTTCTGTATTGTTTAAGGTGATGGATGCAGGGGGTTGGGGGGGAGGGTGAATGAGTCATTCTTGGTGATGAACATGACTTCGGTTTTCTTGAGGTATATGGAGAGGTGGTTTGTAGCAAGCCATTGGGAGACATTGGTGAAGCATTGTTGTAGGCCAGTGTAGGATGGTTTGTTTATATAGAATGCTATCAACAGCATGATGTCATTGGCATAGATATGATAAAGTGGATGTTGTGTGGTTGGATGGTTGTGCGGAGTGGTTGCATGTAAATATTTATTTATTTATTTTATTTAGATAGTTTTGTATACCACCTAATCCTTCAGTCAAAGTGGTCACAACACAATTGGGGGATACATTTAACACGAGGGGATATGAGACACATATGCTAATACTTACAGGGAACATGGGTTATGGAGGGTTAAGTGGCTTGCCCAAGACTACAAGGAGCACCTGTGGGACTAGAAACCCCAGTCCTTCCGGCCCAAGGTTGCTGTCCTCTAGAAAAGTGCAGAGAGAGTGGATCCTTGGTGGACCCCTTGGGTCTGATGGTAGGGGTTGAAGACGGTGTACCGATTTGTATCTATTGGTGTCTGTTGTTTAGGTATGCTTGGAATGAGTTTAGTACAGCACCATGCAGACTAGATGGACCATACTGGTCTTTATCTGCCATCATATACTATGTACTATGTACCATGGATTCCTATTGTTTGTAGGCTTTCTAAGAGAGTTCTGTGATTGATAGTGTCGAAGGCTGAAATATGAATCCTTGTTTTGTGTTTTGAGTTCTGTTTATGAGCCTGTTCATGAGTGACGTTAAGAGAGTTTCTACTCCATGGTATGGCCTGAATCCATGTTGCTGCTGGTCGAGTAGGTCATGCTTGTCAAGGTATTCTTGTAGTTATTGAATGGCTTTTTCAATTATTTTGGCTATGAATGGAAGACTTACTATAGGCCTAGATGAGACAGGGTCAGTTGTGTCTAGGTGAGGTTTCTTTAGTAAGGGGTGAATTGAGGAAGTTTTTAAGCGTGCTGGTAGTTCGCTTTGTTGCAAAGAGGTTTGAGTGATCTTTGTGAGGATTGAAGAGAGTTCAGTCTTTGAGGCTTTAATCCAACTCAGGGAGGAGTGGTCTAGTGGTTAGGACAAGGTACTTCAGGCCGGAGGGCCGGGGGTTCAAGTCCCACCTGGGGACAGCAATCTCAGGCCGGAGGGACTGGGATTTCTAGTCCTATAGGCACTCCTTGTGGTCTTGGGCAAGCCACTTAACCCTCCATTGCCCATGTTCCCTGTAAGTATTAGCGTATGTGTCTCATATCCCCTTGTGTTAAATGTATCCCCCAATTGACCGCTTTGACCCGGTGAAAAGCGGGATATAAATACAGCTAAATAAATAAACTCACTGGGCAGGGATCTAGTGGGGACATTGTAGAGTTGAAGGATGATATGATGGTTTCTATGTTTTCGCTGGTGATGTGATTGAATGTGGACCATGAGTGAGTGGGGGGTGGGGGGTATGCTGGGTTATCTGAGGTATTTGAAATTATATTTGGGTTTGGCGTGCTTAGTACTTGACTAGTTGTTGCGGTATGATGGTGACACCAGGTAGGTCTTCAGTGGGGGGTCTTTGTAAGTTCTTATACTAGAGCAAGTAGTCCCTTTGGTCAGTTGAGTGATTTTTGGATCAATTTGGTGTGGTAGAACTGCTTGGAGCAGTTTGTGGTGTGATTGTATTTCTTTAGTAGTGTCATGTAGCAGGTTTGATATGAGATTAGTTGTGATTTTCTCCATTTTCATTCTTGTCTTTGGAGTAGTGTTTTGAGTTTTCGGAGATCATGGAGTCCATTTGTGGTTCGTAGGGTGTGGGAGGGTTGAGGTGGAGGCTGCTTTGGAGATGGTTTGGTTCCAAGTAGATATGGTTGAGTCCACGTCCACTAGGTCTGCGTTGATAAAGCGGGAGATTATCATGAGGGAGGATTCCTTGTCAGATTGATTGTAATGGCATACGTGATGGTTGGGAGGTGGTTTATTTGTTGGTTTGATGAGGAGTAGGTGGAGGTTTATTAGGTAATGGTTGTACCAGGGGACCAGGAGGATCTGTGTGTAGAGGGGGGAAAGGGTCGATGTGGCTTGGGGTTTTGTTTATGAAGATGAGGTCCAGAGTGTTGCCTTTGTTTGGGGGGCCAGGGTCTCTGAGGGAGGGGGGGAAGAAAACAACCTTTTGCTGGAGCCATATGGAGGAGATCCCCAGACCATGAATTGTTAACAAATACACTGACCCCTTTAAGATGGTGCCCTGGAGCATTGGGCTACATGTTAGCCTCACTGACCTTTAAGCTATACCTGTATGGTGCGGAGGTGGGGTGCCTGCATGTGTGTGGGGGAAGGGGGTACGCTTTTTGCACATACACATTGCATGCATTCATCTCGTTACCCTCCATCCTCTTGCACACCTTCGTCCCCCCACTCCATCCCCTCTTCTGCTGTCTGTCTCCCACCCCCCAAATCTGTTTCCCTTCCCAGACACTTCCCCCTTCTCCCTTGCAGTTATCCCCTGCACTGCTCCTTTAAATTTGTTACCATCTGTGCAGCAAACTCCCTGTGCATCTAACTTATCTCCAGGAACAAGCAGGAATGAGTCTTCACATATGGGTACGTCGGTACCGATGGAGTCTGCGCGGGAACGCTTCCCAGCGTCCAATCAAGAGCTTTTGGAAGCATCCCAGCACGCCTGCGTGCTGCCTTCCCGCCTTTCCCAACTGCCTCTCCTCAGTTTTCGTTTTTCCGCGGAGCCGGCAGGACGTCCTCCTGTCACCACAGAAAATTCTTGTTTTTATTTTTTTTCTTGTGGTCGCGGCTGTCTTCCCGACGCCACTGGTACCGCCGGTGTTTTCTTTTCTTTTCTTGAAAATTTTTTCCTTTTCCACGGGATATTTTTTCTTAATAGTGTCCCATGGTCTTTTAGGCCTCTTCCTTTTCCTTCATGGAACCGCCAAACACTTTCTCCAAGAAATGTTCAGACTGTGGCGGTACAACTTTATTTTTAGACCCTCGAAGTCGGTGTCTAACCTGCTTGGGTCCTGACAACAGTTTGGTAAGAAGAGGTTTTCAAAATCGAGGCTCCCTCCAACTTCGGGGCACCGTCCCCTTCTTCTTCCACACAGGATCAGGTAACCCACAAACAGTCTGTTAAGACTAGCCAGTCCTCGAGTGGTAGGTCTCATGCGCAGCATGTAGACGGCTCCGGCCTTGCCCTCGAGGGCCCACTGGCTTCAAAACCCTGGTGGGAGTCTTCGGTCTCCAAAGCCTATAAGGGGTTTCAGGTTGTTCCTGGGGTTCACCCCCCACAGAACATACCTAGGCCGTGTACGGTGGTGGCATCCGCTTCGAGCGGTACCGATACCCCGGCATCGGCACTGGTGTTGGATGAAACACTCCTCACCAGGGATCGTCATCTGGCGTCCTCGGTACCTTCGGGACTGCTGGATACCCTCCAGATTGACTTTCCATTATCGGTACCAACACCGATACTCCAACCGACGTCGGTACCCTCCAGATGTGCATCGATAGCCTCGCTTCCTTCGATGCCGAGTCTGGAATCGATCTCCAGTCTGGAGGACTGGGTACCGACTCACCTTGGTACCGGCTCTCGACAGTACCGAAGGCTCGGTTCCGATGATTCGGATCCGCAACTCTCAGTTCCCCCGACGCCGATTGAGTTGCCACGGGTTGCCCTTCCTTCACTGGTATCAGACACGGTACCGAAGTTGGTAACGATGTCCTCTTTACCTTCACGGTCGGTGCCTTCCATGCTTCGCTTCTCAGGCTCTTTGCCCTCAATGCCCAGTTTGGAATCGATCTCTAGTCTAGAAGACTGGGTACCAATAGATTTTGGTACCGACACCGATCGATACCGGTGCTTCGGTACCGAGGATAGCGGCCGGAGGTTTTCGGTTACCTCGGTACCGATTGAACTGTCACCGATGACTGCTCCGATGTCTTTGTCGGATTCGACTCCGACATCGGTACCGGTATCACCATCGGTACCGGTACCCACAGTAGCATCGTCGCCAATTCCTGCCATGCTTTTTTCAACAGGATCACTCCCTTCTATACCAAGCTTGGAGTCGATACCTGGCATGGACAATGTGGTTAGGATGGGAGCTGCTCCTAACAGCCAGTACCAGAAACCATCTTTTAAGTACTCCACACTGCACTCTGCAGGATCCTCTAATCCTATATATTTGGATAGCTCTGTGGATGCTCAGGCAGTTCTTTAGATCTACCCTGTCCAGGGGAAATTCCTGTTTCGGATCCCTCTTTTCAGAGTTTCCTCCTGGATATAGCAAGATCTCTTGCCATTCCTATTCCAGGACATGATCCTGCACAAGGCTCTGTTTCTGCCAAAGCAAAGGACAACATAATGCTTCCTTTGCATCATTCCTTGCAGGATCTCCTTCTAGGAATATGGGAAACACCTTTAAGGGTACCCCCACCTCCCAGGGCAACTGATCTTTTATATCAGGTGCCCCCCTCTCCAGGGTTCCAAAAGACTCAACTTCCTCATCATTCCATAGTAGTGGAATCAGCAATGAGGCGGGTAAAGAGTAAGAAAAAGCACTCTTCTTATCCGCCAGGTCGTGAGTCTAAGACACTCGATGCCTTTGGACATCAAACCTTCTAGACATCTATGCTTTCTGCAAGAATTCTCTCATATATTTTTTATATGAGTCTTTCTCTTGAGGAGGTCACAAAGCAGTTACATCTTTTGACTCCTTTCCTTCCAGATTCTAGGAGTACAGACTATTCTTCACTGCTTAAGCATATCCAGAATATTTCTTGGTTTCTTTCTTGTGCTTCCCTAGACTCTTTTGAGTCTGTTAGCAGAACTTCTGCTATTGCTATAGGGGCACGACGTAGAGCCTGGCTCCAATCTTCAGACTTGGACAAATGGGCACAACAACGTCTGGGACATACTCCTTGCACTGGAGAAAATCTTTTCAACAAGGAGTCTTTACGTCAGGTTACTCAGTTATCCACTGATTTACCTGTTCCTAAGGTTTCTTCTACACCTTCTTCTGTCCCACTAGGTAGGAAATCTCCTACCAAACCTTCTTCCCACAGGAGAAGAAGGTTTTATTCATCACTTGCCCATCATACAAATGTTCCCCAACAGGGGAGGCATCGTCCTGGTCTGAAGAATCCAACCTCTCACCAGGCTCAGCAAACCCAGCATCTGCAGGGTTTCTGATCAATCATCATTACATGCTTGTGACTCTTGGGGTTAGCATCTACAGTTGCTTCTTCTCAATGGAGGCAATCCACCGCTTCATTCTAACCCCTACACATGGATCCCTTTCCAAAAGATATCCATTTTTTCTGTATTTCTATGAGCTGTCAGGATATTCATGCCTATAGGTCACAGGTTTCTCCTCTTTTTCCTGCTAGGGAAAGAGGTCTAACCACTATCAAATGATAGTTCCTGTGCCAGCATGTATCTTTCCTTTCTATAGACTTCCTACTTCGTAAGTCTTCTTCAGCTCCATTCTCTTCACCCTCTTACCAAGTTTTTCCCCTGTAAGAGGGAATTACTTACTGGGAGGCTTTTTCTTCAGCCTCTCTACTTTTCTCACTTTCCAGTGCGGAGTTTACCTCCTCTGCTCAATCTTGCTTTGGGGCAGCTTATCAGACATCTCCAGAGTTTCCTACTCCTGTTCTGTCTGTTCTTTCTGTTTTTCCACTTCTTTCTGCTGTCTTGCTAGCAGCTGCCTATGCAGGAGCCTTAATGTTTTGACCACTGGTTCTTGTCCACAAACAACCAGATTGTCCTCCACTAACATTCTGTCTAGTCTTAGTAGTGGCTCCAAGTCAGTGCTTCATCTCTCTTGGAGATCATCTCACTACAGGCTTTCTAGATTGTCTTCTATTCTGCCATCTTCATTTTCCTGAGTTTGGCAGCATAGTTGGCAGAGATACTGGCTCTCTAACAGCCAGTTCTATCTCCTCATTCTCCTGCATCATGCTCTCTGCAATCTACAGAGAAGCTTTCCACTATGGGCCCTTGCTAGAGAGCATGGGTTTTTTTTCTCCAACACCTATCCTAGCTGGTTAGAAAAGGCTTTTCAGTCATGTCTCCCATGACTAGAAGGTTCTCCCTTCTTTTACTATCTCCTTTTTTGATATAAAGGACATAGGTCTTCTCTGACGTGAAAGCTCAAGGAGTTGCCAGTTCCCTGCTTTGGTCCATAGTATTCCCAATCGGGGATATGCTCGTCCTCATGGTAAGAACGCATGATACCTTTGCCCTTAAGCAGGTCAACATGGTATCTCATCTCTAGGCGTCTTCTGTCTACTTACCATGCTAGAGTCCTGGAAGACTCGGGACTTGCTGGCTGCACATTGACATTGTCCTTTGTTTTTCACGTAACAGTCCTGGTTATTGTTCACTAACTAGCATTCTTCAGATCATGACCAGGAGGAATAGATTCTCTATATGTCTTCTCAAGTAGGTTCCACCTCCTTGTTATTAGATGAATCTTTCCTCTCCACATATCCTATGTGATCACTGTGCTGTAGGCATATCTCTGTCTGTTTAATTGCAGACACCCAGAGGTAGGCCTACATATCCATTTATTTTTGGTGTGTATTTTATGCCCTGCCATATCTCACTATAGATATATTCTTATATGTCTGTCTGTATGTTTATGTTTATGTTTATTACATTTGATATACCGCTCAAGCCAAAGCATCAGAGCGGTTTACAATATTACATATGTATCTGTTGAGATATTTTATTATAGATAGATATGTATCCACATACTTATCTATCTCACTGTCTATCCTCATATAGCTATATGATTCTGACAGAGGGGCTTTACCCATACCTATGCTATCTAGGAGGTTTGGGGTTCTACACACACAACCACTCCTGTGGTAGTCAACAATTTGTATACCATAACCTAACTGTTTAGGTACCTCTGAAGCTTTCCGTGCCCAATATCTCTCCTAGCTTACCCCAGTTAGGAGAGACATTGTGGATCTTCAGTTAATCACAGGCTTTAACGCCTCAGGCATTTGTCCTTTCTTTTGGGATACAAGGAGTTCCCACACCCTTTCTCCCCACAAGGACTGTGCCTGTTTGTCCAAGTCGGTTAGCCTTCTCTTTTTGCTCCTAAGAGTGACTCACTCTGCCTCCAAAAGAGCTAGGTTTTTCTCATAAAGCCTTCCGCTGAAGGCCCACCGTTTTTGGACTACCCCAGTTTCCCTACTGGGGTTACCTGTTACCTTTCAAGATTCTGACCTCCACTGGTTTTCCTACAGGATTATTACCTCCACTTACAGTGAGGTCCTCTTCAAGGTTCCTCTACTAGGTTTCCCAGTAGATCCATGAACCTCCATACTTCTGTGAAATCCTGTCAGGGGAGGTCCATATTGCAATATCCTTTGCAATATTATTGATGACCATCATCATCCACACATGGACTCATTCCCTGCAGTCCTATGCTAGGTTAGCTGTTCCACAGCATCCTTCTTTCTTCAACTCCTACCCTCCATCCTCAGGATGCCTGGTGTTCTGGGAGATAGCATGTTCCAGCCTATGACATGCTGGGACTCCAGGCATCTCAGCTTGGGAGTCCCCATATGTGAAGACTCATTCCTGCTTGTTCCTGGAGATAGCACAGTTACTTACCTGTAACAGGTGATCTCTGGGAACAGCAGGAATAAGTCTTCACAACCCTCCCACCTCCCCAGGAGTTGTATCTCTATCTATCTTTCCTTTCCTCTCTCTCTCTCTTTGTCTCAGCTTTAAAACTTAACTGAGGAGAGGCAGTTGGGAAAGGCGGGAAGGCAGCACGCAGGCATGCTGGGATGCTTCCAAAAGCTCTTGATTGGACGCTGGGAAGCGTTCCCGCGCAGACTCCGTCGGTACTGACGTACCCATATGTGAAGACTTATTCCTGCTGTTCCTAGAGATCACCTGTTACAGGTAAGTAACTGTGCTTTAGAGGTGGGCAGAAGTGCTGCAGTCGTTTCCTGGACTGGCACTGACTGCTTGTAGGGGATACCAACTTTGCAAGCCGAGGCAGCCAGCGCCAGTCCTTTGCAGCACCTTTCCCGCTGAAGATGGCACCATCAGTCTCACCTATGTGCCAGGTCTGAATTTTTTTTTTTTAGCCACTATGGCAATCTGATGCCTGGGGTTTGTCAATCTTTGCTGCAAGTCCCTACTTTAAAGGTTGTATGAGCATGAACGGACAGATGTGTGCGCATTTGGGCAGTAGCCATTCTGTAAGTGTGTGCTTAAGGTCCCCACTTTCTGTTGGGCTGAACATAGGGGTGGAGCAGCACGTGTGGGGCCTGAATTTCCACGCATATGTTATAAATATTATAACATACGCACTCATGCGGCAAATCTAGTTGCGGCCTCCTTTGCCAGCTCTAGCGCAGGCGTAACTGCGTGATTAGATTAAGGTGTGTCAGTACACATGCACTTCGCTTTATAATGCACACATGCTAACGAACATTGGCTACGATAAAATTACTCTTGAAATGTGAACCATCACCTTCCAAGCTGACCGCGGTTCTTCATTCCTGCTGCATGCTGCCCCTTTACTGATGGTCCCATCGCAAGGAGCCTTGCAGTACATTTAAGCAGCCAGACAGTAGCTCCACCACCTTGCTGCAATGTATGACAGAGCTGTTCACAACACTTTAAAAAAGGACAAGAGATAGCTCAGCCCAGTTTGCAGGAGCTGTAATTTCAGAATAACTGGCCAGCTTTTATAACAGCATAAATGTGCACCCTGCCCCCATTATGTATTGCAACGGTCAAATCGCAGAATAACTAGTATTCTGTGCTTTGTGATTTTTTTAACTTCTTTCCTTCCCTTTATTCTTTGAAAAAACACCTTTCTCTAACCCTAATTCCTAGCCAGTAATTTTGCTTTCTGATATAAAACTCTTGTCTGTTTGTATTGCACCGGACAAGGCTGTTTTTCCTTTGTCTATTCTATTTCTGACAAGGGGCAATTTCACTTTTCTGACAGTGGCATGCCATAACCAGAGTTAATGCAGTATATTGCCAGCATTTGAATCTATTTCCTATTGTACCAAGTCAGAAATAGCCTGATCTTTGGTACAGTAGCACTGTGTATGAAAAAGGTTCTACTTGTCAACATGGCTTGCAAGGGAGAATATTGTAAAAGAGAGCCACTAAGATGGGGAAAGTCTGTGTTATTTTCCAAGGGTGAGGAGCACTTCTTTGGGAAGGGATGTGGTGAATAAAAGGAGGACACACAGGTAGTTAAATAAGGAAGAGGTCTAAGGAGTGATCAAATGAGATCCCCTGAAGGTAGCTGCTTGGAGGTCGAATGGTTGGCTGTGTAAATGGACCAGCAGGATAAGGGAAGCACCATTGCCCTAGTGAGGCTGCACCTTGAGCAATGTGGTCACTTCTGGAGTCCAGAACTTTGGAAGGAGGATGAAAGGGTTCAGAGAAGCATTATTTAGTTATTTGTAAAGATTTGGTATACTGCTAATAGTTTGGTATATCATAGCAGTTTAAGAAAATAAAACCCGTTTCTTAATTGCAGAAACAGATACAATACCGACAAAGAACAATAAAGCGACAGGGTGGGGGGGGGGGGGGGAGGAGTTGCACAGCAATATCAGTCCCAAAAGACAAGGTTGAACAAATAATCGCAGCGGAGACAAGAGGAGGGGGGAGCCGTATCAAGCCTCAGAGCCAAGCAAAGAAGAGAGAAGAATCTATTCAAAGGCCTGACTAAAAAATAGGTCTTCAGTCCAGCTTTGAACTTTACATAAGAGGGTTTCATCCGGAGTGCTGTGGGCAAGGTGTTCCAAAGATGAAGGGCTTGGAAAGAAGAGGCAATGGATCGATAGACTTCTAGGTGCAGAGTATGCTTGGAGGGGAATCACTAGAAGGTTGGTATTTGATGAGCAGAGAGTATAGGAGAGGCAGTAGAGAATGAGATGAAAGTGCAGATAGAAAGGTTGTCCAGTATAATAGGCCCGATGTGTAAACAGAAGGTTTGAACTTGATATGGAAAGCAATGGGAAGCCAATGCTGCTCACGGAGCAGTGGAGTGATGTTATCATTTTGATTTGCATTGTAGATAAGCACTGTATGAGTTTTAGGTGCTTTCCTTATGCTTGGGATATACATGAGAGAAAAGAGTTAAAATAATCAAGCCGATTTATAACCAGTGAGTGAATGACTATTTGTAGAGCCTTCTGTTCCAAATAAGGTTTCATTGATCGTATCCATTTTAAAGTGAAGAAATAGCTTTGGACAGTCTTTGAAAATTCAAATGTTCATCTAGAAGAACTCCAGGTGAACAATAGAGGACTTCATTGAGATCGGGGTCAAAAAGATTTGTGGACTATTCTGCATCAGTGCGGTTTACATTGAACAAACTGAAATTACATTGAACAGGGCATTATAACTTGGAGATAACTATTTTACAGGGAACATGGGCTATGGAGGGTTAAGTGGCTTGCCCAAGACCACAAGGAGCACCTGTGGGACTAGAAACCCCAGTCCTTCCGGCCCAAGGTTGCTGTCCTCTAGTGGGATTTGAACCCCCGACCTTCCGGCCTGAAGTACCTTGCCTCAACCACTAGGCCACTCCTCCACTCCACTTAAGTCTTGGATGAATAAAATTAGTGGGGATATGAAGAGGTTAAATAGAGTAGGGGTGGGAATACATCCTTGAGAAACACCATGCATCAGAGGAAAGGAGATGGATTTGTGACCATCGATAAGAACTTGGAAGGTACAATTAGAAAAGTAACAACGGAACCAGTTCCAGGCAATGTCTTATTCCTTTTCTTGTAAGCAGTCTAACAAGAGGGTATGATCAATAATGTCAAAAGCTGATACAGGGCCAGTAACACAAACCCTACAAAGGAAGGCTTAAAACATTCAAAATGTACTCATTGAAGGAAAGAAAAGAGATGCCATAATATCTGGCAGGCTTCAATTCTAATCCCTACAAAGGGGATGCTTTCCATAAGAAAAGGAATTTTAGGAACAAGGACTCATGATCTGACGCTGAAACACTGTTTGAGGTATTATGAAAAAATGCTTCTTTAATAAGAGGGTGATAACTGCCTGGAATAAGCCTAGCAGCAGAAAGTGTTTGTGTGTGTGTGGGGGGGGGGGGGGGAGTGTCTTGGGACAGATAGGAAAGCAGTGGCAACACGTTTGGAAGGCTACAGCCCTTCACGTCTTTTAGAGCCCAGGCAAGGGCAGGGCTGGATAGGAAATGGAGAGGGGGAAGAAAAAGTCCTTTTAGAAGTCATGGGGTGGAGGATGTTCTCCACCTGTCCTCTTCTGGCATCCTTCCCTCACCTCTACTACTGTCCTGTTGAACAGTGTGCCGCATCCCTCACAGCAGCAACTCTGCTTAGAACATTTAGCATGGTCCAGTGAACTCACACACAGACAATCGCTGTGGCGGCCCACCTCCTTCCTCATGCATGGGTGCAGCCTTCTCATCAGGTACATAACATTTTCTCAAGGTTTTAGTGCCTCAAAGTCCCTTGTTGCTGAAGTCCTTGCTTGTGTGCCCCATTTACTGTGGCGGCCTCTTGAGGAGACCATTGCTTGAGTGGCTTGGGGGGGGGGGAGGGCAGAGTGAGACCTTTCCTTTCCTCCTATTTGTGGGTCCTGAAGGGTGGGAAGAATATTCTTCAAGGTGCTTGTTTACCGATGACATCTCACCTCAAGTCTGCCTTCCATCTTCACTCCCAACAATCTAAGCAAGCAAATCACTCCAATAACAGAGTTAAAATATACCAGCAGTCACGCAAAAACAATACCTGCATTTTCAGTACAGTATCTGGATTGCTGCCGGTGCTGAATATACAAGCATTGCGGAACCTGTGTCTTTTGGGGAGACTGCTAGGTACTTATGACCTAGATTGGCCACTGTTGGAAACAGGATACTGGGCTTGATGGTCTGACCCGGTATGGCATATCTCATGTTCTTAATACAGATAAGGGCGATCCATGCCACTGCTATGCAGATATCTCTGGAGAGACTATCTGGCCAGATAACATCAATGAATATCATTGCTATCTGGCTACTTCACCATTCTCCCCGCAGTTCCCTCCCCCCCCCCCCCCCCCCGGTGAATTTAAAGGAAATTTATTCATGGGTTACTTTACACACATCTATCGGCAGACAAGAAGGAAGAAAAAAATCTGAAAGGCACAAATGATAGATTAGATTCTTGACTCACAAAGTCTTCCTCTTTATTCTCCTCTCCTCAGGCAGTATTTCTCCATTCTTCAACATTTGAATGATTCTCAGGCAGAATCTCTTGTCTTCTGCTCTCTGCATTCATGAATGATACCCTGCTTGCTCATTTGTGGGGACATCTGTTTGATATTTTCCTTGCACACTACTAAGGATAAATCCAAGCTACTAGCCATTCAATGTGACTGTTTGGGGTTCTCAACCCAGTCCTGGGGACCCACCTAGCCAGTCAGGTTTTCAGGATAACCACAATGAATATGCATGGGAGAGATTTGCATATAATGGAGGCAGTGTATGCAAATCTCTCTCATACATATTCATTGTGGTTATCCTGAAAACCCGACTGGCTAGGTGGGTCCCGAGGACTGGGTTGAGAACCCCTGGACAAAATCTCTCTCCTTATCCAGGAGAGTTGCCATGCTGATTTATTGATTTATTTATTTATTTAACTGCATTTATATCCCGCTTTTCACCGGGTCAAAGCGGTGTAACATGTAACATAGGGAGGGGTAATTTCTTTTAGGATGGGGCCATCACCAGGGTCAACAATTAATGATTATGGGTGGACATGGACATGATTTACTTCTAAAATCTAAGTGTGAGGTCATGGTGGCGTTTCCGTTGAAAGATGTTCACGGAATAGGATTGTCTTTAGCTGTTTCTTAAATGATGTGATGTCGTTGTTGTTCTTGATGTGGTTTGGTAGAGAGTTCCAGAGAGATGGAGCATAAAGTTCGAATGCTCTGTTGCAGGTCCGTTGTGTAGATTTGGTTCTTTTGTGGGGGACAACGATAGAGTTATTGGAGGAATGTCTGGTTGGTCTGTTGTGGGATGGTCGAGGCAGTAATGAGTGTAGTGAGGTGTTCCGTGTTTGGTGGATAGATTTGTGGATGAGTAAGATGGCTTTGTACCTGATTCTTGCTTGCAGTGGAAGGAGGTGAAGGTCTCTTAGGATTGGGGTGATGTGCTCCCGTTTTTTTGTATTTTGAATAATCCTTGCTGTGGTGTTTAAGGCAGTACGGAGGGAGTTGGTGTGCGAGGCAGGAAGTCCATGATAGATTATGTTGCAGAAATCTAGATGAGGGAGTGTCACAGCTTGCATCACTGTCCTAAAGTCGTGAGGTTCTAGGAGGGGCCTGAGTCGTTGGATAGTTTTAGCTTTGTGGAATATTATCCCAGCGGTTTTGTTGATTTGTTGTTTGAAGGTGAGAGCTTGATCAATGATGACGCCTAGATATCTTATTTGCGGCTGGATTTGTACTTCATTTTGGGCAAATGAGCATACAAACCCGCCTGGTTCATTATATCATCCCCCTTCCTCCCCATGCAGTTGCTCTAACATTTCACCTCCTGGTTCCTTGTGGATCCTATACAGATCAGCTTGTGGTTTCTGCATTTTTCCAGATCTTCTAATTATGACTATACTTACAGCTTCCAGTCAGACCCAGCTAAGATAAGGAAAGAAATAAAGACCTGTAGAGGTGTGAAGGGGAAGTAATTATAAGAGAGGGAAAGGGAGGAGTCACTAATAAGACAGAAGGAAGGGAGGGAAGAAGAGAAAAGGTGGAAGAGGGGCAAGATTTATAAGTTCCATTTCTCCCAACTGTATAGTTGGGGCCCGGTTCTGACATAGTCATCTGTGCATTTGGTCAGATTCAGACACACAGAGTTAGCCTGGATTCTGATTCCACGGGGCCTGTCTAGCCCCTGGGGATCAGTATCAGATGCAGACCGGGACCCCAATTCAGGTCAGCCTGCATGTACAGGCCTTCCCCGGCTAACTCAGTCAGGGATTTTGAATAGAGCCGCTGCGCATTTGCGTCAGTTGCCATGACACTGCGGCTCCATTCAAAAGTCACGATCCCCGGCCGCCAAAAAGAATTTTCATTCCCTGCAGTCTGACCCCCGATCTAGTCTCCCAAGATCAGGCTACGGGGAATCTCCTCTGCCCCCTGCCCATTCCTCCCACCCAGATCACACTCAGTCACACGCTAAGTAGTTAGCATGGGGTTTTTAGCATGGCATGAATATTTGAATGTGCAGTAACATTAGCGCCCTTTAGAAAGCATACCCCAGTCTGACAAATTGTCAAATATTTTATGTAGCGATTAGAAAAAAATCTGTGCCAGCAAATATCTCCTGATATTCATCCACTTCTCTGGATATGGTAGAACTGAGTCCGGAATCATTATGAAATACTTTGAATAAATTCTGGAAATATGGGAGTACAGGTTGTATTTGTTTGACAAAAGCAAATTGGTCCCTAACTACACGATGAACAGCTGGTGTTCATAAAATAGCATATAATCAAAGCAAAAAGAGCAGAGATTAAAATATTAAAGGAGCGAATGTGCCTGCAGTGCATGGAATGAAGATTATTGGTTTACAAAGAGAAATATGTGCGGATATAAAAGAGAACGTGCCTGCAGGATTGCGTTGTGATGTTACTTCTGAGGCACCTGGGATTTCTCTTAATCTGGTAGTAGTGAAAATTAATTTCTGATGATTTTTTTTAGGACTGTGGAAGCTGAAGAGCAGCTTTCGCTCAGTTATAATGGCGTTAAGATAATCGACTTCCACACAGAGCTCTAGGTGGCTCCGATAGAGGTTGGAACATTGCTGAGCACATGACAGTGTTTTTCCTTTCAGTGTCACCAAATTGTGTTATAAATCACCTTAATGTTTTGGGGTTTAAAATATAAAATGACAGGTAGTAATAATTATAGATTATCTTGTGGAAATATCACTCGCGTTGGCATATCCTCTGCTTTTTTAATATCCTTATTTGAGCAACCGAACATACACAAAGAAAGTATTGAACAGCTCGCCTTGGGAGGAGCAGTAGAAGACATGATTATATTGACCCATGGTACAATGAAATATACTCCAGCCAGTCTGTGTCATAACATGTTCAAATGTCCTTTATTTTTAGGAGGAGAGGAAAAGAAGATAACCTTCCGCAGATAAGCAAACAGAGGAGAGCAGCAGAAGTAATGACCAGGGCCTGCCAGGTGTTAGGTAAAATCCTTTATTAAGGACCCATCATCTCATCATAAAACTCACACTACCGTTTTCTTTCCCAGCATAGCATTGATATCCGACTGAAACAGTTTCAGTAAGTGATACAAAGTTAACTGGTCTTTCATTTGGATCAATGAAGAATATTTTGATAATTATTTCAAATTCACCCCAACCAGTTTCTGTAATTTCATAAGGTGGTTTAGTGACGACTCTCAAAGGATTCCCATAGCTTTCATGTAGTTTAAACTGGATTTTCTTCAC